>OX453050.1:3886985-5086985 GCA_949699805.1 Tromatobia lineatoria
GGTGTGTAAGTCGACTTCGTCTCGTCTACGCCGGCGAGTGACGGTCCTCGGCGGAGGGCGGTGAGAGGGGCGGTAGGGGGAGACACAGACAGAAGAAGCAACGAGAGATAAGATATATATCGGTACTTTTGTACTATATCGAGACCGTGGATAGAGACACACGTTTCATCTCTCCGTGCACACGATTCTTGTTACACATGCACATTCACACATACAGACGTGTTTATATGTATATTACTTTACCGACCGTCGTCCTACGGTGCGGTATCGCGTTCATCGTGGCCGACGGGGCGTTGCGACGCCCAAAAAGCCCTGTGCCACTCATTGCTAATTGATATCATTGGGTGACGAGCGCAGTAACGATTTTTCCGATCTCCGGACGACCGACCGCTCACTGCGGAGACTAGGGGAGGGAAACGAAGAAGTTTGGATTTTTTCCAGACGAAAATTTAATGCATTGAGGGGTATTTTTAATTTTCGAGCGTGATGCAGAGTTGATTTATGGTAGTGAGTGTTTGATATGATTTAAAAAGGCTGCAAAGTTGGACTTTGCAAATAGCTCTTTTTTTTTTTTTTTTTTTTTACAAATCTACTTCTATGAGGAAGTATGTTTATCGATTTTGACTTTCTCATAGAAGAAGCTGTGTAAAAAAACCAAAAATAATGAGGGAGCGATTTGCAAATTTCAACTTTGCAGCTTTATTTGTTAGCAAAGTTAATTTTGTTGAAAATTTGAACCACATAACAAATTATGGTGAAACTGGGCACCTGATATTGCTGAGTACTACTGATTTTATTTATAGAATTGGAGTTCGCTCTCTTATGTTTTGCTGAAGTTAATGCAACAACATAATTTTTTTTTTAGTTAATATTTTGAGTAATCTGAACCACATTGCAGATTATGACGAAAATATGTACTAGTCATCGATAAAGAGTTCCGATTTCATGTTTGAAATTTGAGTTAGTTATCTCATGTTTAGTCAAAGTTAGGGCAAAAACGTTAATTTTTCGAGAACTTCTAAACTCCACAAAATTCAATACTAAACAATATTGAAAGTACATTTACTTATGAGAAATTATTTACCAAAATATTGCCATTTTTGCGAAAGATAGAGCGCGCACATCCTTTTTTGAAAAAATTCAAAACCTATAAAATAAAAATTTCTGCATACATTTTGAAAGAAAATTGCATCACTTAAACATGGACTGCTCCTTCACTTGTGTAACAAATTTTAGCTCAATTGGTTAAACGGTTCTCGAGTTACAGGTGATTGAAATTTCGAAGCCCTGCATACACACGCACACACGGCTATTTTTTCTGAACCACTTTTCTCGATTTCTCGACCATTTTGGGTGTCCTGACATGAAAACCGGAAAAAAAATGTTTTAATAAAAATAAAGCTTCCTTGATGAGTAAGTGAAAAAGGATGCAAAGTAGAACTTTGCACATTGCTTCTTCATTAATTTTCATCTTTCGCAAAGCCTCTATGAAGAAGTCCGTTTATTTGATTTCTGGCTTCCTCATACAGGAAACTTTTTAAAAAAAATATATATATATCGTACATAGGAGAGCTGAATATTATTCTTCTTATGTAGAAAATTTCAGTCGCTGTGTTGAAAGTTCAACTTAATCGGAGCAAACAACTTTTTTTTTTAGAAATTTCAAAATCTCATAAAAACCGAACCGCTCTATCGATTTGGCCCGAATTCAATTCTAAAGGCAGTATTATTTTTTTTTAATTATAATACCAAGTTTCAGCTCGATGACTAAAAAAAACGCAGCAGCTCGAGTACATATCTTTTGAAAAATTCCATATCTTGTAAAATCTCAACCACTTCACCGATCTTCACCGAATTCAATATCTACTATAATAGGATATTAATTTTACCTTGCAAAAGATTTGAGCAGGTTTGGTCGAAGTCAACGTTATGTAGAATAAAAACCAAAATTCTTAGAAAATTCACAATTCTATAAAACCAAAACCGCTTTGTTGATTACGCTTAAATTCAATACCGGACGTCATTTTACATTTTTTCATTTGTCAAAAACTACTTAGTTCATTAGCTACAAAATTGTGGAAGCTTAAAGACGTTTTTCCAAAAATTTTAAATCTTGTGAAATATGAAATTTTTTAAAAAAAATTTCGAAAATGTATACATATAAAGGAGCGTTGGTACTTTAACAGTGCACCAAATTTTAGCTGAATTTTTAAAGCCTAAATTACTTCTCTCGACATTTTAGACCATTCTGAGTATTTTGGCATTAGAATCTCGGAAAAAAAACTTTCTTCAAAGCAGAGCTTTCTCTATAAGGAAGCAAAAATCGGTTTAATTTTCCATGATGCTTCAAATGACATTCAATTTTTCAATACTCCATAGCGTTAAATATTTCAAAGGTTTGCACTTTTTGGATTTTATTGTACGGTACGTTTTAAAATGCATTAATGGGCATATTAAATACTGTTAAAAAAGACCGACCATTTTTATGCGTAAGCTCATCAATTAAATTGCGTGTACATTTCAGATTAAATGAATTAAAGTACTTTTACAGCCAAATTGGAGCAAATTATTGGAATTAAAGCTGTGTCACAGAAAAGTAAGAGTGTTGTCAATAAATTATTGAAGTTACTGTAGCATATCTTAATTATATATTGCATGTGGTATTACATTTAATATACCACTGTATCAATTTAAAAACCTGGTTCAAGTATTATATTTCGAAATATTTTTAACACAGACGAGACAGAAATAATGTGCAGTACACTAAACACGTTTGTAAAATCGCGTTTGATATAAACTCACTCCAATTTTACATAATATACTTGTTTACGTAAAACTTCTGGTATATTAAATATCCAAATATTAGTGACAGTGGGTGAGAATTTCGAGTGCCGATCGAGATCCTTCTTATTCAGCGGTTTGCACTCCTAATGGTTTACTTGGCGACTCTATTGTACTTCCGTCCCGGTTCATTTTAATCTATACATCTTTCTCTCGTGCTTTGGTTCTCTCGTTTCCTCCCGGCGAGCTCTTCGGCACGTAACACGTGGTAGAGTGCTTCACAGCCGGTCGATACATGCGCGTCTCATGCGCTGTCCAATTGGCTGAAGTTTGTTAAATACATAAAAAGTGACACGCGCTTGCAAAGAGTATCGGTATTAACGTAGTTCTACCACGTTATTTTTTCATTTCCTATAAGTTAAAAAAAAAGAAGAAAAATGCAAATAATTCTCGATGATATGTAGATATAAAAAATCTGCATGCATATGATCGGTACTGAAAAGAATTATTGTGCATAATAATAATTCTAAAATGTTATTAACATATTAATCAGAAAATTAATTAACAAAGTTCTCGGGAACCTAATTTTTTTTACTACGGAATTGATTCGTTTATTTTTCTGAGTATTTATGCATTTTTTCAGATTTTTGAAATTTGCTTTGAATTTTGTGTTTTTTCGCACGGTTATTTTACATTTTTAAAAATTCAAAAGAAATTATAAAACCTGGGAAAATTGATACGTATTCAGAAAAATGAGCGAATCTTTTTCATAAAATAGAAAAGTTAGGATTCTGGGAAGTCCGTTGAACAATTTTTTTTAAATTAGCTTGTTAATAACATTTTGGTCTTGTTATTATGCCATATTAATATTTGCAGTACCTTTAACGAGCATGATTTTATTTGGATTTTGATACCATCGAGAAGTATTTGCAATTTCCCTCATTTTTCTGAACTTGAGCGAAATGAAAACTAAGCGACAGAAGTACCTTAAGGACAGTACTACGAAACGACAGTAAACTCACTTAGATAAACAAGTGGCACATAACTGTTCCGTTTGACCCCATTAATATGGCCGTGAAAAAATGTGGTATGAAAATGGACCTCCACAGTTTTGCATCCAGTAAAATGATTAATTTGTTGTAACTAAAATATCATACTGCTATTCCATTTTTCGAATGAAAAAAATGGTTAACTGAGGAAAAAAGATTTTTATTCGATTTTTGCTATGAGCGTTACTTATTACAACTGAATGATTTTAGTTGAAAATGATGAAAAATGTATGCAGAAATTCACAGCTTTTTGAAATTAAAAAAAACGACGTGCGCGCTGTAACTTTCATAAAATGCATGATATTGCCCCAAATAATTCTTCATAAGTGTAGGTACTCTTAATATTGTTTGGTATTGAATATGACCGAAATCGGAAAAGCGGTTTGGATTTTATAGAGTTTTGAAATTTTACAAAAAATCACGTTTTTGCCCTAACTTTCGCGAAACATGAAAAAACAAACTCAAATTTTATACATGGAATCGGTACTCTCTAGCGATGATTAGTACATTGTTTCGTCACAATATGCAATATAGATCAAATTTGGTAGAATTTGAAGTTTAGGAAAAATTATGTTATTGCATTAACCTTAACAAAACATGAGATAGCAAAATCAAACTTTAGACATGAAATCAGTACTATTTAGAAATAATAGCTAACAGTTTCGTCATAATTTGTTATATGGTTAAAATTTTTCAAAAATTTTACTTTGATAAAAATTAAAGCTGCAAAGTTGAACTTTACAAATTGCTTCCTCATTATTTTTCATTTTCCTTACAAAGCTTTTTATATGAGGAAGCAAAAATCGATCAACATACTTCCTCATAGAGGTAGGTAGCTTTGTAAGAAAAATAAAAAATAATGAGAAAACAATTGGCAAAGTTCAACTTTGCAGCTTTTTTATAGTTATACATACTCTAATTTACTATATAAATGTATATGTATTGAATTTCATATACCTGTTCGTGCATAAAAACATCCGATAAATGTTTGTTAATTTTGGGAACATTTTAAACAGTGTACTTGTCGCATTTTCTTACATTAAGTTTCGTAAGTTCGTGCCCTCTTGTCCTACTGGTTATAAGTACTCCAACTCTCTGTCAATTGTCAGTTGAACAGTCGCAATGTATAAACGAGATGCGGACTCACGCGAGTAAAGTTCGTGGTGATAGTTGCTTAAGTCACAGTCACGACGACGTTTAGTACCAACTTACGAAACTCGTTGGGGTCGAGGAGCACAATGAGCTAAGGGTGTGAATGCGAATCGCTGCGAGACTTCACTCGCTCTCTACCAACGATACGACTAGTGTCGTCACTGACTACGCAGGTGTTTCGTACAGATCTTACTAATCTCGGACAATTAAGGGGGTAACACGATTTAGGGGGCCGAAAATTCGTTTTTTTTAAATTAAAAAACAAAAATCAAGAAAATCATTAAAATATGCGCAGTAGGTTAACAATATTGTGAGCTCTATTTTTTTTAGTCCCCCTTTCCGACATTCTCTTCTTTGTTACCAAAAAATAATTTGTGCGAAAGCTGCGGTCTGTCAAAAAATATTTAGAGATCAGAGTAATAAAAAAAGATTAATGTTATCCAAAAATCACTTTTTTCAAGAATTTTTATCGAACAATTATTCCTTTCACTGGAAAAAAAATCAGCGAGAGCCCTAGCCGGTTAAAAAAGAATTAGAGGTTGCTCATTAGATTCTAAAGCTTTAGTAATTGTCTTTAGAAAATTTTAAATTTTTGTTTATTGCATCTGACGCTGGAAAAAATTTTCTTTGGTGGCTTTCATAAAATTTTACAAAAGTTCTTCCGAATAAAAAAATGTTTGAAGGTTGCTCATTGCATTGAAAAGTTTCTGTTGTCGAAAGAAAAAAATACATATATAAGTATATATATATATATATTCTCAATGCTCAATAAAATAAACCTTCATAATTCTTGAACCGATAAAAACTAAAATGAAAACAAAATCAGTTAATTCTATGGCCAAAGTATTATAATGCAATCATGATGGCAAAGTGAATTTTCTATGATTTTAATGTGGAAATTTGTAAAATATTTTTAACGATTTGTAATCCCATTATAAAAATCGTTCTTAACATTCGTTATTCTTACACATAATTCGAGGAAACCAATTCGGTTTAAATATAGCGCGGTTTTAATTAAGTTTCAATTAAATTCAAATGTGCCGTATAAATTCGTATTCATTTTTTTGTTTTAAGCTATGAAATTCTACGCATTTCTTTTTTTCAGAAATGTACAATGAAGTTATCTTAAGATAGAGCCACTTGAATGAAAAATGTAAATATTCTAATATCTCATCAAATTTCTTCTTTATCGTATTGAAATTAGGTGAAGGTTTTGAAATGACAATAACCATTTTTTAAATTTTTTTGAAGAAAAAAAAATGTTGGTAGCCGATTTCCAGTGGAATCGCTCGTTTGCATATTAAGAATTAATACTCCTATGCGTGAAACACCTCGTTAATCAAACTCTTAAATTAAATCACTTAAAATTACACGGACAGTTTAAAAAATGTAAACCCAATTTCGCACGAACTATTTTTAAAGCCAAATAAAATTGTACCATCTAATCTAATGCAGAATGATTCATAAACGAAACATCCTTAAGCCTTCACAATTGCCGTAATATTGTAAAAAAATATACGATATCGTATGAAAATCAATCTTAGAGATATGATAAGCAGATCGCGTTATCGGTCCTTACTATCGCGTGAGCGTGTTTTCCCTAATCGTGAAAACACGTGTTCTGTCAGCCCGAAAAAAAAAAATTCATCAATTATTTGTTCGCCCGCATCAACGCAGATACTCTCGGTGTCGTGTCGATGTGTTGTGCGCGAGATTGCCAAGAATTTCGGGACGCGTTTCGTCATCCGGGATACACAGAAAATGTTCATAACGCGTGCCTGTTATCTACACTCTCCGAATTATCGAGTATGCTTTTTATAGCGTCTGTAAAACATCCAAATCATTCGCTACGATGCTCGAAAGCCGTTCAGCGAATGCTGCCTGTCGGACCGATAATAATAGTGTCTCGGACGAAATATTTCGGTTCTCTGGATTCTCGCGCATGCGCAGCTGTTACGCCTTCTCCTATGGGGGATTCCCCCACTTTTTCGCACTTTAACCCCTGAGCACCTTTGCTCTCGTATTCTCTGGTGCCTTGCTCCTCTTTCTGCGACCTTTCTTCCCACGTTATACCCACGAACATAACACAAAACTGTCATACCGTGCTTGTCTGCTGTAATTCGAGAAGTGTGGTGCACCTCGAACTACAATTTCGCGGTCAATTTCGGCTGGAGAGGGACTTCGTAGATGAGATTATTTATAGTAGTAGACTGCACGCCGAAACCGACAGGTTTATTGCCACATTAACTGGAGAATCTGAAATGCATTAGCCGCGGTAAACCAGTCGGCTTCATCTTGTGCAGGCCGATAAATCACGCTTTTAGTAAATCGTTATTATTATTGTTTGGCGGGCGTAACTGTGAACAGCTGATTAGCTGGAGGAATGAATATTTGTTGAATAGAATTGTATTGCTTCGTCATAGAGAAATCTGAAAATATCGGCTTATGAACGGAAAATTTATTTCTTTTTGCTTCCTTGTATGGGAAGCTTTGTTTTCATGAAATTTTTAGAAAAGTATGTGTATGTGTGCGTGTCCACGCTCGAAAAATGTTAGCCTCTATAACTCGGGGACGCCTTGAGATATCGAACTAAAATTTTCACCATAGATAGAGGGGTCAATCCTCATCGTTTATACAAATTTTTGTTGAAATCACCATGATCGTTAAGTTGTTTCGCGGTTTTTTTTTCAAAATGTCTGTTACCGCGATAACGTCTTCAATTTTTGGGATATTGAGCTCAATATTAGTATAAATGTGAGCGTTCATGTACTGCTAATCCTTGTTGAATTTGGTTAAGATCGGTTGAATCGTTAAAATTTATTCAAATTTTATGATGTTTCGGTTTTTTTAATGTTGATTTTTTTCCGATGCGAGTTTTGATATTAAATATCGCGCTAGAAGTTAGATGAGTGCTAGATTCATGATTAACTGAAAAAATACCTCAGATATCGCCAAAAAATAATGAACGATACAGTCTATATTGCGAAGAGTAGCGATTTATGTCGTAGAATCTAGCCATATCGTTGCTTCCCAACGAAATTTCGGGGGAAACCGAGGGTTTCTACCGTATAGAACAATATTATACAGAGTTTCTACCGTGTAAAACACGGTACGGTTGCAATGTTTTATGGTTGAAGCGATGATAATATGGTTCAATAAACGATACTTGTAAGGTTATTGGAAAAGTTGAAATGGTATATGCACACGGAAAAAAAATATCATCGATTCAATAAAACCACGGTTTGCAGGCTGCCAAATACAATATTTTAAAAATAACTCCATTTGTTGTTCTCACAATCCGATTTAACATTGAAACAATAAAATATTTTTTGGCCCGTATTGAAATTATTGTTTCAATATTATATGAAATTGTAGGAATTGGAAGTGAAATTGAATTGAAAACGCTTGTTTTTGGCAGCCCGCAAACCAAGGTTTTATTGAATCAATGATATTTTTTTTCCGTGCAACGAAACGGCATATTTGAAACTATTACAATAGTTTTTGAAACTATTATCATTTTGATGATTGCTACTATAATTATATTTGCTATAACTATAAAGTATAGATGGTCCTGCTGGGAATTATATTAGTGGTTGATCCAACTATTTTATTATATTTGCTATAACCATAAAGTATAGACGTTCCTCCTGGAATTATAGTTTATAGTTAGTACACTCAGTGTACACCATTAAAGAATTCCAAAAAATGTTACAGCTACAGCATTTTAAGCGTAGAAACTTTCATTTTCTTGAAAGCAGGCAGGTACCGGCGGTAACCGCCCGCGCTGTACGGAGAGGTGCACTAGATCGGCAACTACCCTTTTCTATTGTCCACTTATTATCCCTGCATAGAATCATGTAACGGGAAAGGTAGTGGTTATTGTCGGTTCGGTCTCCGATAAAAGTAATAGCTTTTTTCGGTTCATAAGCATGAAACCAGGAGGAGGAAGTAAAATTATTCAGTCCGAATTGAGACATTGCAGAGGCAAAACAAAATTGTGAGGTGAGAGAGTTATATTTCAACATGAGTGATTGTGAAGAAATCCATATTAGTTTCGATAGAAAGGGTTCACGATTCATGGAAGTACATAGCATAACCAAGCATTATAACAACCCTTTAAAGCTGTTTTCAAGATGCTTTGGTTCAAATTTTGTAAGCTTATCACACACACTCACACATACAGCAGCCCATTTCTTCTAAACCCCTTTTCGCGACCTTTTAGACCGTTTGGAGTCTCCTGACATGAAAAAATCGAAAAAAAAATTTTCAACAAAAACAAAGCTTCACCTACGAAAAAACACAAATCGTCCAGTTAAAAAAACTTCCGTATTTTCAAAGTGCGTTATTTCCTCTGTACTACAGCGTCTGAAGTGCGAAGGGTGATAGAAAGAGCGCGAAGAGTCCAAGGATAGAGGTCGCCGCGACGGCGGCCGTGGGTAGAATTGATTCAAGTGGGTCAAAGGCCGTTAAGCTGTTGGCCCAACGTGAACGGGGTGGCGAGAGCAATCGCCACGCGGCTCGAGATTCGCTCGGGGCAAAGCTGGAAGGCGCGATGAAGCAAGAACCGCCGGAGGAGGAAGAGGACTGCTTCCTGGAGGAGCGAGTGCCGACTTCGTCGTCAGCGTCGCGAGCCGCTCATGCTGGAAGGGTTCGATCGCACGCCAGAAGTCTTCGGGCTATGGCAAATCCGAGCGCGGTGTGGGCGCACTTCGATTTGTGCGTAAACGACCCCCTGCGAGCGCAATGTCGATTGTGCGGCTCTGTGGTCGTGAGAGGCGGCGCAAATCCTCGACAATGCGGCACAACCAATCTCCACCGACATCTCAGGGTACATCACGGCGGTAGACTCATCGGCAGGCGTTATCATGGTAATTTAATCTGCAAACATCACCGAAGAAGCTAATAAAAAGAAAAAATCATCGGCATTGTCATTTGGAATAATGAGATCTTAAAATAGTCAACGACTTGCGAATACTTGCATTGCGTGGTCAAAGAAAACTCGATACTGAGCCACAGACTCGTTTATATCTCATCCGACGGCGACAATGCCTCGGATTCGTGATGGGAATGAATACCAGCAGATAAGAGACGCTGCCGTGGGCAGCACAAATCGCTCTGTACTCGCATGAGTTCTAGTCACGTCAGGTCTTCATGAAACTATCATTAGTTACACTCTGTGAAAAAATTGTATGTTTTTTCTTTTAAATGGTTTACGTTCAGAAGTGAATTGCATATTCAGTTGTCTTTTATTAACTTAGCGAACGTTGACCGTGGCGAGAACTTTAATTAAACTTAGGGCGCAAATTGACCTTCAATTTTTATACCTTTGGGTCGATTTACCGTTGTCACATTGAGTCAAATTGACTTCTACTGCCATTTTCAAAGTATCTAACTGATAAGAACGGAAGGCTAATGCTTCGTACTTTAAATATTGCAGGATAGGTTTTAAAAAAATATTAATGTAGTATTTAATGAAATGTTTCGATTATAACATTCGAGTAAAAAAATGAAATACTAAAAATATTATTACTTCTTAGCGAAAAATGCAGAACAATGCTCATAGCCCTTGAAAAAAATATGTTCCTCAAAATGTATCACGTGTTAATGAATTTTGCTTATCCTCTTAATTGTGGAATCCATTTTCTGTTTTCTACAAAAGGAAAAAATTGCTGTTTTCATACAGCGTGACAATTAGCGGTTAAGAAATGATTTAGAATGAAATTTGTTTGTTCAGGAAATTCGCTTTCTGTTGCAGTGATGCAATCTGGATCTCAAGGTACTTCCAGCGGAAGAACCATCAGGATAGCAACGCAATCGCTCGTCAGGCCGCAGATGAGGAACATTGCTCCTCCATCAATGGGCCAGCAGCAGCAGCGTCAACCAAAGACTCTCGTACTAAAGACTATACCGTTAAAAGTCAAGCAAGTTGCGCCTACGACTATAAAAATGGCGCCGCGTCAACCGACTGTTAATGTGCCGCAAATTGTTGCACCACAACAACCTACTGAGGTAAGATATAGGACCATTATTTAATTGATCATTTAAATATGATTTTTAATATGTTGCAAATTGCTATCTCATTATCCTTCGGTTTTTAGAGAATCGCGTAAAACGCGATAAATAATAAAAAAGCAATGTGCAAGATTTTGCATCGCATTTTTGTTTTGAATAAATAAATTTAAAAACTGAAATTCGGCGAAATTTTAGTCGTCAAGAAATAAACAAAAACTTGAATTCTTATAAAATCCGAACACTTCCATGGAACTTCATTAAATTAGATATCGATAGAAAAGTTGTGCTCGCTAGATAATTTTATGTGAAAGTTTATGCAAAAAACGTTCATTTTTCGGAATTGCTTAAACTATAAGTTCCGAATTGCTTCACCGATTTGGCCCATATTTGATACCGAAGGTCTCATAACATTGTTCAAATGTCAAGCTAAGTTTTCACACGATAGCGGAAAATTTGTTTGAGTTGGAGGGAAAACAGACATTTTTGGAATTCTGTGTAAAATTGTATAAAGTCAAAAAGGCTTGACCGGGTTTTTTATACGATCTATAACGAATTCACATTAGATAGCACCATTTCATTGAAATCTAAGCTCATTCGATTAAGTAGCTGACGAATTGTGATGATGGCCCTTCCATCAGTTTTTTTAAACAACTTTTCGCGAAAGAATGTAACGCACAAAAACCATCCTTTATGAGGAAGCAAAAATTAAATCACTTACAAGGAAAATTGTATTTTTGTATTACAGGTTTGTCTGAGGTGGAACAGCTACCACAGCAACATGCAGAATAGTTTTCCCTCGCTTCTAGATGCCGAGCAATTCGTCGATGTGACTCTTGCATGTGAAGGACGGTCTTTAAAGTGCCATAAGATGATTCTTTCCACCTGTAGCGATTACCTCGCGGCTTTGCTGCGAGAAAATCCTTGTCAGCATCCTATAATTCTTATGAAAGATCTTAAATTTTGGGAGGTCGAGGCCCTCGTAAAGTTCATGTATCGAGGAGAAGTCAACGTTGCGCACGACAAACTTCCGCAGCTTCTTAACGCTGCCGAAGCTCTTCAAGTCAAAGGCTTGGCCGGACCAAGCCCATCTTTACAGGTAATTTATTACATTTTATTCTCAAAATCGGTGACCGAAATATCATCTGTGAATTCATGTAGTCATTAGTGTAGATTTTATTTCAATTTTTTTTTTCATAAATTATTCGTAACTGTAAAAACATTTCTTAAATATAATTAATGCTCGAAAGTATCAAATTTTGTTGGGTTGTCACAATATTGAGTACCAATCTCTTATTGATTTTAACGGATTACAAAATTGATATATACTACACTATAATGGCGTCTGTTTCGCTAAAGGTATATTTTTCTGTTTTTTTCTCAAGTCATATTTTTGGTTAATAAATTTAAAGAAATAATAATAACAAATGTGTCAAAATATAGAAATTCATTTTATCTGAACGTAAAGTCTAACAATTCAATTTTTTTCATTCTTTACGATTCTGGAAAATTAAACTTATAGCAGTATTTCATTCAAACTGTACCTTACTTTTTCGTTTTTTTAACCAAAAACGTATTTGCGAATACAAATGAAAAGTCTGGATTTTTCAAACGTACAATGTCTCCCGTAATCAGAAAAGTGACAAACTTCTTCCAGTTCTTTTTTTTTCAACACTTCCTGTTACCGCCTCAAATAATAAGTTAAAAACATCGATATGAGTATAGAATTTTCTTGTTTTTTTTTACAGAACCCAAACCCAAAGCCACCGAAGCTAGTACCTCAGTCAAAGCCATTAATCTCAAATCCCGTAGCACCAAGTGCAAGAGTCGTGACGGAAACCAAAGAAAGCAAACCTTCAGCTTCTACGGGAGCAGCCGCACCTTCTAGTCCAAAACGAGTGCAGAAACGTCAATCTTCGGAGCCACCGCAACCGCGTCCGTTTACAAAAATTCGTTTGCAACGACCTGTGACTCCATCTTCACCGAATCCCACCGTAAAACTCGAACCTCTCGACATACCGCTAAGTCCAACCGAAATATTTCCCGATCATCACGACGAGGACAGTTCCACAGCGTCTAACTTCGACAACCTGGTGATGGCTCTCCACGAGGACGAAGATCCGGGAGGTGATGATCCCGACGGGGAAATAAATTTTTGCAACATAACCGGACAACCTGACGACATAAACGACAACGAGGAACAAATGGAATTCGTGCCAACCGATTTTTTGGAACAGGAACAGGATATCGTAGAGGAAGCCGAAGGAGAATGCAGCAAAAGTAGTAACGACGAGATAGAAGAAGACGAAGAGGAACTCGATCTAAAAAAACGACCGCCGGATAATCGAAAAGAAGTGAAAAAGAGCGATGATCGAGGGGGAAATAAAAAAACGGAAAAGTGTACAAATTCAGTGAAAACTTTGTAATAAGAGAGTCTATTATCGACGTTTCGCATTAGAGATTTACAGATAATATTGTAAACGAGGTATGTTTATTTTTATTTTTACTGATTTTAATTGTTTTTTTTTTTTCGGTAATTTTTACCGATAACCAGCGAGTCACGCTATAAAAATCAGGCACACAACGTTTGTGATACGTTTTTACATAGTCATTAGATTACTCAATGATCAATCCTCTTCGAACATCGTTTTTCTTTTGTTTTTTTTTTTCAACTTTGCCATGAGTTTAATAATATATCG
Organism: Tromatobia lineatoria; assembly: GCA_949699805.1. Classification (NCBI taxonomy): domain Eukaryota; kingdom Metazoa; phylum Arthropoda; class Insecta; order Hymenoptera; family Ichneumonidae; genus Tromatobia; species Tromatobia lineatoria. Next base: position 3,900,676 of record OX453050.1, read on the forward strand.
AGTTTTTTCTTCGAGATAGTCAACGAACGTGAGATAAGACACGCTATAATATATATTCTACTGCGATGATGCACGAGAACCAGCAATTGATTCTCGGGCGAATCGGTCTCGACCTCAATTGTATAAAACTCGTAAAAGAGTCGAAAATAGATTTTATTTTTACCGTTTTAGGGTGTGTGATGAATGTGCGAGAGATTTTTCGCGAACCGAGATAAAGAGACGAATGTTCTACTCCGATTCTCAAAATTACGTAATTTAAGCGCGTAGAATCACATTTTAAAAGTGCTGAAGAGTTCGTAAAATGTCGTTTTCCCTTTCGACGTAACTGCACCAGCGTTGTAAACCTCCATAATTTTATTCGATGGAATTTTATTGTATTATTGACATGGTAGTTTTTATTTTGTAGCAAATAACTGCATTTTTTTATTTCTGGACGTTCGTGTTTTTTTTAACAACGATAAGAGAAACAAAAGTCAAAGTTTGATCAATTTTTTATAAGCACTTCAGGTTATTATTATAAAGTAATAATTGTGAGAATAATGTTACTACGAATTTCATGTTTTTCAAAGTAATGCAGGCTTACAACACTGAAACGCGCTTTATTCTCGGAGCATCGATCAGGAAAATCACAAAGTGCGTCAGCATCAGCGTAATTATCCCTCAAAGCGAGATGCACATTTTTATATCATCTCGATTTAATCCCAGAACGCTCGGAGCAAGCGCGTGAGAATTTTGCCTCTGTTTCGGCAGCTATCGATTCGAGAGTTACCCTTGCATTTACAAAATTAGCTACGAAGAGAGAGAGAGAGAGAGAGAGAGAGTGAGACAAAGCGAGAATAAATAATGTGAATAACGCTTGTATGCGGGACCGTATCCAAAGGCCAGTCGAAACCTCATTAGACGTAAAAATATAAATAAATTAATGAAAAGAAAAAAAAAAGCGAAACGAAAATTCACTGTTCTATTACCAGATTTTATATGATAGATTTGAATATAAGGAGTCAACGTATTATTTCCTAAGACGATAACTGTGCGTTCGCGCTGTTGTGAATCAATAATTCACTGATTATCGACGAACTCTGGTTGTGCGAATGAAACATGCAATATTTAGATTGCTGCGCACCGCGAAAACGGAGATTTCCGACGAACCTATCGAGAATTTGGAAAGTATGTGTACATTGTAACTTGTGAAACGATATGTCTTACGAATAAATGGCTATTCCAGCGTACATCAAATCCTCTTATATTTTATTACCGATTCTAACTCGCAGTAATGGCATAAACAAGCAGTCATTACAATAATCCTAGGTAATCTCATGCACTCAGTGGCTTTCACGTCCGAACGCTTCTCTGTAGTTACGAGGGAAAATAGAGAGGGGAAAAATAATTTTCACGAAGAATGTAGGTCAGTACGGAAGCCAATGGCATCGGTAAGGCAAGTTTTCTCTCTACTTCTCTCCGTACTCCACATACCACGCTTCTGAGCGCACACCCCATTGCGTTTATTATTATTGAAAAAAAAACGAGGCGCCTCAGCATCCGACGTAATGTATATGATGTTAAAATTACCGGCAAATCCCGGACGGCCGGGCAAACCGAGTGATGCTTGTATCAGGCATTCCCTGTCAATGCAACCACTGTTTTTTTATTGGGACCTTCGAATTTTTCTACCACTAGCAAAATTGCTTTAGAATCTAAGAGTAATTTTTTCTTTTTTCTATAATTAGTAAGATTACTTTAGAATCAGAGAGTACTTTTTTTTACCCTTTTCCCAGAGATTCAAAAGGTGAATTTCTAAAAATTTCGTTCATCTTGAAAGAAAAATAATGAGCTCAACTACGAAGAACAAAATCTTTTTTTGTACAGTTAGGAATTTAATGTTAGCTACACATCAAAGTCTATGTCACACAAAACAAAAAGTTTTTTTTAAACAAATATGAAGTGTGTTTTGAAAAAAATGCTATTGAATGTGTTGTACAATTTTTTTTCTTTGTCTTCAAATTTTGGGGATTACTATTCTTTTAAATTAGTTTTTAGTATCTGTGATGATTTTTTTTTAATGAAATTTTTCTTCTGTCGCAAAGTACTTGAATTCTAATTGACTGATGATCGTTTAGAGATAAGATTTTGAATTCCGGTGTTAATACATAATAAACAACTTTAGTTCCACTTGCCTCCTGCCACTTTTCTCTTCTGGGATATAAATAAATCAAAAAATTCAAGCTAATGCAGCTTCAGGATTTGTGGTAAAAAAAAAACTCTGATATTATAATCCCGCAACACTTTTTACCATCTACTTCCTTCGCACTATGTTTTTTCCGAAATATAAATAATGCAAAAAATGCATACTCATTTATAGGAAATAAAATTAATTACAAGTCCCAAAAAATTGCTCCAAAGTAGTAACAAAATCTGGTAAATTATACGAAATTTCTAAGTGTCAAAAATAATATTGTTATTGTAAAATAAATTGTGGGTAAATAAATCTGTGAAAAAAATTCCAAGAAGCTGTTATCAAGTAATAGAATCTGAACAATTATGAGCCAGTTCTGAGAGGGCGGAAAAAAAGTGAGTGACAAAGAATGACGCATATATAGTTGGGGAGATTGAGGGGAATTCAGCCTGGAAGCTACTCGGTGTTGTCAGGGGCAGCCCGAGGGTGAAGGAGAGAGCCCCGCCCCCTCTCCAGCGGCCGGAGAGTATTGATTCATCTCAGTCGCGATCCCCTTTGAGAGGGGCGGCCGGGTAAATTGCGAATACAGTACATAGTGTACACATACATAGTATAAAACCACCCCCGCGTCCCTTGGTACGGAGCTACTGTGCTGTATATACGTGGGCTGCTTCCACGAAGCAGGTAAAACCCGGCAGATGTCGCTAGCGTCGTCTCTGTACCATCCCTACCCTGACGAACTGTCAAACTAGTGAAACGTTGTTTGTATACGAAAATTTACGTGTAATAAGAGGCTGTTTTGCCGGTGAAAAAGAGTCGCGAGCATTGAGACAGGTTCGTGAACGATTTGTGGTTATTTTCGAAATCGCGGAAACGCATATTCGCCAATTTCCGACGAAGACGAACACGCGAAAATACTCGATTGGCGGCTACACCGGTGAACCCGTCGCATATCATCTGTCATTTGTTCTTCCACCCCCCAAACGTTTAACTCGAGAATTAAAAAGCTTTGACGACTGGAATCGACACGGGAAACCTACTTTTCTGAAGTAAACGCACTTTTGCGGGAATGGAGCATGTGCTTTGAGCCTCTTGCAACTCCTGAGCTTCAGGCAATTGCACTACTCAGTTTCGTGACACTCTTTTGTTGTTCTTAACCTAGCAGGATCAATGACTGTATAATTTGCAAACCTGCCAGAGAGTGGCATTGGATTTTGTTTGGTTCGATTATTAATGAGTTTTAAAGTTATTTTTATGAGCGATTTGATGATAATGTCATGGATTTCTGTTTGTGTCATCAGTTTTGCTGCTGTCATCATTTTTGATAGGATTCTTTATCCCGGTGCAACAGTGATGGCTGCACAATTTCAACCTGGGATCCTTGTGTTTTTTTTAATTAGCATTTTTGCAGACTGCTCAATGTATTCTCTTAGGAAATCTTATGGGTACTTTTTGGGTTCATATGCATTTAGAAGGGGGAAGTTGAGCAAGAAATTTGCAAATTTTATCTGCTAATCTAGATAATTATTGTTTGTAATACTTCTGACAGTCTATGTTAAGTTTTGAGGAGTTTTGCTACTTAGTTATGTGACATTCTTTTATTGTTCTTAATTGAGCAGAGTCCATGACTGGATAATTTTCTAAACCTGGCTTAAAATGTTATTGAATGTTCCTTATTTACTTGGGTTATTAATGGGCTTTAGAGCTATTTTAATAAGATTTGATGACATCATGGAGTATTAGCGACTTTGTTGCCATCATGGTTTTGAAAATAGAACCCTTATTTCGGTGCAACTGAGATGTCTAAAATTATAACTTGGGATCTTTATGTTCTTTTTTGATTTCTATTTTGGCAGACTGCTCAATGTATTCTCTCAGGAAATCCTGTGGATACTTTTTGAATTCATGTGCATTCAAAGAAAAGAAGCAGCTGCTGTAACCGTTGAACAATTGCAACTTGAGAACCTTAGGTTTTTCTTTTAATTCATATTTTTGCATACTATTTAATGTAGTCTCGAAGGAAATCCTGTAGATATTTGTTGAGTTTGGATGCACTTGGAGAAAAGAAGTCTAGCGAGAAACTTGCAAACATTATCTGCCAACCAAGATAATTTTTGCTTGTAATCCTTTTGACTATCCAGTTGCACTTCGACTATTTCATTTCATGAAATACTCTTTTGTTGTTCTTGATTGAACAGTAGATAATTTCAGAATCTGGCATAAAATGTTATTGAATTTTTTAAATTTCTCAGATTATTGATCAGCTCCGAGGCTATTTGTATAAGAGATTTGATAATGAAATCCCATGCTTTTGTTGCTCTTATAGGTTTAGAGGAAGTATTCTTTATTCAGATGTTACCATGATGCCTGAATATATGCAATTGCAATTTTTTCTGGAAACACTTTTATTCATGCAATTTATATTCTTTTGAAAAATATTCATTGCTATTCTTTAGCAAAATATTCATTGGACACTATAAGGAAGAGGATGTTAATAGTTTTTGAGTACAGTGGAAGCTCTCACATTTTACTTAATGCGGTGACATGTAAAATACGTGAAGGGCCAATCACGTTCATGAAGCAGCACTTCCTCCCTTGCCAGCTCCAATGCAAGCACTCGAATCATTCCCACCACTTGCCTGTGTAAAAAAACTGGAGGTAAAATGTGAGAGCTTCCACTGTACATGTTTATTGTGGGGTTGGAAATTGAACGAGGATTTTGTAAATTCTTTCAGTGAATATTTATAGATTGCACCGTGGATAATATTTTAAATTGTTCTTCTGATTATTATATTTGCTTAGGACTGTTTTGTTGTCTATATCCCAGCAGAATCTATGACTGTTGGGTGGATGTACTATTGGTCGTCACATGAAAAATATATATATTAATTAATCATTACTTCATTTCCGTTAAATTACTGAATAAAGTAATTTTACATGAATCAAAGCAAAATTTACATTGAACATCCAATGCTTGAAATCTCTTATTGTTTCATAAATTGTGTTCGAAGCTGTTTGCACTTATGTGGCCAGCACGGTCACTTACATTCAATAGATGTTGCCACAAGTGGATCAAGTTGATGGCTGCAAGTGATACTTCTGCCCTATAAATTCAAAACCTGAGAGAAAGTATTGTTAAATTTTGTTTTGTATTTTCATCATCTTTGAGCTCTTTTTTGCAGCTCTTTGTTTGAAGCATTTCGTGTGAAATCATCCATTTTTGTTGCCATCACAATATTGGAGCAGAACTTTGTTTTTCTATTTGTTACCATGAAATACTTATCATAGTTGACTCAAGGACTTCTGTAGCTTCATTTTGCCTCATGAACAATTTAAGTAAAATTTAGAAAAGAATCTGCAAGTTGGAAAAACAATGGATCCAGTTTATCAGAGACACACTAAAAAATTTATTTTATTCAAGAGTTTCATATTGATCTGTGAAATTCCATCCTGATGACCCTGATATCTATCTTTTTTTAAATTATTGTAAATAATATTTTTTCCAAAATTTGACTTTAAAATCAAATTTTTTCAGAATGAATCACACAATAGATGAAAAAGAGGAACTGGTGAAGAAGTCATTGTTTAGCTTTGTGAGAAAACAAGTGCCCACAGCGCAACTGAGGTAAATGAAAAAAAATTCTTCATTACTCTGTACAGACGAGAAAGTAAAAATGTCATGTGAGTTTTTGGTATCTTTTCCTTTGCAGCTTAATAGATGATATTGTATTGAGCTATGTTGTGAGTATGGTAGAGGAGAATGCTCTGGAGGAGGATTTAGATGTGGATGGGCTGTGCGAGATGGTTTCAGCTTGTCTTCCAGAGTTTTCTACCATTGACAAAGAAGCAGTTTCAAAATGGCTGCTGGATGTTGAAAGCAAGCTGAGACAGGGCACCAAACGCTCAGGGGATGGTCAGCCACACGATCCCCTCAGTCAGCTCAGTCTGGCAGCTCTTTTGCCACCGGATACACAGAGAATGAGAGTTCATCATCTCTCAGAAACCAGTGATGCTGGAAGTGACTCCAGCGGAGAATATTTTCCTGAGGTACAGAAAAAAACGACTGTAAAGTAGAACCTTACACATTGGTTCTTCATTAGTATCCAGATTCCACAAAGCAACTATGTTGTTTAATTTCTATTTTCTTATAAAAAAAATATAGTTAAATCGAGAAAATAATTGTATAGCGTTTGAGACATTCATTGCCAGTCTCAAAGTGAATTAGTACATACAAACTCCACATGTAACTTCACACATGTGTAAATGTTCAATTTGAAATCTTGAAATTAACACAATACAGTGTTTAGATAGTTTTTCATTTGAAAAAAATTTTAATCATAAAATTCGAATAACTTTGTCGAGTTTTATTAAATTTAACACAATGATCAGATAGTTTCTGCTCCACTTTCATGCTAAGTTTTAGTTAAATACTTTGAGTTATCGAGTTATAAGGTTTGGATCAGAGAAGCAAGTTTTTTCGAGGGAAAAAATCGTAACTTCTGGACCGCTTTGTTGATTTTGTCGAGATTCTGTATTCCCCAATCATCTTCGTCTCAAGTGCGAGTGTTGAGGAATTTCCAGATCTGCAGAATTGATATTTGCAGGAATTAGCGCCGAATTGTTGCCGACTTTATTACCGTAAAATTTTAAATTGCCCTTGCGTACAATGTGAAAGACTTAAATTTGAATTAATTTTACAATGATAACAGGACAGAAACTACTTCACTTTTACTGATTTTCAACCATAAGAGCTCCATTAATCTCAGAGTCGTAGTACACCGAACATTTTCTTCTAGATCTCTTTCGGTATCTCAGAAGATTTAAACTTTACACGAATTAAAATCTCGAAAACAAAGCATTTCGATTAGGAAAAAAAACGACGAAACAATAATTCCAACAAGACGCCCAAACGGATGACAAATCATTGAACTATCCATTCTATCAATGCAATGATAAGACATTCTTTGGCATCGACATTTTTTATATTATTTTGCTTATTTCTTGTCACAAACGCTTGCAAATACTATACGAAGTGATTGAAAATCGAAAATACTCTATGAAATTATAAAAACTTGGAAAAAACTATAAACGATTACAAATAATTAAAACAATATACGGAAAACAATTCTCACCGCCTTTAAAACTTGTTTTTTTTTTCCAGCAACAAGAATCCTCCTGGCATCAGGTAGCTCTCCTTCAGGAGATGTTTCCTGGTGCAAGTCCTGCCGAAGTTAGACACTGTCTGGCTGTTGCCGAAGGCGATATTGCCAAAGCGGCTCAACTAGTTTTGCATAGACAAGAAGCTGGTCAGAGTATCACTAGCAATCTTACGTTCCTCACGGTGAGTCACTGGGTAGATTTAAATTTTTTGGAAACTTCAACAAAATATTCCTTGGCAAAAAGTAAAGGGTTGCAAAGTAGAACTTTGCACATTACTTCCTTATTCATTTCCATCTTTCACAAAGCCGCCTGTATGAGGGAGTTTACTTATTTTATTTTTGACTTCCTCATAGAGAAAGCTAATAAAAACAAAATTTGGTAAGTAGCAGGGCTCATTTTCTTTTCCTGTGCAGAAAGTTTCAGTCGAATTGTTGAAATTTTATCTGAATCAGAAAAAACATTTTTCGAAAAATTCAAGATCACGTAAAATTCGATCTGCTTTACCGATTATCACCAAATTTGGTACGTAGTAGGGCTGAATGTTATTTTTTTCTGCATAGAAAATTTCCATTGATTCGTTGGCATTTCATTTAAATTAGAGCAGAACCCACATTTTACAAAAATTTCGAAATCAAAAGCAAATTCAAAATTTAATTTCAATACGAAGTTTGAGCCCGATAGCTGAAAAATTGCGGTAGCTGGAGAATATACAGAGGTTTTTGAAAAAAATGTAATGTTTTATAAAATTTCAACCTCTTTACTAATCTTCACCAAATTCGACATCTACTACATCAGGATATTAATTCTACGTTGCAGAAAATTTGAGCAGATTTTGTCAAAGTTAACTTGGATTAGAAAAAAAACAAAAAATTTTCAAAGATTCAAAATTCCATAAAATCAAAACCACTCTATGGATTTTCGTCAAAATCAGTATCGATCGTCATTTTTCATTGCTTTATTTTTCAAGAACTATTTGGCTCATTGGCTCAAAAATTGCGGAAGCTAGAGAAAATGCAGACATTTTCCAATAAATTGAGTCTTATGAAATCTAAAATTCAAAAACCTATACATAAGAAAAGGCATTGATCCTTTACCAGTGCACAAAATTCCAGCTTGATTGTTAAAGCCGTTTTGAGATACAACAATTTTTATTTTGCGAGCTTGCCACACGCACAAAAACGTATATACATCCGTACATTTTTCCAAACCACTGTTCTCGACGTTTTAGACCATTTTGAGTGTCCTAACATGAAAAACTCGAAACATTTTTTCAACGAAAATAAAGCTTCTTCTAAGAGGAATCAAACAAGATAAAATCTCATTCGTCAGCCTCTTCCAGCCACATTAATATTGCCACTTCAATTTTTCTACCATAGAAACGCTGAGATTACTACAATTAGGGGGAACAGTGAGCCACTTTTTTCTTAAAATCGTCTGTAGTTTTATTAAAATCACAATATGACTGGAAAGGTGTTCAGTCGGTTTTATTTCACCTTTCGTCATACTCTGAGGTTGCGATAACACGTTTAAAAGTATCAAGGATGTATGACAAGTTAGTGTGGAAGTACATCGGAAAATAGCTTATTGTGCCCCACCAGTAGAGTACTGTGGGCCATACAAGAGGGAACAATCAGCAAATACCCGAAAAACAGAGGATATAAAGCGAATGGGCAAAGTTCTCCATTTTTCTTTTATTTGTATATTATTTAATTATTAGTTGAGATGCCACTTAATCTATATATATTATGAAAGTGTCAACTTCGAACTGTCCACTATTTAGATTACACCCCTCCTTTCATCGCTGATTCTTTCACCATCTCTCTTCCAGTTGTCCTCTTACTGCTTTGTTTCATATTTATTCTTACTTAATCTTGTCTTGAAAAAATGAATTATAAAATCCACGTTGTTTCCTACTAACACTGGTAAATATTTATTATTAAAAAATCATGCATCACTAAGTAAAGCTAATGTAAAGGGTAAAATACAGAAAGATGCATAGAATCATGTAAATCGAGTGGCATTAGCGATTAACAAAAGTTAGCGTAGATATTAAACTTTTGTGAAGGATAAAAGTTTTTTTTTTAAGCGGTCAGAATGTACTTGCAATTTTTGTGTGTTCAGGGATAAGATAACTTTAAATTAACTAGGACGAGTAACAACCAATTTGATTCACAGTTTTATATTTTTTAAACTAGACTAGACTTTTTGGCGATCTGTGTTCTTCGATAGACGCCGTTGCTCGCTGTTGCCTACGGCCCATTATACCCAACTCTCCCCTACTTATACCCGTGTTGAAATGATTGTAAATTTCTTTCCAAACAGCCAAACAGACGCAACAAAGCTCGAGTAAACGACGAGGAATTGAAAACCCGCATTATAAATCGCTACAGTTACGTTGATCGTGACGACGATTCTCGAGAGCATCGTCCAGTGGCCCCGAAGACGGAGCCGAAGAAGCTCGTTCGCTATCTCGACAACAAGATAGTGAGCGTGAAAGGCGAACGTTTTACGGAAATTCGTCGAAACGGCGAGGACGAGGACGGCAACGAGGGCGGAAGAAAGAGAAACCACTGTCGCCCGTAACCAGTCACCCCGCCTCCACCACCCGATCCACCCCCTTGGAGGCACCTAATTTGCGAAAGAACGTTATCTTAAAAAATTACTTGCGTCTCGTTTGAGCAATAGAATTTACCGTCGATATGAGTCACAAAACACACTCACACACACACACAAAAACACAATAACCAAACGTTCAACGCGGGCGTTTATCGAATCTCGTCGTGTTGCGTGTTGGTCTCGTCGTCGAAGCCTAGTATCCATTCGCGATCGTAACACGCTCACGTTGAATCATTGCTTTTCCTTTGATTCTAAATATCGTTTAATCGAATGATTTTTCGTCTTGCGATTTATGCGTTCTTCGCCGTGTGAAAAAGTTAACCGCGTGAATGTCATTCCACGCTGTGCGAGTTTATGAATCTAATAACTTGGTTATTTATTATTTTCTGTTCACTTGTATCGAGCGGACAATGGCCATTACGCGGACATACTCATAACCGGGTTAAAGATACAAAGTGGTTTAGAATAACGAAAAAAAGGAAAAAGAAAGAGAGAGAGAAAAGGGAAGAGATTATTATTGAGGATGAAACGTTAAAAAATTAAAGGGGCTGATTATTTTTAAAATAATCGTGAAATTCATGGTTCGGACTTTCGAGCCTTTTTTTCTTCCGCGTTAATCGCGACGTTATTCTCCATCGATGAGACGGAGGATAGTGGAAACAAAAAATAACTAGTTCAACTTTGAACGCCGCAAAGTGCCCTCTAAGGTTAACTGAATACGAATTAACGAGAGTACGAGAAGAATATTAAGATTAACAGATGCAAAAAAGGGGGTGGGGGAGAGTGGCAAGAAGAGAAATTTGATAAGTCTAAGCGAGGTGGCTCACGCTCGTTGGCAGGCTATTGTAACACTCGTATTATTTCGCTTTTACCTCATCCGCTTAGCACTCGACTATGATTAACGTTATTAATTGTTTTTTTCTAAAAGACTTATTCGCAGACTGATTGGACACTATTGTTCGTGACTTGTATGATGTTTTTACGTTTTTTCTATTATTCTTTTTTTATGAAGCGATGCATTTTCTCGACTTATAGGTGTTTTATTGTTTAATTTGTCTCCATCGGTAAATCCGGTTTATAGATTGAATCAAGCTGTTCCTCACACGAATCGGTTCTTCAAGTTAACGAATCGAATCTTATCGCTGTCGCAAACTAAGCCACTACAGTATGCTTTGTAATTAAGTATTCGTATCGACTAGTGTCTAGTATAAATACGTGTCTTTGCTGTTGCACTCGATATCCGTGATCCGTGTACCGATTTATCATTAATCACGCGGCGGCGTTAGCTCTAGTGGTAAACTTTGAGGAAGAAAAAACGTAATAGCAGTCGACAAAAATAACCGTGGCGAAAAAATGGAGTTCCGCGCCAAAAAAAAGCCCACATCATTTTACGTACATATTTTTTTTGTAGAACATGGGAGATTGATATCGAAACGAGGTGGATTTCGAATTTTATATAATTATAGATTTACACAATGGTGCGTAAAGTCTCAAAGAGACTGCGAATCGATTTCCGGTTTCGCATTATCTCGATGAACAAACAAAAAAGAAAAAAAAACAAGAACTGACTGCTTTTTTTACTTGTCACGTAGTTACCGCGATTGAAAGCGTGCGCCGATCGAACAATCAAAATACAGTTATAGGGTAAAAAAAATCTCACTACGACTCGAATATAAAGATTCACGATAACACGAATTGCACTAAAAATCTGATTGTCGTTCGGACGTCTCGTTGAGACTCGTTTGTTATACTAGTTAACGTAAAATTGTCCCCCCGAGAAGTTTGATTGACAAACGAGCGATCGAAAAATTAGAGAGAAACAAGAACGAAAGAGAAAACAAAAAAAAATAAGAGAATAATTCGTTAGCGATAGCATAACTTTTAGGGAAGTAATGTGAACGTACATCTCATTGATTGGCCGGTAATGTGTCATTTACTTACCACGCCATATTATTTACCAGTATTACTATTGTTATATCACTATTGATTGTAAACACTCGAAACTATTACGTAGGTTTAACGCTCGAGAGTTGTGAGAGCGACGTAGACAGTAGGTAAAAGGCGTAAACGCCTTGTGAGTGATAGAAATTCGGACAATTTTTCCAACTTTTCATCTATTGTAATTTATAAAGCTTTAAGACAAACAAGAAAATTAAAATAACGACTAAATTGACGATTAACCAACTTCCGCATCGAGCACATTTTGTCTCAGAACGACGAGCAACTGAAAAAGAAAATCTTACTCTGTATAGCGTGTTCGCGAATGCAGTATTTAATTAATCAGAGACTTCTCAATCAGTTTTTTTATTTCTTATTGCTTTTTATATTTTCCTAGTGGCATTTAGTCACCATTGAATGATTATATACGTTCTTAAAAAAGGTTCATCGCCTGATAGTCGCTATTCAACGTGTTGCGGGACAAGAAAAAGAGCTGAGCTTGAGAGCTGTTTCTTCGCTCGTAACACGAGAATTGCCTGAATTTTCTCCAGGGAAAGGACGAATGTATTTTGCTTTATTTTATAAGATTGCTACTCTGTCCGGGATGTGTGAATGTGGCTTTATTTTTGAATTCCTGAAGCGCCGGAAGGAGAACAGGTCATTTGTAAGAAATGTATGAGTAACCGTGATAGTTATGTGTGGTCAAGATGCACGTAATTCTCTATTCTTCTGTCAGAACAATGAGAATTAAAGAAAAAACGAGAATTGAATCGGCGCTTGCCGAAATATTATAGTGTGTGAAATTAATCCCTAGACTCTTCACGTAGTTTTCAGTGATATAGTGTAGATATTATACAATACGACAGTATATATATATATATTCAAATATATATTCAAATATATATATATACATACACGTAAGATTCACAGACGTCTCACAGTGGGCCGGTCCTTGTCATAGTTATTAATAATCAGTAACTATAAATACATCCATACATATATATACAAATATATGTCAACGATGTAAGAAAAAATAATTATCCTTGGAATTATTGTTAGGGATACACGTGCGTATGAAACGTTCGACGGAAGCTTATTGGCTGCAAAGTGAAGGTATTCGGCTGTGCAAATGACTTGGCAGTTAAATAATGAAGGCAAAAAGATCGTGTGTCCGTTTAAAAATGTTTTTTTTCCCCTATTTTTCAAGATATTTGGAGAAGAAAAGATTACGATTGCAAGCCATGAGAAAGAAACTCGACAGACGATTTTTAGTAGAAATTTTTAAGCTCGAGACGAATGATTCATAGATCTCACGCTGCTTGCCAGTACGTGCATTCGAATAGGGATTATTACATTATAAACTATTGCAATTATACTATTATATGAAAGAAAAAAAAGCAGAGCTATGATAAGATGCATAGCTTACACAGCGATTATGACACGAATTCAGACTTACCCATCCTACGACGATGTATCTCATAAAGTTTCTTTTAGATTAAAACCAGCAAATGTAACTTACTGTTGGGCGCTCATTCAATACTTTGTATTATTCGTAATTGAATTAATGGATGATTTGACTTGATGATTATTGTTATTTACTTCCTAACATTTTCAGCTGATAAAGGAGGATCGGGCGATGCTTAATAGTTTTCAATTGGAACTCAGAAAAATATTCACCGCGATAGGTTTATAAAAATAATATCAGATACTTATTAGGGTGACCCAAATTTTGGCGATATTTTTTAATTTTTAGTCTGACCCAATAAAAAAGATATTTTTGGTCAAAAGCGATACTCGCAAAAAATGGGGTTTGCGAATAATTATTTAGAAGTGGCACAAAAATTTTGAGAATGTTTTAACCGATTTTCTTTCTCAAATTTTTGTACTCTCTTACCCCCCCATGTTGTCGTGTTATCTGATTTCCAGTTTATGGTTGAAATTTTGCGAGAAAAAAACACTTGCCATCAAAAGGTCACTTGACGCAAAACATTTTGCATTCAAATTAATTTTGTCTTTCTTATTATTTTTTCTCAGCTCTCACACCTGATTTTATCGCATTAACCAAAGCTTAGTACATAGTTGGAAACTGCGAAAGTTATGGTTGACACAAATATCGCATGTGCAGATGCAAATGTCTTCAGAGCCATGAAAAAATGACTTACATTGTTGAATGACTGCGTAGCGTTAATATTTTTATAACATTTTTAACTATACATTAAGCGTTGGATAATGAGAGAAAATCAGGGGTGAAGGCTGAGAAAAAAATAATTTATTCTAAAATATTTGGTGTCGTTGAACGAGCTTTTGGTCACAAGTTTTTTGTTCGAAATTTCAACCATGAATTAGGTATAAGACAATAAAATTATATGAGGGATGAGATAACAAAAATTAAATTGAAAAAAGATTAAAAAATTTTCAAAATTCTTGAGCAACCTCTAAATAGTGTTTTGCGAGCTTTATTTTTCGCGAGAATTGCATTTTCACAGAAAACATTGTTTTTATTGGGTAACACTTAAAATTTCGGCCACCCTTATGATTATGGTTATTCCTAACAGAGTTTCAAATCGCGAATACTTTTGAAAATTAAAGGATGCTTTACATTTAAAATGTCATAATAATACGATACCGTGGTATTAATATAATATGTTAATTTTTGAATTGCGAAATTAAAAAAAAAATAACTCTTACTCTTAAAAAGTTCTCATAAACGGGAATTAAAAAATGTAAAGAGTGTAAGATGAATCACAGAATTGATCTTTTTAGGAAAAAAAGCAAGTTTTCTATAAACTTTACACATGTTCTGTCTAACTTTAAATTGACATTATATTAATAATCATTAAAAATTAAACCTCGTAATATATTCGGCGACCGTGATCTATTTTTCATTGGATGGGAATGTATTCGTTAACTGCCTTCAATGGTGTCTTTACAATATAGTAAAGAAATAGTGTAGTAAATAGAAATTTTTTTTTTTACCTATTCAGGATATTTTCGGGTCTCGTATTTACCAAGAATCGTGATTAGCGACTTTAAAAAACGTACACTATATAGCTTTGTTGTTTTTTTATTACGAATTTTTTACACGTTACATGAATACTATTCGTCGTTGAACATTCGTGGTCCGAAGATAATTACAATTAAAGTTTCGCATTTCGTAATACCAGCGAAATGATGTATGTAAACGATTATGAAAAACGTAGAGAACGGCCGAAAGCGCGTGTATGGCAATCCTGCCGAATGCTTGCACTCCCCTAATTGCGATAATTGCAGAATTCTCGATATAAATCAATTTTGCTAAAAAAAAAACGATAAAAACGTTTCTGTAAGTTTTTCGCCATCAGACACTGCAACAAAGCCTCACGAGGTATAATATCCGCGCCCATAGTTATCTCAACACCATAATGCATAAGAATTACTATGAAAATCTATGAAAACGTATTTCGTGGTGAAAAAATCTCGAATCGAAGACCGACGAAAGTAAATGCGATTCGAGATCGTCCGAGTCGCTCACCGTCGCAGAGGGACTCTTTAATAAATCGCGAATGATGAACAGCGGTGCCAAGTAAAAAAAAAGAAGATTAACCGAATAATAACGTGTGAAGAACAAGAAATAAAAACACGCCGAAATCAACCAGTCTCTAAATAAAAATCGAAAGAAACAGAAGAGAGTATTAAAATTTACGGATCTTTTACATCGCCGCTCACTTCTTCTTTTTTCTCGGTTTGTCCTGCGGTGCCGGTAGATTTTCGCTCTTTCGCTTCGATGCAGGTTTCGAACCGATGCTGCCGCCCTTCTTTCGCCTTTCCTGCCTCTCGCGTTCCTCGAGTTCTTGATTTTCACGCTCAATAAGCGTAATCAACGTGTTGCATCTTCTCTGAAGTTCCAGAGCAGTTCTAGACTTTACAAACCAGTCAAAACGGAATTGCGGCGCAGATCTAACGGTGGCTCTGAGTTCCTCATAGACATTCTCTTTATCGAAGCCAAGTTTGTGGAGCATACACACAAGGAAGCGATCTTCCTCTTCCGTGTAGTTTTTACCCTTATTAGTACCATAAGCTATTCTTAATTGATGGAAAGGCGCTCTGTATCTCGCCATTTTAGCGTCAAGAGCTTTTTTAATACCAGCGCGTCGCTGAATTTTAGCCTCTCCTCTCTCAATCTGCGCCATAACTCTATCAATGTCCTGAAGTTCATGACAACGTTCCCAAAAAACGGCCGAATACTCCATCACCTCTTCAGGCGTTTTTCCTTCGACGTCCTTAGCGATATTTTCGATATCATCGCGTCCGTACTTCTCGTTGGCTTTGATAAACTGATTAAAGTCCCTTTTGGTCCAGTTTGTGAATCCCTGAGTGAGGAGCTTCTCTTTTTCCGTGACTTCTTCGTCGCTGAGCGGCTGAGCATCGTCGATTTTCCTCTGCTCCTCTTTTTGTATCCTCGCTGCGTCAGAACCCAACTCCGGATTCTTCGGAACTTTGTAGCCGACGGTTTGCCGGAAGTAGTAGATTTCCTGGTCGAGAAGCTCGAAGAGTCTCGGCGGGAAAAACTGGAAGTCCTGGACAATAGGTTGTTTCGGAGGACGCGGAGCTTTCGGAGCTTTAGGCTCGGAGACTCTGAGTGCCTCGCGGAAATAAGCGTCGACGGCGTAATTAGCTTTTCGCTCGCGTTTCGGTGGTTCGATCCAATTTCCAATTCCCAGGATTTTCTGTTTCTCTCTGTAATCTTCGCCTTCAAATTGGTAGACGGAATCTGTGGGTGCGTCCACCGTGAAATTCCGAAGAGAAGATTCCCCGAGCGTCTCGAGTTTCTGCTTCATTTCTTCAGTTTTCGATTCTCCTTTCTGCAAAATCGTGTCGATGTCCTCGTCGGTAATCGCGCTGTCTTTTGAAGCGAAAACTTCGTTCGCTCCGTGTCTTATCATGTTAAGCATCTCGTCCTTGTTCAACGCCGTTTGCTTAGCGTCTACGAGTCTTCCTTGCTGAATTACGAGCTTATCAAGGCGTAACTTTACCTCCGCGCGCTCTACGATCTTCTCTTCGACTGTATTTTCCGTGATGAACCTGAAGACGCGAACCTGCTTCTGCTGACCAATTCGATGAGCGCGATCCATAGCCTGGAGATCCATCTGAGGATTCCAGTCGGAATCGAAGATTATAACGACGTCGGCAGTGGCCAAATTGATTCCCAAACCTCCAGCTCTTGTGGATAACATGAAAATGAATTTTTCGCTTCCCGGCGCGTTGTACTCGTTTATTTGCCTCTGGCGATCTTCGTGAGCTGTGTTACCGTCTAAACGACAGTACTGGAAGTTTCTCCAGTGGCAATAATCCTCCAAAATGTCCAACATTCTTGTCATCTGACTGAAAATCAAAACTCGAGATTCTTGCTCCTGCAGTTTGGGCAAAAGTTTGTCGAGAATCACCATTTTTCCGCAGTTGTAAACAAGATGCTCGTCGGTTGTGTACGGAGGTCCTGGCTCCGCTCCGTCAAAGAGATACGGATGATTGCAGCATTTTCTCAGCTGCATGAGAATATTTTGGAGCCTCATTTTTTCAATCTTTCCAGCACCGTTAACAATGTCTATGTCCTTCATTAGAACTTTCGTGTACCATTCTCGCTGCATTTTGCTGAGGCCTATATAGACTTTTATCTCTTTTTTAGGCTTCAGGCCCTTTTCTACCTCCGCCTTCAAACGCCTAAGCAAGAAAGGCCTCAGAACAGCGTGCAGTCTCTCGACGAGAGAATTGTCACCCAAGAAGCTATTCGTATTGAACCAGGAGTCAAAATCATCCGAACTATTGAACACATCGGGCAGCAAGAAATTGAGAAGCGACCAGAGTTCGTGAAGATTATTCTGAAGCGGCGTACCAGTGAGTAGCAGTCTATTCGCAGTCTTGAACTCCCTGAGAATCTCGGAGAGCTTAGACTTTTCGTTCTTGATCCTGTGAGCCTCGTCGATGACCATGTATCGCCAGTTGAACTTCTTGAATACAGATTTCTCTTTAATAACCATTTCGTAAGAAGTAACGCAGACGTCCCATTCTCCAGGCATCATTACGTCTCTGATGAACGTATTTCGAGTTTCTGCATCTCCGATTAGGCAAACGGCTCTTATACTCGGACACCATTTTTTGAACTCGTTCATCCAATTAGCAAGAGTTGATTTGGGAACAATTACAATGTGAGGACCGGGAATGCTTCGGAAGTGTTTCATGTAACCAAGTAGCGAAATAGTCTGAAGCGTCTTACCAAGACCCATCTCGTCAGCGAGGATTCCGTTGATGCCATTCTCATAGAGAGAAATCATCCAGTTCAAACCTCGAATCTGGTAGTCTCGCAGCTCCCCAGATTTGATGTAGTGCGGAGAGGCATCGAAACGAGTTGTCGTTGCAACGCTGGCATTGCTCTCAGCCAAAAGCTCTTCGTCTTCTTCCTGTTCGGTCTTGCGGTGTCTGTGATCACCTGAATTGTCGGTTTTCGCGACTGGACTTTCCGGTGTTGGTTGGATTTTCTTCGGTCGTCCTGGTTTTACTTTCAAAGGACTTCCGGCTTTGTCCTTGGAAGTGTTTGTCATGAAATGCGAAAAGATTTCGGTTTGCTGAAGCAAATAGTCGAATCTTTTGCTGCGATCGGTTTCGAGCTTTGTCTCGAAATCGCCGCCTCGCGAAGACGTTGTTCCCGCAGACGAGTCATTAGAGTTCTCACCCGCTTCTCCGGTCGTCGCGGTTTCCTCCGGTTTCGACATAACTACGGAGGTTAAATGTTTGTCGCCCGGATAAACAAACCTCACCCGTCACTCCGCGGCTTTGTTTATTCGATAAACGCACTGTTTTTTAGTGGATTTTGGGTGTACAACACGCCGGCACACTGACGTTCACGAGCGTGCTGATACAAGTGTCGCCATTTTGGATTTGAATCCCTCCAAAAGGTGCACACGCCGCGTCTTTTTCCAAACAATGAGCTGTGCACGCCATCTGCGATACGCGCGACTGATTTTTCGATCTTCGAATGATTTTCGTCGTTATCGATTATTCAATCTGTAAACGGGTTAATGGTAATTTTGGAGTAGACGAAGCTATTTTTTTTTATTATGAAAGTCTTCCGATGAAGGAGGTTTCCAATGTCTAGAGACGCTTGCGATGGTTTTGCGGCTCGCAAAGTTTAGGATTAATGGCCAATCACAATCCTTGCTTGCCCTTCATTCTTTCGACAAGTAAAATGCCGCGGTCGATAATACAAACTGTAATTCCCTTTTTTCAAGAATGCTGAGACTTTAGCCTTGAAATGTAATTGCATGCCACGACAGAAGGAATAAAAGTAGTGGCATTCTATTTCAGTTGGACACTAAAATGTATGCATCCTAAAAAAATAGCATTTCAGTTTTTGTTACCGACTGAGCACGTGGCAGGTGGGCGGAGGGATGTTTCTCATTACTTTATTGTAGAATTCTTAATTCTTTAAATCATTTCATTCGCAGTTCCGTATTCCATCAATATTCGGGTTAATTGTAGTTTTGAACAAGACGAAGCTATTTTTATTACTATGAAAGTCTTCGGATGAAGTGTTCCGCATAGCGATAGGAGGTTTCCGATGAGACGCTTGCGATGGTTTTGCGGCTCCCAGCGAAGCCTAGTAATGTAATAACTAATCGCAATCTTTCATCTCCCCTCCGTTCTCTTCATGAGTTCCAAAGACTATTAAGTACGTCGTTAATTAATAATATTTTTTCAAAACGAAAGGCTTGATATATTTATATAAATAGGTATAACCAGTATAAATCGATTTTTGTAGCTAATAGCTCACCTGCTGGTGGTTCTACACCTCAAGCCGGATTTCCACAGCGACCACAACTGTGTCATCGCAAAAACATGAGTTTATCGTGTGAGAGAGAAAGAAAAACCTTTATCTTTCTCTACGGTCACTAACAGGTTCACATCAGTAAATGGTGCAAGAGTTTCTATGAGAGTACGGAAAATCGAATAACTTGTGAACCAATGAGACTCGCAAACTCAATCTTTTCCGAATAAAAAAAAGAGTTTTACATTATAAAAAATTGGAAGATGAATCGTACAAATCGTTACATTCAACCAATAAGCAGCCACGCAAAAAATAAGATACAGTTTTTGTCGCCGCCTGAGGTTTTTGCAACCACAACTTCCGAAACTACGATCGGTACCAAAAACTGTAATCGTGCTTCCTCAGAGCTGGTCATGACGAAGAATAACACTTCGCGAGTTTTCAGCTATCTCTCTCGCACCTATAACGATCTGAGAGAGACAGACAATATTTAGCACATCATCTTATGTGATCGTTTCATTCAGTTAACTATATCGATAGATAGAAAACATTTATGTGCATAATACAGTATTTTCATAAGCATATAAATATTCCATTTGAAAATCTGCTTTTCTTATATTATTTGCAGAGAATTATTTGACGAGGTGTTGGCGCCGATGAGATTAGCAGTGCTGATCTCATCCGTCAAGTATTATGTGCGCTACGTAACGAACGCTGCCCTAGAAATATAATGTAGAGACTCGGAAATTACTATGGTGACTGCAGTGAAATTGCAATTGGTACAATCTCAGCGTTCCAAGTACATTTACCAAACTATTGATAAATTCTTCTTCCATAAGAAGGGTAAACCGACCAGCTAATGGGCACTTATAAGCAGACGAAAAAACCCAGTGAATAGACGTTTTTATGCACGTGTGTTCCTATGGAGCGTGTCCATTCACTGGTCACGTCATCTTCACTGGCTGGTTCACCCTATTCGAGAAAAACAGCTTTCGTTAGAAAATTGAAATTTGGCTTCCGGTCATCGATATATCGAGATTGAATTCAAGGAAATTGGAGCATGAGCGTAGGAGTAGATCAGATTTCTAAATGACTGCCGAATAAACACTGGTTTAAATATAAATGTGACGAACGGTGCAGATCGAGATTGAGAACAATAGCCGTTCGATAATGGCTCATCGTATTCCTATTATTAAATGAAAAATCTCCCTGCAATTGTCTTTAAAAAACTGTTATCGTTAATTTTTATTATTCAAATTAACATAATAAATTTTGGACAAAAAAACTGCATCGTACAATTTTTATTGCAAATACAGATGCAATCACAGATACAAATACAGAAGGAAAATATAACAATCTGTTTGATACACGATGCATTGTAATTCAATTGCTTAATAATGATATTACTACAAACCCGTTCTATAGATAGGATTTCTTTAATTAACATAATTATGATTGCTAATTGTAATGCAATGCAACGAATTCCGTCCGGAATACAAAATAAAGATTGCACAAAAAATGTATTGCTATATCGTTCAATTATTTTTTAGACAGTGGAAAAAGCCAAATTAATCTTTTTTCGTGGAAAAACTTTTTTGTGGTTCTTGTAGAAAAAGGTTGCAAAATAAACCCTTTCACATAATTCTTTTGTTATTTCAAAATTTCTGCAAAATTTGTATTTTTCGTTATTATTTTGAGAAGACTAAGATTAATAATTTTTTGACCTTACTTGCTATTTAACACTTTTCATAAACCTATTTTTGTAAAAACGCCAAAACAAATTACCATTAAGATACTTTACATCCTTGTTCTTATAATAATTGAATCGATTTTGATCTCAGTGAAGCGCTGCGCAATAAGACCCGCAAGTGATCTTGAGAAAGGGAGAAATGCACTGGGTAACTAAAATCGGAAATTAGAATTTGTCATGATTATCTTAAGGCAAACAAAATTTCTACTTTCTTGACCTTCCTCATTATTTAACACTTTTTTCAAAACTATCTTCATGCTAAAGCCAAAGATGACCATGAAGATACTTTGCATCCTCGTTTTTAAACATTTTTATAAATTTTGATCGCAATAAAGTGCTGCGCAGTATAGATCCGCAAGTAAGCCTGGAAAAAGAAGAAATATACTGCGCGACATTGGAAAATTATAATTCTCCATGATTATTTCGAAACGACTACAATGAATGATTGCTTGACCTTCCTCATTATTTAACACTTCTTACATAGTGCGAGACTTATGCTAAACTCAAAATAGATGACCACAAAGATAACGCGCATGCTTCCCTAGCGATTCTGAGCCACCGTCATTCTGTGGTTTTTGTACGGTTACATACAAGTAACCATCATTATAAAGTTCATTTCCAGTTGCTTTACCGTAACACAACCATAATGCGACCGATGAAGCGACCAGTGCTTTGAAACAAAAACGAACCCGATTGCAACTATAAAGCGACCAATATTTTAACCAACAACAAACCTCAAAGTAACGCAAAAGTAATCGACAGTTCCTTGAAAGTTGTTTCTCAGTTGTTTGAAGGTTCTTCAAATAACCGAAAAGCAACCGGACCATTGGGTTCATTACGGGTGACTTTACGACCCAACGGTCACTAAGTTGCTTCTGCGTCATTCTGGAGTTGTTTTTTGTTTCATAACGACCGCCACTATTTGGTTGTTTAGCGGTTATCGAGATGCACTAGGGTTCTTTTTTAATCGTTACGCATTACAGACCGGCGCACTGAAAGAAAAATATAATTGGATACACTAAATTTTCAAATAAACCATTTATTTTAAAATATTCAAGTGCATGGTTTCTTTGTACCAATTATATATTTAATTTCTTGAATTGTTGAATGAAATAAAAACTGATTGAATCCACAAAATATTTCTTTCTTTCTACTAAATATTCTGGTGATTCAATAAAACTATGTTATGAATACATCAGACAATATATGTATTTAAATTATATCGTAAATTCTATCAAGTAAATGTATCATTAAATCAAAACAATATTTGTTGCGATGTAAGAAATATTTATTCAAATCATTTCAATATTTAATTGCTTCAATTCAGTGGGTTTTCGAATGAAATTTATTTTTTAACCAACTATCTGAATAGCAGTGGGCACGGGCAAATACAATTACGTGAAGTACAGGATACAAAGCAATAGAATAGATGTACCGTTAGTGGCCACTGTAGCTATTGTGACCACTTTTATCATTTTTTTCTTTAAATGTCAATTCACCGCTTGACCTACCCGACATTTTTTAAAAATCGATTATATGTTTTGATTTATTCCGTTGAATGTGATGGCCATATTGGTCCTAAGATGGCCAAAAACGGTACGTCTACCCTAAATACATTATGATATACTCGATTTTATCTATGAAAACAGTTCCGCACGTATACAAGTTTAACTAAATGATTTCATTGATAAAATCAATACAATAATTTATTTATTCGAATGAACAAGATATATAGCTATTTCTATTGAACTGGTCCTTTGCATTCAACTAATGCGGCTCTTTTATATAGTTCATTCAACGCAATATATTGGTATTTGGACGATGCATATAGTTGCTTCAAATACAAGATAATTGAATGAATTATATATATT
This sequence comes from Tromatobia lineatoria, assembly GCA_949699805.1. NCBI lineage: Eukaryota > Metazoa > Arthropoda > Insecta > Hymenoptera > Ichneumonidae > Tromatobia > Tromatobia lineatoria. Next base: position 3,923,982 of record OX453050.1, read on the forward strand.
TTAAATGAATGATTTGGTGTATCCAATAATATTCTTCTCTCAGTGCAGGTGAGCCTTAAAAAAACCGAAGAAACACACTGCGCATCAAAGGTACGTGTATGTATATAGTATACACAGGCGAGTACGTGCATATGCGTCTCGATATATCCCCGCTCAGCCCTTTCTCCAACCGCCAGAAACTATCCGTCGAATTGGGTACAGTCGAGTAAGGCACGCTCGCACAGTTGCAAGTATGGGAAAAATATACACAACCCTACTCCCGGCCGATGGTGACGCATATAGTGAGGGATGACTTAAGCCACCGAGGAGACGCTAAGCTGTTTTCCGTTTCAGTTTCGTCCCGGCACTCACGACCGAAGCATTGCCATAGACTGTACAATAATCTCCGCGTTCTCGCGTGATTCCATCACGCACGCTTCCAGTATAAATCGACTCTCGATACAAAGCGAAAGTGACTCCGGGCCGCAGTACCGATCAAGCTAATCATCGCGTTCCGATTACTCCATAAAAAAAATCCCACAACAACAACGCAATTTTAAAAAAGCGACACTAGCCGATTTGCCGTGTTAATCGATCGTCGCTTCAACCTGTTGATACTCTCGGAGTCGTAGAAAGCCGAAGCGTCCTCGAGAACCTTGATAAAAGAAACGTGAGTCTTCCTCCTTATCACTAACATCTTAAACATAACGACCTTATTGATATTTTCGTCCCATCCGTAATTACCTCACAAATTTATATGAATTTATTAAAAACGCATAATATAACTTCTAAGAAAATAGGTCGTGTTTACAATGAAGAGCTTTCATTAGTACAGGGACAAAAAGTTTTAATAGCAGTGTTTTGAGTTCTCGGCAAAAAAAATGATTCTTGACAGTACCGATTGTTTTTTGCCTAGTTTTCTATATATATATGTATTGCGTTGCTCTGTGATGCGATCGTGTAATATAAAGCAGTAAACATTGCAATCAAACGAGTTGAGCACATTCTCTTGTGTACGTTTGGACTTAGCGAGCACTTGGCTCTCGTGCAGTAGAAAGTGCATTGCTGGTGCAGGTCGCGGCATCGCTGTGGATGTATACACAAGCTTTGTATATAGTTTATATATGTATATATATGTGCTCTTAAGATCGGGTTACTCCCACGAGCGTGTGGCTGTTGTGCTCTTTCGCTTATGTGCACTACTAAGTAGTTATAGCGATTCTGGCGTGGCCTGCATCTCGGAGGCTGCATAGAATTTCTGACGCTCACGCCGGGCGCGCCTCGCGGCAGCAGCTCTCGTCGAAAAGACACGGAAACGCAGAGGTAACGCGAGGCTTTAGCTTCAATTGCTGCTGCTAGTGGTTTCAGCGACGCGGTGTGTCCGTTGATGCGTCTATAGAAAGCGGCGGGAAACGGAAAGTTCGTTGGGTTAGTTTGCTCTGGCAACTCGGCCGCTTGGAAATCAAGTGTTTGACACGAGGACTGCCGTGTGTATGGAGAATGCAAAGAGCCTACGGAAGAAGGAACTACTCTTTGCCTTTCCCTTTTATGGCTTTGCGGTGAAACTGACGGTTCAACGACTATTGACACATATTTATTGTGTTAGAACATATTGCTCGGGGGGAAAGATGATGTTTCTGTTGTTTAATTAAATTAATGTGGCGGTTTTTGCGGTTTTTATCAGAGATTGAATTAGCTAGAGATGAGGAAGTTTCTTGAGGTTTTTACGTTATTAGTTTGAAGACGTCTTTGGGAATTCTTGCTTAGTCTTTGAGGAGCTGTGTTTTCACAAATTTTTAGTGTTCAGATTTTTGTTAAGACACTGAGAATGTTAGAAAACGTCGAGAAAAGTGGTTTAGAAAAAATGTCCGTGTTAAGGATGTATGATACGTACAGTCCCGCCAAAAGTGAGTTTCAGAGACAATTTCGATCACTTCCCGATGAGATAAAAATCGAAAAAATGCATATAAAACGTGGTGAAAAGTTTGATTTTTACAAAAAAATCTTGAGTGTAGTAGATGGTTTTATGCCGAACACATATCCGAAATTCGTTATTGTGGGCACATTTTTAGAAATAAAAAAAATCAAAATCAAAATAAAGAAAAAATCTGAAAAAATTCAACATTTTTGGATTATAATTATGCGAAATCAATCTTTTCACCACGTTTTATATGCATTATTTCTTTCCGATTTTCATTCCATCGGGAAGTGATCGAAATTGTCTCTAAAACTCACTTTGGGCGGGACTGTACGTATCATACATCCTTCATGTGTGTGTTTATGTGTATGCAGGTTTTCGAAATTTCAATCACCTGTAACTCGAAAACCGTTTAAGCGATTGAGCTGCAATTTGTCACACAAGTGAAGCTGCTGCTTCCATCGTTGACAGATGCAATTTCGTTCTGAAATTTATACAGAAATTGTCATTTTATAGCTTTTGGAAGTTTTTAAAAAAAGAACGTGCTAGCCTTTATAAAAATGTCGCTTTTTTCGCTACATAATTCTTCACACGTGTAGGTACTGTTAAGTAATGAAAGAAGAGAGAAAACATGAATAAGTAATTTATGTTTTCTCAAATTTTCTTAAATTGAGATCCCAAATATCTCAAATTTCATTCATGAAACCGGTACTATTTAGCGATGATTAAATGTACATAGTTTCGTCATAATTTATTATGTAATTCAAATTTTTCAGGTATTTGTCTTTGATAACGAATAAAGCTGCAAAGTTGAACTTTGCAAATTGCTTCTTCATTATTTTTTATTTTATTCACAAAGTTATGACAAAGCCAAAATCGACTAACATTCATACTTCCTCAAGGTAGCATTGTAAAAAAACAAAAATTATTAGGAAGCAATTTACAAGGTTCAACTTTGTAGCTTTTTCATTTTTGTTTTCTCTTAGAAATTACTTCAGACGAGAAATTGGCAAAATGCCATAAGCTCGGATGTACATTTACAAAACTATTTTCGAATAAAAATAATAACTTCCAACCTCTTCAGTAATCGCTAATGAAAAAATTCAAAAATACACGATGTATTGTAAACAGATTTTTTTTTTAATTTCGTGAGAAAAATTGTACAAAAACCTTGAACTATGAAAATATATTTTCATAGCCTAGATACAATAGCCAATGTTTGAAAAATAGATAAGATATTTGAAGATACAAGGACATTCTAATTTACTACGATCAGTTGCATAAATCGTCGATAAAGAAATGATGCGCGACAAAATATGAGACGCTAAATTTTTTTATCTGATTGCATATCAATACGTTCTATTCAATTATATGTTGTCCTATTTTGTTTTGGACAAACCGTAAAAATAAAGTTTCCGGTGCCTTACCTGCTTCAAAAACTATCTTTATCTAATCAGAGAAAATAATAGTAACTACAACATCAACGATAATATAATAATAATATTGTAACAGGCCCGAAACTGCAAGGAAAATCCGAGTTTAAAAGAATACATATTTCTCTTACCATAGAATTACCAATCATTGTTTTTTTTTTTTTTTAATTCAGCAGGACGTAAAGCCGGAAAGCTCGCGTTGCATCGAGATAAGTCCACGCTGTGAAGGCGGATTGTCGAAGCGTTCATCCGCGCGTGCACGTAATTTACATATTACACGCGATATGAGTGTAGCGTGACGAGGGAATATATGTATAACGGCGGCGTGATGAGCTAGGAAGTTAATTACAAAGTAGGTTACGACCTGTAAACAACCTCGTAGATCAGAAAAGGCCGCACAAACTTAGCATTGCACGTACATAAGTAATACGCACGATGCCCGCTAAGATAAAAGGATGGTTTTGGAAATGTGTAATTCAGATGACTGTTACGTAATTACCGATGGAGAGTTCCCTTGTAACCTGAACCGAAAATCTCGCGGCTTCGCTCTTGTAACGCGGAGAGTAAAACTCGATGACCTCGAGGCACGTAACTTTCGTATTCGAAATATAAGCGTACGTCGTGTGTACGCCGCTCGGCGTTGCCCTCTTCATTCGACACTCGCGTCACCGCATCGCGCAGTCGGTGCTGCGCCTGTCGCGACCGACTTTATATTCTTGAGCCAATAGCAGCTCCGCGAATGAACCGATGCCTGCTGAGAAATTCCGGTCTTCGGCCGGCTCGTGTATTTTACTATATGTGTCATATGATATTGCTAACCATTCATACGGATTGGAAACGGTAAATAATCATAATAATGATCAAATGAATTCGAAGCTGTTATTGTTGTCTTTATATTAAAGAATCATAATTATATTTCTCATTTTTGAATAAAATACATGCGCGATTTCATCGAAATTCAGCAACCAACGTTTTAATTTTTCTTAAAAATAAAAAAATAAATTTGCATCTTGCTATTGTAAAGACTTCCCCAAATTCCAATGGGGTAAAATAGAAATCTGATGAGATCTTAGAAATTTACAATTTTTTATTCAAACGTCTCTATATTGGGACAGTTTTATCGCACATACATTTCTGAAAAATGGTAATGGGTGGAATTTTATGGAGTTCAACCAAAAAATTTATACAGATATATATGGGAAATTTTAGCTCGAATTAACTCAAATTCTTCGATAGAAATATTTGATAGTATTTTTTTTCACCCAAGGTACCGCTACTTTTAAGCTGAAGGAATTTTCTGAAGTTCTGTATATGAATAACGAACTTTAAAGATTTTTTTTTTGCAATGGATTTCGGAGCTGCTGGCCATTGTCAAGGCTAAATCATTATTAAAATATCTTTTTTTTTTGCAGAAACCTCGTTATATTTGCGTCGAATAGATTTTCTCGAATTATGTATATGAATAAACGAATGTTAAGAACAATTTCTGTAATGGCCAAAGCATCATAATCTAACCATGATGCGGGGCGTATTTTAAATGAATTTACGGTGGTATCTTTTCGACGATTTGTAATCCCATTACAACAATTGTTTTTTAACTTTTGTTATTCATATACATAATTCGAGAAAATTGATACAGCTTAAATATAGCGAGACTTTTGAAAAATGAATGAATTTTTAAAAAATGATTTGACCATAAAAATGGCTAGCAACTCCGAATCCTAATCCAAAAAAATCTTGCAAATTCGTTATTTATACATTCACACAGAACTTGAGAAAACTCATTCGAATAAAATTTAGCAGTACCTTCGATAATAAAAAATATTGTAGAAATTTTTTTTCGGAAAATATGATTTAATTCAAGCTAAAATGTCCCCAATAAATCTGTATTGATTTTTTATTGTAGGCCATGAAATTCCACACATTTCCTTTTTTCATCAATGCATGTATGATGAAAGTCTCCTAAGATAGTCAATTGAATGAAGAATTCTAATATCTCATCAGATTTGTAATTGATCGTATTGAAATTTGAAATTTGAAATTTTTACAATTACAAAACCCGATTTTTGTACTTACAAAAAAAAAGAAAAAAAAAACGACTGAATTTTGGTGGAATTGCTCATATGATAGAAACTTCCAATTATATTTAATATAATTATATTTCATAATTATATCAATATATTTAATATATTGAATAAGATTTATACTCAGAAATCGTGATTAGTTCCAGCGACTATTTTTTCAGTTACTTCAGCTTATTATAGCTAATTAAAGGTTCTTAACCAATTGAAGGTCCTTAGTTAAGGTCCTTCTGAAAATTGCAATATATGTTGATTCGCAAAATATCGAAAATGGTACAACAAAAATGAGATAAATTCAAGTAGTAGATAAATAAAATTTGTAAAATTTAATCGAAAAAATTGGAAATATTGCGATAATCACAAAAGCGCTGTTGATACGCTCGTATCCTGGCTGGTCTCGAGTTATAGGTAATTAAAGTTACGAAGCCCTGCACATGAAAACAAATAGATATTTTTTCTAAACATCTTTTTTCAATTTTAGCTTACTCTGAATATCCTGACATCGAAATCTCGGAAAACAAAATTTCACGGAACCATTTGTCTATTTGAAAGCTCCAAACAACTTTTTTGAATTTTCTCGTGTAGCTGTTATAATGGATTTGTTGATGTGACTATAAACATACTCGATTGGTCTAACAATAAATACTACCTCAACTATTTGTGTGCACCCTAAAATTCTTCCGTGGATGTTTAATTAAAAAAAACGCATTAAGTAATTCAATGATATCGAATAGTGGAATTGCGTAATACTTATTCCATTGCATTCTTTTGATCCAACATTGAATCGTATCCGCTCCTATATGAACCCGCTCCTTTCGAAACTCTAAAATTACGAAATTTCTCGGCATCGTTTAATACAGGTGTGGCCCAAATATTAAAGCATATAAGTGCGAAACATCAGAATACAGCTATAGAGCTGGTAGAGATTGCCACAGCTCTCGATACTATCGGTAGACCCGCGCGCTTCTCCGAGGATAATTACGATTCACGGCGCATGCGATGTTACCGATTAGTTTTTATTACGGCGCTGCACTTTGTTCGCGGACCTTCGGGTGAGGACACTTTATGCGAGAGCTATATATAGAGCTGCGTATGTCGTGCCGCACGAATTGTCGACCTACTCAAAGTCCATTACTGTATGTGTACCTCACGAGAGATTTTTTTTTAGAAATATTCCTACGATTTTTTCAGCAATTTTGCGTCGAACACAAATTTTCATGGTTCTTTTTTCCTTTTTGAAAATTCTTTGCATCTTTTTAATTAATGGTTTCGTAATTAAGTTAAATGCATTTGGGTACTTTTCCAATTTAAAAAATTGTAATTTCTGGAAAATATTTCTAAATTTTTTTCATTGACTTTTGACAGAATTTTCATTTGAGACATGATTAATTTGTGTTATTTTTTTCTGATATTCATTACAACGATTTACATGTACGATTTCTGGTCATGTCAATTTCACTGTTATGTATTGTGTATTTTCTTTTTTTAACTTTTCTGGAAAAAAATTAGGCTTCAGTTAATGTCTTGAGACTTTTACATACGTCGTGCCGCAAGAATTGTCGACTTAATCGTAGTCCTCTACTGCATGTTGACCTCACGAAAGATTTTATTAGTTGTAGAAATATTCCTACAATTTTTTGAGAATTTTTTCGTCAACCATGAATTTTCATGATTTTTTTTTCATTTTGAAAATTATTTGTATCTTTTTTTATCGTGCCAAACTGTAATTTAATTATAAATTTCGCAATTTTCTGTTGTTTTTTTTTCATTGATTGAAACAAGTTGTACTTTAATTTATGGTCTTGTAACCAAATTAAATTTTATGCATTGAGCACTTTTGTCATTTTTATTACTTTCTCATCACATACAGAGTATGTAAAAGAGAAAGTATTGCAATCCAACAAAAAATTCGACTTCAAGATTTTAATGGAAATACATGTTTTGAGTGTCCTAGATGCCAAAAAACACATTAACTCATTTCTGTCCGTCTGTCTGTCTGTCTGGCGTCGTAGGTGCCGTCCGAAAACACAATAACTTTTGAAAAAATCTGTGGACCGCAAAGAAATTTGGTGTCCACTTTCTGCATCTAAATTCTAGTTTTGGTATTGAAACCCAATCCAAAATTTCCACTATTTCTGGTACTTCACCTGAAATATGAAGAAATAAAAATAAAATATGTTATTCATTTTTGATGCTTTTGATTCAATAAGCAGTGTACAACAAGTGATTCAATATAGTGAAGTCTTTGTTGTCTTTTTAGTTACTCACATGACATTTCTGAAACCATCCTCAATCAGAAATTTCTATTTTGAAATATGGATTGCCTCACAGGTCTACTAAAAAAGTAAAAAGACTGCTATCAATGGTCTTGAGCAGTTTTCAGGGAGAAATACACTATAAATATTCACATAAAATATTATATATAGAAAAGTGCATAGACAGAAAATATTTAAGGTTAAGTTAACACTCATGATGTTAGACTGTAAACACTGATACATCCATAGTTTTCATCACTCGCATAGCATATCATATGAATTCTAAATCCTGCGGCGGCCTCATATACGCCATAATATGCGAAACCTTTGGTATATGAATAACAAATATAAACCGACTTGTCAAACTATCGCAGTGCTGACAATAACACCAAAAAACAAAAAAAAAGACAGATGTGGCGTGAAGGCGCGATCATAACGTGCACGTCCTCGAGAGGGCGGGTCGTAGCTTAAATTTGAATTGAAAAATGCGTTCTTAACAAATTATAGGGTGAGATGCAGATTACAATTTAAGAAAACAATAAAAATACAAATAAAAATGAAAATTGGAAAACAATAAAAATAAAAATAAAAATTAATGAAAGTTAAAAAAACATTTTTAAGTAAAAAAACAATCTATTGTCTCAAATTTATACAATTACAAAAACAAACAAACGAACATTACAAACTAACTTCACAACCTAATTTTACAAACTTCACGACAGTAACATGACGCCAGCAGCAATCGAGATGAGAAAGTCACGTGTTGCGTCACGCCAGTAGCAGTTTTTTTTAAATTGTCATTGCCGGAAAATATTTATAACTTCTTCTTATTGACTTTCGACGAAATTGTGATTCCAATTGTGATAATCATGATTTGTATTTTTTAAAATCTGGTTATCATAACGATTTGCATGTAGAATCAATTTTAGTGTCAGCAATTTTAGTACTGCGTATTTTTCAAAGATTCTAAGAAAAAATAATTTCTGAATTAATGTTTCGTGATTTTTACAAAACAGACTTGAAAATTTCCTTGTTTACCTGGGTGGAAGTGCTATAGTATATTTATTACTTCCGCTATGGCGCATTATTTTGTCCCCTTCGTCGGAGGCGCAGGTTCAGATTATATACTGAAAGTGTAATTATTTAAGAGGCTACTAATTACCGGTAACAGAAGCAACTGGGTCATCCTGTATCGGTCCCTCCCAGCTCTTATCAATCCGATTATTAAGGAAGAGGCCTAAGTAAAAAAAAAGAATATGAAACCGAAAATAATTCTGCCGGGTTCCTAGCGCACGAGATTCTAAGGTGTAACTTGCGGGTGTGATGCTATCAGTCTAATTAAGCCACTCAAGGCGCGCGCGTAGGATTCGTTCAAGTCCAACAAGGTCAAATGAGAAACTCCGGGAACGCGTTGAGGATAAGGACTTGCAGAAACGTTGCAATAAACGGACATTATTTTCCACTCTAATTTGGAGAAACCTTGAAATTTCCTCCAAGATCGTAAATTTATAATAGTGGGTTATTACAGCTACACAAAATTGGTTAATCAAATGGTCGATTTGTAAGAGATAAAAGAGATTATATGCTGTTAAATTGATTTAATCATTATGTTAAACCATTCAATTTTAATGAATGAAAACAAAAGATGTATTAATGATATTCAATTTGTTATTACAATAATTGTCTTTGTTGGCCTTAAGATACACGTGCACTGGCTCCATCCTTGGTTGTTGGTTTTAATAATAATTATGGTCATTTACTTCTCAATTTTACTAAGTAAAAGTCCTTACAATTACCTTCTGTCATTTACCTAAATTCATCCACCCAATGTTAAATAACGTTTTTTTCAAAAGTAATTAGATAAATGAGGTTTGCAGTATTTAATGGACCGTATTAAATTTGCAAAAAAGCGATTAGATTCCAATTCCAGAGATTTTTCATGTTCCTGATTTTTTATTCTTGCAAAAAATGTGTCTTAAATTTTTATGATTTATATGCAACATAAGCATGCGCTTTAATCAGTGGAACAAATAGAAAAGATGAATAGAATATCAGTGTAAAAAGCTTATGTATTCAAACTCGAAATTCTTTATTTTTGTTAAATGTTGTATTAAAAAAAAAATTATTTATATTTAATATAATAATGTGCTAAAAAATTCTTAGGACATTTGAAAAAGATAGGAAGCTCCGTTGTGATACTATCGTTGGATGAGTAACGAAAGTCTTCGTTCCAGCTGCTATTCTCGGGGCAGGGTCGCTTTGCATCCGTTTTCTCAAGGATTCTCTTCAATCGCGACGACGAAGGATTTCCCTGAGCTCGCGCTGTTCTCGAGATTATTCATACTAGTGCCGTAAATATTGCATAATCTGGGTCAGAACGCGGGCGGCTGGTTGTCATTCAAGAGGACCATTATTTTCAATAGTCAAGGATATTCTAAAGCGGGTCACTAGCGTTATATCGAGAGTGCAAAATTGTCGTCGTCGACTGTCTCCACTTACGTTGAGAATTTTCATCACCGGTTAAGGCTGTTTTTTTACGAAATTCGCATCAAACGTACAGCACGTGTAGAGTTGTGTAGTCAGTAAGTAGTAAACTACTAAATAATGTCGTAGAGGTGAGCATGTTTCGAAATATTTGAATCTAGGCTTTTTAATACAGATTTGAAATTGGAATTTAGTTGAAGGTCCATGGGAATATTATACACAATGGAAAGGTTTGTGATATGTTAATTTTGAAAAAAAAATTACAAAACGAATTTTTTGTGCAAAATTGTCTTCGCCGACAGTCGCTTAGCCCGAGAATTTTCATCACCGGTTAACATGTTTTTTTTAACGGAATTTGCATGAACCGAAGCACGTGTAGATTTGTGTTGTCAGCAAGTAGTATACTATGGAATAATGCCGTAGAGTATGAGTCATTGATTGACGAAGCGAATGAGTAAGAATAGTAAGGTAGCATGTTAATAGTGACGTCGAGTGGATATTATTGTCGATGCGAGATTCTCGAGACGTGTAGTCATGAATTAATAGCACAATTGCGTCAAATAATAATAATGGATTGTTATGCGCACCGGGAAAAATACCATCCATCATTGCATATGTATATTTGTTGTCGTGTCTGTATGGTTCGTATTCTCGGAATTTTCTGTTCGGACGTGCCCGAAAAATCTTTCCGGAAAGAGGTTTACACGGGATAGGAAAAAAAATTTGTGAGGTGGGGAATCACGCTGGATAATTGATCAATAAATCTGCGAGCTCAGCGAATAGATCAGTTGTGAAGAGAAACTGAATAAGTTGAGTCGTCCTAGTTACTTGGTTATAAGATTTATTGAATGGTTGGTAAAATAATATTGTTTTATATTAAATAATACTGGGTCAGTCAATTTATGCTATCTTGACTAATATTGCGATGGTCCAATTAGTTACTGAATTAGCTCGAACACTACTAGGTTAGTTGATTTAGTTACTCGATTAGTTCAATTAATACTGGGTTAGTCCGGGTAGTTACTCGATTAACTCGACTAATATTCGGTTAGTCCAGTTAGTTACTCGATTAGCTCGACCAATACTTGGTTAGTCGATTTTAGTTAGTTAGTTATTTCAGTTAGTTACTCTTTTCACTTAACTACTACTTGGTCAGTCCAGTTAGTTACTCAATGACCTGGCCTAATACTGGGTTAGTCCAGTTAGTTACTCTTTTAACTGAAGTGATACTCGATTAGTGCAGTTTTGTTAGTCAATTAACTGGCCTAATACTGCGTTAGTTCAACATAGTATTTGATTAGCTCGACAAATACTGGGTTAGTTCAGTTATTATCTCGATTAACTCTACTAATACTGGGTTAGTCCACTTAGTTCTTCGATTAACGCGACTAATACTTGGTCACTCCAATTCGTTACCTGACAATTGAAACTAATGGTGGATTGCTTACACGATTACTTACACGATTAACCCAACTACTATTGGGCTACGGTCTCAACGAACTATCTTCCGCTATAACAACTAGTTAAATTAATTTCAACTCAATGTATTACTAAAATTTCGCAAAAACCTTGTCACCTTCGCGACGTATAATGTAATAAGGTATAGAAAACTTCTGGGGAATTGTGAAACACCGGAAGTGAAAAATTGGGAACAATTACGATCCGGCAAAGACCAGCGCTCATCGTACCGTACGTAGGCTGACACATCATCGTGTATGCGCTGATGTCAGCTTCGAGCCATCACGGGGCAATGGGCTCGTCGGACATTTCTTTGAGTAACACAACTTAACGGTTTACGTCACACTCCTTCGTGATTAGGAACGCGAACGTCGTTTTTGGCGCGTTACGAGACATCGGTGCAACCTGTTTACACGTTCAAAGTGTTGCACGTTGCGAACGAAATAGGCGGGACCGCCAATCATAGACACAATAGCTCGGCTATCGCTGAATTAAATTTCCATCGATTCGGGACGAGCACTATGTGCAATAAATGATTATCGGTTCATTGAGCAACTAAGCGACATATATTTAATCGAAAGTATTGAGCAAGGTCGAAATTCTTATTATCAAACATTCCACCACTCCAAGAGCTTCGAGCTTATTTTTAAATAGAAATATAGCGAATAAAAAAATTCTTAATGTCGATACGATAACCCAGGCAAAGTGTGATTATCGCCTGTACATTTCGGTAACTTTCGGTCATCCCGTCAGTCGTCGCTTCGATTTATCGACGAGCACTCGTTATTACCAATAATTATTTTTGAAAATGGTGATTACTCCGTATATTGGTTTCTTTGTGAATTCACATCGATTTTTTCTATTTCCAGGCTAACGGATATTACACTATGGGTTACGGAACGGAAATGGACGGCTGCGGCCGCTTTATGAAGTATTCATTATTCTTCGCGAACTTCATTATTTTTGTAAGTATGATCCAGTTGAATGTGGAATATGTTGTAGAAAAAAGCCTCCATTCTCATAAAAATTCTTGAATATCAAACGTTTTAGCATCAATTTATCTTAAATTTGCGCTGGACACATATTTGTACAGAATCGATTGTTCTTCGCGCAATTAATTATTTTTGTGAGTATATATCGGTGAAATATGGAATATATCGTAGAACAGAAACCATATAATTTTCATTCAAATTCTCGAATATCAAAGGTTTTGGCATTGGTTTACCGTAATATTGGACTCGATAAACATTTTTACACAAATAAGTTAATACTTCCATCCGAGAAGAACAAAAATATTTGATAACCATGGTCAGAATGAAATAAGACAAAAAAACGTTCCAACGTAAATGCTTGAACATTGGTTTTCGAAATCAGTATCTTATGCAGAAATGTAAAGAAACCTCTTGAATTACACTTTTATTTTCTAATAACCTTACTCCTCAGTTTTTGGCTTAATGAATAATATATATTTTAATTCAGTCGCTTAAATGAATTTATTATAATCGATATAGAAATTAGCAACAATATTATTGCTCCAATGATTATTTCAATTAGCAAACGTGTAGTTGCTATTTTTAATGAAGGAAAAATTGCTGTAATTAAAGCGATTCACGTCTAATTACAGATTGGCGGTTTAGCAGTCGCTGGTTTGGCGATATGGGCGCTGGTAGACAAAGTGCCCTTCATTGGAGAACTCCTCGGTAACGAGTTGCTTACAGGAGCCGTTTACATTCTACTAGTCACTGGAATAGTCGTCGCTCTCATCGCCTTTTTCGGCTGCGTTGGTGCTTCACGAGAAGTCAAATGCATGCTTCTCACGGTAAGTAGCTCTCTACAATCGTCATATTGTACTTCAGATAACTCTCCTTTTTTTATCCCAACCTAATTCTCATAAATAGAATAATTGAGAAAATTATGGACTCGAAGATTGTTCCATCTTTCAGTACTTCATAATCATCTTCTTGCTGTTCGTGACGATGCTCATTGGCGGTGTTCTCGGCTACGTATTCAGGGCTAAGATCATTGATAATGCTCAGGAATCCATGCGGAGCTCGATGCACTTTTATGGCAAAAAATCAGGCACTCAAGCTTGGGATGTCGTTCAAAGACAGGTAAGTTTAAAGAGGGGGACTAATGGTTTAATAAAAAATAAACCTAAACTACGAGTCGTTTGGCTCGATTAGGTTAAGAATTTTTAGCATTCTCAAAAATACACATTTCCAAATACAGTTTTGATACATCTGAATTACTCTGGTTAATGACGAAAAAATGTTGTCATTAAAGATACCGAGGTGAATTTTTGGTAATGATAAAATGATGCTGGAGAAATATTTATAAATTACTTAAAAAAATTGTTAAGAACAATTAGTAAACATTTGTTAAAAATAATTTTTCGAATACTTCTGAATTTTTTTGTCTTCGAGATTTTAAGGCTCTTTATATGAAATTTGTGCGCTGATTCTGGAAATATTCATACATAATATGGAAGAATTTCATGATTTTTTAAATAATTTGTATTTGGTAAATTTGTGGAATTAATTCCATGAGCCGAAACCGTCTTCTATTGAACTTGGAGAACTATTTTTTAAAGATGTACTTCTCAATCATTTTCCAGCATTATTATACGAAACAAACGTAATTAGTATCTGCATTTTCGTTGATTTGGATTTTTTTCTTGTCACCAGATACGTAAATTTTTATTGAACTAAATTAATAGATGGCATATTCGGTAATTAGTTGCAGAAAGTTAATAAATATTCGAAAATACGCGCGAGGTGCAGTAATTGATAGTCGTTACTTAAAGTGTCCGGGACTTCGAAAATTTCTGTGATTGCAATTATTTATCATTTTTCCATATTTTAACAATTATTTTCAAATTGAAAGAATAAATAACATACAATTTTTCATAAAGTTATGTCTAGAAATAAAAACAAGAATTCATTGAGTAGCGTTGCTATTATCTAAACAGAAGAAATTACCTTTTACTGAATAGTTTTTCTCCTCATTTCAGTTCCATTGCTGCGGAACTCGCAGTTGGAGAGACTGGTCCGCTGTTGGTTTGCCAGTGCCGAAATCCTGTTGTCGAGAGATTAATCCAGGACAGGTAAGCCTCCTTTAATTCCTCTGCCAAGTGCACTGCAAATTCCGACGGATCGTGTTGAAAATTTGCCAGGTCCCCAGGTCTTTAACTCTCCAATTTAAAGCTGGCTGTATGATGCGTGGAATTAATTAAGAGAGTAACTCTCGACGTGCCGCTCACTCACGTGCGACATTCAACTCGTTCTCTGAATCACGTAAATATATATTGCGTACGTGAATTGGTCGTCGACTCAAGTGCGTTACGTGAGAAAAAATGAAAAAAACATTGAAGTGAGAAACTTCAAACTGAGATTTCACTTTGTACAGACATGTCGCTCAGGATACACATTTTATTAATTTAATCACTAATATGCTACACAAAAAAATATTATAATCTACGCTTTTTCATATAATTTCCAAATGTCAATTCAGATAATATTAAATCAAGGTCTATGCGAATATTATATACAATATAAAAGTTTGTGGTATGTTAATTTTGAAAAGAATGACCGGGATTTACAGAATTTCATTTTAGAGCGATATTTTCGTTTGTATTATTCACACACGTCAATTTTGCTTAATCAAAAAATAGAGCTCTTCCATATCAAAAATTTCATAATGAATTTACTAAATAGGAAATCTCAATACACTCGAGTTCGATTTTAATACGAAAAAAAATTAGAGTCGATAAAGAGTATTTCTTCGTGCGATAAAAGAGCGGCAACATATATCCACTGGATGATACAATAGCGGCTATCGATAAGGCGGGGAACACGTGGATTCTTCAAAGTTTATTCCCTGCGAAAAGACAAATTACACACTGCAATCGATCAATCAGTCTCTTCAATACTTCGGTTATAAATAAGAAATCCGTTTGGTATATTAAATGAGAAGATCCCCAATTTCTCGTCTGAAACATAATGACTTAATGCTTTTTGATTGAGGGAGAATCTTCTGTCGATCATTTGCCTCTCACGCTTTCACCACACGTTCTTATAGTCTGTAATCCTGCTAAACTTTCACGAGATCGCTTCTCTATACAAATGTGCTTTCGCAAATAATGTTACGTATATAATTTTCACAGTACTTCAATTGCAACTCTGGACCCGATACTGTTACTGCATCCACCGCGTATGTTGAAGGATGTATCAACGGAACGCAACGCTACGTGCAAAAACATGCAGCTGTTATGGGAGGAGCTGGAATCGCCGTCGCGTGTCTCATGGTAAATGACCAACGATAAAATGACAATAACAACTGAGGCCGAGGCTAGTTCAATGATTTTGCTTCCTCATAGAGGAACCTTTGTTTTCATGAACATTTTTTTTCTTAAGATTTTTATGTCAACAAACACAGAATGCTCCAAAACATCGAGAAAAGTGGTTTAAAAAGAATTGTCCGAGTGTGTGTATGTGTTTTAATCACCTGTAACTCGAGACCCGTTCAACCGATTTAGCTAAAGTTTGGTACATAAGTGGAGCTGCAGTTAATCTTTAACTGATGCTTTTTTTTTCGAAATCTATGCAAAATTTTTTATTCTATAGCTTTACGAATTATTTAAAAAAAGAACGTGCGCGCTCTAGCTTTCTAGAGAATGGCGATATTTTTGCTAAATAATTCGTAATACGTGCAGGTACTGTTGATGTTGTTTGGTATTGAGTTTGACCGAAATCGGAAAAGTGGTTTGGATTTTATGGAGTTTCAAAAAAATTCACGTTTTTGCCCTAATTATAGCAAAACATGATATAACGAACTCAAATTTCATACATGAAATCGGTACTATTCAGCAATGATTAGTACATAGTTTTGTTACAATCTGAAATGTGGATCAAATTTCTCAGAATCTTAACTTCGGAAAACATTATTTTATTGCATTAACTTTTAGTCAAACATAAGATAGCGAACTGAAATTTTATGCATGAAATCAGTAGTATTTAGCGATAATAAGTACAGAGTTTCGTTATAATTTATTATGTGGTTCAAATTTTTTATAAATTTAACTTTAAGAAGCCAAAATCGATTAACATACTTCCACATAGTACATAGATACCTTTGTGAAAAAAAAAACCGAAAATAAAGAGGAGGCAATTTGCTAAGTTCTTGAGAACATTTTAGCCGATTTTGTAACATTCTCGGCTGTTTGTGTCGTCAACTTGAAGCATTTGTTGATAGCTTAAGTTTCTTAAGTGGTAAACTTGCGGGAAAAAGTGAATTTTCAATTTTTTTCTTGGTTTTTACAAATAATTAATAAATAATTTTACCAATTATGAGTTTATTGTTCGATCAAAAAATTTTTAATTAAAAGATGATTAACATATTTTTTTATTTTCTTAAACTCTGATCCAATTATTTATAATTTACTACACTTCGGAATATTTTTTTGTAAACGATATGGGGATTCGTTGCAATATTCACTTTTTGGTCTTTTTGTTGTTTTAGATTTTTTATTAATTTTAATTTGTTGCATGAACAAAAGGATTGTGAAAATGTGCTAATAACAAACTCTTCTGGCATTTCACTTTTTCAATTATAAATTCATAAATGACAATCGGTTTTCATTAGATTTGTCATCTATTTAACAATTTTTTATTCACGCAGTGTAGAAAAAAAATGAAATCATTACTTTGTATAAAAAAATTTGTTGATTGTTGTTTTTTACAAAAAAGGCAAAAAATGTATATTGTGAAGGTAAATAAGGCCTCAATTAACTTCATCCACTTGCCCCGACCTTCTCGAGCATCGCCGATGGATAGACACTTTAAACGACCGTTTATATGCATCAAGAATCAGCTATTATTTCTGTCGGCACCAACGGCTCCTCTATACTTATTTCTAACATTTTCTTTGTGTTTTTTTTTTCAGTTCTTCGGCATGATCTTCTCCTGCGCTCTCTTCAAGATGATAGAATGACGCAAAGAGTTCTACGTGCTTTAGGATTCACTCTTCATTCCCAAAGCGACACCATAGAAAACGGAGAAAAAAAAACAAAAAAAGTTCACTACTTTTCGAAAAACTATCGAATAAATTAAATATTGTATCACGCACTAATTTTCGCCACATTCATCACGTTCTTCATGAAAATACACAGCTTCACACAAACACTTACACATAAATGTTTTCCGAATCACATTCGACGATCGCTCGATTACCCGCCGAGTCTATTGATATTATATTCTTATATAAATGTGTAACAATCAAAATGTCTTCGGAACGAATCTCTTCCAGTGTAATATTTAAGTTTACGAATAATTTGTTACCCTTTAATTTAACGAAGAATCTCTCTACATCATTTTGATATCGTTTATAATTTTTAAGGCATTTTATTTCAGTTTTTTTCTAATCGACGAAAGATCGGTATATAGAAATTGTGTATATCGCGCTGTCATTTCGTTATTACGTACAAACAACAAACAATATATATATAAAAGTTAGGATATATATATATATATATATGTATACATATATTTGTACATTGAAAGCCTTGAAATAGAATATTACGTATTTACGACAAAATCTTTCTTTTTCATTCAACTATTTTCCGACGATTTTCAACCCCTTGGCAAACCGTTCGTGCACGAATAACGCGATTTCCTTGCGTAATCAATTCTTCGATGCACGGACGATCTAACAGGCTCACTAGAGAAGCTCGTATATGGAGAAGGGGCAATCGTGCTTGCGGCTAAATTTTCAGTCTGGCGCTTTGTGTAGCCTTCCGGAGAGTTTCGGCTCTCAGTTGCTCTAAAATGTTCAGTGGTGTTCTATGGACTTTGTAGTATGCGAGTATAATCAAAACCTGATAATGAACCACTGAATAATTAATTAACGAAGATCGAAGTATTCTTGCCAAACGAGTCTAAAAAAATTGATAAAGCTGCAATAGCCGCAGAATTTTCAGTATCTTGCAATAATAAAAAGTCTTACGGAAACTTAAGGATGTATGACACGTACAGTCCCGCCAATCGTGAGATTCAGAGAAAATTTCGATTACTTCCCGATGAGATAAAAATCGGAAAAAAATCGATATTAAACGTGCTGAAAAGATAAATTTTGCATGCTAATAATTCCAAAATGTTATTAACAAATTTCTAAAAAAACAATTGTTCAACAAACAATTAGTCAACCTAATTTTTTTTCTAATAAAAATGATATGTTAATTCATTTTAATGCGTATGAATTTTTTTTTCGATTTTTTTCTTTCTTTTGATTTTGACTTTTTTTATTTTCAAAAACGTGCGTGAAATAACGAATTTTGGATATGTGTTCGGCATAAGACTATCTACTACACTCAAGATTTTTTTTGCAACACGCATATCCAAAATTTATTATATTCTGCGCATTTTTCAAAGAAAAAAAAATCGAAACCAAAATAAAGAAAAAAATCTGAAAAAATTCATACCCATTCAAAAAAATGAACACATCATTTTCATTCAAAAAAAGTTAGATTGCCTGTTTATTTGTTAAACAATTGTTTTTTTCACCAATTTGTTTATAACATTTTGGGATTATTATAATGCGAAATCAATCTTTTTGGCACGTTTTATATGCATTATTTTGTTCCGATTTTTATCCCATCGGGAAGTGATCGAAATTGTCTCTGAAACTCACTTTTGGCGGGACTGTACGTATCATACATCCTTAACACTATTATATTGAATACATAATTATAGTACGAAATAATTATTTTCACAAAAAAGTGTAACTTCGATTTTTGAGAACTTTCATCTTGAAGGGTTTTTTATGTGATTGTGAAACTTGTCGTCTAATAGGCTCAGAACTTTTCAAACGTGTTATGGGATCTTTTACAAAAATAATTAAGACTTTTTGACCAACACATAAAAATTAAATTTTGATGATGTTTGGATTTTATTTCTTAATACTTTTATTTATTTTTATTTATTTGAACATACGTATGTATGGTATTATTTCACGGTATTATTATCATTTCCAATCAAAGGTCTTAGTATCATGGATGGTGTTCATTTTTCTATATTTTTTTGTCGCCAAGTACTCGAAATTCAATTGAATAGAACTTTTGTAAATTTCAGTAAAAATTGTTTATTGTATTATTATGCAGCGACCTAATAACATAATATTCGCGCAAAGAATTTGATTCCATGGGCTCATTATTTCTGGTGTAAGGTAAAATTGACAATAGGAACGTAGATACTTGAGAAAATCTCTACCGGTACTTATAGACAACAGCGTAGTCGAGTACTCAACAACAAAAAGAGGAATATAGCTTTCGTAGCTGGAAGAACTTCTGGTTTTCCAGCTCGCATTGTTTACGACGAAGCTTTGTCCTTCCACCTTTTTTCCAATTGCTTTTTTTCATCTTTTTCATGCCACGCCGTCCTGTCTTTCAATTTTGCTGATCTTTTCCCGAGTGGCCGGGCCGAAAAATCCGCGCTCACTGCAGACCCTTGGCAACTGACTGCCATGGATTTTTCCACGTCGAAAAGTTGCTGCGCGCAAAACTCGTGCAATCGCCTCTTAAAGGGAGAACAAATCAGCGCCGAGCTGAATTCAATAGCAGAAAGTTTGATTTAGAGAAAACAAGCAGCAATCTCAATCTGAGTCTTGATCTTTTTTCCTACATAAGTCAAAATAAAATGTTTCAGTAAAATGTTATCTTTCCGGTGCGATTGAATAGATTTGTTCTGTTATTTATTTAGGGGGTTTAATACTTTTAGCGGTGAATTTTCCTTGTATATTAAATACAGTAATATTTGCAATACATTTTTTTTTGTTTTAACATATTCTGCGCTACTGTATTAAAAAACCGATACTTTTAATGTTATAGAATCATTGTTGCGTAGAAAGGAGGAAGTCTTTTGGCATAAGTTCAGCGATTCACGATAAAATTTTAATGGAATGAATGTGAGTAAATTTCTTTCTTGTAGAAAATAAAGAACAAAGATGTTTATTACAAAACTAACTTTTTTTTTTTAGCTTTTTTCTTGTGAAAAGCCTGACCTTCTTCTTCATTAAAAATCAGAATTTTTTGTTGTTGTTTTGTTATATTAATCTCAATACATGCTATGATTAAGTCAACGTTCCCATTGATTCATTCAATTTCTGTAATAAACAATGAATTTTAAGTAATCTAACGAAATGTCTTTGAATGAAACAAAAACATTGCCATTAAAATTGAATGTCTAATATCGTAAATGAAATATTCTAGTTCTATAAATTTTATTATGCCGGTCGATACCTTAAATTTGTTCTCATTATAGCCATCTGAAAATGCAAAGTTCATTTTATAACTGCGATTAACCTTCGTCATAAGGTTTATCCTTGTATGACCGTTATATGGACCATTTATCTTCACAGTAAAAACTGTAGTCTATTATTTTTATAATAAACAATAAATTTTGCGTAATCTTATAAAATGCTTTCGAATAAATCGAAAACATTCGCATAAAAAATTAACGTATATTTTTATATATAAAATAATTTATTTCTATAAATTTTGTTATTTCGGTCTATACCCTAAATTTTCTCCCACTAAAGCCATCTAAAAATGCAAAATTCACTTTATAACTACGATTAACCTTCGTCATAAGGTTTTTCCTTGTATGACCGTAATATGGACGATTCACCCCTACTGCAAAAATTCTGCAGAGCCAGCGGCTTGAGCCGAACGATCTCGAGCTCGTGTCAGAGCGAACCGCGAAGAACGACGCCCAACGTTGAGGCTGTACGTGGTCCAAATCGATATTGCAGCCGGGCAGCATTCGCCACGGCCCCAACACTGTACCCGGAATAAAAACATGCGCACTAACTGCGCGGAGAGGCGACCTACCCCATGGGAAAGAGTATGATGAGGATCGGCTCTTCAACTCTTCTCGATCCATACCAGATGTTTATCTGCAGAGATGGCATGTATATGTCGCGACGAATTGCTCTCCACTTTGATTGGCGACTTCACTGACGATCACTCATAATATCGTCAAACAAAATTGTCAATTAAACGCTGTTATTTAATTGAAAATATTGTTGTTTTATTTATTTATTGTACTTGGTCCTTAAATGGAACATTATTGCCGTTAAATGATGGGAAGGAGTGGAAGAGTATTTCGAAACTTTGTGCACGGAATATCATCCACCCTTCGC
Source organism: Tromatobia lineatoria (assembly GCA_949699805.1). Taxonomy (NCBI): domain Eukaryota; kingdom Metazoa; phylum Arthropoda; class Insecta; order Hymenoptera; family Ichneumonidae; genus Tromatobia; species Tromatobia lineatoria. The sequence continues at coordinate 3,945,781 of OX453050.1, forward strand.
CGTGAACTGCACAATGCGTCACCGCACTTGTGCCACACCTTGTTCAAAAGTACCTCGAGTTGCTAGCTCGCAGGCGCGACTCGAGGTCTTTAAAAACGCTCATTTAGAGCCCAGCTTTCTCAACGCACTTGGTTACTGCGTCCATTTAGAGAATTTTCTCTTGTAGCCCTTCTTTTATCAAGAGAAATGGTTCCTCTAATTAAAAAGGATATAAGTAAAATAATATTGGAGACCGTTACAGTATTATTAGTACCGTTAGTAGTTAATTATAAAGAGGGTAGTGGAAATACTGAAACAGAATTGTCACGGTTTTGGTAGTTTTGAACGGGCTTAATTTTTTTTTATTCCAATGATAATTTTGACAACATTTTATTGATGCATAATATGAACTATTGTTTAGTGAATGTATAAAGATTTTGTTGAAAATAAAATAACACTTCTGTTTATCAAAATTTGGTGGTTGATGTCATATAGAAAAGTAGGTAATGGTAAAAGTAATGGACCATTATTTAACTTTAGTCATTGTTTACTTTTTTTCAATTTTTTGCTTTTCTTTCATACTCCAAGCACATTTCCGCATTTTCCAAATATCGGTATTTAAGACATGTTTTAAAGAAGAATGTATTATTCTTGGGGTGCAGAAAAATATAAAAACCAAAAGGTTACAGGATATAAGCTATTTCGCGCTTTTTGAGAATCTGCATTTTATGGTGTTTTTGTTTCCTCATAGAGGAAAATTCGTTTCGATGAGGAAAAAAAATTTCAAGATTTTTTGTCGGAACACTCAGAATGTTCTGAAACGTCGAGAAAAGTGGTTTAAAAAAATTGTCCGGATGTATGAATGTGTGTGTGTGTGTGTGTGTGTGTGTGTGTGTGTGTGTGTGTGTGTGTGTGTGTGTGTGTGTGTGTGTGTGTGTGTGTGTGTGTGTGTGTGTGTGTGTGTGTGTGTGTGTGTGTGTGTGTGTGTGTGTGTGTGTGTGTGTGTGTGTGTGTGTGTGTGTGTGTGTGTGTGTGTGTGTGTGTGTGTGTGTGTGTGTGTGTGTGTGTGTGTGTGTGTGTGTGTGTGTGTGTGTGTGTGTGTGTGTGTGTGTGTGTGTGTGTGTGTGTGTGTGTGTGTGTGTGTGTGTGTGTGTGTGTGTGTGTGTGTGTGTGTGTGTGTGTGTGTGTGTGTGTGTGTGTGTGTGTGTGTGTGTGTGTGTGTGTGTGTGTGTGTGTGTGTGTGTGTGTGTGTGTGTGTGTGTGTGTGTGTGTGTGTGTGTGTGTGTGTGTGTGTGTGTGTGTGTGTGTGTGTGTGTGTGTGTGTGTGTGTGTGTGTGTGTGTGTGTGTGTGTGTGTGTGTGTGTGTGTGTGTGTGTGTGTGTGTGTGTGTGTGTGTGTGTGTGTGTGTGTGTGTGTGTGTGTGTGTGTGTGTGTGTGTGTGTGTGTGTGTGTGTGTGTGTGTGTGTGTGTGTGTGTGTGTGTGTGTGTGTGTGTGTGTGTGTGTGTGTGTGTGTGTGTGTGTGTGTGTGTGTGTGTGTGTGTGTGTGTGTGTGTGTGTGTGTGTGTGTGTGTGTGTGTGTGTGTGTGTGTGTGTGTGTGTGTGTGTGTGTGTGTGTGTGTGTGTGTGTGTGTGTGTGTGTGTGTGTGTGTGTGTGTGTGTGTGTGTGTGTGTGTGTGTGTGTGTGTGTGTGTGTGTGTGTGTGTGTGTGTGTGTGTGTGTGTGTGTGTGTGTGTGTGTGTGTGTGTGTGTGTGTGTGTGTGTGTGTGTGTGTGTGTGTGTGTGTGTGTGTGTGTGTGTGTGTGTGTGTGTGTGTGTGTGTGTGTGTGTGTGTGTGTGTGTGTGTGTGTGTGTGTGTGTGTGTGTGAGGGTGCGAGTGATGAAAGGCTAAAAACTCATATAGATGCAATTTGTAAATTATTCGACCGATCCATATCAAATTTAAAGAACATGTGCAGTTCTAGCTAATCTTCAATTACCATTTATTTTATAAAAATCTCTCAACGAATTTAATTTTTAGTCGAATTTCAAAGTCTTGAATAAAGTACGTAAACGCTCTAGCTCGAATGAATTTTAAGCTATTGGGCTAAAACTTCATATTAAACTTGCACATCATGATGCGTCCTTTGGCATTGAATTTGGTGATGATCGGTGAAGCGGTTCGGATTTTACGTGATTTTGAATTTTTCGTTTTCAACAATGTGTTACTAAATTTTAATTATTCATGACTCCAAATTTCCATAAATTTGAGACTTTCAAATATATCTAGAATAAGGGTGCAAAGTGGAACTGGACACAGTACTTCGTCAATCATTTCCATTACTCGCAAAAACAAAAACTTCTTTATATAGGTGGCTTTACGAAAGATAAAAATGAATGAGGAAGCAATGTGTTAAGTCTTACTTTGTATCCTTTTTTCATATCTTTAACGAAATTTATCATGTTTTTTTACAAGCAATAACGTCAGTTACAATTTTTACAGTGCAATAGGCACAGTCTTAGTTTTTTTACAGGGTAATAATGACAGTTATGATTAATCTGATGAATTTCTTCACAGCGACTTTAAGGGTTGCAGTTTTTTTTTCTGCAATCCCGAGATTTTCAAAGCCATACAAACAGAAGGGTTTATTTTTCTCTATGTGGTGAGTACAATAGCCTTGACAATTGCCATATCTCTTTCCAGCCCTATTTTACAATTAGTTACTGAATACATTTTTCTAAATATCACATTATTTTTGGGGCAAAGAAAAATATAAAGAAAAAACTCCACAGAATATTAGCCATTTTAAATTTTTTGAGGAACCTGTAAGGCTATATATAGGTTTTTTTCTATTAAGAGGCAGTGATACACCCCTTCCCCCGCAGAAATTTCGGAAGTTGTTTTCTCCCAAACGATACGACAGATAGGGTCTCGATTTTTAGAGGATACGCAGGAGTATCGTAGAATTGGGCTAAGCTTCTGGCTCCTCATTCGACATAGCCGTTTATTTTTAAGAATTAAAAGAAAAATAGTGCGAGAGAGACAGAGCTATGTTAGAGAGAGAGAGAAAGAGACAGACTTACAGGCGTTTAGCATTGCGCGTCAAAATTTCTGGCGGTGTACCACTGCCTCGTAAATGAAATTTCCGATTTTTTTTGCAAACACTAACGACAGTTACAATTGCTACAGTGCAATAGTCACAGTTTTTGTTTTTACAGTGTAAAAATGATAGTTATGATTAATCTGAAGAATTTTTTCACACAGACTTGAAGGGTTGCCGTCTTTCTCTGCAATCCCGAGATTTTCAAAGCCATACAAACAGAAGGGTTTATTTCTCTCTGTGTGGTTACTACAATGGCGTTGGCGATTGCCATATCTCTTGCCATAGTTTTCGAGCCTACGGCCATATTGCGGGCGCAAACCTACTGTCGACAACCAGTGCTTCATTAGGGGAGTTGCGCACCTCGTGAGCGTGTATATGGAGTTTCTGTACCGTTTTTCCTTTCGCCAGTCGGTACGTAACGATTCTCGTATGAATAGCGCCTCATCTGCCACGTGCCGCGCTTCAATAAAGCCACGTACGCGTTCAACATAACGTGCAGTATCATGGGTGGGTAATGGGGTCTAGCAGACCAGAGAATTGATTAAATACAGGATGATAAATAGAAAGAACCATCCTTTTTTTTAAATACACAGTCTGGTTTATTCGATTAAGGACATTATCAAAATATTTGATAAAGGGTAGAGAAAATAATGGGACAATGGTCCACACATTTTCATAGGTATAGCAATGGTTATTTGACATCTAAAGACATAATTGTTTCACGTTATTATTCTTAATTATCTTAATACATTATTTTTAAAAATAAATTTCAGAACATGAGAGATAATTTTATACAAAACAGCTTATTTCGAGAGCTTAAAAAAAACGAGTTAAGATTATGCTTACAAAACAGAGAAGGAAAAACTTTTGAGACACTAATCCACTTTTTTTTTTAAGGAGTCTGCGAAAAAATGTTTCATTGCAATTCACACTTAGAGAAATCGTCATATTACGGTTAACTATAAAGTGACAACTATTGATTTTTAGTCCTTTTATAGTTACGGTGACTATAAAAATAGTTGTGACAACTAATTAAGTGGTAACAACTATGTTTGTACCAACTACAAATGAATAGTTGTTACTTGATGGTTACTAATACAAAAATTTCTCTCAGTGCAGCAAAATGTTTACAATTAATTCTGAGTTTATTTAAAACTATGAAATACACGTTTTAGAAAGACAGTTAATTAAAGATTTCCATAGATCATAAGGATACTTAGCTGAGGAATTGAAAAATCTTTAGAAGTGTGTGAAATCTTGAAATTTAGTGAAAACGTTTACTCTTTCTGCAAATACAGAAATATATAGAAGCAACGATGTTTTCAAAAAAATTCTACGGATTTTCAGAAACAATCAAAGAATTTTCAGAAACGGTCCAAAAATTTTCAGAAAAAATCCGGGAATTTTTAGGAAAAATCCAGGAATTGTTATTCAAAATCCAGACATCTTAAAGACTGCCGTAGAAATTTATTAAATTTCTATGTAATATATTTCTATTCCCAGCAGAGGAGTTGAATATAAGTCAAGTTTTTCATCATAATCTTCATCTACATGCAAAATCTCCTTCCCTTATCAAATTTTTCTTAAAGTACTGAATACCCATATTTCAGTCATTCACGTTACAATTTAATCGACTTGGAAACTTCTCATTGAAAATGATATAGTAATTTCTCTTCGCGATCTACATTATTTTCCCGCTTATTTAAAAAGTCCGAGGACTTTTTAGAGCGTTTCATTTTTTTTAGGTATGTAAGGCTAGTTGAATTATTGATTTCGTGAATTTCACCTACATAGTTAGCAGCCGAAGCTTTTTCAATCATTTTTTGCGCATCGACGTCGATGGACTTGGAGAGTCTCCGCTACTTGGTTTCTCCGCAGCTCTTGTCGACGAAAAGTCGCGATAGAGTGAACCGGAAGGGTGACGAACGGAAACGAGAGATCCAGGGAAAATAAGAGAAAGGAAGATGGATAAAGAGGCGAACGAAAAAGGGGGGCGAGGAGCAGATACACCACTCGGCTCGGGTATTGATTTCGTCTCGAATTTTCGCAATGCCACAGAGAGAAAGAGAGAATCTGCCGGAAGTTTAGTGCACTCAACGGTAAAGTCTTTTCCGCAAAGACAAAAGCAAAGTTGCATAAAATATATATATATATATATATATATATGTATATATATATATATATATATATATATATGCGCAAGCATCTACATATATATTTAGCTGAGTGGTTTTCGTGGGAGTTCCAATTTCAGAAGCGCATCTAATTAGTTTCACGAACTTATTCAATCTGATTCCAGCTGCCTCGTTCAGTGAATCCCTTCAAAGATCTCGAAAATTATTCCGGAAGCTGCACTTGAGAATTCCCTTAGCTATAAGGTCCGTCGACATGAAAGTGAGAGTATCCTGATAAACTCCAGACATGCTCCACTCTGCCTAACGTTATATGGGGTGAAAGCTCCAGTTGTCGGCCTTTTAAGCATCTGTCTGCAAAATAGATAAGGCATTTGCATTTCCATCGCATATTTTACTTACAAGTATAAACTTAGATCTCTAGCATGTGTTTCATAGATGAATCAAAGTTCTGGAAATTTTATGAAGGGAACTTTGGGCTAAATAAAATATTCTACATGGTTTTTTAGAGTTCTGCAGCTCTACTAATGGGGTATAAGTACACATCCGTAACTAAAAGTTGAATACGAAAAAAATTTCAGTTATTTTGTAGAAGGAAAGGGCGTTTGCACGTAAATGTCATGTCCTTTTCCAAATCCTAGACTTACATTATCTTTATTTTTATTTTTTCAACACTTATGGGATATTTCTTAGCCGATATTTTTTTGGTCTTTTTTGTGGTTGATCTTTGAAGATTTAACAATGTACATTTGTAATCTTGTAAAAAATTTGTAAATTTGTAGAGAAATTGTGTAAAAAGACTTTAAAAAATCGTTACATAACTTTTTATTCTTAATGACATCTTCGGTAATGGATATTTTTATTATTCGTTGCTTAAAAGCCAGATTGACCTCTGCAGTTGTGCAATGCAACAAATAAACTTGGTAAGTTTATTTCATGCTATTTCCACCTACTTACATGATTTAATTACATATCTTCAATACCTTCATTCCCCGAATAACCAATATTTTTAATTACGGTATAATGTAAGCAAAATGTGCTCTGGGTTCGTAGAATTGATTTCCTTCTGTATGTCTGATTGAAACTTTGCGTTCTGAGGAATCTATATTCCACATTCATATATAGACATAACTCATTATAATACTAGAAATAGGTTTCGGCTCTTCGATTCACCAATTTCCTTTATCACCGTTCGTACAAAAGCCGCACCGAAACATATATATCGTTAGTTTCATTATTTTCCTACACTAAACATTTTCCAATAGTCATTAGTGCGTGCATCGGTTACCCAACCGATCAGCGATCGGTAATCGAAACCCATGCAGTGGTTTGGTGAATTTGCAAGGGATTCTCAAATTTACCGTCCATTAATTGCGAATCCTTCCTCTCCGGATATTCGATAAATTGAATAATCCGCTGTTGGAGCTTTTATTCTCTCTGCGTTCAGCGACAGCATTTCCTTTTTATCCAATTTCCAACGTTTATCCTTTGGCTGGAAAACAGCTCGAGATTTCAGTGGGGACTCGTAACATAAAAAGGGTGAAGGTGAAAAGGCATCGCAGTGTCTTAAATCCGAAGCGTGCTTTCAATCCGCTCGGAAATTAAGTGAGATAACGACCCGACTTACCATTGGCTTTCACTCGGCTTAACTCTGATGGAGGATAAACGACGAATTTATTTCCCTTCCGCTTCTGGAATGTGCATATCAGTCAGATCTTGAACGAACGTTCGGTCAGTCCGATTTCTGCAGTTCGTGTGGCGACGTTGTAATATCATCAACAGGCGTTGCAGAAGGAGACAAGTGAACAGCAGGAAAAGGGCGTACCCGGTTATACGTCAGTCCGTCCACGACGTTGAACCTATTTGATCCTGTAATGACTGGTGTTCTATCAATTTCGATTAGAATCGTTGAATAAAATATGCAGTATTACATGTTTTTTGGTATGAGGTTATCAACTGGTATTATGATCAATTAATGGTTAATATTAATATATCCGAGAATAAAAAATATTGGCTTCTGAAAAATTGGTGACAAATGGCGACTTTTATGTGTCATCAGTGTGAGACGTTAGTCGAATAATTTGATAAATTATTTTTATCTTAGTAAAAATATGCTTTATTTTTAGCAGTAATTTAAAAAATCTTGAAATAGTTTCAAACTTAACGTTAAACCTCTTTTATCCTGTAATGATTAGGGTTTTATCGAACTTGATTGGAATCGTTAAATGGAATATCCAATATTACATGTTTTTTGCTATGAGATTATAAACGGGTATGATTATTAATTAATGGTTAATATTATTATACCCGAGAATAAAAAATATTTTCTTCTGGAAAATGGACAATTTACTATTTTCATGTGTCATAAGTGTAAGACGTTACTAGATTAATTTTAAAAAATATGTTTTTTTTTCCTATACCAAATTTAAAAAAAACTTCCGAAAACAACGAAACCTGATACTTTGATATTTTGTAGTTTAAGTAGGTCTGCGTATTTCAGTGATATTATGCATTGTGAGATTTTATTTTCGTAAGAGTTTTATTTTATATTTATATTTTTGCTTTCATGTGATATTTTCAGTCTAAGATTTTATTATATATTCACCATAAGATTTTATTATATTTTCAGGATAAGATTAAATTTTATTATGGCAACCGATCAGTCCAACAATATATATTAAAGTCACAAGTGAAGGAATTCTTGAAATAAAATGATAAGATGGTCTATACATGTATTAATAACGTTATATGTATTTTATCAGGAAAATAATAATACTTATCATTTGACCATGAATATATCCATATATTAGACGCAAGAATTTTCTGTTTCCAGAATGATGATTGCTTTTACACTAACAAATTGTCGTAGGTATACAATAAATACATATATCGCGATGACACATACAAAAGTCGCAATTTCCTATGAAATCATGTTGGAAACGGGGTCTTTCTTACTCAACATACAATAGATATAGATATACATATAAATACTCGCTTTCAGATTACTTATCTCAATTTATATATTGTTTTCCAATGGCTCCTTTCACGTCAGCTTATATAGGAATGTCCCAAATTTTCGAGAAGATGCCGGTAAATTAAATGATTCGCGCGTTCGCGAATCAATCAACGATAATCTTAATATTGAGACACGAAGATAAGTAATACGTAACGATACAAGGCAAACGTTAGGACACAATGTATCGCCGTCGACGGCTCGAGGAAGAGAGCTATAATTTTGCGGTGCTCCGAGGATCACGATCGATTTTCGCGAAACTTCGGTAACGCTGAAGCCTTCCGAATTCGAGGGGGTCCTGGTGCTGCGCTATATATATATTTTGGCGGGTCATAGCCCTGAATATGAAATGTATCATTACAGCATTCTGATAAGTGCAAAATAAATTACATTGTTCCTACCCAAAATTTAAAAAATCTGTAAGAAAATGGAAACTCCACAAAACCTGATGCGGCTTTCGATGTTTTGAAGCCTGATCAATTACGAATTAAAAAAAGTCTGCATGAACACGTCATTACTTTAAATATTTTTGTTTATTTCAATTTTCGCTACGTCATCTTTGTAAATCCGTAGTAAATTTTAAACTTCACAAAACCTGATTAAAAAATTAAACGAAACCTCATGTGCCTATTAATAATTTAAAGTATTATCAATTCAGAACGAAACGACGGTAAGTCTGAGTATCTATTACACTAATTATTTTATTGGTTATTTCTCAAGTAAGCCAATTGGCTTTTACGATCCCCTCCCCTTCATTCCCCATTTCATTCCTCGAGACCCCTCTAGCCGATACAGGTGGCTTCATTTTACAGAGTTTCTACTGTATTAGAATACATTAGACACCCAGAAAAACTGCCTCCCGCTCAATTTCGCGCAAGCCAGTGCGCAGCTAGGCCGTCACACATCCAAGTTATGGCCGCAAACAATGCTGCTTTACTCTGGGGACCACCGAAGCCACGCACCGACCGCCGCGTCCACTGCTGTCGGTCCTATCTCACTAATTAAAATTGAAAATAGTAGTTTATCTTAACGAAATATGAATTTTTGGGGTACAGGAAGTTTTACATAAATAAACCATTTTTGCTACTTCACTACTTAAGTTTTTTCAATGGGTATAATTAATCCGTTTGACTTATTGGCAAAAAAATAGTCCATTAAAGATATCATACATGAAAAATATCAGACAGTATTACCTGCAGTAAATATCAATATAAGAAAACGTTCTTCAGCACATCTCTCACGAGCGCCAAAAAGTTTCATCCAATTTTGAGTCTTGGAGTCAGACGAGGTCTGCATGACCGTCCAATAATTCAGTCAAACTGCGACAATATTTGAATATTTTGCTATCTCATTATTATAATTGAAAAAAAATTTCTAAACTATAATAGCGCCGTCCGACTTCGCAAAAAAATCGTCCATTAAAGATATCATACATATCCAAATGATAAATATTCGATTGTTATCCAATACTATCCTTATCCACAGCAAAATAACCTACAAAACCCCTACGAAATATTAGACAGTATTACTTGCAGTAAATATCAATATTAAAAAAACGTTCTTCAGCATATCTCTCACGAGCACCAAAACGTTTCGTCCAATTTTGAGCGCGAGAGGAATAATCAGCGTCGTCCGTCGGAGTATTCGAATCCTCGGACAAACAGCCTTGGGGTCAGACGAGGTCCGCATGAGCGTCCAATAATTCAGTCAAACTGCGATGGCGCGGCTCACGAAATGCTGCGGTGCATATCCCGCGTACAATACAGAACATGTACACCGGGTTTTCATGCACCGTGCCGGCCAATAGGGAGTTCCGGTCTTTGTGTTGGTACTATGCACCGACTGCTAACTAATACTGCATTGGGTGTGTGCGTGTGTGGATAGACAGTCGCCGGGTCTCGTCGTTGAGTTCGGAAGAGCTTGTGTGTTGTGTGCACCGGTATAGGATGGGCTAAAACAGCCCGACGTACCGTAAAGGGGAAAGGGGCGTCTTTCTCATTATATTACAGCTTGTATGGTGCTTCGCGAGCTCCAGAGTTCTAACCTAGAGGCTACAAACGTTACACACACACAGAGAGAGTAGCTTTCTGACTTGTACACGCATCGTTTATATCTGATCCTGTGCAGTCCTATTACTCATAGTTTCTACATGTATTTATGTATATATCCACATGGGTGCGCAGTGTATATCAGAGATTAATTCACCTGCGATATTAGTGCTTTCTAAATATTCACTTTGCTATTGCGTCCCTTTTCGTGAGACTATTGAACAGGGAATTTCGGGATCACCGCAACTTCTAATGCAAATTTCTCGGTACTTGTTATTAGGTTTATCGCAAAACTATGGTTATGTTCGTGATCAGCGAAGATCACAGTGTATCGAACAGACCTAGGCACATGTCAAAATCATGATTTTTTAGGGAGATATCGCAGAATTAATGTGATTATCGGAAAACGAAAAAATTAAGATTCTCGGAGGCGGTTTTTTTAAAATTCTGCTGGTCCTTCATTATTTATTAGCTTGCTGATCTCAGTTAAATATTCCTTGAAAGGCGATACTAGTCCCTAGCAATTTTGACAACCCTTGTTTTTTTACTGATTCTCCGCAAAAACCACCGTCAAACCACCGGGTGGTTTTTTTGCAAAAATAAAACCTTAAATTTACCATAACGACTTTCAAAACAACTGCTTACCAAAAAACGACGAGACATAAATATCATAAGCAGATGTCGGTGAAGTTTGAAACGTTTCAAAGTTGAAACGGTTTTGCCAGCTCCGGGCTCCCGAGAAACAAATGAATATGACATGTCGGAACGGCGTCGAATCGGGCACAGCATATGATTGTGTATTTATTTTAAGGAAAAATAAAATATTATTACCTTAAAAAAAGAATTGTTTCAGAAAGAATGAAGTTTTCTGTATTTATAGGGAAAATCATTTCATCGTACAATTCGCGGAAGACTGTCAAGCGAGAATGTCCCCGGCGTATGGCTATGATCGATACTGAAATTTTCATGAATGCTCTCAGGTACACAGACAGGTTTAAGCTGTGCAACTAAGACGGATTCAGGAAAAGCACAGTTGCTTTCATTTATGCGCAAAATCTTGTTCGTCTAGGACCTCCGGAACGTAAGTGTTCCGCGAATTGTACGTTGATATGATTTTTCCTATAAATACCGAAAACTTCATTCTTTCTGGAACACTATTTTTTCGAGGTAATAATATTTTATTTTTCCTGAAAATAAATGCACGATCATATGCTGTGCCCGATTCATCGCCGTTCCGACATGTCATATTCATTTGTTTCTCGGAAGCCGGGAGCTGGCAAAACCGTTTCAACTTTGAAACGTTTGAAACTTTACCGACATATAAGCAGTGGATTTTATAATCGTTTAGATGCAACGACGACCGAAAAAATTACCGAATTTTTTATTCGATTTTTTGAACGGTGGTTTTTACAGTTATGACGGCTAACTTTGGTTTTTTTTTCTCATGCAAAAAATCTCCCGGTGGGACTTAAGGTAACCTGACGGTCGTTGAGATTGCTAGAGGTGTAACAGCCCAAAAAAATGATTGTCGAGAATTTATAGAAAAAAACCTATTGCATAAAATGTTCTGGAATTTCGAGGATATATCTGTGTATAAATTATGTGTACATGATAATTTTTCTAAATTCAAATTCTCCATTTTCAGCGACTTGCATCTCCAAAAAAATAAGTTATCTCACTGCTGCAGTAATTGTGACCTTTAGACTGCCTGAAATAAAAAAATTAAAAATGCCTGTTAAATGCCTGTTAGAAGGTACCTTACAATGACGCAGGATTATAAGAAAAAATAAAAATAAAAATAAAAATGGCGGAGTTTTGGAAAAAAAATTCTAAATTACGTAACTTCGGCCTTTTATAACCCCTCAAGGTGTAAATAAATTACGGTGTACAACGAATTTATGGTTAATCATTGTTCGTTGCCGATTTTTAAATGTAGAAGAGGTTATTTTCATTCGCTGGGGTTTGAAAATTGATGTTGAGCTTCCGGTTCGAAATGTACAGCACCGAAATACTGGATTATCGGAAACAAGTTCGTTGTTACCGCATTACCCATGCCTTTCGCTGGTATGAGATGTCAGTGCTATCCAAGTATTGAAATATCTATAGAAATGGCATAAATTATAACCCTTTCCTCAAGGAACAAAGAATTCGGAATGTAACACTCACACAGTGTAGACTGTTAAGGTAGTCGCTATGCTATTCCCGATGGTTTAATTACACTGAGAGAAATAGATACTAAGATTTTTAATATCCGATATACTAAATATTATATACCATCGGGAAGTATTTGGATATTACCGTGTATTGTGTGTATTGTAAGGGTTTATTATACGGAATGTACTTGGTACAATCAGATATTAACCATTACTATAATTATACTAACTGTTGCACTCCAGAGAGTGATCCCTATACGAAGCATCCAATATACTATTCGATAGTATATTTTTACTATTGCGTAGTATCTATTTCTCTCAGTGTAATGGATCCAAAGAATTCGAAAAATGTGAGTCGAGTAAAACCGGTAAAGAAATAAACTAAAATCACTGAAATTATTTAAACTGAGATATCTCAGCATTAAATTTCGATATGATTTATCTCCTTATCCCCAAAACAACTGACGTATCTCAAATATCACTATTAAAATATCACTATGATATTTGAGATAAGCTAGTTTAATTCTAAAGCGCAAGATGAATCAGTTTGGAATTGAAAGCTTAGATATCTCAGTTTAAATAATCACCGTTAGTAACTAACTATAACTCCAGTTTCATTAGGGGCCATAGATTTTTAAACATCTTTGTCATTAATGTGTTTGAAGTAAAAAAACATCGGATACACCGAGAGAAAAGATTTCATTGATTCACGGCAACTTCGCCAATGAACTGAAATACTCGATTTTCAATACTATTTTTTTGTTGAATGATCTCAAACTCAATGAAAAATAATGACATTTAATCAAATTGATCATCTCTATTCTTTTTATTGATTTCACTAAAGAGGCAACGCCACTCCTTTACCACAGCTCAGAATCTTGGGAAGCAATTTTATTTAAACTACTTGGCAGATAAAACTCAACTTTTAAAAAGACGTGCTCAAATGTAGCAGAAATGGGCTAAAGTAGAATCTCCGCGAGACTCACAGCACTTCGATGGAAAGAACCGGGAAACAAAAAGTGAGGTTAGGTTCGAGGGAGACCCTATAGGTGTTTAACATTGGACGATGAAATTCTCAGCACTTGTTGCCATGAAGTATATTTTTTCAATTAATCAAGTAAACCGTTCCTTTGAATCAATGAAAACTGTTCTTCGAAACAATGAAACTGTTTCTTTATTATTTGCTCAGTAAGTAAGGGTTTCTTTACAGGTCATAAAATATTGTGCTCGAAATTTATGTGAACATCAATGAGAACAAAATCAATCCACCCATTTTGTTGGCATCAATGAAACTTTTTCTTTCGGTGTATTGGCACAAAATAAAGGACTTATATACACTTGTGATGACCGGAAAAATCGAAATTTTAAAAATTACATATTCATTAACTACAATGTCTTAAGAATATTGATACCAAATTTCATGAAGATCGGAGCATTAAATTTGTAACTATAGGTATTTCAACCGATCGGTGCGCGCGGTCGTTTAGTATGCAGCTCTCTGAGGAGGGTCGAGCGTTATAATGTCATCAAGAAAAACATCCTGATTGTTTTTTTTACGCATTGATATGAATGGTCTAAGTGTAACTGCAAAGTTTGAATGCGATCGTCTTCACCATTTGCGAGAAATATTTTTTTCTAATTTCATTCTTGTGGCAGATTGAAAATAAGCGATGAATTTCAATATTCTTAGGGTAGTTTATGTGGAAACGTTGCAAACAAATTATTGAAAACTTTAAAGAATATTGTCAGGAAGCTCTGTACGAAAACGCAGACACTTGTACTCCACCGTTAGTTAAAAATATGCAATTACTTGGAACTTTCTCGGCATGCTTGGCACGTGCAAGTGAGAGGCAGCATGGCGGACCTCTCACTCGCACACGATCTGCCCCGCACCTTGCGCGCCACCGAGCCTATCCCCTCCAAGCCTCGCGCTCGACCCTCCTTAAGGATGTATGACAGGTACAGTCCCGCCAAAAGAGAGTTTCAGTGACAATTTCGATCACTTCCCGATGATATAAGAATCGGAAAAAAATAATGCACATGATATGAAACGTGCTAAGAAGATTGATTTCGCATAAGAATAATCCCAAAATGTTATTAACAAATTGGTGAAAAAAAACTATTGTTCAACAAATGAACAGTCAACCTAACTTTGTTTTTATGGAAACGATATGTTAATTTTTTTGAATGCGTATGAATTTTTTCAGAATTTTTTCTTTATTTTGATTTTGATTTTTTTTTCAAATGCGCAAAATATAAGAAATTTTGGATATGCCTTTTGCAAAAAACATCTCTCGTGTAGTAAATGGTTTTATGCCGAACACATATCCAAAATTCGTTATTTCGCGCATATTTTTGAAAATAAACAAATCAAAATCAAAATAAAGAAAGAAATCTGAAAGAATTCATACGCATTCAAATAAATGAACATATCATTTTTATTAGAGAAAAAGTTAGGTTGACTGATTGTTTGTGAAACAATTGTTTTTTTTTCAGGAATTCGTTAATAACATTTCGGAATTATTATTATGCAAAAATTATCTTTTCAGTACGTTTAATCGCGACTATTTTTTTCCGATCTTTATCCCATGGGGACATAATCGAAATATTCTGTGAAACTCACGATTGGCGGGACTGTACCTATCATACATCCTTAAACGCGATTATCTCAGAATCGCGTTTTTTGAAAAATACCTTGCGGTCGGCGCGATTACTAAAAAACTATCAATTCAATCCAAACCAAATTTATACCACTTAAGTATGATAATAATAGCTAAAGCCTGGGTGGAGGATATCAAATTTTGTTTAGAGAAATTCTTATACAAAAAACGGAGACCTCAAAAAATAAATTTTCGTTAAAAGTGTCGCCATTCTTTTTAAATGAAAATTTTTACAAATCTTTCGTTCAGGCCCAAGCCAATGCAATGTACTAATGTAATCTTTTTGAATTCTGATTTTTGGGTAGACCGTTCTTAAGTTATCATGCCCACTGCAACTGCACCCAGAAAAATGGGTCTAAAGGGTTTGTTTGAATCGATTATACGGTGTATTCGAAATGGATAAAATTTTATTCAGATCAGATAGAGTTTACAGATCAGATGATCGATCGGATGAAATTTTACTTACATGAAATAAAGTTTATTTCGATCAAATAAAATCCTGTTAGTCTGGCCATTAAATAAATAATTTATTTAAGGAGGTTCGGTGTGGATTATCGAAGTCACATCAGTGTTAAATTTTCGTAATTGATTCTTTAAAGTTTAATGCATTAAAAAACAATAGTGAAGGGTGATTTGTATTGAAGCATGTATCCTTAATCCAGTGAAAGATCGATAGTGACGAATTTGCACTAAGATTAACTGATTAACATTTATTTGTAATGTGATACATTTTCGTTCCGTTTTTTCCAAGTATAATCAGTAATTCTTTATCAATTTAAATGAGTGACGGCTTATTCCCTTTCTCAAAAGATACTCTATAAATGGACCGCCACGATATTACATAATGTTGATCGTTTAATAATTATAGCCTGTTGTGTATGAGAGTATTTTCATTTTTGTTAAATAACAGGCTATAATTATTAAATTTATTCATTTAGTACTCTACACCAAAACATAAGTGTAGAGTGACACTACATCAAATGACACTAAAATGTAGTTAGGTGGTAATTTTATGTCTGAGGCTAGATGTTTACACGAGAAACTAAAAACATCTAGCCTCAGACATAAAATTACCACCTAACTACACTCTACACTAATGCTCCGTTATAACTAGTAATTGAGAGCCTACTAAAGAGATCAGATCTCTTCACTGAAAATTTTCCGGTCACAGAAGTTATTGAAGCTATCAAATTTGTAATGACATCCACGTATTTCAGTTTTCAAAATGTCATCTACCAACAAATGTTTGGTTTGCCCATGGGTTCTCCTTTGGCCCCAATTTTATCGAATTTAGTAATGATAGATCTAGAAGAAACTGGCCTCAGTAAACTCAACTTTGAAGTACCACTATATGAAAGATATGTAGACGACATCCTAATAGCACTACCAAAAGACCGTGTTTAATCAACACTTATGATTTTTAACGACTATCACGAAAAACTAAAATTCACTCTAGAAATAGAAGAAAGAGCTAAACGTCCGTTCCTAGATATCTTACTAATTCACAAAGGAGAATCTATCATTACAAATTGGTACCGAAAGAAAACCTGGTCTGGTAGATTCATCAATTTTTTCTCACATCATCCCCTACACCAGAAAAAAGCAATAGTTCACATGCTAGTTGATAGGGCTATAAAACTTTCACACCAATCGTTTCACAAACAAAATTTAGACCTAATAAAAAACACTATGTTGCTGAATTGTTATCCAGAACACCTAACTGAGAAGTTAATCAACCAAAGACTAAGGATTATTAATAATAAATCGAACAACCAGATTGAAAAAGAACCATTTGATACGTCTCGCTTATTAAACCTTCCCTATGTTGAGAAGATCTACTACCAACTGTATTCTTTATGCAAAGAATTCAATATCTCACTAGTTACTCATAACAAACACAACATCTTTTCTATAACTGGTTCCACAAAGGATAAGATCGAGCGAGATTATAAATCGAATATTGTATACTCGATTGAGTGTAAGGATTGCAATTCGTCGTACATTGGACAAACTTAACGCTACTTAGAAACGAGAATTTATGAACATAAAAATAGTTTAAGGCAGCTAAACACCCAACACACAGCCATGGCCACACATGTGATGAACTTAGGACACAGTTTTAAGTTTGAAAATGTAAAAATATTAGGTAGTGAACAAAACTTACATAAACGATTAATAAGTGAAATGATACAGATTGAAAAACATGCAAATTCCATAAACTACAGGACAGATATCGATAACTTGAGCATAATCTACAACGCTATCATTTTATTAAAGACCGTTAAAATTTGAAATGTAAAGCCATAGCACCGAACATGTAAGGGCACCACCACAGACATCAGCACTTGTCCAGCAAGCACTTGTTTGTCTGGCTAATGTCGTTAGTCTCGTAAAGTCATCCACGGTTGACATATGGTAACCTTGTTACTTAAGGTTCCAAGTGATAATGTGTATTGTCCAAATCATCGGATATATATTGTGTGTCGGGATTTCATGGTAATGTTTTACATTTAATTAATATTTATTTATTTATTTATTCTTGACAACTGACTTAATTGACTTTCAAAATAACTTCGCAACCTCTTTAAATTAATGACTACCTATGGTTCAATAATTAAATTTATACATTAACTTCGTTTCATGGTAATGTTTTACTCCTTTGACATTTAATTAATATTTATTTATTTATTTATTTAATTTTAACGATTGACCTATTTGACTTTCAAAGTAACTTCACAACCTTTCAAAATTAATGACTACCTATGCTTCAATAATTACGTTTACATATTAACTCCAATAATAAGGGTGGTTAGTAACAAATAAATTAACATATAAAAATCTGTTTTTAATTTTAGACTAAACACATACCTACCAGTAAATGGTTACTCTGACACCAACACATAAACTACACTCATGTTGGTGCTTTGGCTATCAAATAATTCATTAAGCATTACACAGTACATGGATAGGTAGCTATAAGATTAATTACTCACAATTGTTTAAGTATTTGATTTATATAAATTCTTCTTTGAAAACAAATAATTGTTGTTGTCCAAAAATAAATCTGAAGAGGGTCCAAATCGAGGACCGAAACGTCAATAACTTTTGTTAAAATTATTCCTCTCCCGTACACACTGGGAGTTGGCCGAACTGTAGCCGCCAACCATCACCCACCAATATTTAATAAAGATATCGGCCGCCTGCAACACTTTTCAATAGCTTAGCGAAGTGCGGGTAGGGAGTGATAGGAAGGGAAGTTAGGGGGGGAGGTAGGTAAAAAACTCTCACGGGTGTACCTCGGAATTGGAACTGAAGAAATCTACATATCTAGATTCGAATAAACTCATCAAAAGATCAAGAATATCAACAATTTTTCGCCCGCTGCAAGTGTTTATAAGGCCGTAATTTATTTGGATTCGGTTGAATAAAATTTGGTGTCGAAATTTTTCCATGGGACTCGAATTTCATTGAAAGAGTCAGACATCCATACCATATTATTTTTAAAATATAACATGACTTCCCCTTTTGTGTTGTGTCTGAGACAGTGTTGATGACTTACCGAGCTCCGCTTGAATGTAAGTAACTGGGAGATACCGTCACAAGCAGAGACAGTAAGAGACTCCTAGGGTGAGGTTTGTCAATAGGTGAACACGCGCGGAATTACTGCTGTCTCGGGAGAGGCTCGATATCACTGGACGCAGCTCTGTGCTCGACGTGTAGTGCTACAGACTGACTGCTACTACTGCTATATACAGTTCGTAGACACTGGGGTATCATATCATATATATTATATATATATATATAATAGGTAAGCCGAGTAGAGAGCACCAAATTAGGTAGCAGTTGAGACCAACTTGAGAGATGGAACAAGGTTAATTGCTTTTCAGAATTGCCAAAATCATTTTCTCTATAAAAATATACTTGGAACCACTGAAACATGTGCCTGTATTAAAAAATTAATCATCTTCATAGATTTACAGCAAACTGGTAATTTAGAAAAAAATTTCTTTCACAAAAATTTTGCGACTACGCATTGACAATTCATAGAACAAGATTTATCGGGGGAGTCGCCAGTGAATGAGCAGGACGATTTGGTTATTATGAGTTTTTATAGAATGTTCCGGACTGTCGTTGAAAATTTTAATGGATGGCCAAAATGTCGAATGGTGCAACTAAAAAAATATCGTATTTTCTTATTGATTCCTAAAAAGTGTTGTTTCGCATGGTGACTGTCCAATTACCGGTACATTCGCCCTAAAAACGCATGGTGATGTGTAAAACAACAAAAAGGGAATGGGGGAAATACATACGAATGTCACGGGTGATGGATGCTATAATACTATATGCTAATTATATACTATAATACATGTGGTGATATTCGTGTGTATGAGGTTTTCTTGATATGGCCAACGAAATAATTGCGAACAAATATTTTAAAAAATTTTGAAGTGTTTTTTTGAACATATAGAGACAAAAAAAAATTATTAAGTGAATTTGTAACGGTCAAGGTTGGAGGCTTAGTGAGTTGGCCAGGTTATATACGTTATATACCTCGTATATAACGACACGTACCGCACGGCAGACAGTGCTGCCTGTCCCACTACTGCCGGCATAAAGTAGGAGCGCAGTACAGCTCCTCCGTAGTTACGGCCACGACTATTAATTAGTAACTATGACTCTTCGTCATAGATGAAGCTTTGTTTTCGCAAAAAAAAAAAGTTTTCGGGATTTTCATGGCGGAATACTTAAAATGGTCCAAAATGTCGTGCGGGCGCGAGTATGGGCACAATTTTTTGTTAGCACGATATCCGTCGCAATTTTTAAGATATCGGGAACAACTTTGAAACGTGAGTAAACTGTCGTTAAACAAGGTATGGGATTGAATTTGAAGTGTAACCGGCAAGAAGTTTTTAATTTATGACATTTTTGAATGTTTTTTTTTTTTTTCGTTCGTACTCTAACTTCCGCCATTTGTAAGAAAATTTCTCACACGAGTAAAGTGTGGGTAAACAAAGGATGAGTTAGAATTTTGTGTGAATCTTTCACAATTTTCAAGATATCTGGCTTAAGTTCAGTACCCAAGTAGAGAGTGGGCAAGCCAAACACCATTTCAAATCTGGCGAGAATCTGTCGAGGGTCTAAACAATAATGCCATTTATAATTTTTTTGAAACAAGGCTGTGCAAAGTAAACCTTTGGAAATCGCTTCCTCATTATCTTTGGATTTTTACAAAGCTTTCTCTATGAGGAAGCGAAAACAGATTAACATACTTCCTCATAGAGGTACACTTGTACAAAACCAGCAATAATGAAGAACCAATTTGCAAAATTCTACTTTCCAGCCTTTTTTTTCCAGAAAACGTTTTAGGCGTTTTCATGCCTAAAAACGCATGAAAACGCGTGAAACAATCGAAAGTGAACGAGGAAAATGCGTACGAATACGTAGGAAATGCGTACGGAATAATACAGGCGATAAATGCTATATATTATATAAACCATAATGTATGTGGTGTAATTCGTGTGCGGATAACAACACGTACCGCATGGCAGACGGTGCTGTCAGCCCCACTACTGGCGGCATAAAGGAGGAGCGCAGGAGAGCTCCTCCGTAGCGGCCGTCTACACCACCGCCACGACTATCGGCCACGAACGAATGCGCATTCTCGCTACGTTCCACAGTTCCGCCAGTCTTCCCGACGCTTTCATACCGCCCGGTTGTGCTGCAGGTGTCACGCGAGCGGAGCCGGCTTATTACGGTCTGCAAGGAGAGACCATTCGATCGCCAACTTTTTGCTACATCAACTCTTTTTTACATTCAGAATTCAATCTCGCGGAAATGATCTAAGGTGGAAAAGCGAATCGTCGCGAAATGAACGAATTGTGGTTGACGAACTTGTTCTTATTGTGACTCGATAAAGTGCTTTTATTCCAAGTCACAAGAAAGGAAATAGTGTGAACGAAGGAGGTGACCAGAGAGGACGATTTATGGAACCACCTCATGGATAATAACATGACTACCGCGGCCTACATGTACGTCATGCTTTTAAAAATTATTACATAGTCTAGTTGACGCTCTGTTTAGTCATCAAATAACGAATAAGCGGCATCCGAGCAATTGTTTCGCAGAGAATCCGGGTCTGAATTATTAGCGAGTAATCTCTGTTGTGAGAACATTTTGGTGATAACCAATGAAACGATAATAGTCTCTAAACTGTTTTCAGGGCAAATAGCCCCAATTCTCTGTAGATATTGGTTGGCAATATAAAGGGAGCAGTGGATTCATGAACAGTGAAGCGATAATAGCCTGTATTATACTATTTTTAGGGATAATTGCTAATTTTTTATGGACGTTTGTAAGCAATGTAGAGAGAGAGGGAGAGCAGAGCATTTATATAGACACAGGAAATTAAGAGATTGGAGCTAAAAAACGCGGTGTTCGTATGGGCTTGAAATGGATGTGATAATTGTCACTAATTTTCTTATATACGTGAAAATTTGAGAAAATACGACGAACCATTTTTGTGATTTTTTTTCTCACAGAATATTCGGGAATTAGAATGATAAGTGAATGGTACACAACTGACCTGATAAAGCGTTTATCAACAATTTGTCGTTTAATGAACATTCTGGTTGCCATAAACTGGAAACTAGTTATTTAAAATCTTTGTAATTTTTTAAAAATACTTACAGTACTTCATAGTTACTAAAAATCGAAAACAAAAAAAAATTGTTGTCCGGATTAAAGTTGAAAACCTGTTACATTATACATGTCAAAACTTCCACAATCCATCCGAGCGCATAAAACGAACGTTACGATGCAATTTGAAGTTTCATTCGGGTCCGAACACCACCTAATAAAAATTCCGAGTCAAATAGTTTTCCACCTGTAAACGTATCTGTAGGCACGATTTAAATATTTTACCAAATGCTTTTCTACTCGAAACAGCATTTGAAGTGCAATTTAAATACTTCATCGAGTGGAAAACCGTTCGGCTTGGAATTTCAATTGGTGGTTTTGTGTAGGAAAGCTTCAGATGCAGATTTTGCTCATTCATTGCGCGAGTTTTTTTGTGTTTTCACTAAAACCCGGCAAGCAAAATATTTTCTATAATCAAAAAAATAAAGCAGTAACATAAAAAGGTATCATCAGCAAGTGGGAGATGACAATCATGGAAAATTATTTATTGCAAATAATACTTTTTTTAATGGCTAAATAATTGCAATATAAATTTGAATAATTGAGTAATTTCGCAATTATTTTTTAATTAGATTTATTTCGATCATGTAATATTAGGAATTTCGGAATGATTAAACATGTAAACTTCGCAGAAATTGTTTTTATTAAATCTCATAATTATACTCTCGTTACGCGAAGTAATGGCTAGCGGAACAAAATGTAACTTTTCCCAGAAAAATATTGTCACAGGGGGGTCAGAATGACCCCAGCCCGATAACTGACTTTTTGCTTCGACTGTCATATATGTCATACATCGTCATTAATTTTTACACACTGAGAGAAAATTATGGTATTAGTAACCATAAAGTGACAACTATTCATCTGTAGTTGGTACAAACATACTTGTTACCACTTAATTAATTGTCACAACTATTTTTATAGTCACCGTAACTATAAGAGGACTAAAAATCAATAGTTGTCACTTTATAGTTAACTGTACTATGACAATTTCGCTCAGTGCAGTTATTAGGCTTAGATTTGCGCCTGGGGTCATCCTGACCCCTGACTATCGAGGAGGCTTGAGAAAATAACATCTCTTCTTTTTTTCCCCAAAGAGGGAAAGAAAATACGATCGGTATATATTTCGTATAATACGCAATCATGATAAAACGATAAAACGATCCGGTGCAATGCAGAGATGCGTTTTTGTGAAGGGAGCTCAAGATCACAATCTTTGTAATCTGTGGGATGAAGTACCAGGCACGAAGGGCGACAATATGTCTTCTAACATAAAAGAGCAATCGAAAGCGGTCTCTCTTTTCCGATAGTAAATTGGGTTTTACTGTGACAAAAATTACACGAGATAACGAAAAAGCATTTGAACATTTAATATATAAAATTTCACAACTCGATCCGCAGTAGAGTAAAGCACTATTATAATGAAGTATCTAATTGTCAAGGCTCCATTTCAGGAGATCATTTAGTTTTCGCTCACGTCGTTCTACATTTTTATACAACAATTCTGACAAAATTTGATAGGAAACGAAATTTTATTAGAAATACATCCTGCATTTAATTTTTATAATATAAAAACGCATGAAACGGAAACTCCAAATGTAAGTTTTTCAAACGTCCTGTACTTCAGAAAAATATTTCGAATTTTCAAGATTTTTGTTCAATGGAAATGGTGGATTTTTTCGATAAGGTTATTATCGATTATTATATGGTCGCGTTTTGGTGAAGGAAGCTCAAGTTCGGAATCTCTGTAAACCGGGGAAAAGTGCCAGACCCGAAGGGTGACAATATGTCTTCTAACATAAGACAGTAATCGAAAGTAGTTTTTCTATAGACAACAAATTTCACATATACAATTATACAATTCGATCTGAACTAAAGTAAGGTACTATTATAACGAAATATTTAATTGTCAAGTTTACATGTCAGGGGTTCATTTTGTTTTTACTCACATCGTTCTAAATTTTCATACAAATTTTTTTTTTTAATTTGATGGATAATGGAATTTCATTAGAAACGCATCCTGCATTAGATTTTACAATAGAACAATGCAGGGAGAGGAACAATTTAAAATACACTTATTCAAACGTCTTGCTTTGCTTCAGAAAAATATCTTGAACATGAAAGATCGTTATTTTCAACAGAAATGGTGAATTTCCGCGACAAGATTATTATCGATTATTAGAAGTGCATCCTTCTTTAATTTTGACAATAGCAAAACACATGAAAGACAAATAATCCAAAAGTAAGTTCTTCAAACGTTTTGTTCTACTTCAGAAAGATATTCCGAATATAAAAGATTGTTTTTTTTTTGCAACAGGAATGGTGCATTTTTTTGATAAGGTGATTATCGATTATTATATGTCGGCGTTGTGGTGAAAGAAGCTCAGATCAAAATCTCTGTAAGCCGTGGGTTAAAGTGCCAGGCACGGAGGGTGACAATATGTCTTCTAACATCAGAACGCAGTCGAAAGCCGTCTCTATATCTGCGCACGCACAGCGCTATCGGATGTTAAATCGATAGAAACAATTCTGACTGTAGGGTGTCCCATGTATGTCGTTTCATAACTCTGTACTCGTAGACCTACGACTTTCGAATTCTTAGCAATTAATATAAGCACCTGCGTGTTCCATATAGTGTCGAGAAAAATAAAACATTGGATCACAACATCCAAAGTCCGCTTCTCGTTAGGTTTGATCGCTCCAACAATGATAAATCGCACGTAAATAACATGGCGCGGAAGCCGAACACGCGCGATATCTAAAATACGAATAATCGCGCGTTCCACAAATCCGTGCAAGCGCGTCGACCGACTTACATATTCTTCTGATCGTTTATCCGTGCACCTTTCTTTCTAGTGGTTAGGGAGACCGCTTTCGAATTTACGATCAACACAACGATCGTTATAAAATACGATAACTATGTGCAATGGACCTCGAGATTACTATGCTTGTGTTTATATGTTTATAGTTTGCTACGCTCAAGTCGCGTCTTTTCGTTGACCGATAGATCAACGTCGATTTTTGTCCAATATCAATTTAAAGGCTGACTTTGAAAATTGAAAAGGAAATGAAAATGTAGATTTTATTTCATTTGAACGTAGTTTGGTAGTGAATATTACTTATATATAAAAAAGTGATTGAGTATATGCGAAACGATGATCAACCTGGAAAACTTGGACATCACTTGTTTTTTAGGTGAATTGGGAATTAGGAACGTTTTTTTGTTTCATTAACTTCAAATCAACAAGTTTTTGAACGGAAACATTTGTTGCATTTATATGTTCTTGTCAATAATTTACATTTTTTTACTTTATTTGCAATCAACATGACGATTGTTATAAAATTCTATAAATATGTGCAATGAAACTTGTTGTACCTATAGTTATGTTTGTGAGATTGTTGTTTGTTATGCTAAAATACGTTTTCAAGTCGGCCGAGCGATGAACGCCGATGCTTATTAAATATGAATCTTGAGACCAAATGTGGCAATCAGAAATAGCAGATTCTTATGGCGTTTTTTTTAGCCATGTTATTTCTGCCATTTTTTTCCACAATTATTTTGTGCCCTTTACAAATGTGTTCCCATACTTCGGCGAAACACCATTCAAAAGTTCGAATGGGCATACAAAGTTAATCTGAATTTGAAGAATTGATGAAAATATATACATGCGATAAATGTAATTTTCTTATAGCTGTTGATCAAATGTTTATAAAAAAATGGCAGTAACCAATTCCCAATTCTTCCTGAGAAAAGCCGTACTTTTCCCACTTTTTCAGATTAGTTACAGCATATCATTGATTTCACTCATTATTCCCGACAAACAAATTTTCAATACCACTCTATTCAGATTTAAGGGGCCCAAGTCACCTAAAAATGGCATAAGAAGAAACATTCTGTAAATGATAATCTTCTTTTGCAAAATTTTACAGTTAAATCGCATTAAGATATATACTCAGCATTATAATTTTAGAATTTTGCAGACATACAGTCCACCAAAATGGTGTGAGAATAAAAGTAAAATTTTTAACCTGTCGTAGCTTTCAGATCAAACAGGTCGACAAATTTAACTGTTTGATGTCTGATCTGATCCGCCGAAACCTGCATTCTAAGATTAGTGTGAGAATTTTTATTTGAGGCCTTTTTAACACAGTTATAATTGTAAATGTGTAAATCAATCTTTTTTTGTTAAAAACTCAATTCTTAAAAACTCAGACATCATACATTGTTCACCCCTTCGATCTAGAAATCGAGACAAGTTGAAATTTATACTTTTTTCCTACAAAACTTTCAAACCAGGCCATCATTTACGGAATTTTTTCTTTTATGACTTTTTCAAGGTTATTCAGGTCCCTCAATCTTATCTATATTGTCGTGATCAAATTGAAACAGAATTTGGTACCGATTATAAAAAATATTGGCGACCCAGTGAACTGCCGACGGCAAAACCTCGCCGGACGAATCGAAAAATGAGAAAATGACACTCGAGCGGATTTTTCATTGATAACCGGTATCCTCGAAGCGAGCCTCCTCAATAATTATGTAAAGGAATGTATTGCCCGTGCGAGAGTGTGTAGCAGGTGAGCACCGAGGCATCCGAGTCCTCGTGGTTGCCTTGAGAGATAAGACCGAAAGTGTTCGAGGCGTTTTTTTCATTCACAAACCCGTCCGGCGTCCAATGACGAACCCTCGCGGGTTTTCGTTCGCACAACGTAGCTCTACAGTGCCTGCGCTGACTTTCATGCACTCACGCATTCTATACCACATACCGAACGAATACTAGGTGCTTCGCGTGTACGACCATTATTTTTCCGGTTACGCGTGCTCGGACAAGAATAATTATTATTCTGTCGGTGCGTGCTCCACGAATGCTGCACGCTGAGGATTATACTACGTTGCTGTGTGTATATATATATATATATGTACACGTAAAGTGTACATGTATATATATATATATATATGCTATATATGGATATACAGTATAATAGTTACGTGCAGCGAGACGAGAGTTGCATCGACGTTACTTCGAGCGTCAGGGTTACCGGTCTTTGCACCACCTGGCCTATCTTCTCTCTCCTCTCTCTCTCTTTGCCTCCCTTCTCTCTGTAGACCAGCAACGTGAACCAAGTGGCCGCTCAACATTGCGAGAGATACTCGAGTACAAAGGGAATGTGAATAACAATAATAATAATAGTTATAATATAAGTAAAC
Source organism: Tromatobia lineatoria (assembly GCA_949699805.1). Classification (NCBI taxonomy): domain Eukaryota; kingdom Metazoa; phylum Arthropoda; class Insecta; order Hymenoptera; family Ichneumonidae; genus Tromatobia; species Tromatobia lineatoria. The sequence goes on from OX453050.1 coordinate 3,972,749, forward strand.
CACGAAATTGTGCATTCCAATGTGTTGGGGTTATTTTAGAGGAAGACTAAATTATTTTATATTTATTTTTGTTGATAATTCAGTTTTGTGAATAGTAATTTCCGTTATAATAATGTAAGAACATTTGTGAGAATGTACATTTTGAAATAAAGGAGAGGATCGGACTAGTGGATGAAAAAGTTTGATTACCACAGTAAAATATTGGCGTTTTAAAATTTTGAACCTGCCAAATTGTGTTCGTTATGTACATAAATAATTTCGAATAATTAACAGTAAAATGAAATTAAAAATTGTAAAAATATGAGTGCAAGTTTTGTTGAACTATTCACTTGGCAACACGATAAAGTTTTGGGAAAGCTCTTCTGTCGTTAGAGTTGTTTTCTTTAGTTTCTGGAAGTGTTTTCTCGTCCGGGAAGTCGACCATCAACGCGGGACTTGATTTCGCACCTCGGTAACAATTCCCGAGTGCAATCTACTCTCAGAAGTGCTCACGTATACCCAGCAGTAAAATTCCGCTTACTAAGGGAGTACGAAGCACTTTTCGCCGGTTCCTTGGTGGTTCTCAAGTAGATTTCCGCAACGTTCGGTGCTGTTGCTACCGCAATGAGTCGCGCAACTCCTTTGCTGAAGAGTCGCCTTTAGCTAACACAATTTTCGACCTTCAACCTCATCAGGAGGTTTTCATTGATAAAAAAATGAAAATCAGTTGAAATGCAAAATTGCCAAGAAAAAATGTAGCAAAATGGTAGTTTTTTAAATTTATGTAAATTATCATGCAAAATAGAACCTTGCATAGTGCTTATTTATTATGTTTCACTTTTTTCAAACTTTCCACTATAAGAAAACCACAATCGATATATTTCCGTTGAGGTAAATTTATGAATATGAAAAAAAAAAAACGAGAAAACAATCTTTAATAAAGACTACTAAAATATTTTATTCTTAACCCCACTACCAAGAAATCTGATGACTATTTTTTTGTATTAAATGTTATCAAATTTGGTTTTGTTATTAATTAATCACATGAGGTAACGAGGCAATATTTGATTATGCTTATTTGTGGAAAATTTCATAATTACCCCTAATGTTGCATATTTTCTGCATTCTGAGGAATAATACCTTTTATTATTACCATCACATTCAATTTCCGCACAGAAATTCTGCAAAGGTGAGCCATCTATTGAAATTCTATTAGAAAATCTGACAAATCGTGGAATGCAGTTCCAAAAGTGCTTTTTATTCACAAAACTATCTCGTATACAAAAAATTCTTTTGTATCTTAGAAACATTGCCCTTAATCATGTAAACCATTATTCCACAAAATAATAATTGATTATGACAACCGTCAATCAATTGAGCGTGGAGTCATAATTAATCCAAGCTATTGATACCGATTATTCGAGTCCAAAAAAATGTCACGAACAATGAACGTCGCATAATTCATCGTCATTTTGAGGGAGGGATCCAGTCACCTAAATAAAGTTGCAAGAAAAAAAATTCTGTAAATTATATACTTTTCTAAAGAATCTTACATCTAAATCTCATTGAATATATAACAAGCATCATAATTCTGTGATTTTCTGAAAATATACGGTGCACCAGAATGGTGTAAGGTAAAAAGTATAATTTTTAACCTGTTGTATCTGTCAGACCAACCGGTCAACAGATTTTCGTGTTCAATGTCTTATTCTATATGTCGAAAAGTCCATTCCGAATTGCATATAAGAATTTTTATTTCAGGTCTTTATAACAAAGCTATGTTTTGGAATGTGTAAATAAATTTTCTTCTATTAAAAGATCGATGAGAATCGATCACATCGAGTCTAATTTTTACAGCAAGCAGAATCGCTATATTAAATTCAGAATGCACTTTTTGACAGCTAAAATAAGACATCGAACACTAACATTGGTTCACCGATTTGGTACGAAACCTACGACAAGTGAAAAATTAAATTTTCGACCCTGCATCATTCTGGTGCGCTGTACGTCTTTACAAAATTGCAGAATCATAATGCTTGTTATGTACTTTTCCTGGAGACTGTCGGTAAGAAGCTATGATAGATCCTCTAGAATCTTATCGGGATTCTCATACAGGTTTTAAAAGAATATGAGTTCGGGGCGCATTCTCGATTCCCGTTGAGAATCTTGCCGAGAATCTCGTCGAAAATCTTCTTATCAATCACGGTCAGATTCTTTCTTTACTCGGCATTTATGAGATTCAAATGCAACATTTTCTACTAAAAGGGTATCATCTAATAAATTTTTTTTCTGATGATCTTTTCAGGCAGCCCTTTGAGTTCTCTTTAAGTTACGCGGCATATTTGTTTGCTGATAAATGTCACCTTACCGATCACTTGAAGGTGTTGCGATAGTGCGTACACGCAAGTTACACATTATACTATTTATGCGTATACATAATATACAGCACTACAAGCGCACCACCTGTTCGCGTGGTACACCAACGACGAGCACTAGTAACATGTACCTTTTCCCTCCATGTATTTCCTTGCCTCATTTTCTCTTTCCTTCAATCGACCTCTCCGTCGTTTGACCAGCCGGCACTGGTGTTGTCTCGCGCCTTGTGGTCCTATCCCTTTGCCCGCGTAGCAGCAAAGCAGCAGCAGCAGCAGCAGTCACAGCAGGAGCAGCGCCGTGTTCGCCGCGCGCCGGTGTCGAATCAAACCGGTCCGCTTTCCTTGAACCTGGTGCGCCCCAGCCATTGACCGCGCGCGACTCTTTCGTATCCTCCCGGCAGCAGACAGACACACTAGCCAAGGAGCGAGCGAGCGCGCGCGATTGAACTCGCTGTTCGTTCTTACACGCTCGGCTACTCGCTATAGAGCCCAGCAGCGACGCAGCTCTTCACCACCTCTCGCAAACCATCAACGGAAGCAAAATACAACGATAATTTCCTATTTTTATTCATAAGTCCCGGCACAAAAGAAAAAAATTATAAATAAGTACGTATGGAAAATTACTGCTCGCTGAAGATGTGTCTTGTATAACTCTTTCGCATTTTTATTATGATTGAGACCCTGAATAAAAATTGCAATCATACAGAGGCAATGTAGGTTAATTACCGCTCGCCAGGAAAAAAAATATAGCCTCGGTGATATAACGAATTGATTTTTATTAATTAAAGGCTCAGAATATTAAAATATTTGCCAATATTTAGTTGAATCAATACGAAGCCAATTCGGTATATCGTCAAGCCTATATATTCATTTTTCCTGGCGAGCAGTAATTAACCTACATTAGCCTTCAATCATGATTAAAGCCCTTAATCATGATTAAGGACTTGAAATGACTGAAAAGGTTTATTTACGTAATTAAGTATTTTTGTTGATTTGACTGGTGACTTTGTTCTTGAAAATTAGGTGTTGATCAATAAGGAAATTTTAATTTGAAGAAGTCATGAGACAAAAAATTCTGTGAATGATACCCTTTTTGGAAAATTTGTAATGCTTAAACCTGATTAAGTATATACCAAGCATTGTAATTCTGCATTTTTTGCAAAGACATAAAGTGCAGCAAAATATAGGTAGAAAGTAAAATTGTTAAAATGGAGCCATTTTTTTCAAGCCTCTTTTGACAACGTATAATTTTGTGTATAGTAGGTTGAATTTCTTCTAAACTGTAGTTTAAAATGGGACCTCACGCTGATTGGACTCTCCGGCCCCACAAATCATTTAAAATAATTAACATTAAACGAAAAGGCACTACAAGACAAGAACACATGCAACACGGAACCTGAGAGCCCGGTAACTATGTTTTTCAACAAGTCATCCTAAAAGAGTAGACTCCTGACATTAACAACAGAAGAAAATACGTTATTTTGCCAACCAACAGTCATAAGCAACATAAATTCAAAAATAAACTACCCCCAAAAAAAAGGGTACAAACACAACATCGATCTGAACTGAAAACAATAAATTTCTGAAGAGGCCCTGATCAGGCCAAAAGTAGAATTTAACCGCTAAATTAAGAGAACCTGTCATTCGCCGAAGCTAATTCTAATAAACCTTCTTAAATCATTTTTGATACTCTTGATTACATCTCTTGAAGTATTGATGCTTTAAATAATGAAAACGTAAAAATGGGTGGGTTGATTTTGTTTTCATCGATTTCAACGAAATATTTATTTGATTTCAATGAAACAGTGTACATAAATTTCAAAGAGAATATTTAATGAGCTGTAAAAAAATATTCACTTAGTGAGCATATAATAAAGAAAGTTTTCATTGTTTTTAAGAAAAGTTTTCATTGATTCAAACGAATGGTTTCCTTGATTCATTGAAAAAAATATAATTGATGGCAGCAAGTGCTGCGAATTTCATCGCCCCATGTTAAACACCTATATTTTCCGTGTTGTTTCCATGTTTTCCGTTTCTCCCGAATAAACGGCTTTGAGTTTCACGGAGATCCTACTTTAGCTTATTTCTGGCGTATTTAAGCACGTCTTTTTTAATTTTGAGGCCGCTGCCTTTTCAGTGAAATCAATGAAAAGAACAGAGACGATTTCTTTGATTCAATGCCACTATTTCTCATTGTGTTTAAGATCATTGAATGGAAAGATCGTATTGAAAATCGAGTTTTTTTTTTTAAATTCGCGAAGATTATTGTAATAAAATGAAATCTTTTCTCTCGGTGTAGTATGTTTATAATGTGGGAAACTGCTAAAGCCTCATCAGGCGGATGTGCGTCTTATAACAAGTTTCTTTACTTTGTTATTACGATTGAGTCCTTGAAGAAAAAAATCCCTATGATATAAAGGCTGCGATGAAGGTTCATTCGCGCGGCATTGCTGACTAATAAGAGAGCAAAGACATTAGTTACAAGTTGCATTGCCGCTTGGAGGTCTCGTGTAAGTCGTCTTCGTGCGATCCAGTCGATACTAGCGCTTAGTCATTCCCCGAGCATTAATTCCGTGCGCGCTAGACTCGTTCTGTGTACACGGCCGTGTCTATCGTATATATGCGCCCTTCGAGAGAAGCGGAACGCGCCGAAGGTATATCTGTATTGCAGAAAGCCCACCCGACAATTCTCGCCCCATTGTTCGGGGTGCACGAACCCTCAACGCTCGCACTGTGAGATCAATATTTGAAGCTCGCGAGAAGAGTGTTCTCTTGGCTTTCGCGCGAAATTGCGGTTATAATTGGTGGAGAAAATTGATGATTATTTAGAAACGCTTGTAATGACTTGCAGCCCTTAACATTGTATGTACAACCGAATAATTCATCAGTGAGTGTGCGTAGAAAAATGCCTCATTTTTTTTTGTATAGTCAACGTCCGGGTATGAATTATAAAATAAATTTCAATATTTCACCCGTGCAATTCATTTTCCAGAATTTCAATGATCAATGAAAAAAAATGTTTTTGTTATAACCAATGGGCAGTTATAAATTGTCGACGGAATTGGAATATTTTTACAATGGAATCTAATATTCGGAATGTCAATGGTCGATGAAAGAAAAAATGACCATATAAACAAAAAATCGTTATTAAGCAAAGACGAATTCTTTTATTTTGTTTATGGGGTCCATTCCTTAAAGGTCTTGAAAAAAGTTCTTAATTCACAATATATTGTTTGATGATTTCTTTAATAACGCTAAAACGTTCGCTAATAGTCAAAGTGCCGTTTTAATTATCGACTGAGGTTAATATTTTATTCCTCAAATCGACAAAAACTAATATTCGAACCACTTTGCAAGATTTCCCTATTTGACATAAAATAGATTATGCAATTTAAAACGTATCTATTACGTCGGAATTATTATAGAGGACGACGCCCGGTAATCTATGGTTAATAAATTTATGAAAGAAAAGATAAATAAAAGGAATTTCTCGTTTTTGCTATAGCCTCGATATAACTATTTGAACAAGCAGGAATTCATTTATTTACCTGTGTGTATGTGTGTGTGTGTACAAAAAACCTGGAAATCCGGATTGTCAATTACAGGTTAATTGCGATGAGCATTTAACGAGGATTCCAACCCGTTCGTGAGCTCTGAGATAAAACGGATACGGCCACGACTGTATAATAGTAGTTGTACTGTATGCATTTGTTTTGCTCGAGTGTTCTGTAGTGCTCTAAGTGTACACTTCACTGCCAGCGTTTCGCGTCAGCTGCTAAAAGCTTCTTCGTAAATTCTCAACACGTATGCGTTGCTATGTGTGTTAGTGTAGACACAGCGAGCGGAGAGTTTGCAGTGTAGAGCAATACACACACGCCTCCTCTGATGATACACGCAATCCAACGCAGAAGGGGTCGCCAAGGACCCTTCGACCCTATACGTAATCCGATGTGCGGGCAGCTTCAATATTTCCGGGCGACTTCCCCCTAGACACAGTCATGCACTCGAAAATCAATTCGGCGAGAAAAGTCTACACAAATGACGTTTTATATTTGAGATTCAACCGAAATTCAGACACCAACAATTTTTTTTTCTGAAACAAATTCGAAAAAATCGGGTTTTGTCATTGTAAAAACTTCATCAAGTGTCAAAACAATATTATAGAAATCTTATGAGTTATTAGAATCTTTTAATTTTTTATTCAAACGGGACTGTTTCATCGTACATACATTTCTGAAGAAATTCGGTGTTGCTGGTCATTTTTAAGGCTAAATTATTTTTTCTTTCTTATAAAGGAAGCCTTGTTTTCGTGCAGAATTTTTTTACGTGCTTTTCATGTCAGGACACTAAAAAAATTAGGTCTGAAACGTACGGAAAAGTGGTATAGAAAAAATGTTCGAATGTGTCTATTCGTGTGTTCGTGGCACACTTAGAAAGTTTAAACTGTTGTATCTCGAAAACGGCTTTAACAATCAAGGTAAAATTTTGTTCTCTGGTTAATGACGAGTGTTCCTTGCTATCTATATATTTTCGAAAAAATCGAAAATTTTTAAAAAAATTTTATAAGACTTGATTTTTTTTAAGTGTCTGTATGTTTTCTAGCTTCCACAATTTTTTAGCTTACAAGCTACATAGTTCTTGACGAATAGATCTATGTAATAAGGCGGTCGATCTTGAATTTAAGCGAAATCCATAAGGCGGCTTAGATTTTACAGAATTTTGAATTTCCGAAAACAATTTGTTTTCGTCCTAATTCAAGGTAAATTCGACCAAAACGTCTTAAATTTTTCGAAAGATCTAATTCATATCCTGTTGCAGTAGATATTACATTTGATAAAGATGAAGTGATTCAGATTTTATAAGATATTAAATTTAAAAGAAAATCCCTATATGTGCCCTAGCTTCCGCAATTTTTGAGCTAATAAGCTACATAGTTTTTGATAAATAAAGCTATGAAAAATGACGGTCAGTATTGAGTTTGATCAAAATTCATCCAACGGATTAGTTTTTTTGAAGAATTTTAAATTTTCGAAAAATTTGTTGTTTTTGTTCTGATTCAAGTTAACTTCAACCAAACCTGCTCACATCTTCTACAAGGTCGAATTAATATCCTGTTGTTATAGATAATAGATTGTAATAGATATAATAGATATCGAAATTGGTAAACATATTCGACTTGAAATATCGATTAAAATATATCCGACATGAAAAAAAGGTGCAAAGTAGAAACTTGCACATTGATTTGATTTCTGATTATATTTGGTTTAGTACAAAACTTCGTCGATCAGGAAGCCAGAATCGCTCGATATCCTTCTTCATAAAAGTCCCTTTGTGAAAAGTGAAATATAATGCGGAAGCAATGTGCAACGTTCTACTTCGCATCATTTCTTCCTTTACGACAAAACGAGCTATAATAAAAGTAATACGAACGCAAGGCGACGAGTTACGAGGTACAAACGGCAGGGAGATCGATCGACCGGAAGTAATAGATAAGAACAATGCTTGTGTGTATAGTTACTGACTGCTCATTGTCTGTATATTAACTTCCGTATGTTTACTTCCGAAGATTGTACACAGAGCTTTCGAAAGGTAATTTAATGAGCGAACCGCACTTTGCTTTACGAGGTAAACAAACGATTTCAAGACTTTGTGGATGTTTATATGCAATATGCAAATTAGAAGTGCTGGCGATTAAGATGTTACACTCGGTTTTTCAAATTCTGCATTTGTAAATTCGAGAGAGCCGGCTTTGGGAAAAACTAGAGGTGAAATATTTTTGTAGAATTCAGTTAAACATTTTTTCTTTTTTAAATATATTTGCGTATATTAAAAAATGATCCAACAAAAATTATATTTATTTCTAACGTCAAATACTTTGACATTCAATTAATGTACGAACGGCAGTAAAAAAATCGGGTCTACATAAAATGGCTTTTAAGAATGAATATAAAGAAAATATAGGGTTCAGGGCTTCGAGTAAGAAGACAGTTTCCGTTTTGCAGGTGTATTATGCAAAATCTCTGATTTTTCTTTGAAGCACTTTTAGAAAATCAAAAAACAATTGGTGGTGCGAGTGTGAATTTTTCGGTCATGTAATTACAGGTGTAACGTAAACGGAGATAACAGGACATTAGATTACTGCACAATTTCCGCCCGAGTTTACTACCATTCCCACAATTAACTAAACACGAAAAAAAAAGTGTAGTCTGTGCAACGGTATGGGAATACGATGAGGATATGTATTGTTGGGAAGCACGACACCGTAAGGCAATAACTCCAGGTTTGCCTTCGTTCTTTCGATTACACAGATTCCATGAAGTAAAGCTAATTTACGTTCGCAATAATAGTAATAGTAATAAACGCAATCAAAATTGTTCTTATCATTCGTTCTTTATATATATTATTTTTATTTTTTATTTCATTTTTTCTATTGGATTCTCTCTGTATGCCTTTTTCAGGCTTCTACGTTTTTGCCCCTCTCTCTCCTTTTTCCCCATCATTTCATAGATTCCCCCCTTTCTGAGTTCCTTCATTGAGACGTTCTTCATATATATAATTCGAGGAAATGAATTCAGCCCAAATATATCGATATTTTCACAAAAAAAAAAAGATATTTGAACGAGGATGCAAAGTAGAATCTTGCACATTGCTTCCTCATTATTTTTCGCTTCTTACAAAGTTGCCTCTATGAGGAAGCCAAGAATTATTAATATACTTCCTCATACAGGTAGCTTTGTAAAAGCCAAAGATAATGAGAAAGCAATAAGGAAGGTTCTACTTTGCATCGTTTTTTTATGTCGGATAGTTTTTTGATTGATATTTCTAGCCATGCTTTTTTGTATTGTATTGTATCCATTGGGGCTACTAAGTAGCTATGCACACAGGTCCAAGGCCCATTGTACTCCCCACTCGCCGTTTTTCGTTATCCCTCTTCGTCCATCCCTCCTACACCGGCCGTGTGTCCTTCATGGAGGTCACTTTAGGCATACAGGGAGGATGACCACTTTCCTGGGTTCTACTAATTGAGCCCCTAGTCCCCCCTAGAGGGCGGCCGCATCTGACTTCCCCCTCTATATCGCATTCGGCATAGCATTTCTGATAAGGGCATAGAGAAAAATTGCGAAATAAACCTATGCCGATATAGTCGGTCCCGAGTTCGCCTTATGGCACCGGAGCTACGTCACGATTTTCGTCACACTCATGGAAACACAAATTACAGCTGTATACATGTGTAGTGTTGCATTTGAGCGAGACGATCCGAGGAATAAATGGATAGCAGAACTCATCTCGAAACATCAACCGATCGAGTCCCCTCGTATCGTGCTATCAAACCGAGATTCTCGTAACCCGATCAACACGCAAGATTAAGTTATAAATAACAAAACAGTTAAGCTCATCGCAAGGCAATACCGACAAATAATAATCTTCGGTTTTTAAGGGGGGACCCCACGTTAGAAGGCTTATTTTCACTGATTTCCTAAGATTTATTTTGAACTCACTCGTTCCTGATCGTTAAATCGAGACAAGACGAGACGATTAAAAAAAACAAAAGACCGAGAATCTCGCTTGTCTCACTTGTGTAAAGTTATCAATCGTCAATGCAACACTATACATGTAACCCCGACGGTTACCTGTATGTGTCTCACGTATACATCTGGAGCTTCATCGCGTCCGTGTTTTTATTTTCCAAAGAAAATTTTCGCCGGCACCGGGAATTAAACCCGCGACCTGCCGATGCTCTGGTCTAAAGGTCAGTATTTCATTCGAAATTCCACAAGTACGCAATTGGGCTTTTTTACTATCCCCTCCCCTTTATTCCTTATTTCATTTCTCGAGACCTCTATCGAGTGTTGTCCGCAGCCACTCTTTCTAACGCACTACTGTATCGCGTTTGCACGAGGGTTCGGGGAAACTGCGGAAAACCTGATCGATACAGGCGGCTTAATTTTACTGAGTTTCTGGTACATTAGGATACATTAGAAACTCAGAAAAACTGCCTCCCGCTCAACAATTTACGCGCCAACCAGTGCGCGGCTAAGCGGTCACCCATCCACGTTATGGCCATAAACAATGCTGCTTAACGCCGGGGACCGCTGAAGACACACACCGACCGCGGATCTACTGCTGTCAGTTGGTCTAGAGGTCAGTACTCTAACCACTAGATCGCCGCACCGGTTTTCCTAGCCATATATCTTCACTAAATTGGATATTTATTACAACTGGATATTAATTCGACCTTGTAGAAGATATGAGCAGGTTTGGTCGAAGTTAACTTGAATTCAAGCGAAAACAAGCATTATTTGAAAATTTACGATTCTATAAAATCTAAACCGCTTTATAGAGGCATGAGACATGAGGAAGTGATAGCTGAGTGGCAGTTATAAGCCCAAGTATATATCGAGCAGAGCGTAGAATCGCAATTCCATGGTGCGTAAACAGGCGGCTAGCCGCTTGGACACGAATCCCGTAGATGGCCAGGTAACCCCATAGAGGAAATAGGCTTCGCGAGACGAGAGAGAGTTTCTCCTCGGCGCAGTTTGCGTTACAAGCGTCGACGTACTGCGTTATAACGCCAGCCAAGCTTACGCCGTGTGTCCTTTCGTCACGGACTGCGGAACAAAACACACGAGCGCGTACAACGATACACGTGCGAACGGGTTTTATATCGCGTTCGGTGGTGGCCCGTATACGCGATCGCCTACTGGAATTATTCTCGCACTCACATTGATGTTGAACGGTTACGCACCGCTAATATCATTAACATTCCCTGTGTAAACTACGTCTCTTGAGGAGCAGTTCAAATTTCGAACTGAAATTTCCCTTCAAGAAATGAAGTGCAGGTTTCGATCCCCCCCTCCCCCCTCTCAAAAATCTATTTAGTAGTAATTTGGTGGTTAGTCCGCTATTGGCGGCCCATTTAATAATGAATAACTCTTTGGACGATTCGACCCTGGTCTGGGCTGAACTTCAGTAATTAATTCACTACAACTAAATTTTTTTAAAATAATAGTAATGTTTAAAAAATTTCCTTGTACTGAACAAATTACTGAAGAGGACCCAGACTAGGGTCGAAGCGTCTAAAGAGTTTTTCATTATTAAACGGGCCAATAGCCGACTAACCACCAAATTATTATAATCTACGGCGACAGCATCACTAACATATCTATTTAGTGGTGTGGACAGAAGGCCCAAGTGGCGCCCGGGTCTAGCAAGACCGATGCAGGCAACCGCCGATCTGTGCAAGCCGTGAGTAAAAATTCTGCAATTTTGTAAAGACATAGAGTGTACCAAAATGGTCTGAGACTATGGTGACCTTACACAACTTTTGTGCGCTGTACGTCTTCGCAAAATTGCAATATTATAATGCAGTAGCTGTCCATCTTTGACTGATACAATTTTTTTTCCAAATGTATGCACAAAGTTTCATTTTATAGCTTTTTGAATTAAAAAAAAAGACGCCCGCGCTCTAGATTTCCTAAAAATAATGATATTTTGCTAAATAATTTTTCATACGTACAGGTACTGTTAATGTTGTTTGATATTCAATTTGACCGAAATCGGAAAAGCGGTTTAGATTTTCTGGAGATTTGAAATTTTAGAAAAATTCACGTTTTTACCCTAATTTTGGGAAAACTGCCAAATGAGATACGATCTCAAATTTCGTACATGAAATTGGTACTATTTAGTAGCGATTAGTGCCTAATTTTATCATAATCTGCAATGTGGTTCAAATTTCCCAGAATTGTAACTTCCAGAAAAAATGATGTTATTGCATTACACAATGCAGCAAACCTCAAGATAACGAACTCAAATTTTATCCATGAAATCAGTAGTAGTTAGCAGTAATAGGCACACAGTTTCATCATATCTTGTTATGTAATTCCAATTTTTCAGAAATTAAATTTTGATAACGAATAAAGCTGCAAAGCTGAACTTTGCAAATTGCTTTCTCATTTGTTTTTCGTTCTTTTCACAAACCTTTCTCTATGATGAAGCCAAAATCGATTAACATACTTCTCACAGAGACAGCTTTTAGAAAAAGGAACCAAAAATAATGAGGAAGCAGTTTGCAGAGTCCAAGTTTGCAGCTAATCATATACTGTTTAAAAATGCTTGTTTCAACCTCTAATTTTGTAATTGCAAACTATTAATAAATAAAAGAATTTAAAAAGAAACCGTTGAGTAAGTTCATAAGATCGTCGTGAACATGTGAGCGGAATGACTATGTTTAGCAGCACGATAGGAGAACGCGGAAGACAGATCGACAGGAAGTGTAGTCAGTCTCGTCGAGAGGCTCGCGCAAAGAAGAGAATCTCTCGTTCCCCTAGTAAATGCCTATCGTGTACCGAAGCATGTGCATGTAGAGACACACGCGACTGCATGCATATGTACCCATCACTCGGGGAATACGAGTCGCATTGAAATAGGAGTACTACATACGTACGAGTACCTCTTTCCCTCTCACAGTTGGCTTTGCGCACCCGAATAATCCCGTCGCTTCGTGCACGAGACTTGGCTCACGGTGCTTGCGAAGATTAGCATACGAATATCGATTCCTTTATGCCTATGCGAGAGAAGGGACGCAAGGAGAGCTTTTGCTAGCTTCCAAAGTGCTCGGGGGCTTCGCGAGTCACAGCGAAAGGGATACTGAGCGAGAAAGTGATGAAAGGGACGAGCGGGAGTGAGAGAGAGACGCAAATACCAGGTCGAAGGCCCGGACTCTGCGGTAAACAAAGAAGACGCAGCCCGTAACCTGAGAACAAGCAACGACTGCCACGTCTCATAACTGCTATGGTAATAACGCTTTGCCCGATGACTATAAACGAGGCACATGAACAATTCAACATGAAATCGGCCGGATTTCAGATTCCGGGGGTTTTTCGACCTCACATTTTTTAACTCGAATGAAACTTTTTTTACGCAAACTATACCTAAAAAGAACATACTCGGATTTTTAGGCGGACAGAAATTTTTTTTTTTTCGAAAAATACGGGATGTGAAACTTTTTCCATAAGATAATATACCTAAAGAGAACAACATTTAACATTTTTGAACATTTTTTTTTAAATGCCGACATTTATGACCATCAAAATTTCTGCATCTTCAAAAAAAAACTTTCTCACGTTGTAGCGCCGTGACATTATTTCTGAGAGGAAAATGTCTTGGGATTTTTTTGTTCCTTTTTGAATTCCCCGACGGCGGGTATTTTCGAAAAAAATAGTTTGTGTGAAATTAAGACGGTCTGTGCAAATTGAAAACTTTGTCACACTGCATCTTTTCCGTTTTGACTCGGAGAGAAAAGTTTGTAGGAGACATCTTCTTTCTTTTCTCATTTTGAAGTGGCGGTTATTCGTACTTTTGGAGTGACGATTATTCGTGAGTAGTTATTTGGACTTTTGTCTTTGTCCACGTTCCCTGACTAGAATATTGATCAAGAGCAAAAATGCCGCAGGACTTTTTTTGTAGTACCTATGATTATCTATTTATAAAATATTCATTTTTTTTGCCATTTAAAAAATTTGGAAAAAATTTCTTTGCCCTTAGATCGTCTTGATTCCATACAAATTTTTGTTTTCGAAAATATCCGCCATCGGGGAATTAAAAAAGTTTCAAACATTTTCCTCTCAGAACTAATGTCACGGCGCTACAACGTGACAAAGTTTTTTTTTGAAGATGCAGAAATTTTGACGGTCATCGACATTTTTGAAATTTTTTTTTTTTTAATTGTTGATTATACAATAGGAATTCTCAAGTATATAATTACTTGAAAATTATTTTACGGACCCTCATTATTTTCATGTCAAAATCCTCTATAGTTCATCCTCCTAGGTCAAAAAGAACCAGACATATTTTTTGAATTTCGTCATGCACCCGTTTTCTGAAAAAGTAGAATACTCCAGAAAAATGAATTTTTCACAATTTTCAATTTTTTTTTTCAAGATTCTACGAATATTTTTCCGTAAAACTCTGTTGTTTTCCTGACGGACAAATTCAATTTCTTAATACTTTAAAATAATGTAAACAAAAAAGAGTACGAATAAAAGCATAAAAGTAAATACATTTAAAAAAATTTCATCCATAGTTCAAATTACCGTTCTTGAATTTGAAAAACACTAATTTCCCCGTTTTCCGAAACTTCCACACAAATAATTTTTTTAATACCAGAACATTGATCGGTACTACTCTGGTGATTTTTTTGAGTTATCGACAGTAATGCAGGAATGAGCTGTAATTTTTTCAATAAAAAAAATATCAGTATTCGAATAAAAAAATAATTTCTTTGTTTATTGGTAAAAAAACATTCCGGAACGTGAGAATCATTCCAAACATTCCGCTCGAAAGTTAACAAAAAATTACAACTTCCATGTGAACACCTTTTTTTCAGTAACTTCAAATTCCCAAGATTTTAACTGAAAAAAAAAGTCAGCACTTACTGAAATATTGTTTTTAAAAATCCGAAAAAAATGCGCATAGTGTGACTTTTAGAGGTACTTTTCTATACCCAATTATGGGACAAATCGTAAAGGGTCGACAGAAAAAGTGACTGAATCAACAGCGAACGCTTCATACAGCAAACAGAGACGGCGATGCAAGGGAACATCCGTACAGAGAAGTTGACGAAGGAAAAATTATGTATGTATGCGAGTCGCCGAGAGGAGCCTCTATTATTTTCTCAACTCTCGCGATCACTGCAATAACAGTACATTAGCGTCTCTACAAGAAGACGGCCCATCGACGCGCGTTGGGCAGGACGATGTAATGAGAGACGACGGGCGAGAAAGAAGAGAGATAAAAAAGCGATTTAACGAATCGGAGAGAGCGCGAGGGATGAGGGATTGAGGGAGAGGGGCGAGTGAGAGGAGCAGTGTACCTGCTTCGCGTTCTTTCGTAACTTCACAAGAAATTAGGACGGCTTCGAAGAAAGGCGGCGCCCTACTTGCATCTTTAGGCGATTCTAGACGGCTGACTTGAGAACTCTGGCAAGTGTTGGATTTTTTTTTACTAGCTAAAATGCATATGGGTATCATATATATGGGGCGTTCTGTGTCAAGTAGAGCAGGTAGTGATGATTTTATTATTTTTTTATTGGTTCTTTGAAAAATTTGTACCACTAAATCCTGCACTGAGAGAAAAGAATATCGTTGATTCAACGATTTCACACGATAAATAGCATATAGGAAGGCTTGCAATGTTTTATAGTTGAAGTGATGATAATATGGTTTAATAAACGATACTTGCAAGTTTATTGAAAATAAACGTGAAAATCGTATATGGACCATTCTACATAACTTCAGCCACAAAAAAAAAAAATCGAATAAATGTCCAGAAATCAGGTTCAGTGGTTATTAAGAGACGTGGCAGCGTCTTGATACAAGTACCTCTTTTTTCTTACGACCGACATTTTCTTTACCGACCGACAAGACGCTGCCGCAGCATCTCTTACTTCGAGCAACTCATTTTAGCCACTTTTTTCCAGGTTAATATGTTATATCAACGAAATGGTAGCGTTTTCAAGCTTTTTCCAGGTTTAATGAAATACTACATGCAAAAACATTTCCTTTGACACCAAAACGACCTCCGCAGCTTTCTCCAGTGGACTGATATCATAATTTTAATCTCGAAATAGTTCTGAAATATTCCAAAAAATTAAGACCTTTTTCGCACTCCCGTGACTCTAATATCTCTCGCAGGGGCGTGCGCCTAATTTTTCGCAGGGACGTGATCTCAACCGACTGGTATCCGCACCAGAATATATGTTGTTGTTATGTTTGTTTATGTTTGAAATCATGTATTGTTATGTTTGAAATAATAAAATGTAATTTTCGGTATTCATTAAATTGAATCATTATAATATTATAATATTATTTATATGCCAATAAGAGTTGCACTATAGTTTTCGATGTCCAGGTCGACCGCTTCAGAGTTTTCGGTGTCCAGGTCGATCTCTCGATAGTTTCAAACGTCGAGGTCGCTTCCTTTATAGTTTTTGTTGTCCAGATCGACCTTTCCATAGTTTTAAGTGTCCAGGTCGACCTCTCCATAGTTTTAAGTGTCCAGGTCAATTCCTCCATAGTTTTTGTTGTCCAGGCCGATTCCTCTATAGTTTTCGATGTCCAGGTCGATCTCTCCATAGTTTTGAGTTTCCAGGTCGATTCCTCCATAGTTTTTGTTGTCCAGGTCAGTTCCTCTATAGTTTTCGATGTCCAGGTCGATCTCTCCATAGTTTTGAGTGTCCAGGTCGACCCCTCAATATTTTCAAGTGTCCAGGTCGACCTCTTCATGGTTTTGAGTGTCCAGGTCGAACCCTCCATAGTTTTAAGTGTCCAGGTGGATTTCTCCATAGTTTTCGATGTCCAGGTCGATTTCCACGTTCATATTAGCTTCGTAGATGCTAATATGAACGTTGTATGATGATGGATCATCTGCGATACTTCGCAAACTCGACAAGTACTGGGAATTCTCTTTTTTACATTATGAAAATTTTCAAATTTTATTCCAATTTTTTTTCCAATTTTGTAGTTTACATTTTTTTTATTTCCACTGCAAGGTTTTCTTGTCCATTCCTGAATTTTTTTCCTTCTTATGGTACCGTTTATGCTTATTAGTACCGAATAAAAATACTGTGACAATATATATATCAATGATGAACAACATGTACTTGACATGCTACAGATATTTTTAGTTTATTTATTTCACGACTATTTGTTCCTATACAAAGTTTATAGCTCAATTTGTGAGACACAATTTTTGGGGGAAGTATTGGGTTCCACTAACGTAAATGTACTTGTCTCAAGTTTTTTTACACATGGTGTTTTTTTTGGGGGGTAATAGATACACCAAATATTACTTTTTAAAAAAAATTCTGGTGAAATATGCAATGTTTTTCATTTTTCATTTAACCTATGATATCTCGAGAACGATTAATAGTACCTACATCTCAAAAAAACGAGAATGTGCGTTTTTATTGCCCACAAGAAAATAATTAATTCACAATTCATTGTGTAATTTTAGCCTATATTTTACTACAAAATTAACGAAAATATTTTTTTTGCGAAAAGGACTTCGGAAAGTGGAGTCGAAAAAATTGTTGCCAATTGTATATGAAAATCCTCAATGCTTAGTATTTTTTTTTGGGTCCGTACAAAGTTCATGAGTTATCGCAGTTTGAAATATCTAAAAAAATACATATCGCTTTATCACGCCCGAGCACTCGTTATCGGCAATGTCACTTGTTTCATCGTATTCTGCGTACAGATAAATATTTGGGATGAAGGCCGATTTATTGAGAACACAATGATCGCCAGGTTATGTAATCTCCATATATTACTATACATTATAGTTAGATTATCGTCGAACTAACTATTTTTATTATTAAATTACGATATTTTTCTCTGAGTGTGTGTAATGATTGTCCAGAACTAGAAACACCGAGAGAAAAGATTTCGTTGATTCACGGCAATCTTCACCAATGAAAAGAATTACTTGAGTTTCAATACTATCTTTTCATTCAATGATCTCAAACTTAATGAAAAGAAGTGACCTTAAATGAAAGAAATCGTCGCTGTTGTTTTCATTAATTTCACTAAAGAGGCAGCTGCACTCCCCCCACCACAAAATTTTGAAACCTAATTTTTCCTGACCTACTTGGCAGATAAAGCTAAAATTTGGAGAGAACGTGATCAAGTACGGCAAAAATAGGTTAGAGTACGAGCTATTCGGAACTTACATCTGTTTGATCGGGGAAACCGGAGAACAAAAAAGCAAGGTTAGGTGCGAGAGAAACAGCCCTGTAGGTGTTTAACATTGAACGATGAAATTCTTAGCACTTGCTGCCATTAAATATATCTTTTCAATTAATCAAAGAGATCTTTTTTTTTTAACCAATGGAAACTTTTCATTAAAGCAATGAAACTGTTGCTTTATGATATGCTCACTAAGTATGTAAATGTTTCTTTATAGGCAACGAAATGTTCTCTTTAAAATTTTGAGTTAAAATCAATTCAAACAAACTCACGCATTTCTATGGCGTCAATGAAATTTTTTCTTTCGGTGGAAGCGTTCGTAAACAAAATAAAATTTCATTATGCTAGATACATACTTTAATAGAGATCAGTTCGGATCATATAAGGATGGAAATTCTTTCTCATTATTTCGTGGACACTAAAATTTGACAGAGATTGATTTTTAAAAAGTGAAAAATAATGGGAAAGCATTATGTAACAATCCTTTTTTTTTAATAAAGAAGTGCCACATTCCGATTTTTCCTGAAAATTCCTTTTCTTTTTCTCGACCCTGTACAAGATACTAATTATTCCAAACACTTCTCTCTCAATTACGTCTGGAATTTCCTATAGAGTCTCCCCTATTATATATGGTGTGTAGACTCCATTATATTTATATATATGTTTTCGCCAGAGCGCCACACAAATTATGATGTGAAACGTGCATCAGTAATTTCTAATCAGAGTAATTACCAAGTGTTGTAGTGCTGAGAGCCTTTGAAACAGTAAGCAAGAAGGCTTGTACCTGAGAAAGTTTAAGGTGATGTTGATAGGCCAACGAAAGCCTCTGTTGGTGCGAAAGAGATAACATTATGGGCATCGCTGTGGAGCGACTGAAACGTGTATAATATCGTCCTAAGACGTCTAGGGCGATATTCGCTATTTTCCATTAACCCGCGGGTTGACCGGATGGTAATCGAGTCTGGTATGGTCGTACACAACGGTGCGCTGCTCCTGCACAGGCCATTTAAATTGGGTATGGCTAACTCAGTCAGGGAGTACCAGTGTTATGCGCTCTCTCAGAGCGCTTCGTATGCTTCTGGCGTATTCTATAGTGTTCTATTTACTGTGAACGTCCTTTGGAGAACTCGCCGCTCGATTGTCTCGCTCTTCGTTGTTACTCTACTCTCTCGTTTTCTCGACGAGCTCGGGAAGTGTACCGTATACACGTAACCGAACGCTGTTAGTTCTCTTGGCTGCGATCCCTGACAGAACTGCCTTTGATAATTGGACGGTACGACGACGACCCTCCGTGCAACTCGACAACGCTCCTGTATCACTCACTTCCTCCTGTGCCTTCTCCTGCTGACAATGAAATTATGGCTGGGTGTTGTAGGATATTTCAACAAAGCTGCTGACGGCAGGAAATCAGAACTATGCAAATTGCGGATTTTTATTGACTCTCGCTGATTAATCTGTTGATTTTATCGAGAAATGTTTATTGTTTTGAACCCTGAAACAGAGATTGATATAATCTATGAAAAAAAAGTGTTTGATTATGGCGAATAAACTATACTGTATTTATGAAATTAAAAAAAATTTACTCTCACCTAAGATAAGCCAAAAATGTCTAAAAATTTAAAAATCTAAAAATTGTGCAACTCGACGACACTAGTGTAAGCAGGAATTTACTTCTGTGCCTTTTCCTGCTGACAATGAAATTATGACTGGGAGTTGTGGGACATTTTCACAAAGCTGTCAAAGGTTGGAAATCAGAATGATGCAAATTGCGGATTTTTATTGACTTTGATTAATGTGCTGATATCACCAAGAAAAATTCGTTTTTTCGAATTCTGAAACAGAGATTATTTTCCGAATAAAAAGGCATCAAATCATTGCGAATAAACCTTAACGGATTTATGGGTTTACAATATTTTTTACCCTTACCTGAGATAAGCCAAAAGTGTTTAGAAATTGTTCAATTGTACTAAATGCCCTCAATGTAGCGGTTTCGGATGAAAGTATAATAGACAATAGACTCAGATGCTAAGTGAAAAAATTTCAACTCGTCTTTAAAGAAAAAGAAAAAGATACGATTATGACGAAAGAATTTGCGTGTCCTTATAATGTGGCGAATTGTATGTAGTTTTAAAGAATTAAAAGAAGAAGAAACGCAATTACAAATTTTTATAAGTCTACCTTTTATTCCAAACGTTTCAATGACCGTTACAATTCTTCAATATCAACTTTTTAGCAAAAAAAACAGTTACATTTCCACTTTACCAATTGATCAGCGACGGAATTTTAATTTCCATTAAAAAAAAATACTCCCGCACAATATTTAAAAGTCACTTCGAGTTCGTGAAAAAAAGTTTACAATTTAAATGTAAAAAAATTTCACCAACGGAGTTGAAATTTTCATTACAAACAAATGTCAGCAATCGAACTCTAAATTCCACTTTAAATTCGTAATAACGGAGGACGAGTAAAAGGAGAATATCTGCAACTATGTAATCTATGATAAAAGCTTTTATTCAATAGTTGAACGAGCTTTGCAGCACGGTCATAAAATTCATTACGATCGCTTCAGCGATAAAAGTAGGTAATTCGCGAACTCCGCCCGCAATCGAGTTCTCGAGCTCCAACAAGCGCAACGGCTTGAATACCATTTGAATCTGATGGTTGCATTATCGTAATAACGATTTGACGCACGAAAGGAAAAATTGGATACGTAAGTGCAGTATATTGGCAGTCAGAGCTTCCTTTACGGGAAGCGGCGGACATGAGCAATGCAGACGAAGAGCTACGACCTTTCCGGTGGCAATACATAGATATTTTCGCTCACAGATTGGTAGGTAATTGTCCAGCAACTGGTTTCCGGTCGTTGTCGACTTCTCGATATATCTTCCCTCTCGTCGACTCTCTTCGCCGGCTCGGCCAACTCGCCTAACTATCTCGCCTCAGTTTATTCCTCAAGCGCGGGCAGCTGCGCGAAAGTTCTCGCCTGTTCGTTCGCCCTTCAAATGCACAATCTCGTGTTGTCGGAAGCCCGAGAGTCTTATGGGTATTATCGAAGGCAATCGGAAAGTAGAGAAACCAAATGCAGACTACTTCATATTTCGTACTTCCAAAGTCAATTTCAGACTTCGATATTGATATGCTTATTTTTTCTAGTAGTAAAAAAATATCGAGTTGGAAATGCACCATCCAATTGACTTTTGATTTCTAATTTTGGCTTACTCAGCATTTGTTTTGTGAAAAGTGTAGAATGATGAAAAAGCAAATTGCAAAGTTCTACTTTGCATTCTTGTTTTAAATAGATTTGGAAAAATAAAGTTTAGAGGAATTTCAGTCGTTACGAAACAATGACGAAAAAATGCAAATTCGTGTATAATCTGTAATATTGTAATGTTTACGAACAACAGTCAGGCTTGCTAGTTCAGTATAATAGTTAATATACATTTTTCGAAAATTTTACAAATCCATAAAATTCTTGAGTATTCGCTTACCCTTCAAATACAGAATATCGAGTTGCCGGAAGCCCGCGAGTTTTATGGATATTATCGAAGGCAATTGCAAAGTAGAGGAATCAAATGCAGTCTACTTTACATTTTGCACCTCCAATGCCAATTTTAGACTCCGATATTGATATTCTTATTTTTTTAGTAATAAAAAAGATCGAATTGGAAATGTATCAGGCAATTGATTTTTGATTATGATTAGCCACTTTCGAATAATCTATCTTCAGAAGGAAATATGTTTATGAATTTTGGTTTACTCAGACTTTTTAAAGTAAAAAGTGCAGAATCATGAAGAAGCGAATTGCACAGTCTACCTTGCAACGTTGTTTTGATAAAATTTCAAAAACAGAAGTTATGATTTGCATAAGTTAATGTACATTTTTCGAAAATTTAAAAAATCCAGGAAACGTTGCCTTGATTTTGCTCATTATATAATACCAAAAACTATCAAATGGACCCGCATTTATGAAGACATATTTAGCAAAATATCGTAAATTGTACAAAAACTATGCTTTGTGATTTTTTATGATTTTGAATTTCCGAACATCCAACAATCGCAAATGCAAATTTTAGTTGCCAATATCCGACAACTAAATTTATTATGCCTTCAAGTTCTGTCCAATATTTTTGCTTTCAAATTTTCCCACTCCATCAATATCGTCATTTGGGCCTTTCAAAGTTCGAAAACTCTAACAACTAATAAGTAGTCAAATTTATGCAACATTCAGCATCCGCAACGCGTAAACTACGGTCAAGCAATGTCAATATTCTTATTTACGAGACTTTTAAATTAGGGATTGTTTATTCCTCAACATTTCACACCCCCGGTAAAGCTGTTATTTAACAGTCGCCAATATTCGACATCTGAATTTATTATGCCTTGTGTTTTTTTTCCCTACCAATTTCTCGATCCTCATCAATTTCGCTGTTTCCGCATTTCGCAATGCGAAAATTACCCTCAAAACATTCCGAAGGTGACCGAGATACTCGTAAACATCGCGCGGAGAACGAGCGTGTGCCTATATTTTGAAATTGAAGAGCAATACAGTAGCGCTTATAGAGCAGTGATTTCTCATTTCAAAACGTCAGTAATTCTTTCAATTCGTTGTGTTACGAAATGGCAAGCATAAGCGACGTAGGAAAAGAGAGTCTCAAGGAGTTGTAGAAATATTCGAGATCTACGCAGTTTCTTCGCAGTAAATTTGCGTTACAGTGGATAGAAACAGTGGCGGAGCGTTGCGTAATTTATTCTCGCACCTCTTGGGCGCTGAAGCGAGGCAGAGTCGTTGTTGTCGTCGGTGGAGGTTTTTCCGAGTTCGAAATTTAGTTCTTTATTGCACAATCAGCCATTGTCTACTTCCCGGGATAATGACAATCTCGAGACTCTGGCACTTCGAACGTGGGTGCGAAATACATATGGAAGTATAATATAGCGGAGTAATGCCAGTGGATTAATCATATAGCGTCGATGATGCACTCGGTGCGTGCGAACTCGCACGCAATGCGCTATAGTTGCAGAAGTCGCAGGTGCAACTCGCAATTGGATGAACTGAAAAGTCTTTTCCTAAACAGGTAATATTTCATTACTACAAATATTATAATTCTTGGGGAGAAATAATTGTGCAGGGAGGCGAATGCTATACGTGAGTATTATAAAGAATGATTCACGGTAATTGTGTAATAAATAATGTAGGATATTGGAGAACTTATTTCGAGAAGGGCTCTATTGTTGTTAATTTATAGCAACGGCTCTTTTTCTCTCCTTTGTCTCCTCTTATGGCTAAACATGAAATCTGCATGTTTATATCATTCGTCATTTTATGTGACGCTATTTCTGCTTCACTGTTTTGATATAATCGACTTTCGATATGTCATGTCTTTTTGTTTACAAATAAAAATGGAAGAAAGAAAAGGAAATCTGTTTTCGAATGAAAAATGCATTCTATTTCACGATTACTAATAAAACAGCAATTCGAAAAGCGCGCCACGCGTGATCTTCCAGCGATTATAACAGTCTGAAGTTGGCTTTATGTCAAAGTCATCGACTACCAATCAGAATGCTGGAGAGGTGGCTGCCTTTTTTAAGAGTGGTTTGGAAGGTAATGTAATCTCAAAAACTGATGATTATTTATTGGCATCCATTCTTTATGGTATTTTACGTTCACGAGAATTGTTAAATATATTCAGCAGGATACAATGGTAAAAATTAATTTACAGTATTAAGCTGCACAAAGTTGTTACCTTATAGTTTTAAAATAATAAATATATCTCGTAACCATTCAAAAGTTCGAAAACAGAATTGTATCTCTTTTTTTCCACTGCTTATTATTACCAGCAGATCACAATTATTACTTTACTTATGGTCTGAAGTAAACATATAATTAACTTACTTCGACTACACAGAAAATAATATTTTTTTAAATCTCGTTTATCTTTCTCTGTTAAACTTAATTGTTGCACAAGCCTTGGATTTATAGACATTGGAAGCAATCCATTTGAAGAATCCAATCTGAATTACATAACGATACGATAATGTATTTAATAAGTATTTGCATTTCATTAATAACCCCTTGTACCGGTTATTGATTTCGGTCGGTATTTTTTTCAGAAGTCACTAGTTGAAGTCCCTCGAGTGAATCCATAAAAAAGTTGATATGCAATTATTTTTGTTGTATGAATATTCAAGAGACTGCAATTTGCCGTCTCAATTTCAGTAACTGACCGTATCCTGTACTGTTCTATCAAAATTGACAAGACAGTTGATTGACTCGTAAGTAACAACTTCCCGTTTAAATTTAACCCTTGGCATTTCTCTAAGAGATTTTACCGAATAATCTGTCGATCAAATCAAAAGCCAAAAATGCTCGACGTTGATTATGTGCCAATTACAAATTACCAAATTTGTAGGACGTAGTAAATTCAACGTGAAATTGATGGTAGTAAAAAGTGCAAGCGAATGAGAAGCGGAAATGAAATAAAAAGTCGTGCACCAATTTCGTCTGGCATTGAAGTATCCGAACTGTGGGCGACGGGCAGTGAGAGTTCGTCGACACCTACGTCAAAATGCGGGTACAGAATAAACTCTCCTGCCCTCTATGTGGCTACCCTGTCTGCACGTGCTTGGATTGACTCAGTGCACGAGTCGTTCTTTTACTCCGCCACAAATCGATACACTCACCTCAGCCACGTTCTGGGCAATACTATGACTCACGCAATTCTCTTTTTTTTTTGTTGCGCCAATAAATTCCTTCTCACTAGACAGGGTGATAAAAAAAGTAGGGTGAATGTGGCCACTCTTTTGATATCTCGGGAATCAGAGGGTTTTTATTGGAAAAAAAATTGTTCGATCGTCTTAAATCTTGTTGGAAGCGCACAAGATTGATAATATAAAAAATCTGAAGTAATTGTCTTGAGATTTTTGCAAAAATCAAGAGCTTTATCTTTTTGAAAATATGTTCATATTTTTTGTTATTAACCACTCTTTTAATATCACGGAGTCAGAGGCATTTTCTTCAGAAAATAATTGTTCGAGTGTCATAAATCTTTTGGGAAATGCACACAAAAGGCATATTGTCAAAAGTCCTTCTTGAGATTTTGATAATCAAAATACTCGAACAAATAAATTTGGATCAAATTTACTAATTCTGTAATTTTTTGTATCGATAGCTTTTTGCAAAAATCAAGAGCTTTACTTTTTCAAAAAATATGTGCTTATCCTCTGTTATTAACAATATTTGAAAATAAAACCTGAGTATAGTTGCGTCATCAAATGGTTGAATTGACTGAATGTGCAAGTCGTTCCTTTAGACAGCCACAAATCGATATACGCGCCTCAGCTACATACTGGACAATACTATGAGTCACGCAATTTTATGTTTTTCTGCTGTGCCATCAAATTTCTTCCTGCAAACAGGGTGATAAAAAAAAGTAGGGTAGATGTGGCCACCCTTTTGATATCTCTGGGATCAAGGTCTTTTTATAAAACATTCAGAGAAAATGAAGGTATCAGTAACTATAAAGTGACAACAATCCATTTTTAGTTCGTTGGATAAAATTTTTCATGTGACAACTACCAAATATTTACCATAATTATCAAAATAGTTGCATGAACTGAAAATTGATAGTTGTCACTCTATTGTTGACTACAACGATTCGTCTGAGTGCAAAAAAAATCGGCTTAAGGTGTCTTCCATTTATTTTTTTACAACCTTTGACAAAATTTTCCATATGCACATATGGGCGATTCCACCCAAATTAAGTTACAATTTTTTTTTCATTCTTTCTTTCATTTCAATAAATTTGAAAAAATAGGCTCTGTTTTTGTAAAAACTTCACCAGGTTTCAATACGATACAATAGCCATCTGATGAGATATTAGAATTTTTATATTTTCCATGCAAACGGTTTTATCTTGGGACAGTTTCATCATGCATACTTCGACAAAAAATGGAAATGTATGGAATTTAATGGCCTAGAAGAAAAAAAAAGAATAATAATACTGATTTATATGGGACATTTTTGGTCACATGGACTCAAAATTTTCCAAATAAATAATCAATAATGTGCATTTTTCTTATTGCGAAAATCTGGCCATATTTAAGCCGAATTAATCTTCTCAAATTGTGTATATAAATAACGAAAGTTAAGAATAATTTTTGTAATGGGCAAAGTATTCTTATTCGATCATGATGACATTGGATGGTAGATTGGTGGATTCTCAATGATTTTATTGTGAAAAATGGCTATATTTCTTTAACGACTTGCTATTCCATTCCAACAATCGTTCTTAACATTCCTTTTATTTATGTACATCATCTGAGAGAAACAATTCTGCTGAAATAAAGCGAGGTTTTAGCAAAAAAAAGAACAATTATTTGGCCCTTAAATAGCCAGCAGCGCTGAATCTCAATCAAAAAAATGTTGAACATGCGTTCTTCATATACGGAACTTACGGAAATTCATTCGGTTAAAAAGTAGCAGTACCTTCGAAAAAAAATATTATTGATAATTCCTTTAGAAAATTTGAGTTAATTCGATCTAAAATGTTTCATATACATGTGTGTTATTTTTTCGTAGGCCATAAAATTCCACACATTCCTATTTTTCAGAAACGTATGTACATTGAAATTGTCCTAAGATATTGCCATTTGAATACAAAATTATTAAAAAATTAATATCTCATTAGATGTCTATTTTATTGTATTGAAATTTTGTAAAATTTGCACAATAACAAAACCCGATTTTTTTTTTAATTTTGAGGGAAAAGAATTTTTTTGGTGACTGTATTTCGGTGGGATTGCTCATTTATATATTTAAAAAAAACGTATATCCTAATGTTCCTAATGTAATTTATTGAGAAAGCAAATAATGATTAATATAACATATATAATATATCTTGGTCATTGCCATAATCAACGGTAGACAAATAGTTTTGCTTGGCTGTCGCCACTTTTACTATCGTAGTGGCACTATATGACAAAAAATAAAAATCATATTCTCACTTTCATCTCGTGTTGACCGTTGTCGTGGTCGTCGCGTGAGGAAATGTATAATGACTAGTTGTCCCAGAGTCATCCCGTTTCTCTCGTTTATGTTGCATTCACATGCTCCATACAGCACGCGAAAGTTATTACTTGTTACGCTACGAATTTGTACTCTAGAATTATCTGGTAGCTCTAAAGAACCATTTGCGAAGCTTTGCCTTATTCAACGACGCATAAAAGTTCCTAAGGTGTTGCTGAAAATATTTAGTGAAAGCTTAAGAGCCACTGTATTTAAAATGACCAACGTTCGAGGAAATAAAAAAATAAAAATTTCTTAACAAAGATCACTTTCAAAATAATTGAATACGAACGAAGGAAATTCGTAATAAAAACACATGAATAAATTTATCAATAAAAATATGTAAATAAGAAAGTTATTAACGAGAAAATAATGTGTCCACGTGATGAAATACGCGTATAAAGTTGTTTTATAAATGACCGCTCCAAACGAATAAAAAGTTTGCTCAAATCATCGAGAGCTTGAAGAATCGTTATTTCGTCGGATTATCACAAGCCTCATAATTCTCGTCGCATAAATTGAATAATATCTCGGAAATTATATGCATGCCATCGTATTATGAACACGTGGTATAATAAAATTAATTACGTAATGAGCTTAGCGTAAAGAACCCACGCAAATGCGTTGCATACTTCGGGATAAGTGTGCGAGTGTTGCGACTGCCTTGTCGGAGGAGGTTTACGCGAGATATATATTCGCCAAGCGTCGGGACTCTGGGAAAGCTCGATGGGGTCTCGGCGGACCCCCCAAGGCGACACGCCGTCTCAAATGCCCGGCGCATCTTCGCATGCACCCATAATTAAGATGAGAAATATTAGCAGTGAAAGCTGCGCCACGCTCGCGGCTATCTTTCAAAGGAGAATAAAAAAACGCGCCTGTATACACATCACAGTTTGCGGCGGTACGATCTCTTAGCATTTGCGTAGGGAACGGACGTTATGGCTTGTATTTCTTGCGAATAATGTATCAGCAGGTAAATTTAGAAGGTTTCTTCACTGTCGTATGGAATTTTTTTTTCTTCGCAAAGTGCAGTAAAAGCGGAACCAATCGTGACGTTGTATTTCCCGTAAAGCAATCTTATCAGGGTTTTGCCAAGGCCCTGATTAATTTTCCCTAATTATATTATGGGCCTTATGTAGAAGCCTTATAGGGTTTTCTAAAGGACGGTCACGCTTTTTTTTCCGGGGCCTTTAAAGGCTTAATATTAGGGGCCTTTAAAAGCTGCCTTATTTAGTCCTTACTAAAATAGTAAAGAAATTTAATTAAAATATATATATATATGTTATTATTTAGTTGAGTAATGTTGCACTTTTAATGAGATTTTTTGTCTTTCTCTACACGAGTGGTACTTAATCGCTGAAAAAAACATATTTCTTTTTTTTCTACATTGACGGTAATCGAATCTAGAACCCTCCGGATGGTTTAGTTGTGCAGTGCCTTAGCTCTCTCGGCCATTCAATTCATATGCATATGCAATTTTTTTGTCTATTCGAATGAATGTAATGTGAAATATGAAATAAAATTAATGTAATATAGTCAGATCTTGATAGATTTAGATGACAGAGTTTGATGAGTAAAAATAAAAGCACATTTAGTAATTTTTCTACAGAAATTGGTTATATCGAATAGAGTTATTTTATTGTTTGCGCGAATTAGTTCGTTTGTATCTGGGTGTGTGATTATCTGACTGACCTAAGGGCCAGTATTACAATGGGTGACCACCTGGCTGACTTTGGTGGTTATTAGTTGGATAGGTGACCACCAATTTTGCTAGGGAAACCTCGGATTGCCATATTTGCCATAAGACCCTTATCTGGCAAATTTATTATTGATTTGTTTACTTTATACAATGGTTAAGTCTGACTGGGCCTTTAATTAATTAACTTATCAAGGCCTTTTCAAACTTCACCATGGCCTTATAAGTTTCTTCCTTGGCAAAATTATGATTAATTAGTTTACGTGGTATCATGATGAAGCCTGACTGGGCCCTTAAGTAATTACCCTATCAAGCCCTCAATAATCTTCAAAATGGAAACCTAAAATTGCCTTATGAGACCCTTATATGGCGAAATTATTATTGATTTGTTTACTTGGTGCTATGCTTAAGCCTGACTGGGTTCACCCTATCAAATCCTTCGCCATGGAAACCTAGAAAAACCTTATCAGGGCCCTACTTGGGAGTGATATGGAAAACCCTTTTAGAGTGTCCACATTGAAGCCTGAAAGGGCCCTCGTTTATCTTGGGGTAACCCTGAGAATTTTCTTCACGGGTTCTTGACCTGAATTATTATGGCAACTGTAAAAAAATTTAGTGGTGATGTGAGGGCACCGGCGTTGAGGGAACATTAGGGAAAAAATAGGAATTAAATAAAAGAGCAAAAATAAAAAAGGGATAGTGGAAAAGAAAAACACAAAAATTATTAGGAGGGATTAAATAAATGTAAAATAACTATAAAATGTACGAGGGTGTTCACCCCCGTATATTTTATCCGGGTGTTTATTTATAATGCGTAAAGATACTGTGAAGTAAATTATGTAAATGAGGGACTTGATACAGAGCTAAAAATGAATTGTAATTGAGCTATTATACGAATGTTTTTTGTTAGTCTCCTCAAGAGTTCTTACATAATTCAAATGAAAGAATATCGTGTTAAAAAAAATTATAAAGCATATCAATTTAATTGTAATTTGCAGAGTTTTTGTGGCACTTGTGAATAGTTTTTGCAGTGGCGGGAGAATATACTGGAAGTAAAAGGAATTTAGTAGAAAAAAATGCCCAAAACAATATGTAAGGCGAAAAATAGTTTTGCTAATGAGTGACTTTATACAAAGCTAAACACGAATCAAAATTGAGGTATTATGGAAATCATTTTTTTCTCAAGTCTTTCCAAGATGTTTTTCTACAACCCGAAAAGAAAAAATCCTTTTTTTTCTTTAATTACCTAGAGCATTTAAATTAAACTATAATTCGCAGACTTTTTATGGCATATGAGTTTCTGTGGTGCCGTGAGAATATGCCAAGAATTTAAAAAAATTATCAAAATAAGATTGGCAAATAAATCTTTAAGGAGAACGAAAAGGATGAAATAAATTAGGAATATCTATAAAATGTCGGAGGATAAATATCCGGGTATTTTCAATACTAACTAAGTAATAGTGTTGCTAATAAAGAACTTTTTACAGGACTAAAAATAAATTGGAATTAATTAAGGTATTATGGCACCTGTCAATGATTTTTCTTTATTCGTTCTAAGATATTTAAATATGACCCGAGCGAGAGAAACATCGTTTAAAAAAAAAAACCCAAAGCATATAAATAAAGCTTAAAACTGCAAAATTATTCTTGGATGTAATCGAGCTTTCTCATGATCCTAACGGAAAAATGAGAATTCTCAGATTTTCATACGTAGCGACTAAATTAATGAAAAAAGGTTTTCACAAAAAGAAAAAAAGAAGAAAAAAATTATTCCTGTCGCTTCAAGTCAAGCAATTTTTTAAAATCTCTCTGCACATAATTTCAAGTTCTTGTGCCTATATACATAAAACGTACGTCGAGCAATCTCTCGACGTAGTTCATAGATTAATCCCCAGGAACCGTAACACGTGGAGTCTATAACGCTGCGGAGAAATTTTCGCTCGTGTCAAGGCGACGTAGATGATGAGACTCGAGTGTTCTCGAGATATGCTTCGTTTCTCGCAGGAGATGAAATTGAAAGGAATACGTAGGTAGAGTACTAGAGAGGCTAGCTGTACGGGCAGCATGCCCGGGATCGCAAGTAGTGGCAGTTCACTAGTAGCCTGGCAGGCAGGAAGGCCTAGTATGAGGAGCAGCCAGCAAGTACTCGAGGTAAAAGCCTCGTTGGCGTGATGAGAAATTGAGATGAGAGTGAGTCAAGATGAGGAGGGCACCGAGAGAGCGGAAGCCCGCTCAGAGCTGCGTGATTTCTGGGGGAACACTATTGTAGAATTCCTCGAGACTTGATAGCTAAGTGCACTTTTAATAAGTACTAACTCTGTTTATAATTTTTTTTTATTTCGCTACAATTCAAACCTTCCTCGGAACAAAAACGGTGCGCGAAATATTTAAGAAGATCTTAATAATGCAAGTGATAATCATTTATCATAATAAAATTTAATGACAGTAATTTGTATGGAAAAACTCTCATGTTTAAATAAACTCTCTCTCTCTCTTCATTAAGAATTACTGTATTATAGTCAGAACATCAGAAACAATTATCAATTGTTGGATCATGCATGCAAATATTTTTCTACCCAGAACATTTTTGTTCGTTTGTTTCAAACGTGAATAATAGTTTATAAAAGGTGAATTATATGTTTTTAAGTTCTTGTAACTCTTCTAGTTAGAAACATATGGTAAAAAAATGGTCTTATGTATATAGTTCGTAAGAGCGAGTCAAGATGAGAAGGGCATCAACAGAGCGGAAGCTCGCTCAGAGCTTCATGATTTCTGGGGGGGGACTATGGTAGAATTCCTCGAGATCTGATAGCTAAGTGCACTTTTAATAAGTACTAACTTTGCTAATAATGGTTTTTTTTATTTCGCTACATTTCAAAGCTTCCTTGATAGAAACATGCCACGAAAGATATTTTAAAAGATTTCAATGATGCAAATAATAATTTTTTTTCATAACAAAAATTAAATAATTGAAATTTGCAGTCGCTTAGATAAATTTTTGTGGCCATTGATACTTTTGAGGTCTATTAAGAAAATGTTACAGCGATTTTTTGTTTGTTAAATATACGAAGAAATAATTAAAACCGAGAGGGTAATGGCTTCTCACTTTTTTTTTATCAACTTACGAGTGACACCATTAAAAAAACTAAACACAAGTTGTGTTATCGATATTGGCTTAGAAAAACTCCGTCTTTGATTTTCATACTTAAATTCGTTTTTCTTTTACAGAATAAAAATGTAAGATAAATTTTTCACGGGATTCTGAAGATTTTTAAATTCGCTCAGTATTTTCGAATAAAAGAAAATAAAATATATATTTTTGATAATAATTTCTCCGACTTAATAAATTTGCTAAATTGTGAATTGCAATATCAACCTGAGGAAAATTCCGTGACTTACAGCAATTTCCACCACCTTCTTTAATATTATTTGATTTTAATATTAAATAATTTCCACGTAACAACACCAACAATAAATCGGAAAAAGATAATAATAACGTGGACTAGGATTTAATTCCCAGGACTGAGTGATCGATAGTGCCTCTTCCCCTGTGGAATTTCCTGCAAAGCCAAATGTTTTACAAAATCCTGTGAATCTGAGGAAAATTTCACCGACGCCTTAAGACCGTTAATTAATATCTGGAATGGACGTGGTACATGCGTTATAATGCCAACGAGTACTGAGAGTCTGTCGGTTATCCATAAAAGCATATAGCGCAATAGGGTCCGCGTCGTGTGTACCAACAACAACGTCGTCGACGTCGACGACGACGTACCTAATCTACGCGTAGTAGCTGCACAGACGTACACAAAGATACACTGGGTCTTGTACACTCACAGTGTGTATATCAACTTGTATATATCAACTTCGGAAGCCCGGAGTGCTGCGTGAGAAAACTCACGTTGCCTGTGAGCCGGGAGAAGAAGGTTGCATAATTAGGAATTGCGATGGTGCGCGGGTCACATCGTTATGTGCCACACCGGCCTTTGCGCTATCGCTGCATATATACGTATATATATCTATATAAGGCGGGAGGAGAGCGCTTTGCAGTACCATAGAGTCTCAGGATGGAAGTGAAGCAAATTCAGAGACGCCCTTCCCTGCACCTTATTCCACCGGCCAACCTTCTGCATATGTGTATATATACAGGGTATTCCACGAGTAGTGGGGTAAGTTTTGACCGCGGATTCTGGAATTTCTTGCTCGACAAGTTTATCGTTTTCTTGTATCATATGAAAAGAATTCATTGTAGTTATAAACCTTGAGGAGGTTGTAGCATTCCACACTAGTCATATGAGTGGTAGTTTTTGTAAATTGTGTATACAAAAATGTATGTATCAATTAATTATCAATTATAGTTAATTATGCTCTGCATTAAAATAGACATCTTAAGTAGATATCTAAAATAGATAACAGATAAAATAGATCCATGCCTTATAAAACCATTAATGTAATCATTGTAAACGGATTTACAAAAATATTAACTGGTTTCTGCTAATTTTTATAAAGGTACATATTCGCTCCGTTTTTCAAAAGAATAATCCGTATTTTTGGCTCGTTTGTTGTGTATCGTGGTTCATTATCTTCCGTGGAAGATGCTCTACGAATTCATTGTCGAGATACTTGACAGTATTTTCCATTTAAAAATGGCAGCCATTGGTTTACCCATCAATGAAGTCCTGTTTTAGTCCTTAGGGTGTATTTCATTTTATACAAAATTTAATTGAATATTGTACAGCATGTTACAACGATTGGGTATTTGATCAAATTTCCAGCTTGGCTTTTTTATCGTTGTCGAATAAATGTATATACGCAAAAGAAAATTATGCACCTAATTAATAGGAACCTGAAGGAAAAAACGATCTGTACATTTTTACAAACGCTTGTAACATGTCGAACCAGAGTGAGTAGATTTTTTTGATATAATCAAGTAAATCCCGAGGTAAGAAAAAAACAAGATTTTTTTTGGTTTTTGTTTTTATTGCTATTCGTTTTAAAGGGACAGAAAAAATATTTTTTCAAAATTTCAAAATTAATCCTCAATAAATCAAGTATTAGGCTTTTAAAACTATGTGGCGGTCTTACTATATGAACACGATATTCTAAATGGGCAACGATTCTCGGACCCATAGAAAAAAATCTGTTTCGCTACTCGTGGAATACCCCGTATACACAATGTGTATACTCCACATGTTGTACGTATTATGCTTCTAGTATGTACTTTGCACTGACTAGACTATTCTTTCATCGCCCCTCATTTTCTCTTCTTCTTCTCTTCTGGGTCTAGTCTAGGCCAATCCAAAAGCCGCTTCGATGCACATGTTCTCGCATATAGAGCATGCATAAAAAAAGTTAATCAGTATAGGAATTAATTTAAAGAGCCGTTCCGTCCAGTAATTTTTTTTAACCCATAAATTAAGAAGAATAATGATTCTTGTAATTTTATTAAAATGGCTTCGTGCACTGTATTTTTCTTATAATTTGGCAAAAAACATAAAGCCATTTTTTGCGTGTGAATAATTATTCTAGGACTTTTTCTACACTAACTCTTCTGCAGCTGGAAGGAGATATTTTTTTAATGTAGTATATCTCATTGAAAATCTTCTGCTCATTACAAATACATGAAGAGAATATTTTAAATGAAAATCATAACACTTCTTAGGGTTTCGACTGAATTTTTTTATTATTCAATAAAATAAGAAACAAATTCGTATCCATTGGGGTAAGATAAAGTTTTATTGAGATATATATTCAAGTTTTTTTCTTCTTATTTTTGGCCATTTTTCCAATATTTCTTATTTCGAAAATTCCTTTCAATCAAAATTAGGAAATTGAAAACCGGTTGACCGAAAAAAAAGTTTTTCCCCGTTAAAAAGTTCTTTTTTTTTTGTATCTTCAAAGTACTCGGAATAAATATTTAATTAATGAATATCCAAGACCACATTACTTCCAACCTACTGCAAAATCTCAATAACATTAGCTTTAAGTGATATCGGAATAATAAAATGTCACGACTTCAAACTTCAGAATCAAATTTCAGAGTTCCTGCAAAATTTCGTGCAGTGAGAACTTTTTTTTGCATTTCTCATAACCATCAAAAATACATTTTCATATTTCCTTCTTTAATACAAATTGGCATCAAGAGTTTCGCACCCAATTACCGAAGTCCCATCGACTCCAAACACACTTAAGCCCAGCAATTCACCTGTACCATCTATGTGCAAGCAACAAACTCGCTCTTCTTTCACTCGTTCCCTCCGCACGCATTATCCTATTTGCAGTTCTCAGTTTCCCAACGACGATATTGACTCTCACACTGATGCAGCTTCTCTCACACCAAAATCCAAACTATTTGCCAACGAATGTGTGTTTACTGCTGCGAAACTTAGTGTTAGTCTGAAATACCTTAGTAAGCTACTCAGTAAGTGTCTATAAGCTTAGAAGTGCTGCACTAATGTGCGATATCGCGTCTATTGCAATGTTGAGAATTTAAACTTTGTGTAAGTGTTTACCTGCAGAACCAAACTAATACTAAAGCCTCAACCAATGGCGAGGATTGCACGGACTCGCGTTAACAATTTATCTGACTCGTGTGAGATAGAATACAGAAGGTGTCATGGGAAAGGTCACGAAAAATCTTCACAGTGCACTGGCATATATAGTATAAGCCTTTATGTGCTATAAGTGTACATATAGTGAGCCCCGTATAGACCTGTGGAGACTAAAACTGTATACAATCTGACGGCGCTCGTTTGGTCTCTGGATTTCGCACACCATTAAGAGAATTGCACGTGAGTGGAGATAAACCTCGAGTCAAAGGTGATCTCACAGTGCAGATTTGGATGCAAACTCGGCTACCATCGCGGACAATTTTAATTGCCCGTCGATGACACTTTCATCTTAGCGTCCTTGAAATTCTTTGATCTGTAAAA
The DNA here is from genome assembly GCA_949699805.1 of Tromatobia lineatoria. NCBI lineage: Eukaryota > Metazoa > Arthropoda > Insecta > Hymenoptera > Ichneumonidae > Tromatobia > Tromatobia lineatoria. The sequence continues at coordinate 4,008,535 of OX453050.1, forward strand.
TGCAGTTAAACATTTATTTAAGTTTTAATTCTTTGAAAAATGAATATTTTCTTTGTTAATATCTAATTTTCTACCTTTTTTTGTAATTTTGATTGAAAGTAAAAAATAACTCTGACTACAAAGATATATTCCTATTTAAGAAAAAACGAAGCCTCGAGATTCCAACCAGCATTTTGAAATTCCTCATGAAAATATTTCGGTGAAAAAATGTGATAAAAAATTGTGTACTCATTTTTTTAATGATTGAATTCTTTAAAAAAAATTGTTTAAGTCTAATTTTCTACCAATTTGTTAACATTCACGCGAATATGAAAATTCACTCTCGCACCATTAACAAAATCGCACGTGAGTCCAGATAAGCCTCGAGTCAAATATGATCACTCAATGGAGATTTAGATAGGAACTCGGTTACCAGCGCGGACGGCTTTAATTATCTGTCGATCACAGATTAATTACTTATTTCTGTCGTCCTTGAAATCCTTTGATCTGTAAAATACAGATAGAAATTAATTAAAGATTTTGTACCAAATTTTCATCCACTAACGTCCAGGCCTTTTTTGTTCAATTTTATTTATTTAAAAAGTATAGAAATCATTTGACAAGGCGTCAATGCCAAGCTTAAAAGCGGTCAATATTGTCATGTACAATGAATACAACATTTTATATTAAGAAGTGTATTAGAAAGTTTTGTTACAATTGGGAAGACCGCAACTTAATATCTTTTGCATATTATCATTCGATTCGATAATTTAATAGTATTTTAACATTATTTGAACTTGAGAATTTGATGATTGCATAAAAATAAATATTATATCTGTGGTCCTTGGAACCCTTTTCTGAAAAATTTTGTGCCAAAATGTAATCCACAAACTTTCCAGGTTTTTCTTTGTTGAATCCCATATTTTGAAAGGACAGAAATAATTTTTTAAACCGGAAATGTAAAACTCGAAAGTGGCCAATATTTTTTAAGCTAAAATAAATTAAAAATGTTGATGGATCTTAATACATTAAACCGTTATGTTACAATTACAACCTTTATTCAATTTTTGTTGTATATTGTTGTTTAATTTGATAATTTAATACTATGTTAGCATCTTTTTCAATTAAAGATTCTGCTGGTTGATAGCAGAAAGATAATCCGATCATAAATATGCTTATTAAAATTAAGTCATGATTTGGGGTGACATGTATACATTATGTATACTTTCGTAAACTAAACGAAAGACTCTTCGCGAATTCGTGCTACTCCAATTTTAACTAGGATCACAATCTCGAAATTCCATTAAAATAATTTACTTTTACTTATTACGTAACATTAGCCTTGCTGGCCATAATCATTGCCGCCCTTGAAAACCCCTATGCAATAAAATCACCCATAGCCATTTGTTTCGAGAAATAACCAGTATTTCAACATTTCTCTAATTGGACAAGTGTTTTATTGGATAAAAATAATAATTCCCACAATATTGGTTGTTGTTTATTATTCGATCAAGTAAAGGTCGATGTGCTAAATGATAGCTCATTATCATTACCGTTGCCACACAACTGAAATTATTGTCATAAATCGTCGACCATGATGGAATGCGTAATATTGCTATTTCTCAGTACATCAAAAGTCACTGAACCTGCAATAAAAAAAAACTTCTACAAATTGCGTATACGATATGAAATCAGGTAGTTCACTGGCCTTAAATTTTTTTTTATTCAGTCAACATATGCGAGGTGCTTTTCTGTACAAAATTGGGTGGTCGACATAGGAAGTCGTAAAAAAAGTTATGATTCCGTACGTACGAAGAGTGGCTGGTTATCTTCCTGTAATATGACTTTGGAGCGTTACAGTAAAGAATTCAGCTATTGTTGGACTACAACTATAATTATCGTTGCGTCTACAGACCTGGAAGTACTTGTGGACACCTTTGTCTTAGCTTCAACTTTCTTGCCTTACAATTATTCACTGTGACGTGTCCCAGTCGAACTAAACGAGAGGACATCGACATTGGAAAGTTCACTACACTTGTCAACGTATTTCCAATGAGCCATTGCGGAGTTTTTACTTTCGTTCCGTAGTAAAATGAAGAGTATTTCGAGCTTACACGACAGAAGATATCTTGATACGATATTTTTTTAAAAATGGATAATTCTGAGGGTTCTGACATAAAAGTCTCGAAATTTTTTTTTTTCACGAAAACAAAGCTTCCTCTATGAGGAAACAGAAATGGTGTGTATTCATTTCTTCAATAGTGAATTCTTTGAAAAATATATTTAAAATTTTTGACCTTCTGATCGAGATAAAATAAAAATAAAATTTACTTTGACCTCGAAGATAAATTCCCATTAAAGAAAACCAAAACTCCAATTTCAAACCAGCATTTCGATATTTCTTATGACAATATTTTGTTAAAAAATTGTAATGAAAAAATCTTTTTTTTAAGACAACCAGTGTATTCATTTTATCAATTTTTAATGGTTTTTGGACCATTTACACGAATATAAAACTTTACTGTGACTTCGAAGATACGTAATAAAGGTTTTACAAATATTCTATTTTTATCTTATTGTGAATCCTGTGGCCGTGACATAAATAGTATAAAAAGTAAATCGTGTTCGCCTGGCTGCTGATGTAGCTGCAGAACGGGCGAGACAGGAGAACATTGTGTAGGATGGCCGTAACTGTATATTCTAGCTGGAACAATTAATTTATATAGTCACCTCCGGCGACGACCGTGGTGACACGTCAACCGGAACGAGGGTTTCCATTCTCGTGTTCTCTTAGTATTTCTCCAGACGATAAAGCGCCCCCTGGAGCAACTCGATTGCACCACGGAATTCATTTAAAATCTCAATGCAGCCCTGATTGGCAGGAGGAGAAAGGGGAGATAGTTCAGCAATTTCAGTGAAGGTTTAGTCATTTTACCGGTAAAATAACAGCAATTTGACACGCTGCTCCGTCAAATGTGAAAAATGAAATTTTCAAGTTCAAATTGATGCTGTATATAAAATGTATATTTTTCTGAAATGCTAGCATTATGATTAACACAGTGTTTTTTTACGACACTGTAATTTTTTGGTGTTGGATGTTCAAATTAGTACTTCTGATAATGTAAGTTCCACCCGGAAAAAAATTCATAATCGCCGTTCATTTTTTTTACAAAATGGCAATGGATTAAAACTCAAACATGAAATATGAGTAAGAGTAGTGATTTTTACGGAATTATTCAAGAATAAACTTCGTTTTTACAAACTTCCGTTCGTCAGCGACCTCTAATAGTTTCTTGGCGTATTTTGTGTAAATTCGAAAACGATCTACGATTTAACGGCGGCCGTAAATTTTGTTCATCTTTTTAAATGTTTTTTTTTTTCCAATGAAAAAACATCGCTTTAGTTCCACGCATCAATAAAAACTATGGTTTTGGTCCGATTTATTATTTCTTAAAAAAAACAACAAATCTCGACCTTCTTTTAGGTCCTCAGGTAGATGAAGTCCCTTAATTGTTCCAGTTGAAAAATACGGACCCATCCTACTTATTTTAACAATTTTGAGAATAATTCGAAATTGAATGGCCTTTATTAAGGCTTTTTACAACACTTTCGGAAAACCACCCTGTCACAATAATTCGAATAAGCGTAATCATTTTCACACGGTTGAGATTCTTGATAAAATAATAACGTTTTTTTCCAATGAAAAAAAAATTTATTCAGTTCAAAGAATGAATGAAAACAATCATTTGAGTTCGACCAATACTTTCTTAAAAATAAAAAAAACAGATTTCGACTTCTGTTCGGGCCTCTAGATATAGCCTAAAGTGGCCCAAATTTTTTTTTTTTTTTTACTTCGCACACCATAGAACCGTCGTTTATATCATTCTATTGACAACGGTAAAAGCAAAAACCCGGGAATGGGTTTTAGTATTTCGCATTTGATTAACACGTAAGCAGTCGTTGTCTCGAGTTTCCAGGGAATTGCCAATTTTCGTACAAAATAGACGGGTATAACAATAGAATAGTAACATCAAGTAGCTTCTTCAATTATTTTTAATTCGGTGTATCATAGAGCATTTATTGCCGCATACTCTTCAAGATATTCAACTTCAACTACAATAAATGCGTATAATATGCATTTTTTTGGGAATAACTCGGGCACAGTGGGATCTTACGACCATAATTATTACCATCAAACTTGAAGAAAATATGTTCACGTCCGAATCCACATAAGAATCATTCTGGTGAGATCAAACTTGATGGAACTATGATTTATTAGAGTTTGACTTCAAATTATAACTCTTCGCGAAATGATTATTTTTCGCCATAAAATACGTTCCTAGTTACTTTAATTAAACAAATTAGTTGCATATACCTATAATAGTCAATTGGTTAATCCGGTGTTTTTTAAATGGATGAGGTTTCTATATAAACTTGAACAAAAATTAAAAATGATGCGTGACGGAAATAAACGAAATACAGTGTATTTCATCGCGCATCATTTTTAAGTTTTGAAACCTGATTGAAGTTTGAAGCCCCGTAATTTTTACGAGCACCTTCGGCGACAACCATGGTGACCCGTCAACTTTAAAGAGCGTTTCATATCTCGTGTACACTTAGCATCTCTCTAGGCGACAAAGCGCCCTCTGCAGTAACTTGAATGTACCACAGGCGCGAGGAAAAAAAATTGGCTTCGTTACTTGGATCGACGAGGTAGAGGATACCAGGCCAAGTGCCCATTCGATTAACGAGGGAGCCTTGAAGCTTACTCCACTTTTGTAAGCGAATGATTCTGCGAGGCGCGGAAACTCCGGAAAGCGGAGGATTGCGGTGGTACTACGAAGCATACTTGAAGGAATAATTATTCCCTCAAGGCAACCTTTCCCCAGATTTGCAGTCGGAAAGCGACGGTACAATGCTCCGAGCTTTTCTCGTACTTTCTGTACTTTTTTTTATTGTTTTTAATTAACCCAATGCCGTACAAAATAAAAGTGATAAAATAACTTTATTATACTTTACATGGCGAGAATTCTTGAGGTATTTAGTGACGATTGGTCGGGGGAAAGGCTCGGAAACAACTTCGTATTAATTTCTGTCTCTTAAGAAAACCAAAGCTTGAATGTTCATTTCAAGATTTCTGATTTAAATATTTCCTTGAACAATTGTGACTTTAAAAAAATGCAATATCTTCTTCACAAACGATGACTGCTTTGTAAAGAAGATAACTTCTAAATAAAAAACTTATTATAAATGTTTTTTTAAATTTCTATGATTTGCTACCTATTTTTGAAATTTTTAGAGAAATTCATACGTATATAAAAGACAAGTTTTAATTTTGCATCCGGATTCGTATGTTGTAATGTTTTAAAAAGAACCTATATAAAACACGGGTTTTTATTTTTTATCTAGATTTGTATATTGTAATGTTTTAAAAAGAACCTAGTAATAGATCTTGACTATTTCACAGTTTCTGTAAAAATCAGAGTCTGGGATCTTTCTCTGAAAATCTCTGCATGCTTATATGGAAAGTTGTAGTTTTAAAAAAATGTAAAAACTGTTTATGAATATCCGAGAAATTTACATATTTTGTTAAATTACTCTATAAATCTGTACTATATGAGAAAACCTTTCCAAGAAAATATTATTTGTTCTTTGTCAAATTTTGTTAGAACGTTCCGATTATATTTTTTAATAAAATTACTAAACAAATATGGTCATTATTAATTATAAACTCACACTCGAAGCAGTAAATTCTAACCGAAGTAACACTTCTGAAATCACCGAAGGCGTGATATAAAAATTTAAAATAAATAGAAAGAGTCGCGAGAAGCGAAATGGCAAATAAAATGTCCCGGGGACATTGAGCTACACTCAAAGTGTCGCGTAAGAAGAGAGTCAAGAGTCGAGGTCTGAGTGTCTACTGTGTCTGTTAGCAAAACGAGAGTTCCTCTCCTTTCAGAACGATCAAGAGAGAGAGAGAGAGAGAGAGAGAGAGAGACAAAGAGAGATAAAGCTCGTCTCCTCCATTTACGACCTGCCGAAGCCAAATCAGGAGACAAGACGAGGCGTAGCCGGTGCGTCTTTACACAGTACACACATCAGCAATCACGGAAGAAGACACCAGATTTCTCTTCGCCAGTTTGAGGAAAACGCAGCAAAAAACGTGTACAAAGAAAAGAATTCCTCTTTTGTACCTACAAACATTAAACGTTCAAAATACAGCAAGTTCCCGTGGTCTGAAGCGAGCAATACAATATTCTTAAGTGAAGTGAGCGACCGGAAATTTTTACGCTTGTCCTTTTACGTTTGTGAGGTAAAACTTCTGCCGCAGCTACATTTTATCGTCGGGCGATGCTTAAAATATATTTTTTTTTCAATATTTAATTAACATGCTACAATATCTGAAAATTAATTGGTGGTGATAATATTAATGTTTCGTACTTTTTTTTACTTCTATGTAGTATATTTTATCGGTAATTTCTCCGTAATGGCAAATAGATTTTTTAGGAAAATCTTAATGAACTATAATGATAATATTTTTTAAAAACAATTAGAACACTTTTAAGTCTTGATATGAACATTTTCAATTATTAGATGGAACGAATCGACAAATTCATATCAAGCTCAAGATACAATGCATTGAAAATAACAACATGAAGAGTTATCATTTTTTTAAAACCTTTTTTCCAGAAAAGCAGATTCCAATTCAAATGACTATAACCTTGAACATTAATAAAGTACCAACTTCCATTTGCGTTTCTTATCTTCTCGAAGAATTAGGCTTCAAAACGTTATTCGGCGAATTTAGATTCGTTGAGTATAAGATTTTTTTACAAATTTTCCAATATGGTGTGAGAATTGCAAACTGTAAAATTCGCTCTTTCATTTTCGGGCATTATTCAAAACATTCTTACAGGTATAAAAATCAAGGTAACGTAATTATCGTCTCCCTGTTTTTATTTCGATGAGTCCTTCCGTTGGGAGAAAGAAAATAGGAAATCGATCCAAATGTTATCACCCGTTGAACATTTTCGTTATCGTGAGAGTCTATCTAACCATTTTTATGTAATGAGACGATATTGCTTTAAGAGCGCGACAAGATCTCAGGGATTCAATGCCGAAGCAATATCTGGGAAACCCAGTAAAAATGTGCGCAAAAAAACATTCCTCTTCCAACACCCATAAACATTAAAAATACAGCGCCTTCCTGTGGCCCGAAGCGAGCAATACAATATTCTTAAGTGAAGTGAGCGAGCGGATCTTTACACGCCCGTTTCTCTACGTTCTGTGCGGTAAAAATTCTGATGCGGCCACATTTTGCCGTAGGGCGCTGCGCCCGATGTTTCGCTGATATTTTACGAGCATCCGCGCGCATGCAGCACCTACTCGCGCTTCCCGCTGCCTCTTGTCGGTGAAAACGTCCCGGAAGAAGGCTACGGCTAAGTTTACGCTACTTTGCACGCTGCCCAGAAACGATAATACGCACACAACGATGACCGCTGACTCAAAGTTGTTGTGAGGTCTGGACCTGCGGCGACTAGGAAACGCGCGGTCTGCAGTGCGGTCAGTGTCCGAGCGATAAAGCTGCGTATTCAGTTCTCAGGTAAAGACGATCAAGACTTTTTCATTGATTAATAATTGAATAACGGTGCTGTCAATTTTTTTAAGAAGGTGCGAAATGTCCAAGCGATTATCATTTGAACTGTATATGGTTTTTTATGTACGTAGACGCATTTTCTTAGCAGTTATCCTCTCTTGAAAAGGCATGGCACATCGAAAGCTGAAACCATCTTTCTAGGATTTTGATTGCCCGGCGATGGGTTTGATACAAAGTTAACGTCAGACCGCTGTAATCGCTGCAGAATCACGTGTGGTGCGCTTTTTTAATTGCTGTTGTTTTTTTCGGAGTCGTTAAATAGAATACATTTTTCGTCCGGAAAAGATTTCCTTTTCTTTTTTTATTGTACTTTGTAAAAAAGACATGGCACATTGAAAGTCAAAATATCAAAAACTGGATACAGGTTTTATAGATTTTCATTGGTTATCTCGATGGTTTTAACGTAAAGCCAACTTCAGGTTATTATGACTGCGCACTCACGTATCGCGCGTCTTTTGAATGGCTGTTTTTATTGCAGTTGTGGAATACAATACATTTTTATTCCCATGGAAAAGACACCGCACATCGAAAGTCGATTATTTCGAAACACTGAAGCAGAAATGGAGTCACATAGAGTTACGAATTGTATAGAGTTGTAAATATCATGTTTAGGCAAGAAAAAACAACGCAAAGAAAAGAGTGCGGACGAAGCGAGCACGTTGTTGTTATTGACGTACATATGGTGAAATAGTAAAAAATGTCTATAACTGTCATACAATGATTTAAAAAATTTGCGATTTTTTTCCACAAACTGTTTATCGTTGTAAAATTTTACCAGGGGATTATATGCATTCACAAAATGTTTATGATTATCGTAGTATTTTGACTTGGCTCCACACCGACCTTGACGTTGTTGTGGTCGAGCGAGACAGTAGCGTATTAAGGAGTATTATTAAGGTAAGGGGCTGACGCCGTGTGAGCGAGACATCCTGCGAGCCGCGTTAAGCGTAGAGGCAAAAAATTAACGATTGCTCTGTCAATTCCGCGGTGACCTTCGAATTTCAAGCTCGTGCCCTATTAAAAATACTTTTCCGGACGTCTACATATTTTTTTGATTATTCTATCTTGGATTCAGCTCTTGCAAAGACGTAAAAATTTCAATACTCGACTCACTTTTTTTTTTCTTTACATGTAAATAGTTGCAACTTTGTTATTTAATATCTCGAAGACCGTGTAGGTGAATCCCTTAAAAATTTTGCGTATGTGTCCGTTATCATTACAGCTGTTATACGACTTTTTTTTTACAATTCTATCTTGGATTTGATTTTTCTATGAACCTCTTCAAATTCCTAAGCGAGGACGATCAATATCATTCATCAATATTTAGGGAGGTTTTGTCGTGACGACAGGTTTGAACTTTTAAGCCTGAAAAATGTATTGGTTATAGCTTAAAGGAATTGCCACGGAGACCCACGACAATTTTTGCTGTTTAACTTTTCATTTGAAAAAACAATGAAAAGTTGATTTTTTTTTAAATCCGGGATGTTTATTATTATTTTTTTTTCACTTTTGAACGAATCGAAAAACCCAAATGTGATTCTTTTCAAAAAATTATTGTAGTCATGAAAAAAAAGGGCCGAGAAAAAAATCAAAATCTCGGCCGTGGTTTTTTTTCTCCGATTTATTTTTTCAATTTCCTTACTCCTTGTTTTCTGCAATGATCCGGAAATTGTCGGATTTTTTTTCTGTGACTTATTTTATATTTTGCTCGTTATTGTGCAACGATTCTCCACGAAAAATTTAATATTTTGAATTTTTTCGTTCAATTAAAAAGGCCAGGTTAAAAAAATTATATTTTTTATAAAGAATGAACGCCCAATAATGACCAACATATTAAATAAATCACGAATTAATAATCCAACAACTTCCGGACCATCGCGAAAGCCATGGAGAGAAAAAATAGCAAAAAAAATCTAAAAGAAAAGGAACGAAATTCGCAATTTTCAATTTTTTTCTTTCCAAATTTGTTCCAAGATTACAGTAGTATTAAGAAAATGATAGTATTGCGATCACGTATGCGTTTTTCGATCCGTTGAGAAATAATCATTTTTCAAAATCAACATTTTACATTGAAAAGAAAAATGACTTTATGGTTTTATTTCGAATGAGAATTTAAACAACAAAAAAGTGTTTTAAAAATTGCAACAATTCTGAACGTAATTACAAACTTTGATCATCTGTCACCGACCGAATTGGTGTGAAATTTGACATTAAATTATGATGCAATGAATATGGCCAAGTTAAACAACCTCAAATATGTATTTCAAAAGCGTTTGCAGTACGACAACAACAATAGTAATGACAAAGATGGGTAAGCTAGAGCATTCCTGGCTCGCACACAAGTTTTTCTGGTTATTCAACTTTTAACACTCTGCAAAGGGATTAGGCTGATTGCTCACTATTACCATAAGTTTTGTATTCATTATTCTGTGGATGCTCGGAAGGCTGTGAGCTATGAGCTCTAAGAAAGTAAGGATATTTGTAAGCCGGTGATGAAACTTCAGTGGAGAATTGTGTTGAAGCCTTGAAGAGAATTTCACGCAGGTGGATATTCTTTTCATGGTGAATTATCTCGTTCGAAAGAATAGACTCTACATACAGAGAACTTGGAAAAAAAAACTATTCAGGTGTAACTGTTGTTTATTAGTTTTTTTCTAACGCTATTTACGGCTTCTATGACTTTTTAGGTTCAGTGCAAAAAGCGTGACGGTGTAATTAAAAACAATATCTATCGACGATTACAATTGACACTTCGTATAGTGAAAAAAACTGAGGGAGTGAAACTGACACCGATTCAAGTTGATTGAAAATTAGTTTTTTTCAGTTTCCTTACATTCTTTGCTCAGGTGAAGTTTAGAAAATAGGGTTATATAGAATCCGCACACAAAGAACTTGGTAAAAAACTATCCAGGTGTAACTATGGTTTATTAATTTTCTAAATCGCGATTTATGATTTCTATGACTTTTAATGTCCGAAGCGATAAGTGTGACCCTGTAATGAAAATTATATCGGTCTATTGACACTCTATAGCGAGAAAAAATTTTCATCTTTTATAGAATTTTATTAATTGCTAATTAAATTTTCTATTAAATGTGAGTAAATTTTATAGTTCATCAAGATTTTCGTCGAAAACATTTTCTTGGAATCAACTAATGTGTAGTTATGTGTAATGCATCTTTTTTCCAGGGCATCAATTAATCGCGATTCGAATATACCTAGTATAAAAAAATTTCAATGAAAAAGAAATCGTGAACCTTTCTGAATATGCATAACCATCCGAAAGTTTACTTCCATTGGAATTTACGCATTTTGACAAAATAAGAGTTAAATAAAAACATGATAATATAGCTAATAATATCTGAAAGAAAATTTATTTATTTCAAAATTATGTCACAAACTATCATGAGATTTCAATTTTAAAAAAACGAAAAACCCGCTGCTTCTTCTGGATAGATTAATTTTTTACAGATTTTCTAAAGATTTTTACATTATTATCTTTATATAAAAAAAAAAGATTATGAAATCGCACATTTTGGATGTTTTCATAAGAGATGCAGAAATATTGACCGCTTAATTTCATAAATGCCCGCTTGACCCATTTTTCGAATCATTAATTTCAAAATGAAACATAAATTCTAAACAAAAAACAAAACAATTAGGGTACTTTACGATGAAAATAATGTTTTCATATAAAATTTTAAACAAACTAATCTCACGCGCTGGCGCGCGTTCCTGAAGTTCTTTTGCGCTGCTGCGCTTTTATAACCTTTTACAAAGTCACGGACGCTGCAGCGCATGTACTATTCTCATGTCAAATTTGACACCAAACTAAACTTGTTTCTCGCGGACTTTCCCAGCAACCAATCACAACTCGAATAAACTGCTAACAATGCTTTCCGTTACCCATGAACTTTCTGAAAGAGAGATACTAAACTTAAAAAGTATCCGTAATGAATTCTAAAGCAAAGGCTGAAGACCAATCCAGAAACATTAAAAAAGGTACATCTGCATTGAGGTAAATAAGAAGTTCACTGTCAATTTGAGCATAATTCTTCCGTTCACTGCAAAGATTATGACAGGTGTACAATTTTCACCTGAAGAGTGCTATTTTTTTTTAAAGTAAATATCTACATAGATAAAATAAAATGTTCTTATAATTTCTGGACATACTACTCAATGCCATATTGAGCAACGCTGCAAATTCCATCTCGTTCGGTCTCTTTAACCCAGAGCCCCTGATTCATACAGACGTCCGGGTAGTATAAAAATTTTTCAGAAACAGAAAAAAATACTAAATCATAAAATCCATGTATTTTGTTATACTAAAAATATATATTCCACTTTGTTTAAGAGATCTGTGAAAAGGAATAGATTCATTTTCCATTTAAAAGTAAAATCCGGAAGTGGAGAGCGAATGCAATAGGCACTTTTGTGAGTTTTTACAAAACGCGAGTGTCTGAAAATAGCCTGAAAATAATCAGTCATGGTCAATAACTAAAATGAATCTGTCTCCAATTTCATTATCAAATCAGATCCACGGATAAATATACAGATAAATACACAGATAAATATGTGAGGATATGAATGTTGCGTGGATCCCTTTTCTTCTTGTCGAAATGAGCGAAGTTGATGAGGAGGGGTGAGGAACGAGGGGAAAATTCTGGAGAAATGCTCGCTTCGAATCATTTCTGCCCCTGGCAGGTAGTCAGGTATATCAAGAGTCAGTGACCTCCTGACACACATCGTGCTCTCGGCGCAACATCGAACATCATCACGTACAAGCGTTTCTTCTTTATTTGTGAGTCGCGCGAGGCAAAACGCACTTACGCGCTCATGTCCTGAGCGTACAAACACGTATAAATGTCGGTATATCTATAGCTACGCGTTCGTTTGCACAGAAGAAGTGTACACACGGAGCTGAACTCAGTCTTCTCGCAAGTATGCACTACGCTAAGCACATATATATGTTTATATCCACTAGACATTACGTGCGCGGCCTCCACGGTACGCGGACCGCGAGTTACGTTCACCTCGGTATTAAGTGCAAGTACGTGAGCCAGTTACATCTTCCTATGGATTTCTGTTAGAAGAGTATACTGATTAAGGCCTCTGATACTGGCAGAGCTGTTGAAATAAATCTTCTGGGTCTACGGGACGTCCTTGACTCTCGATTGAGAGAATTCGTAACATGACTCGAATGCGGAGACTTGTAGACTGTTTTCAAGACTTACTTTTTTGCTTTCTCATAGAGGAAACATTGTTTTCGTTAACAAATTTTCGCGTCTTCACATCAGGACATTAAAAATTGTCTAAACGCCGAGAAAAGTGGTTTAGAACAAATGTCCGGATGTTTGTGAGTGCACTGAGAGAAGAATATAATTGAATACACCAAATCATTTATTTAAATTATATATAAATCGTTCAATTATCTTGTATTTGAAGCAACTATATGTGTCGTTCAAATACCAATATATTGCGTTGAATGAACTATATAAAAGAGCCACATTAGTTGAATGAAATGAACCAGTTCAATAAAAGTAACTATATATTTCGTTCAGTTGAATAAATAAATTATTGTATGGATTTTATATATATTTGAATCAACGAAATTATTTAGTTAAACTTGTATACGTGGGAACTGTTTTCATATATGAAATCGAGTATAATATAATGTTCTTAGGGTAGACGTACGAATCTGGGTGTTTGAAGTTATCGTAGAATTCGGTTGCTTTACAAAAATAATTTAGATTCAATATTTTATTCCAAACGTAACGAGTCAATTTTCCTCCGAGTTAGCTAATTTAAATCAAAATAAATGTAACATAAAAATACGAGGATTCTGATTTCCTTAAATTTGCTTGATTTAAATCAAGCTTCATTCGATTCCGAAATTGATGAGTTTTTAAGGTAGTCCTCCTGTACGATCTGACACCGTATAAGTTCAAGGGAGAATTAAACAAAATTTACGAACAGTTCTGGATGAGATATAAATCTGAAAAAAATCGAGCATATAGAAAATGCTGAAAAGGTTATTTTGACATAATAATAATTTTAAAATGGTATCGACAAATTACTTGAACAAATAATAGTGCAACAAATTACCCGTCAACCTAACTTTTTTTTGTTATGAAAAACATTTTTTTATTTTTCTAAATACGTATGTATTTTTTCTGATTTTTTTCTGATTTCCAATTTTACACTTGGAAAAAACGGCTACTTTCAAACATCAGATAAAATTCTTAAAAAAATCCACACGTATTCAGAAAAATAAACAAATCATTTTCATAACAAAAAAAGTTAGGTTGCCGGGCAATTTGTTGCACAATTATTTATTTCAGTAATTTGTTAATAACATTTTTCAATTATTATTGTGCCAAATAAATCTCTTCAGCATCTTTCATATAGTTGATTTTTTTCAGATTTTTATTTCTTCGAGAACAGTTCGTAATTCTGTCTCGATTTCGCTCAAACTTATGCGATGTCAGACAATACAGGAGGAACTACCTTCAATCAACATTCCTCTTGTAAGCCGAGTAAAGTGATTGTCATTTCAATTCAACAATTACCCTAAAGACAAACCTCCAATACCAACACAAATTAAGAATCGCAGCTTTTAATTGAGTCAAATTTTTTCCGCTTAAATTCAAGAATTACTGACCCAAATTCGATTTGCTATAAGATTCCCATATTTACCTCTAAGATCCAAACATTTAAAAAAATTTTTACGTGCAACAAATGTACTTTTACAGAAACATTTCAGGGTAATTAAAGTCAAATAAAAATCGTAACCTGTTACTCATTTCCACTAATTACCCTCGGCAGTTGCTTGATTACTGCCCCCCTACAAAATACTCCGTGTACACTAACCGCTAGACTGAATATCTCCAAGCTCATAAGATAGGCGCAAGGAATGCGAGGTACGTTAAGTAGTATCGTCGGTGGTCCGTCCGCAGCCTCTCAAGCAGCCACCTGTGTTTGGTTGTTTCGCACGCTTCTGCTCCTGCCGCTCGAGGCTAAGCATTACCCACTAAAAAAAACATTGACAAACACATTGCCACGTTGAGGCGTACGAGAGCGTAAGTCGTAGACGAACAGACAGAGAGAAGATGCGTAAAAGATGTGTCGATGCTTCTTCCTCGCGCAACACGCTCTCGGAGCTCCTCGACGTCCAGGTCGCGAAGCCTTCGGACTTGTTCACGCGTTTAACCGTCCGCGGATTCGCCGAAGAGAAACGCTCGCTGGCAGGTGAAAGAGATCCGTCGTTCTCGATGTGCCACGGCATATATGTTCCACCAATACATCCGTAATACATAAATACGTGTTTCCATACGTGTTTATGGGCATACCGGGTGTTCCATGCGAAGCGGAATCCGTTTTCTGAATTTTTTTATTATTAATGAATCTTTATTATTGATTTCATTTTGTGAAGTCTTTTTGAGCCAGCTGTTTTGAGTGGAATGCTCTTTATAATCACTTTATATTATGACTCGAAATTTCTGCACTGGCAAAAAAAACTTTGTCCAAATGTAGCGCCATGAGATTAGTTCATGTTGCAAGTCATGATAATAAGTCATTTCGGATTAGTATATAATAATCAATGATTTTCCCAAAGGCATTTTGCATTTTTTGTTGGAGAAAATACACGAAATACTCCAAATTTTGTTGTTGTTATGACACAAAAAAGCAAGAAGATTTAAAAACATCGAGGAAAAATGTGTTTTCTAGTAATACAATGCACTCAACTTATTTTACTGGATTTTGATTCTGGCTCTTTATATCCAGTGCTAATAATACAGGTAGAAACGCAGTTTTTTCATGTCTGTCCGATTACAAATTTTCGAAAAAAATTAATTTTATTACAAATTTTTTAATAAATTTTTTCTATTACAAGTATTTTAATAAATTAATATTATTAGGTTATTAAACATTTTCAAATGAATTCGTTATATTACAAATATTGGAATAAAATAATATTATTACAAATTTTCAAAGAAACTGTCTTGAGAAGAAAAAAAACTGAATTTTAGCATATTTTCATAGGCCTTCATAGGACGAATTTATAATCTCAAATATATGTTTAAGTTTCTACTTGCGTCCGAATTTATGTTCGGACTTGGAATCATAAATCAGATCCAAAGTTCACTCAAGCGTAACAATAAATTCGCTTCAGTTTCGAAAAATAAAAATACATAAATATATTTATGCATCTCCGTGCTTACTTCGCGCACTAGTGAATAAAAATTGTATACGAAACTCGTGCGAGAAACTTTTTCTCAGTCAGTAAAATTTTCATCGCACTTGTATCGTAATATACTATTTTTGCTAATTGGTGAAAAATGGCGCCGTTCGCTTTTTCAATTTAATGCACCCAGAAAAATGGGTCTAAAGGGTTTGTTTGAATCGATTATAGGGTGTATTTGAAATGAATAAAATTTTATTCATATCAGATAGAGTTTATTTCGATCAGATGAAATGTTACTTACATAAATTAAAGTTTATTTCGATCAAATAAAATTCTGCTAGACTGGCCATTAAATAAATAATTTATTTAATGTCCGGCCTAATAGTATTTTATTCAACCGAAACAGACTCTATTTGATTGAAATATAATTTCATCTGATCGAAAGACTCTATTTGATTGAAATGAGATTTTATTCATTTCAAATACACCACATAATTGATTCAAATGAACTCATCAGAGTCATTTCTCTGAGTGCGATAATAACCCGATTATGGATTATGAAAAAACGGTATAAAGCCTAAAAAATGAAAATGCGAGCTGAAGAGAGGATATGTCTTGCATAGAATACCCCATATACACAGTTTATAGACATTACAAGTGCGGTTCAATCGTCGGGCATGAAAAACAGTGCTCGAAGCTGTCTGCGGCATCAACCAGTCCAATGGGTTGGGGTCTCTTATAACCTAAGAGAGAAAATCCACGTTACTCACTCGTCAAGCAAAAATAAAAAACAGGATTGCGCGGAGAAATAGAGAAAGGCTGTGGAACTCGCGGATTTCATCTCAGTAATATAGAACTCATGAAAATGAATTTTTTTTTACAATGTTCATTGATTATACGTGTAAACAAAGCCGACTACATAGGAGACGAATGAGCATGAGTTGAAGTGCCGCTTGATGGCGAAATTCCCGTGCATTTGAAGCACTTTAGCATTTTATGATCAGTCATTCTGCCGGTTATATTTTTTTCCTATTTTTTAATGCTTTGCGATGGGTAAGAACGACCATGCGAATGCAGAGACACACGAGAACGCCGTGCGAAAGTAAATCTCTTAATGCGTTTTGTGAGGCAAGAAAGAACATGGGTGTAAATGTGTTTCTTCTCCGTTCTTTGTTCTCATTGATGACTTAAGCCTGAGTATCAGTTACACATCAATCAACTTCTTAACGTAATTTTTTTTATGAGAACAGGAAAATTTGTTCATCGGAACTGTTAAGGGAACCAAATCACCTGGAAAAGTCATAAGATCATTTTTTTTAAGATACGCTTTTTCAAAAAATTGAATATAGCATATCTGAATGCAGTAAAAATTAGATTTACTATAACGGATTGTTTAGTTATTTTTTAATGGAGAAAGATTTATTTACACATTTAAAATCATAGCATTGTTATCATGATTTGACATTGAAATTTCTATATTCAATCTAGAATGCACCTTTCGACAGATAATCAGCACGTTTAATATCGATTATTTTTTTCCGATTTATATCCCATCGGGAAGTAATCGGAAGTTTCTCTGAAACTTATGATTGGCGGGACTGTACCTATCATACATTCTTAACATACATTTGTTTTCTGTCAAAGAAAATATAATACTGATACAATTTTATTATAATTACTCGTAGTTAACTCAGACCGAAGTGTATTTTGAAGAGAATTTCATTCGAATATTGCCTATCCTGCTATTTGAATCACAGTATGGATGGAAATCGACGAATGAACTTGGCTGCATTTGCAGCAATGCAGCGAAGCGTGATAATGCAGATATGTCATTGGATAGAAATGGTCCGAGCTAGACCTCAAGAAGAAGCATGATGCAACGTTCGTGACATCCTCGCAGAGTTGCAGTAGCTCGACGAGCACTACCGTGCGACCTCACGATCGTGATTATGTGGCTTTGGGGAGTCCATAGTGGTACGACCAATGCGCACGAGATCCCATTGCGACTGAATTACCATTGTCTCTTGTAAAACTCCCCCACTGCCGAACTATTAACGTCCTATTGTATAATCAATGCGGTAGTATTTCGCCAGGAACTTTTCTCTGTCTCGTTTATTCTCAGATAGGCAAGCATCGATACTTTTCATTTTATTTCTGCCGTAACGATTAATTCAGTTTATATTTCCTGCACAAAACAGTGGTTATTTATACACCGATCGCAACGTGTACATAAAATTTAATTTGAAAAAGTGATATTTCGAGCTTTCAGTGCACTTTGCTGATGTGAATTTATTGCTTTACGGATGCGCTTGTTGATTCAGTTTCAATTTTTGTAAAATACATCCAGTATTCGCATTTATTTGTTTGCAGAATATCGGCGTATCGTGAGGGTAAAATTAACTTTTAGATAAAACGAGTTATCGATTTTTAGTGCACTTTATAAATGTATTGATTCATCATTAATCTGAGGGTGTTCATCAATGTTAGTGATACTAACGATGTTCCGCATTCTCCTCTACTTTCTGTTGGGGTATATTTTCACCCCAATGTATCACTCCAGGGTTATGGAATAATCGCATTTAAAATAATTACATATGTTTATGTATTTTATCTAACAATAGACAAACATAGCGAAACCTGCAGATATTCCGTCAATTATTCTTCGCTTTTCTTATAGGAAATAAATAACCTGAAACAATTTCGTGAATATCACAAAAATATTACTAAAGTTACCAGATCCATTTCGCTGTATCATTAAGGGCGTATATACACTTGTGATGAGAGGAAAAATCGAAATTTTTTTCTTACATATCCCTTAAGTAAAATGTCTGGAGAATTTCTTACCAAATTTTATGAAGATTGGAGCATTAGATTTGTAACTATGGTATGTATTTCAACCGACCGCTGGTCGGTTTAGCATGCAGTTCTTCAAACTCGATTATCTCAGAATCGCCTTTTTTGAAAAATACCTTTGCGGTGGGCACGATTACTAAAAAAAAACTATTAATCTGATCCAAACCAAATTTATAACACTCAATTATTATAATAATAGCTAGAACCTGGACAAAGGATTTAAAATAAAAATTTTGACAAATCCTTCGTCCAGGCCCAAACTAATGTAATGTACTAATGTAATCTTTTTGAATTCTGAGTTTTGGATGAACCGTTCTCAAGTTATTATGCCCACCGCAACTGATGCTCAAAAAAAGGTTCTACTGGAATACAGCTGGAGTTCCGCCATTTTGAGAAATTTTTTTTATTAAAAAAAATTGTACAAATACATAAACATGTGTACTAATGAATATCGTTCACAGTTTTTCAATAAACATATATTTTCTTGTCGAAAAAAAATCAAGAAAAACACGTTTTTTCGACCGCTGCAAAGTGTATATAAGGCCTTAAGCGTATTTTCTAGAAATTTTCATCAAGATCAAAGTTAAACTCTCTTCTCTCGATACAACATCAGCTAATAAAGCAAGTAATTTCGGTAATGTTAATTCGAATAAACTCAATATCTATTCCCTACGTATTTATCTATCGACTCATCAATAACAATCTTCATGGCAACCTGGACACAACCGATAATATCTCGATGATTTAGACTCTTCGTGTGCGGTATTCATTTGCCCGTACGCAGCAAAGTAATCACTACTCTCCCTTAAGGAATCCCAATAAAACTCTCACCGAGTCACTAGGCTAGTATATACGCATCAGGTTTAACGAGAGAAGCTTTTTGTTAATCCAACTAGTAGAAGGCATTAACGACTGCGTTCATAAGCAAAGGGCAATTCCCTTTCCCTTCCCTTCTCACGAATCCAGCCGCTCTTACCGAAAGTATCTGGTCGTATCTGTATCGTCTGTATTACAGCCGTGAAACATATAACGAACGAGCGGCGTTACCGTTCGCCGCAAATGGCGATGAGCCACGATAAGTCGTTTCGCCGCCACCGAGGACGGCATATATGTATTCCTCGCGGTTGTGTTCAAGCACCGAGTGCCGAGTAACGAGTAACGAGCCGAGAGAGCAACTGAGCTCAACGCTCGATGAAACTGAGCGAAAATCGCGTCGACATACCGAAGGAGAATGCGCCGCGCACCGTGCTTCACTGCTGGCGGAACTCGCGCGGCTTCTCTCTTACCGGAAATGATTCGTCAATCGCTCGAGAGTTTCCATCCCCCACTTTTTCCTTCGTGTCAGCCTCCTCAAACTCCTCGGATAGCTTATCGAACAAGAGGATCGCAACCGTTCGACAACGACCGGCTGTGTTGTTATGTGCGTGTGTGTATATACATTATACATATACATGTTGAGATGACGTCTTTTATCAACGCCCTTCAAAACTCCTTGGTCTCGTTTTCCCTCAGTCTGTGCAAAAGCATCCGTCGCACAGCACAGCCGATACTCGAGATTACTTTGATAACTTATGTCAGCAGAACTTGTATGACCTGCAAAGCTCAATCTTCATTATGTCGCGCGGTTCCAAGATAGCAAGATCTACATTTAAGGACATGTGACATTCTGACCGAGTCGAAAATAGAAGTTCCTCCATGTTATCGAAAATGATTTTTTTTAAAAACATTATCAAGGTAGCTAGGTCGATATGTCGAAGTCATAAACGTCAGCGTCTACATGACATTAAGAAATAATTATATCCATCACTTACAATGCTTTGATAATGATATAAAAAAATAATCGATAGCTCTTCAAAATTGTCGCAATCAGATTGAAACGATTATTTGTAAATAGTCTATCCGTTTAGTGGATTTGTCGTCATTTTCATGATACATAATTCGATTGGGAAACGTGATTCCGCCCTGTATTGTACAGTTTGAACTTGGTTCATTTGGACCGTAGTCCGGTAACTTTACCTTTTTTAATAATGCATCAATACCGGAATAATTTGCGTATCCGTGGTGTACTTTTTATTTTTTATGTATCTTCAATTTAAACATGTTAATTCTGGATTTGAAGATCAATTTTCAAGTTTTTATTTTTCATTAAAATGGTCGGTAAAAGCCTTTAAGATTTTGTACAAGTAAAAATGAATAGCTAAATTACAACATGTCAAAAGTTTATTTATATGAGTTTCGATTGTCTTCGCGTCATAACTACTTTGAATATATATTGTTGTAAATTATGATACATAAATACTGAAGTAAAATGGCGAACATTGGGATTTTTATGGAAATGCATTCTTCATTTTATTCAGGTGGAAAAAGTGCACTTACATTAGAAAAAAGTACATTTTTCGATTTATTCTTTCAGAAAAGTGACAATGCTCAAGGAAAAAGATTCATGATGTTTCATTCCAATTCGGAATAACAACTTTCATTAAGTTTTGAAAATAATTTTACTCCAAGTTTTCCAGTAATATTAGTCCTGCGACAAGATTTTTTTTCGGAAAGATAATTTTTGAAATAATCTCAATAGAAAACTTGATATTCATTTTTTATTGCCTTAAATATGAAAAGTATTTGTTACGATTGAAACGAAAAGATGCAACAACGGTGTTTTCAATTCGATACCTTCGAATGTCATTCCACCTTAAGGATGCCAAATATATATTTTTTTAAAAAGTCTATCTACATGATATATTTATTATAACACTTTTGTTATTTATGAAATTATAGTCAAAACGTTCAATTTTCTTTGAGCCCTTAAGTTGTTTTGTTGTTATCTCTATCATTATAATTATAAAAACTATTATTATCGTTATTGGAATATAGGAAAATATATGCAAGGGCGATAAATTAAGGGAAAGTATTTGAAAAAATTGCGTTTATGTCCATATACGCAACTAGGACACAGCTTTTTGTTATTATACTTTTTGAACCAATTTTATAATTCCGAGTAATTTAACGGCGACGATGTATTGAAATAATGAATCCGTAAAAAAAATCGGAAAAAGTAAATTTTGAAACATCACGAAAGATAGCATGCACGTAATTTCTATCATTATTCGTTGCATGTCTCTTCGACTCTCTTGTTTCGCTGTCTCCGGACTCTTCACTCGCAATTGCTGACCTTGATATTCTTATTACTTCCCAGAATCTCTGTATGTAATTATGCATCCCTTGTCATCTTATATTACTCCTGGAAGTTTCCCTTGATCGTTGACCCTGAAAACAATCATTATCGCCGATGGCGTGATAAAAACAATGGCTTACACACTTAGAGAGCAGGAAATAATATTGTTTCCATTAAAAAAGAATGAAACAGTATTTTCCCGTTGAAGGTATTTTTTTTTCGATTTCTTGGGAAAATGATTTGAAGTTATCAAAATCTAAATGTGCATTTTGTGCCATTTCACTTTAATCACAAATTAGTATATTACGATACGAGTGCGATGAAACTTTTTCTCACGAGGGTGAGTCTGCAGTACGAGCCGAAGGCAAGTATTGCAATCAAACGAGTAGATAAAAAGTTTCTCGCACGAGATTTATGCACAATTTTATTTTACGAGTGCCATAAATAGGCACTTCTCGCACGGAGTTGCATAAAACATTTAATGCAATTTTGTTGCAGTAATGAAATTCAATAAACGGAAATATACTCTCTCGAATATAAAGATTTTCTCGTTTATTCCTGAAGTGGGCAAAATTTTTTTTCTGGGCCGGGGTCAAAATAGTGAATAACCAAAATAGCGAATGGCTAAAATAGCAACTTTAAGAATAAGGAACGTCTAAATGTAGAATGTCCGTAATTATGAAATTCGCTTTTTTAGCCGTTCGCGATTTTTATGATTCTCTATTTTGAATGCATTTCAATAAGATTGAGGTCATAATAGCGAATGGCTGAAATAGCGACTTCCATAATGATGGCCATTCTAGATTCAAACGTTCCTAATTTCAAAATTCGCTATTTTAACCATTCATGATTTTGGTCAGCTGCTATTTCGACCCCCACCCTTTTTTCTCATAGTTCTTAATATTTTGTAATTAAAGAAATGATTTCTTAAATAATAAAAAAACTATAAGAAAAAAAACTTGCTCACTTTGGCTATAAGCTAGACATTTTTTATATTAAACAAAGTATTTTTCAGGATGCCTCAAGATTTGTTAATTATGACATTCGAAATGTCACTTTGAAAATATAAAAAAGAAAATTGCCATAGAAAAAAAAATCTGTTGCATTTGAGTTTCCAACTAAACCCACAAGAGATTACGAGCCAAATCGGAGAGGTCGACGTTAAATCTTGGTCAAAACGGGATGAATTGCCCCACACGTATCCATTATTGACTCAATAAATAGACAAATAGTGTGAGCCAGTAAATGAATAATAGCGTGCAACTCAAACCATAAATATGTATACTCGGTGAGTACGAGTCCATAATTTAAAAAATCATCATTTCGCCCTAGGGGAGGATTAAATCAAGAGCATTCGTGCGTGAACGGAAGAAAAGACTCGACGATTCGCCTCTACTCACAATATACATGTATATACATAGTACATATAACTGTAGAGCTCCGCCAATTCGGTCGTGACGAAAACAAATTTTACTTTAGAAAACAGTAACGCGGAATTCGCGGCTATAGCGACTGCGCGGGGGTTCACGAGGATGCAGCTACAGTGATTTACGCTTTTGCCTTTGCTCGTTAAAACTCGACCGAGCGAAAGCAGATAATATCGGCATTGCATTGCTCTGCTCTGTTCTCTCGCTTCCGCGCTTCTGGCTTCTCACTCTCGCTCCCTAGGCGCAAAAGGAACCTATGGATACATGCGGAAGATTCCTCGGTGAAGTATAACGGTCGTAGTTATTACTTGAGCGAGTCCGAAGATCGGACAAGACAAAGGAAATGAGTTTTCGAGGCCGATGTTTTATATCCTGCGCGAAAGTGCGTTATAATAAGTTTTTTTTTTAATCGAACGATTCTCGATAATTGCAAAATTCCCCGCAATTTCACTTCTGATACTCGACGGATTTTTTCTATCGGCACGAGTATGAAGTATTTCACGATTTCGATTTAATGACTAGAACAGTTATAGAACTGAATGAAAGTAGAGCCACTTTTTTTTTAACGCACCGATACATTGAGTGTTCAAAAGGGGTAAAAAAATTATTACAGTTTTTCGTCATCGGTAGAACCGTACAATTTCAACTAAGTATATGATTTGTGGGTTTTTGTCTGTATAGAGAAAATTTCTAATTTACTTAAACGAAATATGTAATGCTGAGGGACAAAAGTATCAAACTCAACATTCTTCGATTGATTAAAAAAATACCACTTCATCAAATCAGTTAAAACACTATTGTAATGGTGGAAAAATAATCATTGATTCCTTAAGAATAATTAACGTGAAAGTAATTATGTCTAATGCAATCAAATGAGAAACAGAACAAACTAAATATTAAAAACCCTAGCGTATCCGAAAAACCGTCATTTTGTAGTTGCTTTACGGTAACTCACAAACAACCGTCATTATGAGGTTTATTTTCAGTAACTTTACCACGACACGTACATAAAGTACACGACAAAGGGACCGTTGCTTTGGAACAAAAAAGAGTCACGAAAAAACCGTGAGACTCGCAACGTTTAACCCGGAAGTAACCAAAAAGCGCGACGTATTTTAGCAACCGATGATCGTTCGCAACTGATAATTGTTAGTTATGTCTGCGTTATTGTTTAATTTATTTTTGTTCTATAGTAACCGGTTTCTTTTCGGTTATTTGAATGTTTTTCGGATTCGCTAGAGAGTTTAATATTATGACATGACCGTTATCAAATTTTTGCAATACTTTTTCTCGCAAACGTCATCAACGTTGGTTGAATTATATTTGAAGAAATGTAAATCGGTATTCAAAATACAATCGGTTCACCCTCCGGTGAATATTTAAATTTAATATTTGCGTCGCATCAATTAAAATCCGCTGGAACATAAATCACTGCAAAATATTTGAGGGTGAGGCGATAAGCCGAGAGATGTGAAGAAAGCGACGGACAAAGAGCCGAAGAGCGAAGAATTGGAGGAGAAGAATAAGATTGTGTCAGGACATGTCTAATCATTATTTGGCTATTCGAAAAAAAGTCATATTGCGTCCATTTTTATGTCATAAAAAGATTCCTATTGTGACAAAATCATTACCATTTATTTTTCTGACTATTTTCATCAAATATAGTTAAATTATTTTTTTCCAATAAAAATGGATTGTGGGAAACCCTTATTGATACACAAATAATACAGAAATTCATTTTAAATAAATCGAATTCATGAGAATATAATTCGATGCAAAAAGGATTCAGGGTGAGGTGATGAGCTTCAGAGATAAAAATAAAGGAAGGGCCGAATGCCCGAAGAACTAGAGGAGGATAAAAAGGCGGTGTTAACACATGGCCAACCACTGTTCGTCGATTCAAAAAAAGGTCATGTTTTTTTCTGACTACCCACTAAGACAGTATGTGCTGCAAATAACGACGTCATCTGTGTTCGTTTCGTGCCGTCGGTCTTATTGGATATTTTTATCGAATATAGATTGGTTATTTCTTCCATTAAAAATGAATTGCAAAAAGCGGTTATTGCCCTGAAACAAAAACTGATTTTGAAGAAAATCAAATCCACGAGAATATAATTCAATGCAAAAAGGATCAGGGTGAGCCTGTGCGAAAAGAATAAAAGAAGGTACGAAGAGCCCGAAAAATTAGAGGGAGAGAAAAAGTGGTACCAGAACATGTCTAACCATTGTTTGTCGATTAGTAATTTTTTTCTGATTACCTAGTAAGATCGCAGCATGTGCCGAGAATCGCGGCACATGCTGCAAATAACGACGTCTTCTCTGTTCGTTTCCTGCCGTCTGTCTTACTACATATTTTAATCAAATATAGTTTGGTTATTTCTCGCAATAAAAATTAACTGCAAGAAGCGCTTATTACCCGAGTTAAATTTCAAACTGTCCGTTGAATGAAAATGGGTAAAGCATGCCACTTTTGGAGGTCTATGCAAGGGTTCACCGAAAAAAATAGATACTACCCGATAGTAAAAATATACTATCGGATAGTATATTGGATGCTTCGTATAGGTATCACTCTCTGGAGTGTAACAGTTAATACAATTATAATAATGGTTAATATCTGATTGTACCAAGTACATTCCGTATAATAACCCTTACAATACACATAATACACGGTACTATTCAAATACTACCCGATAGTATATATTATTTAGTATATCGGATATTTAAATCTTAATATCTATTTTATTCGGTGTCTAAAAACCTAATCTCACTCTGTACAAGCTAATTAGAGGTCAAAATACAATAACTTCAGTCCACAGTAGTTTTCATTTCCTCCAATTGGGTAATATCTACCATTTTCAGAGTCAAAGGAATGGACGAACCTCTGTATACCCTGCGTGTCTACTACATTTAGGTTTTGACGAAGGTTTAAATTTTAACTCTGAACCCTCAGCCAAAATACATTCCAAATAAATCAAATTCACGAGAGTATAATTCAATGCAAAAAGGATTCAGGGTGAGACGATGAGCCTGTGCGATAAGAATAAAAGGTGGTACAAAGAGCCCGAAGAATTAGAGGGAGAGAAAAAGTGGTGCCAGGGCGTGTCTTACCGTTGTTCGGTGAACTGGGAGAGCGAGCGCCCCACGTGTATATGTTATGGGAATTACGTGCCGCTTTCGCCGGCTCCGCACTACCGTTGTAACCTTCACTCATCTCTTTTGCTCATTCTCACTCAACAATTTTCGATATTAGCATGCTATCATGCTCTTTGAATCGCAGATGTACTTCTCTCTGCCTCGTGAATGACTCAAGGTGCTTTCGACATCAGCAAGTGTATGTGTTACGTTTTACGCCCTTGCAATAGTAATCAGACTGGCAGATAAGAACATGCAACATCTTCTTTCCATATTTACGAATTTTCTTGCACTCGAGGAGTACGACCGTGCTGCTAACGATGCCTATCGACTTGGAAATAACGCACGCAGGCCACATAACAATCGTAACACTTTCGTGTCGTGGCTCGTTAAACAGCAGCGCGATTGACGACCTAACGGTCTTTCTTACACGCTTCGCTCCTTCGTAAACACATATCGATGTCACGTCGCGCTTCACCGAAACGTATTTACTCTAGCTATTGAGGATTCTCGGCGGATTCGAGAAACGTCCGATGTCCCGCAAAGTCCTTAAGTCATATACCGCTAAGAGTGACTTTTATCGATTGTAGATACAAAGGCGAAAAAGAATAATACAGTGTAGGTACATGCTTATGATAGGGGAAAATTTATTTCCTTAGGCTGAAGAACTCCCGTCGATGACCTATTAGCAATGCGTGGACTGTTACCATCACAAATATAATATTGAAAAATCATATACCACAAAAAAAAACTGTACAACGTATTGTCAATAAAACTCTTCCGCTACTACTTGATTTTCTTTAAAAAAAAAAGAAATATTTTTCGGATGTTCAGGTCTTCAATGCATCCTCACAGAGGAAAATTCGTGTTGGTTAATTTTGATTTCCATTCTCATGTCAGGACACACCGAATGATCCGAAACATCCGGAAAGGCGGTTAAAAAAATTTCAGTATGTATGGGTATTAGGGTGTGCCGAAAATAAGCAATATTTTTTTTTCTTGCTCTCCGCCCAAAATATCGTGGAATACATCTTAGTAATGATCCTGTCAGAAGCGGAGCTCATAGTTTTCATCCGTAGAGGTCCATCATCGCGTTCGAAGTTTTCCATTTAAATAACACAGGAAAGTGATTTTTTCCATTCTATCTGCCTGCAACCTAAGAAGAATTTTTTTTTCATAAAATCAATCACTACATCTTATGAATCATTAAATTTCGAACAAAAAATCTTGTTGAGTCGAATTTCTATCTCCAATATTTGATTCATTACAGAGCCTTGGAATTTTTAATGTTATAAATTTTCCGTGTTTTTTTTTCCTATTATTTTTAGCTTATCTATTAAAGTTAGGACAAAAAGTTAAAGGACAATTTTGTCGTTCGTCTGACGCACTACAAAGAAGTTGTTACCGAGTTTTTCGTATTTGGTTGATATTTACAAAGTTACAGACCAAAAAAGTTATGGTTCTTGTATTTTTAACTGTCGTTAAGTAAACTACTGATGTTAGTACAAAAAAGTTAATAGAAATTTATTAGAACATTGAATTTTCTAAAAAATCTAGGTGAAATTTGATGCATTGCTAACGGTTTTAAGTTACAGACTCATCGAATCTTATCTTGATGGTTTTTTACGCATATCCGATAAAAAATTTCAAGGCTCTGTAATAAATCAAATATTGATGATAGAAATTCAACCCAATAAGATTTTTTTGTTCGAAATTTAATGATTCATAATGTGTAGTCATTGTTTTTATGAAAAAAAGTCTTCTCAGGTTGCCAGGAGAAAGAATGGAAAAAAATCACTTTCCTGTGTTATTTAAATGGGAAAACTTGAAACGCGATGATGAACCTCTGAGAATTAAAATTATGAGCTCCACTTTTGACAGGATCATTACGAAGACGTATTTTACGATATTTTGGCACGGAGAGCAAAGAAAAAAAATATCGCCTTTTTTTGGCCCACCCTAATGGGTATATAATGTGTGTGCAATGCTCCGAAATTTATGTGATAATGATGTAAACAATGATATAAATTATGTTCTCTTTTGCTTTAATTGATTGATATAAAATTTCTACTGTTAACGTTGTCACCGGGATTGATATGCTTATTGAAGGCTAACAGACGTTGGAATTTAGATGTTCTTTTGTGCATTTTTTAATAGTTTAGTCGTTCTCAACGTCACTAAATTTTTAAATAATTTACTGTAGACTGCTAATTACGATGGGAATAATATTGAAACTATTTGATAATGAAGTATACAAACGAGAATATAGACTATGTCTTTTAACGTCACTTTTCGGGTTAAGAAAATTTCCTTCGATAATGTCTTCGCTACAATTGATGTGCTTGATAAGGTCTGAAGGACGTTCTAATTTAGATCCACTTTCTTGCAAGTTTACTGGAAGGTCCTTTTGAAATTTTTTTTACCCCACTGAATTTTGCAATCATCTTTTGTAGTCTGCTAATTACAATACTGATAATATTAAGATTATTCAAGAATTAGTTATACAAACAAGAATATAAATTAGGTTTTTATGTGCTTTAATTTTCTCGATAACAAAATTTCCATTGTTAACGTCTTCGCTACAATTGATATGTTTAATAAAGTCTAGCGGACGTTCCAATTTATATGCACTGTCTTGCAATTTTTTTAAACGGTCACTTTTTTAGTTTACTAAATTTTTTCATCATCTACACTAGCCTGTTAATTTTGATGATAAAAATATTAAGGCAATTGAATAATAGATTATACAAACAAGAATATAAATAACGTTATTTTGTGCTTCATTTTTTTCGATAAAAAAATTTTCACTGATAACGTCTTCGCCACAATTGATGTGCTTAATGAAGTTTAACAGTTCCAATTTAGATATACCTTCTTGCAGTTTTCAAAAACTTCACAAATTTACCCCCGTAAATTTTGCAATCATCTACTATCGATTCCAATTACGTAGTAACAATATTGAGACTATTAAATAATTAATTACACAAACAAGAATATAAATTATGTTTTCATTTACTTTAATTGTCTCGATAAGAAAATTTCCACTGATAAAGTCTTCGCGAGATTTGATGCATTTATTGAAGTCACAGCCGTCGAGAAATCTTAATCTCAATCGGACGGAGGTTTGCAGTCCAGATTTTTTCCAGTCTGAGCTTCCACGTACGAGACACGTATATAATTGGACTGCAAAGAAACCGGCAGGACTCGTAGAAAATCGCAACTTTTCTCCTTCTTTTTTCTTTTCATATGTTTACTCGTGCAGTTGTAGCTCCAAGTTTCACGGGAAATTTGAACGAGAATAGACGCGCGCCTGCAGTTTAGTTGCGTGCGTCAAGGAAGGTCCGAGTCAGCCAGGAGACGTCCGAGTGACCTACTACTACTCCTCGGCTTCGCTCCGCATGTTTCTCCTGCCGTATACTCACCTTGACACGAATTGCACCTAGAAAACTCGGAGTTGACTGAGCGAGCGGCAGGAGCGGTTTTGCACTCTTTACAAATCCCGTGAAACTCTCGGATCGTCAATGAAAGAGACCAAACCTCATCCCCAAACGTCATCTTGAACTCGACTTGGGGAAAATAACTTTTTCTTACCTTATACAACGAGCCGACGGTGATGAACCTGTATATAAACTTGTAGTACATGAAAGTACATGAAAGACAATTCCACTAGCTTGTACAACTTGTCCCGCTCAATATCGCATTTTCCGAAATGTGTGTTTTGATAAGCGATAAAATATTTTATTCAGCTTTGGTTAATTGAAGAAATTTAAGTAAATTATTTTGATATTTGGGAAATATAAAAAAAAATTTATGTATTCAGATAAACGGTAAAAAAATTTGATTTCTGTGAGTCGCATAAATTATGTTTATCAAATATATTTTATATCATATTTATAAAATTGTGTAAAAAAGTATTTAAATTCGATTCATTTGGCAGTCTAAAAATCTTTGGTAAAGAGAAAGTTTACGGGAAAAATTAATATCTTCGAAAATGAACATATGTATATTTTTTTAACACATGCACAAAAAGTGCCCTATTCCGTGCTTCAAAAGCGTGTGCGAAAACGCCTTTTGTAGTAAGGTGTGAAAGAATATCCAGCGCATGCGCAGAAGGAGTGCAGTCGTACATTTTTTCACGCTTCCGCTACATTTTTTCACGCTTCCGCTACATTTTTTCACTCGCCGCTCTTGCCGAACAAGCATTGAGACGCCGAGGCTCTACCGATGCGCCATCTAACGGGTAACAGCTAAAAGCAAGTTGAGCACAACTGTACGGTTTTCTGTTCACTCGTCCTCGCGACGGCAGTAGGATTCGGGAGGGAGCTATCGGCACAATGGCTGACAACCCTACGCCATCAAATATAACGGAAACAGCGGAATTAGTTACGCAAAATTTGTTGCCCGACAAATCGCGAGAGAAATACAAGAAGGTTTACGTTGATTTATGCACATGGCGATCGAAAAATAATAATTCATCGCTATCAGAAGATGTAATGCTTGTGTACTTCGAAGAACTGTCCAAAACGTTAAAACCGTCGACTCTTTGGTCAAGATATTCAATGCTGAAACAGTATATTTCTGTACTGGGGGGGGGGGGGGGGGGTCGCCCCCCAAATCCCCATCGGGGCTCCGCCCCTGGACCCCGCCAGTGCTTCGCCTGCATAAAATTTTATACGAATCTTTTAAATGTTTGTTTTTGGGTACTACCAGTGCTCACCGGGATTATAAAGGCACTTTTTTTGCATTCATTAAAAAAAATAGTATGTGACCCTCGTACGGAAAAGTGGACTCTCCGCAAGGACTGTGAAGTTGGCAGCACTCGCGTCCAGCTCGCCTTCGGCTCGTGCAGCAGTGGTACTCACTTCCGGCTCGTGCAGCCAATTTCACAGCCTATGCGGAACGACCACTTTTCCGTACTCGTATCACAATGTACTATTATGTAGATATAAAGAAAATATAGTTTGAAGCGTGATACTGAAATTTAAGTGATTTGATTTTTTAGAAATATTTTTTCAAGATAAAAAACTATTCCTCTTGACATAGACTAATTTAGTTTGTTCAATTTTCAAGGAGAAATTTCAATTTTTATTGTAAGTTTATGTTGGAAAGTGAATGAGTAATTATTAAAATTCATTAAATCATTAAAGGAAATTATTTAGCTCACTCGAAGGGAATTTTCTGGAGGGTGAAATTTTTAATCATTGCCTATTTACTTCATAACGCATTTATGCAGAAATGCATTATTTTCTATTGTCTTGATGACGCGGAAAAGGATGCATATCTACGGTGGATTTCCAACTTATAATTACATGTTTTATAATAAGAACTGTATAGTGAATTCAATAATATCGCAGAAAAAGTGGTTGAGCAATTATGTTTCAGTACCCCAAAGGTGAGAAATACCGCAGAAGCTAATAAAAAACGATAATAGTGGGAGATCGATGCTTCAATTTGTCTATAAAAAATATTTATTAGATTGATATTATAAATGGTGTACCAATTATAGAATTTTACTGTATCTTAATTACCAAATTTAATAAACCAATATAAAAAGTTTTCTGAAAAAATATACCAAACAACAAAATATGTTATAAATTATGTATGTTATAAACTTTCCAAAATGAATAAAAAATTGTACTCGTTGCTCTAGTTACTTCATAATGTATTTATGAAAATTGGAATTATTCTGGTAGATTTAAATATACGTAGACATTGGAAATGAGATCTTCATAGTAAATTCAATAATATCGTGGAGCGAGCGAGCGGTTGAGTAATTATCGCCGAGCACTCGAAGTCAGGATATACCGCAGAAAATAATTAGAAACGATAATAGATGAATGGGAAGTCAATAGTTCAATTTATTTATCGAAAAAGTATGTATTTCCGCAGATTAATATTACCCGTAAACCACCTTTATTTATTGATTTTTTGTTTTTAGTTTTCAAGATTTATTCAACTAATATAACAAGTTTCCTAAAAAAATATATCAAACAACAAAATTTATGTTGTAGACTTATCAAATTACTTATATTAATAGATTGAATATTTTATTCACTGCTCCCTATTTGCTTTACAACTTATTTATGTAAATCCGTATTATTTCAAAAGATTTAAAAATACGTAGCGAGACATTGGAAATGAGACCTGCATAGTGAATTTAATAATATCGTAAAGCAAGCGAGTGGTTTAGTAATTATCGTTCAGCCTTCGAAGCCAGAATATACCGCAGAAACTAATTAATAGATCAATGGGAGGTCGATATTGGAATTTTTTTTAAAGAAGTATATATCATACGGTAGATTAACATCACAAACTCGACAAGAATATTATGGAAATGTATTGGATTTTTGTACAAAATTTATGTTGTTACCTTATAATCTTAATAACATTTATAAAACAATTATACCATTCCTTTTTTTCACATTGGAAATGAGACCTGCATAGTAAACTTAATTACATCGTAAAGCAAACGTTTATTGTCGTTGAACCTTCGAAAGCAGAATACACCGCAGAAACTAATTAATAGATCAATGGTGATCGATAGTTGAAATTTTTTATAAATAAAGTATATATTACGCGGTAGATTAATATTATTAACTCGACTAGAATTATCACAATTCATTGTACATTTGAAAAAAATTATCTTGTTAACTTATAGAATCAATAAAATTAATAACATAATTATACCATTCCGTTTTTCCACTTGTTGGTCCATTTACTTCACAATACACTTACGTAAATCGGTATTATTCTAAAAGACTTAAATATACCTAGCGAGACATTGGAAATAAGACCTCTATTAGTGAGTTCAATAATATCGTAGAGCAAGCGACCGCTTGAGCAATTATCTTTGCTCAGTGGAAGCCAGGATATACCGCAGAAACTAATCGGAAGCGTTGGAGCTCGCTGCATCAGTGAATGTGTATAACTGTATGTATCTGACAGAGATTAT
Source organism: Tromatobia lineatoria (assembly GCA_949699805.1). Classification (NCBI taxonomy): domain Eukaryota; kingdom Metazoa; phylum Arthropoda; class Insecta; order Hymenoptera; family Ichneumonidae; genus Tromatobia; species Tromatobia lineatoria. Next base: position 4,041,893 of record OX453050.1, read on the forward strand.
TCTAATTTCGTGAAATTCCTTGGGTTTTCTCCCATTGAGGTCGGAAACTCAGTGCTCAGTCAATTTCCTTTTCAGATCCGTGGATGCAATTGGATTTGTACCAAGTATATGCTACAATTATATAGCGTAATGATATCAGATCAGTAGCTTACTTGTTTCTAATCGAATCTTTGAAATTCCAGGTCTGGGCGCTCGTCGAGTGCCTCGAGCACCGGCACAGGATCCTCGGCTGGTGGAGGCCCCGGAAACGGAAGTACCGGGGACGGCAGGATGGCCGTCATCGGTGTGACGAGAAATGTTCGGCTACGACGCGGTTATCCGGGTTTCGGTTTCTCGCTCCGTGGGGGATTAGAGTACGGAGCCGGATTTTACGTCAGCGACGTCGAGCCCGGTGGAGAAGCTCATAGAATGGGCTTAAGGGTACGCACTTTTCTAATTGTCGATTTATTTACAAATTCGTAAATTATTAGTAGTAAACGAAGTTTTATTGACCGAATTACATTGTATATATAGAAAAACTTTTATTAGTTACAATCGTGCGGATTTGTCTTTAGGGGGCAAATGGCCAGTGACCGAAGTCCTTCAGCCTGGAAATTTCTCTTCGGCTTTGTACTTATTAATATAGTTAATTATTAATTCTTGAAGCTTGAGATTCTTGCAACATCGGCACGAATTTTGTCGGAAAAAATATGGGCAGTAAAGTGATTATGGGGCCTGAGTCTCTTAAATAAAGGCATAAGAAAAAAAAATTCTGTCAATGATACACTTTGAATTTTCTTTCAAATGGTATGAGGAAAGCAGTGAAATTTTTAACCTTATGAAGTTTTTAGATCAAATTGGAGAACAAATTTTAGTATTCAATGTTTTATTTCATGTGTCGAAGAACGAATTCTAGGATGAGTGTGAGAATTTTTATTTGAGGTCTTTTTGACAACGCTATGACTTTAAATGTGTAAATCAATCTTTCTTAACGAAACAATCAGTTGTGAGATGAATGAAAAAAAAATTAATTGTCGTAATTTTCAGACCGTAACGGTGAAAAAATTTTGCAATTCGATCAGTTTAAAGTATCTGTAACTTTTACTAATGATAAATTTAAATTTCGTCAATTTTTTCGTAACAAAACTAGATCTAGACATTTCTTACGATTAATATGTATAGTAAAAGTATTACCTTAACGGCAGAAGGTCAAGTAAACTGTTGTTTTTTTCTTTCATTTTCTGTTTGAAGTGAATAAATAATTTTTGCTTTTACGTAATAATATCAATTTATTTACTTTTTCAACTGACAGTAACACTTTTAAAAAATACATTGATAAATAAAATCCTTATTTATTCGAGTAAGTGATTTGGGAATTCTAAATCTATACCAATTGGGAATTCGCCCGAGGAGTGTAAAAAACGCAGTTTTTCTCGAAGCCCATTCTTATTGCCCCCAAACAAAAAACTGCTTATGGGTCCAACAGTATATATTTGTAAAAATTTAATACGTTCAGGATCGAAAAAAGTCAACCTGATATTTATATGACTTTTTAAGACTATGTTTCAATAACAATTTTCTGCGCAGGTGGGAGATCAGATCATAAGGGTGAATGGACATCCAGTGGAAGATGCTGTTCACAGGGAAATTGCTCTATTGGCAAAACATCGGCAGGATTTGGTACTGAAAATACGAAGTAAGTTGAAAACGATTAAAGCCAAGTTTTTCGGAATCAATTCATCTCAAAAAGCTGTTTTCCACTTACGTTAATTTTTTAATTGCAGGTGTGGGCATGATACCAGTAAAAGAGTGAGTGAAATGAAAAATAAAAGTACTTTTCCACTTTGAATTTTGAGGAGATGTGATGAATGTGTTGTAACCTTTTCTTGTAGCAATCCAAATGATCCAGTAACGTGGCACATGGTTCAGCAACAGCACCAACAACAACAGCAGCAACAGCAGCAACAACACGCGCTCTACAAAGGAACGCTCCCGCCGTACAATCAAGTTCGGCTGAGAATTCATGTTGGAGAAAAAGGAAGACTGGGTTGCGGAGTTTGTAGAGGAGTCGTCCCAGGTCTTACAGTGCAGGTTATTAATTTTTTTAATAATTGAAGACATTAAAACATTGATTTCAAATTATAGTAATGCTTGCAAGTTATTAAAAATTTGGCAAAATTAATTGTTCAAATTTCCCGAAACCTTTATTTTTTTAAAAATAAAATGAATTTCCTCATTATGTTTAATAAGTACTATGTCAAAAAAAAAATACGCTCTTTATTATTTGGCCAAGTATGTAAAACATTACACAAATAGCATATTTTAGTAATTCTCCGTAAAATTATTTTAGACTACTCATAAAAATTTTCCGACTAAATTAGCGCACAGTTTTATAAAAACAGCCTAGAAAGCTATGGAAAACTGAAAATTCACAATCTCCAATAACTTCATGAAAAAAAAATCATCTGTCTGCAGTAAAATTCGCGATTATAGTTTACAATAAAAAATCAAGCTTACTGAAAGTTCGTTAATTTCCTCAGTCCAATGAATTTATTTATAATAACTGTTAGGTTATTAATATTCTATAATAATAATGTTTTTCCTTTCTCGAAAGACCTCGATTTTTAAAGGCTTTTCTGTCGTATCTCATTAAGCAAACTTTTTATTGCGGAAGTCTGTGTCAAAAACCCTTAATGTTGAACCGTTTGATGTGTTTAGGGCACTCGAGAAGGCGGACCAGCCCGAGCGGCAGGTCTCAAAGCCGGCGACGTTATTATCTGGTGTAATGGGCAGCGACTCACAAATATTCCATTCGAGCGAGCAATCGAAGTAATGCGCGGCTCGGACGTTCTCGAGGTGGTTGTTAATCGACCAGTGGTGACGCATCCGCCATATGATTGCTCGGCGATACGAGCTTCCAGTGGCTACGACATGACACGATCGTTCGGCCCCTATAGCAACCCTCCTTCCGGGATTATAAATCTCAAGTAAGCAATCTGTTATTTCTCTTCATTAGCAATTTCATTATAATCATTGGATGATGTTTCTAGTCAATTAAATTTTTTTTTCTAGAGAAAAAAGTGAAGATGTTTTGCTGAATTTTCAATACGGTATTTCTAATAATTTTAGGGGTGGATGGCCTATGTCAATGTCTACTAGCAGCTGCTCATCATCGGAATGGAGTAGTTCGGGTGACCAGGTGAATAAGATTAAACATAAAAACGTCAAAAAATTGTTTATGCTATAATTCATTGCCAATTATTGTTTAGAAATTTGCAAAAATTTTTTTTGTCATGAATAGAAATTTTTATTGTTCACAAACATTAATAGTACTTCATGTAATTATTCATTCGATAATTCCGGTAATTATTCAATAACCTCAATCAATAAGAGATGATTTCAGTATTTAATCAATGTCCTCAATTAATAAAAGATCCATTTGTATTAGCAGCTTTAATTATGGGTACAAACAGTTGCGTTTCAGTTCCGTAGTTAATTAAACAACAATTCTTTATTTTCTTCATTGAAACAAATTATTGGCTTGCTTCTGCTACCTTGTTAGCTCTGGAAGCATTATTTCTCTGCTTAAATTGGAAAACAAACGTTCTTTCTTCATTCAGTTACCAAGAAAAAAAAAAACATTTCCTTTATTCAACAGGGTCAAGAATGGACCAGAAAACCCAACAACACGACAGTAATAAGGGTCAATCAAAACATGAATCCAGGTTATCCTTGCCACCCAGCGTACCGTCAAAATCACGTATCAAGTCCAAAGGTAGAGAACGAAGAGCCGCTTTACGATCCAGTAGCGCCCCGAGATTACGAATCTCACGATTTCGACGCGAATCCTCGAGACGAAAGAAATCGACGTACGACGTACGATCGAGACAACGGACCGACCTACGATTGTCCGATGGACGAGCGCAATTCTTACAATATTCCTAAGGCAAGTCTTACACAATTTTTGCAAGAAAAAAACGGTGTTTCTCCTCGTCGTTTATTGTCTTCTTTGTAAGACGGAGCTGAAAACAAATTGTCTCGTAAAGCGTTTATCGTCCATATATAACGGCCACTGTCCCACAATACAAATATGCAAAGTGCAGTCGAGCGATATTGCAAAAGGCGGGAGACGCTCGTTAACTAAGTCGTTTATTCGATCATTAATGCGGCTATCGAGTGTCATGCATGGTATCCACTTTCTATTATCCGAAGCTCATCCGCAATTAGCTGGCGTGTCTTACGAACGCGTACACACACCGGTGCCAATTACCCTATCGATATTGCGAACTTCTACAAGGCACTATACGTAGAAGCCACGGTTTCTCATGCTACTAAGTATTAAACCGATCTCCTGTCTCCCAACAGAAACATCGGGAGCACCGCAACATCTTCCTTGTTTATTCGTAATTATCGGCCGCCGTTGATGGGAGCACTTCGACGGCTGGATAATTGCAGTACGTTCATTCGTATGAACGTACTGGAGAGTTATTCTCGCAATTATCTAGTCGTCGAAGTGCTCTGCGAAATTAAACCGGGACATTAAAAATGTCTCATGGCATTAACAACAATTTTGCATCGCGTTTACATTGCGTGGGGTAATCGGTAGAAACTTTCGGAATGTTTTCTGGAAATTAGTGTAAATAATAATTACTCGGATTTATTGGTGTGAAAAGTTGTCGCTGTTTGTTACATTCTTGGCGTGATTCTTAGTGCTGATTAATTTGCTGGATCGAACAATTTCTTTCGGTTCGCCAGGAGCGATTAATTTTTCTTTGCTTTGCCGGAAATGACAATGAACGGTAATGGCAGGTAATAGTTGGAAATTGAATGGTATTTGGGATTCAGAGGATTTTTAGGGGGAAGAGAAAGTTATTTTTCAACCATTATGAAATATGATTTGGAAATCAATTTGCTTTATTTAGATTCATGAGCGGATTTTATGATGAATGACAATTTTTTTTCCAGGACAACGGACATCGACAGGACAATCGTCTCGCGGATTCACAGTCGAGTGAACGAAAAACCGTGACGACTGTGGAGGTTCATCAGAGCGGCGGTTGCCCACCCGCACCGCCTTGCCTGCCGCCACCAATGCCACACAAATGGCAACCAGGTAAATTGAAAAAATTAATAAATGTGAAGGACACTACATTATTACACCTTTTGGCGGATTGATACTTATATTTTCTGTTAACATAGAAAAAAAGATTTTCTTCTCTAAGCTGCGGTTTCACTAACACTAACAAACTTTTTTCACGCTTTGATCTCGGATAAGGTCATCTTCAGAATTTTTTATTTCTTCCATGGTTTTCATTTTTCGTCCTCTTTGTACATTTTTTCAATTATTTTAGTTACCGGCTTTTTTTGTGTTATCGTGTTTTTCACACAAACAAAAAAAACCGATTTTACCAAAAAATCCGGTGACCAAAACCAAATAGGATAAATATAGAAAGAGACGAAAAGGTGGAGGAGGAGGAAATGATAATGTGAAAAGAAACTCGATCGAGGTTATATCGTAAAAAAATGTCCAAAAAAGTCCAAAAAATTTTTGTTTAGATATTAATAATATTTAATGATTTTGAAGCCGGCACAATTATTCAAAAAATTTTATTTATGGATTATTCACGAATCTAATAATACAATGTCGCGCGCTACGTTCGCGTCGCTCACGTGCTTATCAATGCACCGATAACGTAGCTAACGTACTATTTGAATATGCGATGTTACTGTTATCTGCAAAGGCAGTTGACTAATAAGCATAAATATACAAATGTTGCTATACACGGTTTTTTTAACCTTTAGGAGATGCAAATTTTCGGTAGCAGATCTTTCAATTGATATTCCAGAAAGTACATCATACATATAAAATTATAATTTCTAGATGGACTTTGTATCAAGGCTTTTTTAGAAGTCTTTCGACAAACCTTACATGAGCACAAAGGGTTTAGAATAGTAGTGGTAGTAGTAGTAGTAATGTTTCTATTGCTTCACGCTTTACAAGCGCGCGCGAGTGTGTGTGAGTGTGTGTACGTTTGTGTTTGCTTGTATATGCGTGAGTGAAGGGCCCATCGACCGGAGACCTTCAGCGCGTGTTTTCTGTTCCATGTGGGGGGGTTTTTTTTTTCCTTATTCAGCTACTTATTTAATATTTTTTTTAAATGTATAGGTGTGATTGGTTGATATTATGGATTGTTTGAGTTTCTTGTTTAATTTATGGGTTATTGTTGGTCGTGTTGTTTTGTAATGTACGGAGTTCCTCTAGTAGGGTTTTGTGCGGATGTTTGTAGTTTGTCCTTCTTCCTGCTAATCTTTGTAAGCTCAGTCTGTTGATGAGGTCCATGTTGCTTTGTGCGAAGTCTGTTGTGAGTTTTTGGAATCTTGTTTGTAGTTTCGGGATTTTTGTAGTTTCGTATAGGACATTATTTCGCGGGTTGTGTAAGGGGTTGTTCGGATGCCGGATTTTTGTTATTTTTCTCAATGCTCTGCGTTCTGTAATTTCTAGATTTTTTATTGTTACTTGTTTAGCGTTGATGAAGAGAGGGTGGCCATATTCTAGTATTGGACGAATGATCATTTTGTATATTTTTGGGATATCTGGGAATATCCTCCCTATTTCTGGGAATCACCATCGCATCGATGGTGATTCCCAGATATTTGGCTGTGTCGGTTTTAGAATATAAATAACAGTTTCTCTAATTCTAATTTTTTTTAACTTGTATGCAATCGTTATGCAGAGTGCCAGAAATTTTTTTAAAAAAATGTATCGAATTGAAAACGTAACGTTATATTTTAGGGTAACAAATATGTCCTTAATGTTAACAATATTTGAACATTTATAAATTAGTATCCATTATGATTCAGGGACTCTTATCTTTATTCTCAAATTGCCAATACTTATAAGCCTTCAGCTTAATAATTACTTTCTGTTCTTCATTTTGTTATCTTTTTATTATTTCTGAAATTTTTTTATTTTTTATCTGAAAATATTAGGTCTGTTAGGAGACACTATCTACCGTTATTGTTTCTAATACATAAATCGATAACGATTTTATTACAAACAACTCAGATATCGCGGTATTTTTTGACTTCCTTCAAGTTAAAAGAAAATAGTTTTTGGTGTATAATCTTTAATTAAACATTTGTAGGAAAAAAGACAACGATACAATTTTTAACAATTTCAACGCAGTATCAAATCACGTTGTAGAAATATTTCCATATTTCCATGAAATGTACAAAAATTATTATTACGTTAGCATAATCATTAGAGTTAATATTATGTCATTTTTATTCTAAAATTTATATCACTTCTAAGTTCTAGCTTCATAAAGTTCTAGCTAAGGTTCTAGCTTAATAAAAACTTTGTTGCTCATGTGAATCTTTTGATTACTCCTCATAAAACTTCTCTTTCAAATTGTAAAAATATTAGTTACACGAATTTTTCTGGTTAAAATTTGATAATTGAAAGTTGGTTTCCAATGTGAAGTTTTTAAGCATGTGTTAAAAATTTAATAAGTGGAAGTGGATTTTAATCTGCCATTTTTAACCATCTGTTTAAAATTTAACAACTGTAATTTTATTCTCGATGTGGAATTTTCAAACATCTATTCAAAGTTTGATAACCAGGAGATGATGTTTAATGTGAAATTTTGACACATCTCTCAAAAATGTGATAACTGGAATTTATTTTTCAATGTAAAACTTTCAAGCCTCTCTTAAAAATTTACTAACTGGGAGATATTATTCAATGTAAACTTTTGAAACATCTTTATAAAATGTAATAACTGTAATTTGATTTTCAATATTAAACTTTTCAGCATCTCTTCAAAACTTAATAGCTGGAAAATAATATTGAATCTTAAATTTTCAATCATCTATTTTTAATTCAATAACTGAAATTTAATTTTTAATGTTAAATTTTCAAGCATCTTTTCAAAATTTAATAACTGATAGATGTTATTCACTGTGAAATTTTGAATTATCTGTTCAAAATTTAATAACTGTCATTTGATTTTCAATATGAAATTTTTAAGCATCTCTCAAAAATTTAATAACTGGAAAATAATATCAGACGTTCAATTTTTTAATCATCTGTCTTAAATTGAATAACTGGAAGTTAATTTTCAATGTGAAATTTTTAAGCATCTCTTCAAAATTTACTAAGTGAGAGATGATTTCAAATGTGAAAGTTCCAATCATCCGTTTGAAATTCAATAGCTAGAAGTTGTGTTTTTAGTGTGAAATTTATAATCATCTCTTTACGACTTAATAACTGTTGATTTTTAATGCATAATTGTTGCGTAAACGTTTTCAGAAACAAAACCAATGATCGCGATGGGAATGCAGATGGGTAGCACTTTATCGATGGGAAGCACAGGATCAACGGAGACGGAATCAAGCCTGGAGTCCTCTTGCGGCAAAGACTCGGCCTCGACTTCCTCGTCGGTGTCGACGTCCTCGTGCGAGCCAGCATCGACAGTATCCTTCGCTTCGACAGTAGCTGCTGCGACCGGATGTGCCAATAAAGTTGCAGAGCCGACTGCTCCTCGCGTGGTGCGTCCCTGTCCGTCGCAGAATTCGCCAGTACCGAACACTGATCTCGGAACGGCCATAACGCAGGAATTGCAGAGGCGAGCGCAGCAGGTACAGATCGAACTTTCGATAATATGTTAATAATACGATTGAGAAAATAAGTGCGGCGTACGATAAGCGCGAGAAGTCGATAGATTCTCGGTACTTCCTTCAAACGGCCTCAAATCACGCTTACGCCGGCAAAAAGAAGCCGAGAAATAATCTCGTTAGCGATTCGAACGCTTATCTCCCTCCATGAATCTTTAAGAAAGTGCATATCTTGGCTGCCTCGAAGAGGCATAGCCGAAGGGGCTGCAAGAGTACCGTTTTACTCATTCCTCAAGAGCGACACTCGACGGTCGCCCACTCGAGTCTATCGCAGGCTCGAGGCTAAAATCTGCTAGGAAATCAACGCCCTCGAGTGTCATAGTCAGGAAAAAAAACACACTTGCAATATCTTGCAATTATATCGGCTATTAACGTCCGTCAATGACGCGTATTCGAGTTTGAAATTTCTGTGACATAATACCTTTCGTAGACTGCAAAGTATTTTATCTATTGACTTTGAAGAAACGTACGTGTTGCGCGAAACGTGACTAATCGCCTTTTGTCACCGGATTTACGAGCCGCGAAAAAAGAAATCATGACTAATCTTCATCGGCTCATTTTGTTGCGCTATATCCGTCCCAAAGTGACGATTCTCTCGTGTCAGCCTAGCGAAACTCGCACGTTTGGTGATTTCAGAGAATGATGAACGCCGCCAAAGCCGAGGCTAATAAGGAGATACCTTGCGAACCGAAAAAACCACAGAATCCAGAGGCACTCAGAGCTCAGGAAAATAAAGTGACGCATGATAAGGTAAGAAAATATTTCAGCAGAATTTTTAAAGATTTTTCGAATATTATTGTGTACATGAATAAAATAGAAGTAAAAAATCAAAAGAGTTCTATTTCGTATTTCGAAAGTCTCAGAATGATTAATCGAGAATTTTCATACAAACAGTCTAAACAAATTCTTGATGACGGGATTCAGAAGAAGTAAATAATTATGAATACATTCAGAAAAATTAAAATTAATTGTACAAGTAAACAAAATTAAGGTTTTTTAAATTCGATGATAAATAAAGTTTTGACTTGAGCACTATGAAAAATCAATGTTCTCAGTATCTTTAGATACTGACGCAGAATTTTTCTGAACATTCTCAACATACGTTGTCACCTTTTTTCATAATTCAGCTTATGGAAGAATTCAAACGAGCGCATCGCAGAATGTTCAACGGCAATCAGCGCGTCCAGTTCTCAGATCAGCAAGAAGAAAAGGTAAGCAACTCGACCTCCTTTGATCGTACTTACCAATTATATAAACGAACAAAAAGTCGTGCGGTCTATTTTTGACTGATAAGAAAAGAGATTGTGTACAACCATCTACAGAAAACTCACGGTCATAAGAAAAAAATGGATCAGATTGTCCCAACAAAACACGATTGATTCCTCAATAATTATGAAATTTCGAGTATTATTCGCCAAGTCTTTCAACTGAATTAAAAAAAATAAAAATAAAACAAGTGGCAAAACCCCGAAAACTAAATGAATGGTGTGGCAATTGCAGATTTTGATCAAATCATCTAAACGATCCACGATAGATTTCTTAATTACTAAGGAATTTTAATCACTATTTATCAAGTCCTTGAACGACGAAAAGAAGACGGAAAATGCTTATCGTTTTATCAAATTCCAAGTGGAAAAGCCTCGGAATGAGGAAACGAGATAAACGGTGGAGCAAGAGTTGCAGCCACAACTATTTGGGACCAAGTGGCTGGCTGCGTGCTGACAAGTGCAGTAACCCTCTCTCTAATTGTATAATGACGGTAGCGAGCGGAGCGTAGAAACAAACTTTCTCCGTTTACCTTTTTCAGTAGCGAGGTGGATGATAACTGTTGGTTGAAGACGATGAAATAAAAGCAAAGGGTTCGCAACTCCGCAACGCTCTTCATCTGCCGACTTTTATCAGATTTACGCGAACAGACGAAATCTTCGTGAATTTCAATTTCTCCATTAATACTTTAATGCTCCAAAGTCATAATTGCGTCTCGGTAAATGCGCCAGATGTATTTGCTGATTAATAAAAAGTAAAAGTGTTTTTACGCGGTGCATCACGTCCGGCTATTTTATTGCACTTAGGAAACTAACTGCACATTGTATTTCATCTAACATCGCTAATTACGTTGTTACCCACTGAAAATCAGTTTAAATCCTCCATTTCGCCTCATAAACATTTTTATACAATAAAGAGAGCTGATAAGTTATATCCACTCATTTAAAAAATAATAGAAAATGTATATGTAATAACGTTTAAAAAAAGGGTCTTGCAAAATTTTTGTATAAAAAACTAGATATTTTTGCCCTTCAACCATTTAAAGCTATAAGTTGAAATTAATCTAATTTAATCTAATAATCTAGGGTGCGTATCAAGAACTGTATTAAAAAAATTAGCCCTTGCTTAGCAAAAAATGTAGGTTAATAAATTGATTAAAAGATTATCGATCTAAAAATAGATGAAAGGTTAATTCAAGTTGAAAAATTGTTTGCCAACGTAAATCGCCAAAATTCGTTGCTAAACAAGAGCAACTTTTGATTGCGTAAGTGACGTTAAAGAAATTTGAAATTCGGGTTACGCGGAGGAAGACCTTCTGCTGATAAGCTTATCGGAGCTTATCGCTTCGTTGATCGTTCGCGGTGGGAGAAGCGCAGTAACATTTAGTTAGTATGCGTGTCTTTCCAAGTCCACATCTGTAATGACACCTAAAAACAACTTATACGTACAGGCGGATCGATCTCACGAGCGCACACAATCGTGCGATCGTGTTGTTTCAAAGCTCACGAGTGGAGATAGCGAAATTCGCACCTCGGTATACGGAGCAGACTCGTCAGTCTCAGGTGGCCTCGCATTCAGTCTTGGATGGTCCGTCGAGCGCGAGTGAATGAAAAAGTTGACCGATTTGCATTTCTTCGTCGAGCCATAAAAATACAAAATCTCAGAAATCCGAATAATTGCATTTTCACCGATGAATTATTAACTTTGGTGATCGTAAAACATAGAGTTTCTCCCAGTGATCGATTTCGTGTTCAGATCGGGCGTTTCTCGAGGCCCTGAATTATTCGACTTAATCTATCAACGTTCCAGAATTTTATCGGCGATTAAATCGCTATTTTAAGAGGGAAAAATCGCGAGGGACGGAAGTGTGATCGATAGGGTACGCGCTGCTCAAAGCCAAGAGGGTCTCCCGGTCTCGTGAGCTCGCCAGCCGACGATTTATTCTTTTTTTTTTCCTTTGCTTCGACGGACTTTGCCGGGCCGGTGACAGACGAGGAAAATAATAGGCATTCGGTTACGTAAGCCCGGTCGTAAGAGCGTTGCGCTTGGGGCTCAGGTGCACGAGCAGTATAGTGCGGGAGCTCAGCTCGTTGTTGTCGATTTCGCAGGAAAAAAAAACGAGCAAAAAAAAAGTACGAAAAACCAGAGACATAAACATGCAAAACTTTGGTCTACGTTTCGTAGTCTGAACATCATCTTCAAACCGGTTCATTGCGTTTTAGTACAAAAGCTGAATAAAACACAACAATAACAATTGTATGGGAAAAAACTTGTAGCCCTGGCAAAGAACCGGTGACTGTGCCTCTAATCGGAGTGATATACTCACTCAATTAGAGTGTTTGGACACTAAGCGTGTAAACAAGGGAGTGAACGACAGAAACACCTGTTCAATCGACTGCAAGAACATTTAATAGTAAACTAACTAGTGTATATTACGAGTTTGAGAAAAAAAAAAAAAACAGTAACACTATGTGCTAAGTCACTTTTCTGAGGCCTGATGTTCCAAAAGTGAATAAAGGACTAAAAGAAAATTTGCCAAAAAAATGGACAACAGTGAATAACGATTTTGTGGAATAAATTGAAGAATAAGAGATGAAACCCTCTAACGGAACTGCCCCACGAAAGCGCGTGCTCGTCACGATCACACCGTACACTGTTAGTGCTCAATGGAAATTGTTTGTATCGTTGCGCAACTAAATAACGCTTCGAGTCTCTGATTGGAAAATATAATGGATATCGCAATTCGAGCACGAAGAAGATTTCTTGAATTATCATCCGTTTTTTATTTCTTCTTTTTCAGGAACAGGAGAAGCGTGTAACAAATGGATCCGCACCTGGCGGACCGCCTCCTCCACCACTTCCGCTTCCGGTTCAATCTGCAACCGCAAAGAGTCCCGAAGATGCGGTAGAGATGCAGAGTATCGAGTCGTTCAAGCTGAAAGAGAGTCCCAGTCCGATGATACCGAAGCCACCGTCTACTTATTTCCCACTCGGCAACTCCACCGGCTCCTCGCCGTCCTCAGCTGCTAGCAGCCCTCGACATAATCTCTCACCGGCCAAAGCGCAACTCAACGGAATTTCCAATCAATCTGTAAATATTAATAACGTTAATCAGACGGCTATGGACCAAAAGAGGAGCTCGCCGGTCGCTAAAGTCGCTCCGGTCGTGCCGATGTCGACCTTTGGACCAGGAAAAGTCGCTGTGAGAATCGGCGCTTACGAGGGTGAGGCTAAGCAACCCTCCAGACTGGATTTTCTGCCACAAACACCACCACGAGCTCCTGATTCATCACCAGCGAAAAACAATGTTGAAGAGGTTGTGGATGCTCCGGTTGTATCCAAACTGCAGAACGAACTGGCCGCCACGCTACAGCGATCGAATCTCAGAAAAAAGACTGAAGGAGTAAGTTTGTTTTCGCTTCTCTTAGTTTTTTTTCATCGTTGATGGGAAAAGTGGATATTTACCGGGATGTCCTTGATTCAAGAAGGCTGTGAATTATATTTTAGCCTGGTTTTCTTATTCTTTTACATTATTCACGAGAACTACTTCCGCGAAGTTCAATCTTTGTGGTATTCTAGATTTCTAGTCAATCTAAAATTAAGAATCTTTTATTGCTTTTCTTTATAGTTTTGTGTTCATAATTTTTTTTCTCTTTTATGAAGGTGGTTTGTAATTCGATTGTATATTTTTACATTGGAATATTTAGGACAATGTTCTCGGAGGTTGTAGTAATCGATTGAACTGCACGATAAGATTTCAATAACCTTTTGAAATATCATTTGAAGATTCTTGTTAATCATAATAGATTGTTTTTTGATAGCATAGCGACTGTTTAAAGGTAATTTTGATTCTTTCCGAAGCTTTTGATTTCTCGGCGAATTTTTTTTAATACGAAAAAATGAGATGGTCGCTCGATGAAGAATATTCTCGTTAACTTCGAAATAAATGGAATGTTTGAATGCTATATCTTGCGATAAGTGAGTTAAAAATCTAGCAAAATCATGTGATAACTGGGCTTGGTTGAGTGCAAATAAATTAACAACCTCTCAAACGTTAACAGAATGATTGCATCGTAATATTCTCCGACCATTTAAAACATCATAAATAGATTTTCAAATCTCTAATTCTTTCAGAAATCAGTTTCATGGTATAATTTATTTTATAATGATGCTTCGATAATAATAACAATCAGCGTTTATTATAAAATGTGTAAACTTTTAAAGAGCTGCGACAAATATAAAAATTCCCCACAATTTCATAGAAATATTGAAAAGAAATAAAGGAATACAGTTAATGCATTGTCGAAATAATGAGGAACCGTAATTTTTTGTTTACGATTTTTACGAATGTCATACGAAAAAACGTTTATTAGCAGCATTCAAAAGTTTACGAACAACTTTGTGATTATTCGAGAATGGTATTAGGAAATCATAACTACAAAACGAACTGTACTGTAAGTCTTATTTCATAAAAAAACGGAAATGTATGTTATGACATAGAGGAAGTGAAAGGGATGGATTATAAGTAATTGTATATTACCCTCGTTTTAATTGTTATGTTATTCAATTTTTTAAAAAGTCATTATTATTTTACCAGTAAATTAATCTGGCTAAATTGTCTTTCAGGAAAACAACACTGCCATCAAGCCAATTCCCGAATGCCCGGTTGTGCCAACCAGGATTTCGAGTACATTGTCAGAGACTACGGGAGTGTCTCTTCTGCAAAGTAATGTTGAAAAGCTCGCGGCCGCACTGTCAAACAGAGTTACGATAAAAGTTAGTCCCGAAAACGGTTCGCGATAAGGTTTTAAGCCTTGTTCTTTTACGACAAGAAAATTTAACCCATATACACGAGGCGATATAAAAGAGAAGTGGAGGCCTCAATAAATGTAATGTATTGTGGAGCTTATCGAAAGTGTAGAGCTTTTTTGGCAACTAAGAAAATAATACCAGAAAATAAAAATAGGCGTTGCAACGCGCGTTAAAACGAGGAAACGATAAACGAGTGGGCTCTTGGTTTGATTAATCTTTTACGAATACGAGCTATAATTGATACATGAATTTAATACCTTTATATATGAATATACATATACATACGTTTAGTATTACGAATACATATTATTATACGATCAGGCACCATCACCATTCACTCACCACGTAGTTCACAATGAACAAATCATTGTCACAGTATCGCGTGCATACAACCGTGTAAGCTTGTCCGCGTCTGTTCATCTCCGATGAAACGAATGAAGAGAAAATAAAGAAAAGAAATCATTTATCAGAACGAGATAATTACTTCTTTTTTCCTTCCATTTTGATTTCACTTAATCCTAAGATTCACAATAAATAAAGGCTATTTATTTGCTTTTTCTTCTTCATAATATGCTGTGATTTCCAGAGCCATGAAGAAAACTTTTAAAATGTCAGAAAAATTATAATATTTTATTTTGATTATAAAAACATGGAAAAAATTTACGTTTTTTAACCAAAAGTGTTCTTTTTCACTGTTAAAAAAGACTGAAAGTTTTTATGCATAAAATTGTAAAATAAATTTAATCACAATCGTGATACAAAATTTATGTAAATTACTATTAAAATTACAGCAGATTATGAAAAGTAATGTACTTTTACATTAAATTTAAAGTAAATTATTGAAATTACTGTACCGTACTTGAATCATACATCTGACTTGTATCGAAAATTCATTATACCAGTTTATGCATAAAAACTTCCTGTACCGATACATTAAATTTCAAGTAGATTTTTTTACAGTGTTTCCAACCTCTAAAAATCGCAAAGTTGTTAGTAAGAGCTTGTTACAGTATTTTCGCAATTAGCAAAGTTTTTGTTTAAACGATGAAAAGCATCGGTTGATTATTAAACGAAAGAAAGATATTCTTTTGAATCGTGGATTACTATTTGACGTTCAGATTTATACGTTTTCGAGCAAAAATCTATAAGAATCGCGAGATATGTTGTGAAGTTAGTCAAGACACGATTTTCGTCAGCTTATAGCGGTCGGTCGTTGACATTTTTTAACAAAACTTTGCGCGACAGTATTTTTCTGTCGATTATCTCATTTACATAATTACTTTAAAACTCGTTTTTATATGACTCACAAACAATCAAGAAGATGACCCTGCACCGTAAGACATTGGGAACGACTTTTCTTAATTATCGGCTACGTTAAAATCTCTTATGAGTGACAGAAGAAGTCGGAGATGTTCCTCGGCATGCAACACAATAGGATTCAGAAGCTCCTGTTGTCCGAGTACTGCGATTTCTCCGATACGGTACTCGTTGAATCCCCGTTTGCCGAGACTACCCGAGATGGCCGTGGATTGCGCGAAGTTGCGCTGGGTTTGACGCCCTCGAGGCTAGTAATAGCCGCCGATATACTAAAGAAAAATTCGACGTTTACCTGCCCTTCAAACCTCGATCCGAGCATCGAGAGCTTCGAACTCGTTTCGGTTTATCCTTTGGAGTACGTAACGCTCAGCGTTTTTCGTAGGAGACGACGGAGGACCTTAAAGGCAAGGTACAATGAACATACTATATATTTATTGAAGGATAATATCGAATTAGTGATGTTTGTACTCTAAAAGAGTATTAAAAAGTAGAACTTTGCGAATGGCTCACTCATCATTTTCGATTTTTTTTTCTACAATGCCACCTTTATGATAAGTATGTTAATTCATTTTGGCTTCTTCATAGAGGGAGCTTTGTAAAAAAAAAACCAGAAATAATGAGCAAAGTTTAGCTTTGCAGCTTCATTCGTTATCGAAGTTTAATTTCAGAAAAATTTGAAATACATAACGAATTATGTCGAGACCGTGTACTTATTATTGCTAAATAGTACTGATTTCATGAATAAAATTTGAGCTGGCTATCTCATGTTTTGCTAAGGTTAAAGCAGTAAAATCAATTTTTCTGATAGTGAAAATTTTAAGAAATTTGAACCACGTTGCAGATTATAACGAAACTATGTACTAATCATCGCTAAATAGTATCGATTTCATGCATGAAATTTAAGTTCGTTGTTTCATGTTTTGTCTGAGTTAGGGCAAAAATGTAAAGTTGTAGGAAATTGCAAAACTCTATAAAATCCGAAACACTCTTCTAAACTAAAGTTAGTCGTAGCTAATTTACTGTGGAAATGTTGCACAATTTCTTACAGTTACCTTAGTTCCATGATTTTTGAAAATTCTATACGTATAGAATTGATAACTTAAAACAAAAAGAAAAAACCTTTCCAATTAGACGTGTTAAAGTAAATGTTTAACACGAATCAACATTATGAATATTGTTACTACCACCGAAATATAAAATGAAGCCAATAACGATAATCGAAACCACATTATTGTCATTTTATTGTGCTTTTTGCTTTTTTTTAAATCGTGCTTCTGGTTTTGATTTTTGTCTTGAAATCGTCCATAAAAGGGACTATTTACAGGACATTCCGTAATTTCAAATAATAGTATCGGTATATAAGTATAGGTATATATAAGTGTTGAAAGATAATGAGCTACAATAGCATATACTGATCGCAGATTGATAGACGGCCGAGCAAAGTATTACGAGCTCGGTGGAATGGAGTGCAGAAGTATGTCCTGGTCTCTCTGGTGCCAACACTTGCGAAATCTTCTTTCCAAAAACGAGAAAGGCAGTTCATTGTCTGAAACGACTGCAGCGAGCTCCTCGAGTACGAGTACTCTCTACTTATTATCCTCGGGGGTGGAATTCAACAAGAGCAGCAAAACTGCTCGTGGAAGTCGAAGCAAATGTCGAGTATGGGCTCACTACGGCGGAGGCGACGGGCATTCGGCTTCTTGGCCCCGAAAGGATGTTTACCTAGGTCCATCGTACAACGAGCTCTCTCACGGTTACTACACACCCATTCCCATAAGATTCGCGGGTGCCAGCCTCGAGGATCTCCGCTACGAGCTTCGAGACGCCACGCCAAAGCAGTTGACCTGCGAAAAAACTTGCAGCAGCTGGCCTTGCAATAAAATCTTTAAATCCTATGAAAAGAAAAAGGATTTCAATCGTGGTGGTGCCCTCTGCGACGTGCTCTTCACTCGTGAGCACAGAAATCAAAAAAATTATTCCAGAAAGCAACCAAATCATGAAAACGACTCGGAAAATTTTAATGAGTGTCTCCAAAGATCCGTAGCTTTAGGAACTTCAGCAGTTCTTCATTCTCATCCTCAAGATTCCCATAAATCACAATGCAAGCAAAAAAGACGAATCGGATCTCCCAGAAAGCATGGCAAGGGTCTAGCCCCTAAATTATCGCGCTTTGGTTTTGGAGTACGCGAAAATTGCAGCTCTGGCCTATATCTGGAGCCTTGGGAGGGTGATAAGGATCACTATCGTCATACCAGATCAGCTCATAGTCATATGGATCCTTATAAATTAGTAGAGAGTGCAGTGAGCATCTGGGAAGCTAAAAGCAGGTCAAGAAAGCGGCTGAAGCATCCTCGACGTTATGCACTGGCAACCGCAGGTCATTTTTTCCACGCTTTTGGTCCCTGGTCAGTCCAACCGGGTGATAGGCTCTCAGTGCAGAGAAAAAGAGCCACCAGCGCTGTGGGAATTAGGAGACAGCCGGTGGAATCTGAACTGAGGCTCCCAGTTTCAAAAAGACAACTGGCCGCGAGTGTTTCGATGACTTCCTTGCTGCCAGGAAAATCCTGTGCCATGGGAGCGTCTACAAAAGGTCGAGTAGTTCTCTTTTGGACTCCAGAATACTGGTATCGTCCTAGAGCAGCTATTGCAGCCTATAGAGAGCTTCGAAAGCATCTGAATCTTCTGAGGGACTTTCGCGTGGAGAAAGAACGCATTAACCGGAGAAATTTCTTCTGCAGAAGAAAACGCAGCGCTCAGGGTGACTGCAGAGACTCTCAGAGTGTTATTGCTGTCGAGGAGAAGTCCAGCTCTATTTTAGAAAGAATATTTTCTTCCAAAGACGCTCGCAGAAGAGCGAAGGAGCAGAAAGAGGCACGAGATTGTGGGACAAGACAGTTGAAAAGACTTTTGAGAATGGATCTGAGAATTACTGCCTGGGATCTGGACAGCACGACTATGGCCAGACAGTTGACGCTGATAGATAGAGACCTTTTCCTGAGAATTCCTTGCGGCGAAATTGAAGTTTTGGTTTATCAAAAGTCATCCAGAAACGCTCCAAACATTGGCGCTTGGATTGCTTTCAGTCACAGAGTTTCATGTCTCATGGCTAGTGAAATATTAGTGACAAAGAAGCTGGATATGAGAACGAGATTGCTTTCGAGGCTGATAAATGCGGCGGATAAATGCTGCGCTCTTGGGAATTTTCATTCGTGTAGATCTATTCTCGCTGGGCTTCAATCCCCGCCGATTTATCGACTCAGCGCTACTTGGTCTCGTCTTAGGACTCATCATTCTACAAAATACGAGACTATGGAAAGGCTCTGCAAGATATTTAGAAACACCCGTGTCAAATCCTACAGAAGAGCTTGGAGCAAGTGCGAAAAGCGACCTCCATTTTTGCCCTTCATTGGCGATCTACTGACAAGAATTCTCGACGATCGGCAACAAAAAGATTCGTCAGCATCCGAGCCTTTTTCCCAGAAAGAAAGATCATGTAATTTACAAATTTACTCGGGACATCGAAAAGAAAATAGAGCGGTGGAAAAAACTGACGTTAAAATAAGTACAACAGATTCTAGAAAAGAAGATGAGGTCGGGAGTGAAAATGTTGTTGATAGTAGACAAAGTTTAGGCAGAAGAATTTTGTCAGCTGCTATGATGAAGATCAAACATAAGAAATCAAGATCCTCGTCCCTGGAAAAGAAAAAAGATGTGATTTCTACTGCGAGGGAAAAGATAATCGCACGTAAAGTTTGCGAACGTTGGCGCAACTTCGTTCTGACTGCAAGAATTCTTGCGGAGAGAGAAACGAAGTTCAGAAATATGGATTCAAAGCGGAAAAAAGTCGTGGAAATTAGTACTTGGGTGGTGGAATGCCAGAGACACGCCCGAGGCTATAACTTTCCTGGTCACTCGCTCGCCTGGGAGTTTTTGCTCAAAGCCCGTTACAGAGAAGACCGAGAGAACTTCTTCATAAGTTTAAAGCTGGAACCGCCATGCGGATGAGTCATGTAGATTGTGCAAGAGCACTGATCTATTACTTACTTTTTAAACGGTGATAAGAAACTTTTTAACGGAAGTTTGCTGGGAAATGTAAAGTCTGCGAACTTTTACTGTCATAGTTTAAACTTCAGCCTCGAGTTTTGAGCTCCTAACACGTTTTTCTTGAGAATTTCTTACTCAGTTGTGGATTCACAGAATGTCGAGATATTTATATGATATACACCATGAAGTGTGACATTATACATTTGCTTTGTATATATTATTCTTCTTATATAGTTTTAATATACTTTTACCTGCTTTTAAAAAATCACAAGTTCTAAACAGTTGATTTCATTTGAGTGACGCTTTAAACAATTTTGGATAAGAATAATTGTTTAAGATCAAGAAAGCATCATTTTTTAAATTTTAAACTTGATGTATATAATGGCTATTCCTTGTTTTTATGAATTTATTTTAGCTTTCAAGATATCAAGAACAGAAGAGAGCACAGGTTGAACTCTGCAAATTATGTTTATTATTACGTTATATTCTATAATCAACGTAAGATCAACGGTTGTCAATTACAAAGTGTGATCATACATTCGCTTTGTATATTTTAATCTACTCTATTAAGAGACGTGGTAGCGTCGCGACGCCAAGTCTTGAAAATAAAAAAATGTTCATGTAGAAAAATGCCCACCAGCCCGTCGCGTTTACCGCTATTGAGAGACGCGGTAGCGTTACGACTCCAAGTATTATTTCAAAGAAAAAAAAAGTTTCATGTTGAAAAATGCCCGCCAGCGCATCGCAGCTACCGCTACTCTTATTGTCCGGAGAATCGTGTGCCACCGACTTTTTTCAAACGGCTTCTCGACTTTACTCTAAACAAAAGACGCGGATCGTAAAAGTATCAGGTTCAATATATATATATTTTTTCATCTTCCAATTGAGTTTTGTCTCAAGAAAATCGGTGTACGCAATGCTGATATATTAATAATGTGATTTTTTGGCCGGCTACTTTGTTCGATATGATTTGTCAAAACTCACACATTCTCAGGCGGCGAAAATGTTACTCATGGGCAAGGTTTTATATACACGCGCAATGCACACAACAATACGTACGCGATAGAGCGAGTGTGCGACGGCGTCCCCCTCCAGCCTGTCTCTGCGCAGCCGCCGCAGTCAGCGAGCCTGATTACCTGTGTAAAAGTGCAGTGAACATATTAAAAGAGTTGTAAAAGAGCAAAAAGTGCAGTGCTAATAAATTGAAGTGGAATTACACATATGACCAAGAGGATCTTTGGTCAAATCTATTAAGCAAATGAGCAAGAAATGTGAGTAATATTTCTAACTGAAAACTATTCAATAATGTCATTTTTTAAATTCATCACGGAGTAATTTTTTTTTCATGTTTTTTTGAATTCATTACGAAGTTACTTTATTTTCATGTTTTTTTTATTTTAATAATTTTGCAATGTGTGGAGTGCACAATTCTAATAATTCCGCAATGTTGTGAAGTGCACAAGAATAAAGTGACGTCAATAGTAAAATTTTTTACTCGGTGTACCTTTTAGACCAAACCCGTTAACCAATTTTAGTGTTTGATGTCTTATATTAATTGGATGCACTCTCCGACAGATCAAATGAGACATCGAGCACTAAAATTGGTTAACAGGTTTAGTGCCAAAGCTACGGGTAAACATTTTTCTTTTGATCGCACCATTCTCGTGCACCGTACGTCTTTACAAAACTGCAGGATTATAATGCTTGTTGTGCACTTATATTTATTTAAAGAGGTTTACGAGTTACATTTTCTTTGAGTATAATTTTCTTTTAGGTTACCTGTTGATGTCTTCATCCATCCTTTTTAAAATTTTCTTTGATTTTTTAGCTATTGTATTGTTTTTTTCTTTGAATTTTAAATATTTTACCTTTCAGACCAATCTCGTCAACCAATTTTAGTGTTCGATGTTTTATATATTAACTGAATGCACTTTCCGACAGATCAAATGAGATATCGAGCACTAAAATTGGTTAACAGGTTTGGCGCGAAGGCTACAAGTGACAAAATTTACTTTTGACCTCCCACCATTCTGGTACACTGAACGTTTTGACAAAATTGCACGCATTTAATGCTTGTCATACACTCATATTTATTTAAAGAGGTTTACGTGTAACATTTTTCTTAAGTATCATTTAAAACTTAATTTTTTTTTAGTTTACCTGTTTATTCATTCATACATTCATTTTGTATTTTCTTTCATTTTTGAGTTATTTGTTGATTTTTTTTAAATTTTAAATATTCTTTCTATGTTTCATATTTGATATGTATTTTTATGTTTTTATGACTGCGAACATGGTGTCTGGTGGATGGTGTCTACGAGCCCTCATGGAGGTACTCATTATCCACTGCGACGGGGCGACTGCCGGTGAGCCCTCGACAGCGAAACAGGATCAATATTCGAATCGATATTCGAATAAGCAACTTTTCCAAAGGTAACAACGTGTTTTTGTTATCGGCAACGGATGGTAAACACGATGTCGCCCTTGGAAACTGCGTAAACAATTGTGCTATATATAATCGATATATAGATCGATATTCGAAATAACCGTCTTTAACGGTAATGGGTGTTTTTGCCATGGGTGACTGACGGTAAACACGTTAGCGCCCTTGGCAAATTATCACGGGCAGCAGGCCGATGAACCGCGAATTTAGTCGAAAACAAGTTTCGGCTAGAGGAGTGGGGAGAGAGGAACCCGCGCATTGATAAGGAAGAGCGCGCGGGACTCCAGAGCTCTTACCTTCCTGCGAGTCTAGCGAAAACAAAGTTACCACGTGAGCGCGGCTAGGGAGATAGACGAAGAACAAGAACAGTTGAAAAAGCGAGCGAATGCTAAATTCTATGAAATAAATTGTATGAAATAAACGGATAGGAAAGGCGAGGCAAATAATAAGCGATAATAATCGTTTAATAGAAAGTATATGTATTCTGTAGGTGCTAGGGTATCAGCGGATACATTCAGCGAGAATCGAAATTAAGGGAAATTGTATTGCGTGCGACAACAAGCATAATAAACGCGAGCGTTTTCATGAATTTATCACTTTCGAAACATAATCGTCGATCAAAGGAACGGTTTTTCATGATAGCTTACGGAAGCGCTTTCGTATCACCTGAGTTGTAGACGGCGCTCCGAAACTGTAAATTTTGAATCGATTTCGTAAATATACTCTACTTTTACCTAATGAAACGTTTATTTATTTATCGATCTCTGCTCGAATCTCGAATCCTTTAAATTTAATGTAAACTAGCGAAATACCGTTACACCACAGTGCAGATGAACAATAGAAGGTAAGGATCTGGATTTTTCCATTCATCAAATTGTTTAAATCAAATTCTCCGAAAAGGCTTGAATTGTAAAAATTTCAAAAAAATTCTCTAATTCTCTCGATGACTACATAATTACTGAGTTCTTCGAATATAGAGAAATAGTATATTCCATTAAGGCACACGTTTGAGTAGGGCAAGTCTTTCGTTTTTTATAAGGCACCACCCTCTCTCAGCAAATAATGAAGAAAAAAAAATCTTTCCTGTCAAGATGACCTGGAAGGGATTTTTCTACTATAAATTAACCAACTGATTGATCAATTGGTTGCTTCGAAACGTCGTTCATGAGTTTCACGGTTTGTGCGTGATCCAAAGAACACTGCCCTAAGAAATGACCTTAGTTAGGTCTCGTTGTGTTTAGTTACACTGCACACCATTTAAGCGTGGTAATTTTCCTAGGTTCTGTAAAGAAAGGTTATAGACAAATTTGAAATAATGAAATGTCATAATATTGCTGGCGACATGGATCTTTTAAAGCATGAGCTTTATTTAAACAAATTACTCCACTTAAAAAGCATTTCTATGTAAGTCAACCCTATTTTCGTTTTTCCATTTACGAATAAATTCTTTGGTATTGATTAAGAAGAAGGAAATTCATTTTCAATTTTTCCTGTTAAGGAAAAAGGTATCTTTAAAATCAAAAAATTCTTTTTGACCGACATGTTTCCTCAAATTTATGTACAATAAATGCTTTTGCTAAAGAGTAGATTTTCTTTTTGTTTCAGAATTACCAGAAGAAGAATTGGCAAGAGAGTCGGAAGACGAACAAGAATTTATCGGACAAATTTTTAAAAAATATATTTTTTTTAATTATAATTTTTAGACCACCGAAAAATGAAAAAACTAAATTAATGTTTTTTTTTCTCTTAATATAAGAGAATTTTTTAAAAAACTTTTCAGAATAAATTGTTTTCCATAATTCCAGAATGTTTACCAGATTCCGGGTTTTTTTTTGCAGTCAAATCATCGATTTAATTTTTTTTGGGCACACCCAAGCTACATTTCAGCCGTATTGATTTCCTCGACATTCATATGTAAATAACGACATTTTAAAATCGTTTATGTCATGGCATTCCGAATCGCTTAACAGATTACAGTGAAAAAATGTCAAATTTTGTATTCGGTGAAACGAAATAAAAAGTTGTAGATCATGGGATTCTTCAAACTTTGGTTATTTAGAGATCGAAATACAATAAATCGTTCCGAAGACTGATTAATTCGTTTGAACGACTTATTCTATTGTATTAATACCATTTGAGTGAAACAATGGAAAAAAATTATTTCTCCCATATCAAATTTTTTTTTTATATGAAAATGGAATGAATACTCTGAAATACTGAAAGAATCGGAGGGGGTGACGCCTCAGTGGGGCGTCCCCCCCCCCCCCAAGTTCGCAAACATACTTTTCTATGTTGCAGAATAATAAGACCTAATTCGTTCGGTTAAATAACAAATTCAGTCGCACAAACAAACGTTCATTGCACGTGCCGATTAATTTTAAATCATCTTGCAAGATTCAATGGTCAAATGGGTCATTGTAAGTATTAGTAAGTTTTTTTTCGTTAAAGTTTTTTTTTGTAGAAGTTTTTTTTGTGATGACACTATTTCAGCGCTAGCAGCTCACAGCAGACCACAAGCAGCTCTGAAAACTGCAAGAAACCGCTCCCATGAATCTATTTTTGAATTGTTTTCCAATCAACTCACGATATTTGCGATATCTTTTCGAAAAATTATAATTTTGGCATCCGCCTCGATTTTCCCGACGGATTTTTTTCCGCTGATTACGAACATGACCATAGTTTAACGATCTTGCACAACTGAATCGATCGAAATATCCATATACACCGAAAATGAAGATGTCCCGAGGTTTGAGCGATTCTGGCATGTCAGTTCGACGTAATAGTGTCGAAATCATTCATTTCGTTTGAAAACATAAAATTCTTACGTTGAACGTCGCCACGCACGGCTGTATCGAACGAAACTTTGATCTACCCTGAGAATCAAGATTTCGCGTGTTTCGAGATTCTGGCATCTCGGCTCGACATAAATATGTTTAAATCATTCACTTTGTCTCAAAACACGGAATTCTTGCGTTAAACGTCGTCTCGACTGTATCGAATGAAACTTCGATCTACCCCGATAATCGAGATTTCGCGTGTTCCGTGCGATTCTGGCATCTCGGCTCAACATAAAAGTGTTGAAATTGTTACGCATATGGCTCAAAAATGGCTCGAATCCAACTAGCGTTCGTTATTAACTCTGTCCCTGCACAAAATACACCTCACAAGGTGACACGTCACAATAAAGAACCTAAGGTTTTCGAATCGCCAGGTTAAGTTTTTGGTAAAGCCTTTCCAAGGCTGTATTACGTCATCAGATGGTAATACGCGTAACAATAGGTCCGTAGCCCAACGGTGTCTTTATGGACGCAGCAATCTTCCTTCGAGTATCAGATTCAAGATCGATATGAGAAGCGAGCAGAACACAGTGCGTATGAGAATACTTATCAAAATGTTGGTCAAAGGTCTCGCTTCCGTGGACTTCCGTTACGGCGAACAGATGATCTCATCAGAGAGCAAGTGACGAACCTTGAAGGATACGACGCGAAGCAGGCGAAGAATCAGAGCTTTCTGTAATCGATAAGATGTCTTCGGGCTTTACACGAAGGAGAAGGATCACGATTTATGAGTGAACACAGATTTTAATTCACTTTGTTTTATCGGATACAAATAACAGACTTGCTATATTACACTCTTGTACACTGTCGTAGCGTTATTATAAATTGGAGTCTATTATTCCGCTATTGATGTTTTATGATTAGCACAGTAACTAATTATGGCGAAGCAGGCTTCTGCACTCGATCACATCAAAGCGACTTCTGACGATCATTGTCAGCTTAGCGACGCATCCCACTGCAAGGTGCAGGGGGTCTTATCGCGAGTCGATGAGGCGGTCGAAGACTACACCAGCCGCGATGCAACACATCGTATGCATATCCTATGAAACTGATATACCCTTATAAATGTGTCCGTGGTAGTAGAACGCAATACCACGGGCAAATAATTTTATGATTATACGAAAGCAAAGTTCTTTTGTTTAAACGGTAGGCTTAACAAAATAATTCATTTTGACATAAATAAAGAAATTCACGCGGTAAACGTCGTCTTGCACGACTGCATCGAACGAAACATCGGTCTACACCGAGAAACGAGATGTCCCGAGTTTCGAGCGATTCTGGCATCTCAGCTCAACGTACACGTGTCAAAATCGTCCATTTTGTCCAAAAACATGAAACTTTTGCGTTAAACGTCGGCGGTATCGAATGAAACATCGATCAACCCCGAGAATCGAGATTTTGCGTGTTTCAAGCGATTCTGGTATCACAGCTTGACGTAACAGTGTCAAAATTTGAGTTGAGTTCCGTTCACGGTGTCAATAGTGACAATCATTCTCTGACACGCTCGTTCTTTAAGTTCTTCAATCACAGTTTAATCAAGGTTTTTATCACTCAACAAAGCTCCTCCGCACGTTGCTCTTATAAGACATTTAGCCTCAATTATTTAGAGATATCTCTCGGTGAAAAGTGCTCCAAACTCGCATAAACAAGGCAACGAAAAACTTCGCTAAATCACGCTTTTCGGTATTGGTATTTTCGTCCGTCACCAATACACCTTCGACGGCTTATTTTGGCGCGATCTCACTAGTGCGTTACACCAGTATTAAAGTCACAACACACCACCGCTTTGTTGTCTCCTACCACGCGTATCCCTTTCGCCTCTACTTACCACTGTGATGTAGAGGCGCGCTACATCGAAGGTATAATCGATAGTCGAAACCCGCGAATCGCGCGTAACCGCGTAAATTCAAATGTCGATATATATGATAGAAAGAGATAGATATTTTAGAGGTAGAAATGGTCACACGAGAATGTAAAGAGCGCATGGAACGAGGCTTTCTCTTTTATGACGTTGGAGAAACACATGGCAACTCGCGGACTTTATGGAACCCTGGACTCAACAATAAACATCAAGCGGATGTGCGTCTGTTTATTGTCGCAATTGTCCTCTGAGAGTGGCCAAGACTTGCAGCGACGTGACTTTTGTCGGTTTTCACGGCTTAAGGAAAACGCCACTTAACTGGACAAAAAACAGACACACGCGTGGACGACGCATTCTTGCCACGTGCTCACCATCAGGCCCAAGCAACGCCAGCCTCGACGAAGGGAGGCGAGGCCCACATCGCGAAAACCGAGGGAAGACACCCTTGGAGGAGGAGAACCAGCGCAGGAACATCGATTGGCCGACACTCACTCTGGAGGGAGGAAAAACCCCCGGCTAACAACACTTCGAGACTCCAACCACCGAGAAATTAAAAGAAGCTGACGCAGAACTTCCCCGACTCTTGGAGAAGACACTCGCGATACTTGTAGTCGAAATTGTATTTTTACTTTGTACTTTAATCTGAAAATATAATGAACAGTTTAACGTAATTTATTTTCATGAATTTGGAGTTAGAATAAACTTTATTTGAACCCGGTTGCCTTTCCCGCGCTTCGAGCCGAACACTTTAGTGTTCCACGCGTGAAACGATCCCATCGCGCCATCTACTAATAAATAATCACGTAAAATCATAAATGACCGGAAAGTAGAACATTACACCGCACACCGCGCTCATTGCTGCCACGTGCTGCCGCGGTCATTGACCTTCTTCTTCTTCTTCTTCTGCTCCTCCTTGTTTGGCTATCGCCATCTGACGACGGCATGTGCCACCACCAACATTCAAATCCTCGATTTTTTAACAGAAGGCGGGAAAGGGTACCGGTTTCAAACGGTTGGCGGGGATATGAGGCCTGGTGAGCCTTACAAAAAGCCTTAAATATTAATCTTAACCTAATCTTAAACACTACTTACATTCTACTATACAGATATCTTATTATGAATAAAATACTCGCAGATAGGAATGAGTTTTTTGAAATTACTTAAAAGGAAGAGTTTGGTTAGGTCCATGCCTATTACAATTTTTAGTTTAGCGAGAATATGTTTTATTTTTGTCCTTTTAGCCTCTAAAAGCGTACAATCCCAAAATAAGTGGTTGATACTGCATACATCAAAACCACATTCACATTCTTGTGAGTTAACGATCCCTTTCTTAAATAAATGAGACGGAGTGAGAGTATGTCCTCTTCTTATACGATTAATTATTAAAATTTGTCTTTGGGAAAGATTAACTTTGTTAAACCAAGGCTTGTAGGTTGTGACCCGATGTTCGCTCCTGAAATGGTAGGAGAGGGAAACGGGTGAAATAAATAATGCGGCGGTTTTATTAAAAACTAGAACTTACTTTGATTATTTAAAAAAAATCAACAAATACGAATAATATGAAAAAGAAAAAAAAAGAAAAAAATGGTGAGAAAGCAAAATCCGATTACTCGGTTCGGGGGAGCAATGAAAAATGGTACATATAATATGGGCGCCAGTTGCAATTCGGTGCAACACCGTTTGTGGAATCCAGCAAATTGAATTCCTCAAATCTAAAAAAAAACATCAACTATTAAAAATTACCAAATCTCAAACCAGGAAGTGGGAGAGCAAATACGCGAAAATATCAAAAACAAGGGGGCATAGGGTATAGGGTAGAGCTGAGACGAAGGTCAGGGCAGGGGGGGATAAATGGCCTAACGGTCGGCTGAAGAAGTGGGTGGTAAGAACGGGGGTGGGAGAAGTTATAGTCGAAAATTCGCGAAAAGTCCGAAAGACGATTCACGGATATCGGCCTCTAGAATTATGACAACAAAACAAATTAATGGGAAGGGAAAAATTAATAGAAAAATCCCAAATTGTCCTTCAGACAATTTGGAGTAGGGTGACGGGTATTAATTAATAATTGTGGGGGGGTAGATTGGGGATTTCGGTGCGTCTTCAACGAGTGTCCCCTCTCAACGAGGGGACACTCGTTGTCGATTTATTGGGTGTAGTATTTTAATGATGGGTGATTTCTGTGGCGAGCGGGTATTTAGGGGTTTCACGGGGCCGTAAAAAAATAGGGGTTCAAAACTTACGGTATTTTTAATATTCCAAATCCAAAATTGAAGCACTCAGCAATAAATTTTGTCGCAGTGGCACTTTTGACTCTCTTTAACGGAGCACGAAAAAGGAATAATAATGGCCAAGAATCCCCTTTGTCTTCTTGCTCGAATTATTCTAATTTTCTAATTTTCCTATCGGCTGATTAGCATAGAGAGAGACATCAACGTTGCCGCGGGCCGTATTTGCAACGCGGGGTGGTAGTTCGAAAGGTGAGTGATGGATGGCGGCAGGAGTCCCGTAAATCACCGATCGATATTCTCTCGCTCAACGACGGTTTGCGATCCTCTTCACGTTGAACCAGATATGAGTAGGGAGATTGCCAGTAAAGCGATATTCTTGAGGCAACTTTTTTTCCGTGTTTGCAGCGCCGCCACACTGGAGAGTTGCCGAACTAGACCCATCCTTTTGATTGGTCGAATATATATAGATTTACCCGACGTGGAAAAAATTGTGCGCTTCCGACCCATCTTTCTGATTGGTCGAGTATATATAGATATACTCTCCATCGGAGAGGTTCGTGCGTTTCCGTAGCTTACGACCGCGCTTGATCCTTTGCGACCGCCGTAATGTTGCTGGGACCATGCATTGAATTTCAGGTGATCGCACGGACTTCGTTGTACAGTCTTCGAGCCTTGCTTGAACATATCTTAACCGTATCAATAAATCATTTCAAATATTTAAGCAAGCCCGGCAGATATACGCCAGTTTATTCACGCACCAAACGAATTTCTTCCCGTTAATTTTTTTATTTTTTAGCGTTTATACGTAATTTAATGAATATATCTTCGCAGCGACGAATTTGTTGCTGGGAGGATATATATATTTTTTTTCCGCGTTCAATAATTTCGGATAAGCATGTTACCAAATTAATGTTATTGTCATCCCTCTAGACTTCATATCTAGTGTTCGTTCTTTTATTCGAGCAACTAATGGATGCACTTTAGAGTTAAAGACTACTTGATTCAAGGCGAGAATAGACGAGAGAGAATCTGAACAGATTACCGACTCTCCGGAATAATTTTGGTCTATAATGTCTAAAGCATGCAGAATAGCGGTCAGTTCTGCTGAAAAAATTAAACAGTAATCATGTAAACGATAATGGTCAACCAAGGCCAACGACGAACAGTAAACAGCTGCTCCCACTCTGTCCGGAAGCTGAGTCTTTGACCCGTCGGTAAATATAAAGGTCGCGCGGGGGAATTTGAAACCCATCTTGCTATAAAAAAACTGATTCGTGTTAAAGATGTCTAAGTTATTTTTTTTTTAACTCAGATCCAATGGAGTAATCCATATTAATAGATGACATCTGTGCTTTCAATGAAACTGAGTAGCATGTTAGAGTTGAGTGTCTTTTGATCATGAAAAATTTATCTTTTTATTTTTGCCAGATGAGGAAAAGACTGTGCATACCCGACTTTCTCGGTTTATTCATGTTATTTGATATTTCCTCCATGAGCGATAATCTAGGGACAAGCAGATTCGCTGAAGCTTTATATGAATTGGCAATAAGTTTTTTAATTAGAAAAATTCTTATAAACTTCAATGGAGGATCACCGGAGAGATGTAGTAATGCATTTGTTGGAGTAGTTGCAATATACCCTAACACACATCTCAAAGACGCTTATTGAGCGCTGTCCCGTTTAATAAGGGAAGATGCCGGGGCATCATTATATACTTGCGAACCCCAATCAATCGCTGCAAGTACTAGTTTTCGGGTGGGCACCCCAGCTTATTCCAGATATAGCTTTAAGGATTTTTATCGCCTTGGACACTTTTTACTTTCTCATCACATACAGAGTATGTAAAAGAGAAAGTATTGCACTCCAAAAAAAATTCAATTTCAAGATTTTAATGGAAATACATGTTTCGAGTGTCCTAGATGCCAAAAAACACATTGACTCATTTCTGTCCGTCCGTCTGTCTGTCTATCTGGCGTCGTAGGGGCCGTCCGAAAACACAATAACTTTTGAAAAAATCTGTGGACCGCAAAGAAATTTGGTGTCCACTTTCTGCATCTAAATTCTAGTTTTGGTATTGAAACCCAATCCAAAATTTCCACTATTTCTGGTACTTCACCGGAAATGTGAAGAAATAAAAATAAAATATGTTATTCATTTTTTATGCTTTTGATTCAATAAGCAGTGAACAACAAGTGATTCAATATAGTGAAGTCTTTGTTGTCTTATTAGTTACTCACATGACATTTCTGAAACCATCCTCAATCAGAAATTTCTATTGTGGAATATGGATTTCCTAACAGGTCTACTAAAAAAGTAAAAAGACTGCTATCAATGATCTTGAGCAGTTTTCAGGGAGAAATACACTATAAATATTCACATAAAATATTATATATAGAAAAGTGCATAGACAGAAAAGATTTAAGTTTAAGTTAACACTCATGATGTTAGACTATAAACACTGATACATCCATAGTTTTCATTCTTCGTTGTTTGTAGCGCAGCGCGAAACCTGAGCGAAAAAAGACTGCTATCAATGATCTTGAGTAGTTTTCAGTGAGAAATACACTATAAATATTCACATAAAATATTATACATAAAAAAGTGCATAAACAGAAAAGATTTAAGGTTAAGTTAACACTGATGGTGTTAGACTATCAACACCGATACATCCATAGTTTTTATCACTCGCATAGCATTTCATATGAATTCTAAATCCTGCGGCGGCCTCACATACGCCATAATCTGCGAAACCTTTGGTATATGAATAACAAATATAAACCGACTTGTCAAACTATCGCAGTGCTGACAATAACACCAACAAACAAAAAAAAAAGAGAGATGTGGGGTGATGGCGCGATCATAACGTGCACGTCCTCGAGAGGGCGGGTCGTAGCTTGAATTTGAATTGAAAAATGCGTTCGTAACATATTATAGGGTGAGATGTAGATTACAATTGGAAAAACAATAAAAATACAAATAAAAATAAAAATTGAAAAACAATAAAAATAAAAATAAAAACTAATAAAAGTTAAATAATATTATCAAGTAAAAAAACAATCTATTGTCTAAAATTTATACAATTACAAAAACAAACAAACGAACAGTACAAACTGACTTCACAACCTAACTTCACAAACTAACTTCACAACCTAATTTCACAAACTATCTTCACGACAGTAACATGATGCCAGCAGCAATCGAGATAAGAAAGTCACGTGTTGCGTCACGCCAGTAGCAATTTTTTTCTTTAATATATTTAACATGATTTTTCCACGATAGTTTTTGGTCTAATACAACGCCCAAGAATTTCGCAAAATACGAGTTGGGAATGAGAATATTGTTGAGAGTAATTTTTGTAGAAGCCACAGGCAGTATTTTTTCGTAAAAGTAACAAATATCTAAAGTCAGTTAAGCATCAGCGACTATGTGAAGCGTGCGATACAGATCGTTGGAAGCATGATATAGGACAATATCGTCTGCGAAAGAGAAAAAAATTTCACCTCAGGGCCAACGTTAAACAGAATTTGAGAGAGATATAAGTTCAAAAGGATAGGGCTAAGTACGGAACCTTGGGGTAACCCCTTTATCACATGTCTCGTATCTACCTGTCGATTGTTTATGGAAAAATGGGCTATTCTATTAGATATCATATTTTCAATAAACAAAATTATATTCATCGGAATTTGCATATTTTGCAGAAGCTCAATTAAAGTAGAGGGAATGACATTGTCATAAGCCCCTTCAATGTCTACAAAAACAGCGAAAAGGAATCCTTTCCTGAGGAAATTAGTATTAATATCTGTAACAATCGTTACAATACTTTGCATACATGATTTATTCCGTCTAAAACCAAAGAGTTGCTTCGGTAGTATATTATTGCATTCAACCCACCAACGAAGTCTCTCATTAATTATTTTTTCTAATAATTTAAGAACCACCGATGAGATAGAGATAGGACGAAGCTTGTTCGACCCCGGTTTAGGGATTAAAGATACCGAGTATTCCTTCCAAGAATGTGAAAAAATGCCATCATCCAAGAATTTGTTGAAAAATTCTAGAATAATCTTTTTACCTTCAATAGGGAGGCTTATCAAAGTTGAATTACATATAGATCTAAGCCTGACGATGACTTCACATTAACTTTACTGAGAGCAGCATCTAATTCTTCCGCCGAGATCGGGGACGAAATCTTCGGAGGACCGTCACAGGATCGACGAAGCATAATAGGGGAAGGAATGATATTATTGTTGTTAGGAGCGATTTTGTCCACTGCTGTTACAACATTCGGATTATCCGCTGAAAAACTCGGACGTGGAGCTCCAAATCTTCGTTTGAATGATTTTATTATTTGCCAAGTCTTGGATAAATTCATTTGAGGATTTAGGGATGGGCAGAATTTTTTCAAACTGTTGGATTTTGCTTTTTTCAATATTTTTTTTGGCGATTTTACAAGCTTTCAAATACAAGTTGAAAGTATCGTCAGAAGGAGATGATAAATACTCTCGCTGAGACGCGCGTCTATTGTCTACTGCAGTTGAACAATCCTGTGTCCACCAAGGCACGGAAGGAGGAGCTTTATATTCATTAGATTTCGTCCTGTATGGCATTTTCGCTCCTGCATAAATTAAATTCTCTTTAACTAATTCTATAAACTTATCATATTGATCTAGAATCGGCTGGTCTTCTTTTAATTCTTTAGGAAAATTTTAACAACATACTTGTTTAAATAATTGCCAATTAATTGTATTTAAGTTAAATCTTGGTCTAGCGTTAGTCATGAAAGCGTGGAGAAACGGAAGTTTGATTTGAATCGGCAAATGATTACTATGCATCGAGTCCGGCAAGGTAGACCAGCTATATGAAGGAATTAATTCAGGCGAGACAATAGTCAACTCTGGAACGCTTTTTACTCCGTGGTCAATATGTAATCTTGTTGTCGACCCGTCGTCTAATATACAAAGGTTGCTGTTGTCTAAAGCTCATGCCAAATGGTTACCTGAGTGATTACGTAGTTCACTACCCCAACTATAATGATGAGTCTCCACAGATTATTACATTCGAGAATAAAGTAGTAATGGAGTTGAATGAAT
This sequence comes from Tromatobia lineatoria, assembly GCA_949699805.1. Classification (NCBI taxonomy): domain Eukaryota; kingdom Metazoa; phylum Arthropoda; class Insecta; order Hymenoptera; family Ichneumonidae; genus Tromatobia; species Tromatobia lineatoria. The sequence goes on from OX453050.1 coordinate 4,076,446, forward strand.
TTGACCATTCAGAAGAGGAGACATTTGCGTCCGGAGGTTAATAAGTATTGAGTAAATGATACTTGGAAGAACCGAGCTCAAATCTAATAAAAATACTTTTGAGTTTTTTGTTGATCGAGATGTTATCTATTATTTCAAAAGGTATGTGCGACCTTATTAGTGTAGCAACCCCCCCCCCCCCTTCGAGCCATCGGGGAATCTCTATCTTTTCTAATAATATTAAATGATCGAAAAGAGATATTATGCTTTTCCCTTAGCCAAGTTTCCGATAAACAAACTATATCGAAGACCAATATAAATCTCTGTAAATCATGAAGTTTATTTAAAGCGCTTCTACAGTTCCATTGAGCAATAAGAAATTCATTACGACAGTCCCCCATCGTTCATGTCTTCAAACATAAATCGGTCTCCCGTAGCGATTATCATCTCAATAAGCTCTTCCGAACCATTGAATTTGCGTCTAATCGTATCACACAAGCCCTAGTGGACCTGGTCGACCAAATATTGACCAAAAGTCGACAGTCGAGATGTGCAGAATGTCGACCGTAAATCTACCAAATAAAGTCAACTTGTGGTCAACTTTACCGACTTCAAATGCACTTTCGGTCGAGTTGACCGTGCATTATAGAATGGCTATCAGTGTAGTTGAGTTTGGGTTGACTCAACCGACTTGTTGCTGAAAGATACGTATTACACGTCGACTTTCAGTCAACTTTGCCGTGAGACAACTTAATATCAGAATATAGTCGTCGAGTTTGAGTCGACTCAACCGACTCAGAAAATATAGTCTTCGAGTTTGAGTCGACTCAACCGACTCAGAAAATATAGTCTTCGAGTTTGAGTCGACTCAACCGACTCAGAAAATATAGTCGTCGAGTTTGAGTCGACTCAACCGACTCAGAAAATATAGTCGTCGAGTTTGAGTCGACTCAATCGACTCAGAAAATATAGTCGTCGAGCTTGAGTCGACTCAACCGACGCTGTTAAGAATGATGTTTACTGGATCGACTTTGGGTTGACTCGATCCACAGGTTACTAGACGGTTTATACAGTGAACTTCGGTCGAGATGACATGTTGCAACGGAGTGCGGAGAACATATGGGGCAATCCACCCTGTTTCGACCAGGTTTTGACCTTGACCCCTCCGATTTAGCGCATAATTTTTTTTAAGCTTAGTTGGACGCTTAATTACACAAATTTTTTTGTTTTTAAGCAATTTTTTTTAAATATATTTTTAAAGTGACATATCAAACGCCATAATTTAAAAATCTGAAATTTTTTTGAAAAATACTTTGTTCAATAATAAAATTATCTAGCTTATAGCCAAAGTGGGTAAAATTTTTCTTCTTACAGTTTTTAAGCTTTTTTTATCAAAAAAATTATTGAAAAATATAAAAAATAATGAATCTTTTATGAATGAAAATTTTTCCCACTTTGGCTATAAGCTAGATAATTTTATTATTGAACAAAGTATTTCTCAACATTTTTTCGGATTTTTTAATTATGGCATTCGATATCCCACTGTAAATAATTATGTAAAAAAAATTTGCATAATTCGGAAAAATCTGAAAAAATCCCAAAAAAAAACCTGGAAAATCCGGTTTCACATAAACAAACATTTGAACAATCGCCAATAGTAGATTCATTATTTTTTATATTTTTCAATAATTTTTTTGATCAAAAAAGCTTAAAAACTGTAAGAAGAAAAATTTTACCCACTTTGGCTATAAGCTAGATAATTTTATTATTGAACAAAGTATTTTTCAAAAAAATTTCAGAGTTTTAAATTATGGCGTTTGATATGTCACTTTAAAAATATATTTAAAAAAATTGCTTAAAAAAATTTTTTTTTGTATAATTGAGCGTCCAACTAAGCTTTAAAAAAATGAGCTAAATCGGAGGGGTCGAGGTCAAAACCTGGTCGAAACGGGGTGGATTGCCCCATATATATTATTGATATTAGGTGGACTCGACCGTGTATTTTCGAATGGGATATTGCGAGTCAGTTTTCGGTCAACTTTTGAAGGTACTTCAATTCGAAAGTTTACGGCTTATTTTAAACCGTCATTTTCACTAGGCTTAAATCGGTAATTGAATTTCCGTTTAATATATTGAAAGTTTACAAGCACAATAAAATTGTTAAAGAAGAATATTGATAGTTGCAGACTGTGATATTCTTTATTTGTTCGATAACAATTTCCCACCATTAAAAAACTTTTATTTCTAAAATTGTATTAACGTTTATTCGTTTCTTCATAATATTTAAAGGCTTCTTTACTTACGCATTGATAACATAACAGCATAATAGGATTATGAATAAATAAAATGTTCTGAAAAACGGTATAATTATCTTCGTATTAAGATTCAGCAAGAGGTAGTATTGCTAATCATTAAGGAGGTTCGGTTAATAAGCAACAGGATATAAATATAAAAAATTAACGCTACGAAAAATCTAGCGGATTTAGTAAGATGAGGGAAATTTTTTTTTGCTCTCCGATTAATTCTCGTCACTGCTTGTTTCGATATGCAACACACGTCGCCATCTGCTCGAGTAATGACTTCTCTTCGACTTGCGCTTCTTCTTTGACTGTTTCTTTTTTTTATCTAATTTTTGGAGAAGGATATTTGTCGCTGCTCTTGATTTTACGTTTCGGTCAGATTTCAGCTTCGTTCCTATCCACGATTTAAGGTTAGACTGCCAATTTTCTTCCGGTAATCGTTTTCTCTCTTGCATCGCTTCCAATGCCCCTGTGAAGTAAATAGAGTTCATAGTGTAAAAGGAAAAATGATTCAATTGACGATATGGTTATTTAAAAAATTAGACTTTTCGAAAAAAAATGTATTTTTTTTGCAATAGCTTTTTTATATTATGCGTTAAGGTTGACTCTAAATTTATCAGTTATTTTAAAAATAAAAGGTCTAAGAACCTAAAACAAAAATAGTCAAGTTCAGTCCTGTACACTAACGTATCTGAAGTTATAATATAATTTGTAATTTATGTTAGATTTTGACAAATAAGTGATCATGGTTATTAAAAGATGCACTATGAACTCACCGATAAAAATTGAAACTATTATTTGTTATTTCTAAATTGCAGTTATTATTATCTTTTTTCAATGTTAAGGAACGAAGGAAATATGGAGAAAAAAAATGTCTCCTTATGTAGAAGTCAAACAAAGCAAATTAGTCGGTCAATTCGTAAAACATCATTTAACGAATAATATGGACTCCCATTTATCAAGTTCAAAGTAAGATTATAAATTAGGTGTTAGTGTATGCGACGATTAACAGTCAAGTTTTATATTGATGAAATTTTTGCGAAGCACATCTCGGGTCTGAGACCGTGATCGCTAGATTCAAAGGGCGCGAAACTGAAGCCTCATTCAAATTCCACTAATATGAATCTTTTTACAAGTGTCGATTGTAGCTGCTTCATGAATTTATTCAATAAATTAAACAAATTTTTCAATCAGCCACAATCGACAAATTTTTATCTCGAAAAAATTGTGAAAAAAATTGCCACGACCCGGGATCGAACCGAGAACCCCAGAATTCTAGCCTGGTGCGTTACCACGCTACCGTGGTCCGGGCAGAATTTGATTCACAATCGACCCATACAACAACACCTGATGTAAACACTTGGTCGCAGCCTATATAAGTAAGATTATAAATTTGGCTGTAAGTAAACTGCCTAAAAATATATCTCATGGGTTTCTTAGAGTAAACTTAAGTTTTTTTCTACAAATTGATCGTTCCACAGATTTTTAAGTTCAATTGCATTATTGCATATAATTTTTTTCTTTTATAATGACGGATGTTGTACAATGTCGACTAGTACAGTATAATTTTTATTTATAAACAATTTACCTGTTATGGCCGCAATTTCGCGGTCCGTGACTGTGAATGCATGCGTGTCGTTTGCCCTGGACTTCAGAAATAAGCGCTCTCTTTTCGAGCTTGACCAATACTCTTTAACGACGTAAGTAAGTCGTTGCTGCATTGATTTTGCCTTAAGCACTACGGCTACAGTGGGATATGTCAATTGTACGTCCGGAGTGATTTGAGCCTATACAAATGTATGTTGTAATGCCACATAGATGGGTTAAATTTTGTACCTAATAGGCAATTTTATGATCCTTACTTTTCAGTTGACAGTTTCAAATCCGCAAGTCTTGTTGCGTACCAGTTCGGTGTTTTGTAATTCATCCCGAACTACCTCACGGACATTATTGGCAATGTTTTCGATAAAGTGTGGCATATCCGATACGTCTCCGCGCTGTATCAATTTTTGCTGACACATCGGGCATTGCGCTACAGGATTGATAGATTCGCGCAAATCCTAAACCATATGCGAAGCTTTCTTTTCATAATGTTTTTTCGTGATTTCAATGGCAGGATGCAAAAAACATATTTTCGTCACACGTGCATGAATAGCGGCGCTTTGCATGGCAGTTTTACGGGCCGAAAGTGGCTAACTTCTTAGTAGTGTTGAAAGTATTGACTGGCGCATCCGCAGTTCAATTTTTTGTTACTTTCAACCCTTGGGCCGAAAGATTGTAACCTCACTTCCCACTGTTCATCCCACAAAACTACCATTCAAAGCACCACTATTCATACACTTGTGACGAAAAATATAGTGTGCAACGTGGGCCGAAATTAGCGATTGCGACTTGTGTGATTGCAAACTTTTGGCCCGTGTTGCACAATATACTATTACAACGTCCAAAATGTGTGTGTGTGTGTGTGTGTGTGTGTGTGTGTGTGTGTGTGTGTGTGTCCATGTCCCCGATTTTATTGGTGTAGGATTTATTCAGTGGTATACGAAAATAATGGCAAACAAAAATAGAAAAGCTACATATAGCGGTTGTTAATTGATTGAGTGAATCTCAATTTAAAAAAAATATCCACGTTCTACAATATATCTCTTTGCACGTATATTGTTTGTTCCGTTGTTTAATAGTACACTATAATGTAATTTAGGTTTCAAATCGTTTTTGTAGGAATTGTACGAGCACGTATTTTTATTAAACAAATATTTTTTGTCAGTTTTTTTTTCAAGACGATTTCCAAACATACTAATTACAAATTAATTAACACTGCAATAACGATGTGAATTTTTTACGAAGTTTATTTAATTTGCAAAGCGTACTCATCGTGGCTGCTATCGCTATGCATGCTTAAATAAATAAATAAATAGTTTCGTCTGAAAGCATTCAGGAATCCGCAACCCAAAATCAATTATAAAGCCACCTGACCGAATAAGAGGTCCAAAAGCTCATAATTTAAAACAACCAATGGCTACTGTTGAGTCCTTACCGTGAGGAAAGTATCCTCGTGATTGATTATGATGTTTTTGCATCGAATATAGGTAACGTCACGTAGACGTCATCTATTATTTTCGATTACGTTATTCCTCGTGTATAGTATGAATAAATAAATAATAATGAATAAATAATAAATAATGAATGAATCATAATAAATAAATAATGAATAAATAAGAAATAACAGTTATAAGGTAGCGGAGAGTGGGGTTCTCTGTTCCACGAGACATTGTGTGACAGTCCCTGTTAGAGTCGCAGAGAAGTTAGATATAGAGAGAACGGATCGGAGGAGAGGGTTGCAATAAACTACACGTCGATTAATATAAAACAAAAAACTCAACCGTTTAATTTCGTAAAAGTACAAGGTTGCGGAGCGAGATTCGGAGCTCGAGTTTCTCGCTTCGCGCAGTACAGCGATGCTACTAATGGGGGAGAGAGAGAGCTCTCTGCCTCGAGAGTATCAGTGTGGATGAGTGTAAGTGTTCGTGAGAGAGTGAGAGTGTGGATAGAATGTCTCTTGTTTTCGCGAAGTGTCTCAGCTAAGGACAGGCGGGCTTTCTTGTGTAGCTTCGAGTTTATTTTCGAACATTCCGCCCGCCTCGTCGTAGGACGAAGTTAAAGTCTTTAGTCTTTTATGTTATCACTTCACTAGATGCATCGGTTTTTAATAGTACACAGAGCTTCACTATGGGTCGAATAAACGAAGACGTGGCGGTCTTTACAGTCGCGACGCGGATGTTCCCGTCGGTTCCTGGATGAACGTCCGTCACTCGAGCGAGGGGCTTGGTTGGCGGAAGGAGCTCGTTCTTTATCAGCACGAAGTCTCCGACTTGAAGAGAAGCTTGTGGTTGTTGCCATTTCGGCCGAGTTTGAAGTTGATGCAGATATTCAGTTGTCCAGCGGTTCCAAAAATGTCGCTGCATTTGCTGGATAAGCTGCCAGCGAGACAATCGAGATGTGGGCACGTCAGTGAGAGACGGCTCCGGAACAGCGGTGAGAGGCCCGCCGATTAGAAAGTGGGCTGGAGTCAGTGCTGACAAGTCTTCGGGATCGTCGGTAAGTGGTTGAAGAGGGCGAGAGTTTAGGCACGCTTCTGTCTGTGAGAGAAGCGTCGATATTTCCTCAAACGTAAGCTTACTCTCGCCGATGACTCTGCGAAGATGATGTTTTACCGATTAAACGGCTGCCTCCCAGAGTCCGCCAAAGTGCGGAGCCGAAGGAGGGTTAAACTTCCACAAGGTTCCGTCATTGGCGAGCAAGCTGGAGATCCTCTCTGACTCCATAGATGATTTTGCGAAGAGAGCGCGTAATTCGGCGTCTGCTCCAACAAAGTTGGTGCCGTTATCGCTCGTTAAGGTGGCGCATTTCCCTCTGCGCGAGACGAATCGGCGGAACGCAGCTAAGAAGCTCTCAGTCGTATAGTCCGATACCGCTTCGAGGTGGATAGCGCGCATCGCGAAGCAGATAAAAACAGCCATATACGCCTTGTATGACTTATGACCTCTGCCTTTAGAGGTGCGAAGAAGGATAGGGCCGGCGTAATCCACGCCGGAGTGGAGAAAAGGTCGTGCTTCAGAAACTCGGCTTTTTGTCAGATTTCCCATGAGTTGGGTCGCTGTCGTAGCTCGGAAACGTGCGCAAATGAGGCACCGATGCACGACGGTCTTCACAGCTGAGCGACCTCTGATTGGCCAATAACGTTGACGGAGAGTTGCGAGTGTGAGTTGGACTCCGCCGTGAAGAGTTTCCTTATGGCATCGTTCGATGAGTAGTCTTGATATTGGAGAGTCATGTGGAATGATGAATTGGTGTTTTTTATCTGACTCCACTGTAGCATTTTTGAGCCGCCCGCCCACACGAAGGAGACCCTTCTCGTCGAGCAAAGGGTTGAGTCGGAGGAGCGGTCCCTTTGAGAGAGCGGAGTGAGATTGAAGGTCGCGAATGTAGCTCTCGTAACATCGTCCTTGCTCGATCCGGATGAGACGCTGAAGAGAGTCTTCTATTTCCGATGGTAGTAGTGTCGAAGATCGCGTGTGTTTGTTTACTTTAGCTGACATGACGCGACAACACCATGCGGTGATTCTCACGAGTTTAGTCAGGCTCGAGTACCGAGTGAGAAGGTCAATCGGCTCGTTTTTTTCGACTATCGAGATGTGAGTGGTACGGCGTTCTTCTGGCAGATTGGTCGTGGAATTTTTCGAGAGAGAGAGGGCCAGTTGACGGGGTCCCTCGCCAACCATTGCGGGCCGCTCCACCAAAGAGGGTGATTTTGTAACTCGGATGCGAGAACTCCTTGAGAGGCACAATCCGCGGGATTGTGAGTCGTGTCGACGTGATGCCAGATTGCATTCGGGATAGTCAGCTGGATGTCGGACACTCGATTAGCAACATAAGTTTTCCATCGAGTAGGGTGATCGCGAATCCAAGCGAGAGCTACTGTCGAGTCAGACCACAGATGGACTGCGCACTCGAGAGAGAGTGTTTCGAGCACGGATTTGGCAAGCTTGGTTACGAGATTGGCAGCACAGAGTTCGAGGCGAGGCACCGAGACTTGCTTTACTGGAGAAACTTTAGTTTTCGCAGTGACAAGCACGACCGACGTTTTTTCGTCGTCGGTAACACGCAAGTAGATAACGGCAGCGTAAGCACGCTCTGAGGCGTCTGCAAACCCGTGCAACTCGAGATCTTGATGCGTTGAGTTTACATTGAGCCATCGAGAGATGCGGTAGTTGGATATTTCAGGAAGCTCGGAATAAATTCGTTTCCAGTGTCGATCTTGTTCGTCAGGAAGTGGATCGTCCCAGTCGAGCTTTGAAAGCCAAAGGCTTTGCATGAAGATTTTTGCAAGGACTGTCACGGGAGAGAGCCACCCGAGTGGGTCAAAAAGTTGTGCGATACGGGATAGTACGCTTCTTTTCGTCACAGAGTGCTGAGGTTGAGTGTCCTTCATGCTGAAAAGGAAACTGTCGCGGCTCGATTCCCACGACAATCCAAGCATATGGAATGTTTCAGGTTGCCATGCGATCGAAGTAGTCGCAGCGGTGTCTTCAGAAGTGAGGTGGCTGAGAAGAGCAGGCACATTCGATGTCCATTTCCGGAGTGCAAAGCCGCCCGCCTTGAGGAGCTTAATCACTTCGTCCTGTTTTACGAGAGCATCGGAAACATTATCGGCGCCGGAGAGAATGTCGTCGACGTAGACGTCAGTGAGCAGGGCAGCGGCTCCGATCGGGTAGTGTTCTTGTTCCTCGTTAGCGAGTTGACGAATGACTCGGATGGCGAGAAACGGCGCTGAGGTGAGACCGTATGTGCCGGTACGAAGTCGATACTTTTCTATTGGCGAAGCCGTGCTTTTTCTCCACACGACTCGTTGGAGATTCCGATCGTCTTCGTGCAACAGTATTTGTCGGTACATTTTTTCCATATCCGCGGAAAAAACGACCTTGTGTGACCTCCAGCGAAGCAGGATGTGAACAAGCTCCGGTAGGAGTTTTGGTCCTACGTGGAGGTGTTCGTTGAGCGAAATTCCAGTCGTTGTTTTTTGTGATCCATTGAAGACCACACGGAGTTTGGTTGTCGTGCTAGATTCTCGGATAACTCCATGATGCGGGAGATAATAACAAATCTTCGGCTCGGGTTCTGTTCGCGGCACGAGTTCCATATGATGGAGCGTTTCGTATTCCGTCATGAATTCGGAGTATGCATCGTAGAATTTAGTGTCGCGTAAGAAGCGGCGTTCCATCCTTTGGAGCATATTCGTAGCCGTTGTTAACGAATCACCGAGAAAGTCGAGAGGTTTTTTGAACGGTAAGCGAACGATGTATCTGCCGTCTTCGTTGCGAGAGTGCGTTTTGAGAAAGTGTTGTTCACAGTCGCTTTCTTCAGGAAGAAGAGTAGAAGGTAGAGGTGTTAGTTCTTCCTGCTCCCAAAAGCGCTGGAGGGAGAACGAGAGCGATGTGTCGAGAGAGACTTGCATGCTGGCCAGTGCCGAGCAGCTAGCGACTAGAGGAGCGATGCGTCCAGAAATTATCCACCCAAGTTGGGTGTTCTGAGCTAATGGAGAGTTTGCAGAGCCCTTCCGAACACCGTCGAGAATTAGTTGTGGGTAAATGTCAGCGCCCAACAACAGCTCGATGGGGCGCGACGAGAGGAAGTCGGGATCAGCTAGAGAGAGACCTTCGAGATGATTCCATCGAGACGTGATTGTCACGCTCGGCGGTTGATATGCAGTAAGCTTCGGAATGACCAAAGCGTTGACTTGACATGTGAAATTCGATTTTACTCGTGACGAGATGTGTAAGGCGACTGCACCTCGTGAAGTCGTAGCAGCACTAGCTCCGATACCAGTCACGAGAACCGACGCGGATGATCGCGGAAGGTTCAGTCGTTGAGCGAGGGACTCGGATACGAATGTCGCCTCAGACCCTTGGTCGATTAAGGCTCGTACTAATACCTTGTCCTCATGACGCGATGAAACGTGAAGTAGAGCAATGGCGAGGAGCACGCGTGTATATGTTTTCGTAGCAGTGAGTGTCGTGGTTTGAGCCGTCGTCGAAGTTGACGGTTTATCAGATGGTGGCTTAGCGTCGTTAGAGTTTGTTTGTTTCGGCGTTGCGTAAGTATCGTGTAGCATTGTATGATGCTTAGCTTTACACGTCTGACACGTCTTCGGAGATCGGCAATCGCGTGCATAATGATGACCCAAGCAATTGAGACATAATTTGTTCGATAGCACGAAGGCCTTTCGATCATCGGCCGATTTCTCACGAAAATTCTCGCAAAAAAGTATGAAGTGCGGTTGTTGACACAGAGCGCATTTTTGCGCTGTCGGTGCGCTTCTTGCGACAGGATACTGAGTTCCGGTTTGAGCTGATATCGACGGTGATTTTTTTGAGTGACGAGAAAAACTCGAGGATGCATTTTTGGGTGCTGTCGAAGTCTCTCGAGGTTTCGCTGCTCCCTCCAAAGCTTCGATCGAACAAATGCGATTCTCCAGAAAGGTTTGAAGAGTCTTGAAGGTCGGCGGTTCCTTGGTCGCCCCAATAGAGGTTTCCCACTCGCGTCTCGATTGTTTATCTAATTTTTGAACTGTCATGTAGACCGTGAAATCGTCGCAAGTTTCGATTGGACGTTTAAGGGCTTTCAGAGCGCCGAGTGCGTTGGCAGTTCCGTTATAGAGAGTTTTTAGCTCCGCTGCAGACTCGGATGTCATGGCGGAGAGTGAAAAGAGAGCAGCTATTTGAGCGTTTACGAGTAAGCGTATGTTTTCGTAACGAGTCGTGAGCGCTTCCCACGCGACGTCGAAGTTACCCGCGGTAGTTGCTATCGACGCGATAAGAGATGAAGCTTCATTCGTCAAACTGGTCTTTAGATAGTGCATGCGCTCTATTTGCGAGAGAGGCGCATCGATTACCATCGATTTGAAAATATCACGAAAATTGAGCCAATCGCTGTAATTTCCCGAGAATTTAGGAAGATTGATGCGTGGAAGCGATTGTCGTATCACTGGCGCGGCGTCGACTCGTGGCGCTGCACAAGACGCTCCACCGATACTACGAAGAGCATCGAGAAGCTTCCCTTTTTGAGTTAAGAAAATCTCTTCCGTCGCAGAGAAGAAATCGTTTATAAAATAATTCGTCTTGCGATCTTCGGCTGTTGCGTCTTCTTCGATTTGATCGTGTTCGTCTTTGAATGTTTTCCATTTCTCGTTCAGATCTTCGAGTCGAGCTTCGATTGTTCCTTGAGTTATGTTTGCTTGACCTATCTTTTTTAGATTGTCGTGAAACCGCGAGATTTTTGCAGAGAGTTTGGCTTGAGAGATCGCGAGAAATGATTAAGTACGAGGAAGAATTCACGCCCGAAGAAAAGATCGAGATAGATATAGCAAGCACAGCTGTTTGTGCGCTTGCGGCACGGTGTAGAGAGCGAAGCGGCAGCGACGCTTGTCGAGTCTCGAGGTATTCTTCTTGTTGTTATTCTTTGCGGCGATATGCTGTCGAATATTTCGGCGCAGCACCGGCCGTGACGAATATACGCTGTAGAGGTATTGAACGCGAGAACAGAGATATCGCGGCAGAGCGAAGCAGAGAGCGTCTTACCTGCCTGGCGAACTGGAGTTCCACACACTCTCAAACCTTGTTGTGGCTCGATCGCTCAGCGGCTTGGGGCTGTAACGCGAAATGATACTCGCAAGGTTGAGGTAGGGCGAACGCACTCACACCACTGCGATACGCGTATGTGTCTTGAAATTCTTGGAGACACTCAAGAGATTCGCACTATCAATGTCTAGTCTGTGAATTGTTTAAACACATGTAATTTCAGAGTCACAATAGTTTCTATTTGCACTTGCACTTTCTCGAGATCAACACTGCCAAGATAAGGAGAGTAGGTTTTCAGTTCAAAGTTTTTGGAGCACGTGGTTGCACGTTCGCGCTCGAAGAAACGTTTTTGCATTAACCGATCGCGATCTCACTCCGATCCGGCTCGAAGGACCATAATGTTAGAGTCGCAGAGAAGTTAGATATAGAGAGAACGGATCGGAGGAGAGGGTTGCAATAAACTACACGTCGATTAATATAAAACAAAAAACTCAACCGTTTAATTTCGTAAAAGTACAAGGTTGCGGAGCGAGATTCGGAGCTCGCGTTTCTCGCTTCGCGCAGTACAGCGATGCTACTGATCGGGGAGAGAGAGAGCTCTCTGCCTCGAGAGTATCAGTGTGGATGAGTGTAAGTGTTTGTGAGAGAGTGAGAGTGTGGATAGAATGTCTCTTGTTTTCGCGAAGTGTCTCAGCTAAGGACAGGCGGGCTTTCTTGTGTAGCTTCGAGTTTATTTTCGAACAGTCTCTCTTTCAGGAAATCTAAAGGCTGCAAAATTCGGGATTTTTGTTGTAATGTTGGGCTCTGACTAATATTTATTCGGTCTATTAATCATTGAAATATACACCTACATAGCTACACAATCAATGATAATGTGATTCAGATAGATCAAAGTAAAAGTTTGCTCCACCTAGGTTTTCGTGATGAAATCATATAAAGTCCGTTTTTTTTTAGCAATATCAGTAGTGAATCTACGATACTTATAATCACAGGAAACTACTAACCGGTATAATATAAGCTCGAAATGTACGAAATCGTCAAAATTGCCGATAAATATAAGCATGACCGTGAGGGGTCCTTTGTGACACATTTTGTTGTAGTAAGCTTGTCAGTTTTCTTCAACAAAAGTGTCAGAGACACTATAGCCATATGTGTCACTAACAACTACGATGTTCTATGACTTCAGTTATTGATCTTAAGGGATAGTGATTATTGTTGCAGAAAACAATTATTGTTCAGCACAATTGCATCATGGTTTGTCGATTAACGAACCGTTGATGGAACTATGGCGGAAGGTACTGTTTGCAAAGCGACAAATGATAGGTTAACTATACAAACTGCTGCTTATTAAATATTATTTGAACTGTGAATGTTTTGTAATTCACCAAAGATAAGGAGTAAACAATTATACAAGAGTATATGATCGTCTTTATTACATATCATACGTTACCCCATGCGTATGATATGTAATAAACACTACACTACACTACACTAGACGTCACAGACGACCTCTCATGTCTGCACATTGGACCCTACAGTCGAAGTAGAATGCGACATTCGTAGGTTTTGAAAAATTGACATTTTTTATCGAATTCCATTATATTGTATATTTACTTTGCTCGTGAAATAAAGTACGTGAAATTTGTAATCGATTACATTCATAGGTATTGTGATTCTATGACAAAAAGGTAGCCTAAGGTTCCTTTAAAAAGAAGGTGTTATGTTACGTTAAAAATATAGATGATTGTTCGGAATTGTAAATGCTTCTTATTGATCCCTCGCGGACCTCTCAACCTAAAACCAACCCAAAAACCAACCGGTCAATTGGTGCACCAAACCAACCAATGTCAAGCTACAATATCGATGATTGATTTTTCAAAACCAACCATAAGCCAACCTCTGGATAGTGAGTTGTCTGAAATGGTTGGTTTATGGTTGGTTTTGAAAAATCAACCATAAATCGACCATTGATATTGTACCTTGGAAGTCGGAATTCGGGTTGGTTTATAATATCCAACCGTGAACCAACTTTTCATCGTGTCCAAGAAATTGTTGGTTTACGGTTGGTTTACAAAAGCCAACTCGAAATCAACCTTTGAAAAGTTGGATCATTGGTTGGTTTGGTGCACCAATTGACCGGTTGGTTCGTGGTCGGATGTGGGAAAAACGACCGAATTCCAACCATACGTGATGGTTGGGAGGTCCGCGAGGGATGCTTGAAAATGTTATCCTAATACGTTGTTTACACTTCTTTGGACGATTGGTTTTCAGCAAATTAGTCCCGGTTAAAATCTTAATTTTTGAAGATATTATATCTTTCAGCAGTATATGTATTTACTCACAATAGGTGGAGACGCTGAAACTCTACGAACTGTCAACGAGCCAGAGGATACCGATAACGGCATTCCGTCTGTTTCTCTATAGTTAGAATCGAACGATTGGAATGGAGTCTCGTGTATTGGAGGACTCCTGGGTCGTTCGAATGGGGGCATCGGTTCGTTTTGTTCGTCATCATTCGTTTGACGTGTCTAAAAATAACAACACATATTTCTAGTTCACTTTCAAAGGAAAAGCTTTCATATAAAATCTATTTTCTAAACTAAATTTTTTTTACTGATTTTCTCAGATGTTCATTAAGTTATTTGTATAATATATGTATACTAGGGTATACTATTTACACTGAAAGAAAATTATGGTATTAGTAACCATGGAGTGAGAACTATTCATTTTTAGTTTGTACAAATATAGTTGTTATGACTGCAATTAGTTGTTACAACTATTTTTATAGTCACCATAACGATAAAAGGACAAAAAATCAATAGTTGCCACTTTACAGTTAACTGTACAATGACGATTTCTCTCAGTGTACTTACGATGCGTCGCGAGGCGAGAGCAGTAGCTGCTTCCGTTAAATTTGATGTTTCAGAGAGGGTGGATGGGGCTTTCCCATCACAATTTGGGTCGAACGAATTGGACGAAGTCTCTTCTAATGGAGTACTTGATGGTGGTAACAATGGCTCGCGCGATTCACCTGTTTTCTCCTTACTCGTTCGAAAAGGCTGCAAACAACATTGTAAACAATAATGCTAATCAACTAGTGTATGCACTATTTGAAGAAACATGCAAAATAGAACCATGCAAATTGCTGCCTCTATGAGAAACACTTCTATTGAAGGGACATAGTCAACTAAAAAAGTCGCAACAAAAAAATCTGTAAATGATACTCGTCTTTAAAAAAATGTTACATTTTAACCTTATTGAGTACACGACAAGCATGATCATTATGCAATTTTGTAAAGCCGTGTCGTGCACAAGAATGGCGTGTGGTAAAAAATGTCATCAACATAAAAAATGAGGGAACAATGTTCACTTGTCGTAACTTTAAGACCAAACCGGTGAACCCATTCCAGTGTTTGATGTCTTGTTTTATCTGTCCAAGAGAGATTTACTGTAATCAATTGTTTAGTGAGTTTTTAATAGAAAAGGTTTCATTTACACATTTAAAATCATAGGCTTGTCATAAAGACTTGAGAGCAAAAAATCAGATATTCAATCCAGAATACCCTCTTCAACAGATAAAATAAGACATCGAACACTAAAATTTGTTCATCGGTTCAGTCTGAAAGCTAAGACAAGTGAAACATATTACTTCTAATTTCACACCATTATGGTGCACTGTATGTCTTCACAAAATTGTAATGCTCGTTACGTATTTAATGAGTTTTTAATGTGAGATTATTTTTAAAAAAAGTCTATATCGACTTTTTGTAGGTTACTGGGTCCCCTTAAGGTAGTTCAATGATGAACAGCTGTTTTAAAAAGTGTTTACTCTTATTTGTTTTTCAAAAGATAAGAAATGTACTCAGAAAAGCAGTGTAGCTAGAGAGAAAATATAACATTTGTTTGATAATAAGTAAGCGTAACGTGTAAGAAAGTAAACAATATACTTTGATGGGTCGAATTGCTTGTCATGAAGCTGGAAAGGGGTTTAGAATCTCCTATGATCTGTTTTCTCTCTAGCCTTGAAAAAATGTTCAAAAGCTATTTGCCTGCAATTAAATTTTCTATTCAAGATTTTTTTTTCACTGATACAACTTAAAAATCAACTTTTAACGGACTTTTTGTGTTGCCACAAAGCTTCTTGATGGGATATATTGTTTTATCTCTCTATATTATAATAAAAATTTCGCCGCCGCCACCGTGTCAAAAATCGAGGGAATTAGAAAAATTCAGGGGGGTCTGTGAGACACAAGCCCGAATTATTCTAAGTCCCTTAAAAGAAATGCGCGGAAAAGAAGGGCTGCCGCGAGCGCGCGAGCCACAATAGCACCCTAGTATACACATATTAATAATTTCATAACGAAATAATAGGCATTGTTTGACTTCAGCCAGTCATCATCGAACTACCTTAATGAAAATATGGTAATAATTTTAAAAACATGCGCTACTCACAAAATCGGTCTGAAGGGCTATCCGGTCACATTTATATTTCACTGAACTCACAGACTCATTCAGTTCTTTCTGTTGGAATTAATCATCACAATATTAGTGAATTAATATTGTATTCATAGAATAATCACACGTCTTGCTGTCACCCCCTTTTATAACCCATAGTTAAAGAAATCTCCTGGCCACAGGAATTAAAGGACAATGCAGCGATTGCGTATTGGAAGCAGGCTTTAATACGTTGCTGGCTATATTGCTCATCGAATATAAAAAGTTAGGGACAAGAACATTGCGATTGATTCCATACCCCTTTACATATCCAATAAACATACGAATAGGATGAATGCGAAAATTGAAGTACCCCTGTAAAAAATACTTGTCAATCCATAGTCAAACATACAAAATATTTCTGAATTCTGAATTCATCAATATAATTCTTCCATATGATAAAGTAGTTCTCAATTGATAGAATGTTGATTCAACATAGTGATGTCCGAAGAAAAGTTTATTTTAAGAAAATGATTGCGAAAATATTAACTTATATTCAATTTTTTAATCCTATAAACACCGAATCGCATTTTCAGAAAAACGAAAATTTCATGACATTCGAAATTATAAAGGAAATAAAAGCAAAAACACTTATTTTTTTTTGCCACAGCCGAGATCCTTTGATTCTTCGGCTTACGTTCTAGGGATTCTCGATTCATTGGCGAGAAAGTCAGGCGTTTAATACGCGGTATTCTTTTATTTTGTGTAATACGTCGCTCCAACTGTGCCCTGTCATCTGTAACAAACGGATTATATTATGAATTAAAAGAAGCTCGACGTACACGGGGCATTCTATATCGATTCAACCTCGGTATGACCGTTAATCTCTCGGACATAAACCACCATTTTTTAAATGATATTTCTCTAACTCTAAAAGGCAACCATGAATTTGTTTTAGTTTGATACGTACCTCCTTCAGCTACAATTGCAACTGCCTTTCCAACTTCTCCTACGAAGACTCGGAGCGTCCTCGTTCTTCCGTTGTCAGCTTTTTTTAGTAACTCAGAAGTAGCTGGAATATCATAGACGTCGGAGTTATTTTTTGCCAGAAAGATTTGCCGCATCTCGACCACCAGTAGTGTGTTTCGTCGGTCGTCAATTTGGACGAGACAATACGTTTGAGGTGCCATTTTCAGCCTGATAACAGAAATAAATAATAACCGGTAAAGAGAGGTATTCTCCGCTAACTCAATGAACGTTCAACCCTAACCCCTTCCAAATTTTTTCGATAAATTTTTATACTATTGTATATACTTTTTAAAAACACTGACAATTTTTTATATATTTCTCAATCGTTCCACCGTTAAACCCAGTGACAAAAAAATTTTACAAAAAATTTAATTTTTTTGTGGAATTGTTTCACCATTTAATTTTCACAATTTTTATGTGAATATAATTTATAAGTGAATAATATTTATCACCTAAATAATATTCAGATAAAACAATTATGACTCGTTCTCATCGAAAAATACTGTCCCATAAAAAAATGTAAGATCAATAATAAAAAAATGATCGGTCTTTCTCGAAAGCTCTGGTGAGATGGGCCTTTGTTCCTCTCAGACATCGATATTATATGTTTACTTCCGAATTTTGTCCATCATTAAGCGTATTCATACACGCTTCACGATTGTCGACTGCGTGAATTAGAGACAAAGACGATAAACAACGAGATTCTTCTATTTGACTTCCGAATTTTTTTCCACCGAGATAGAGAAAGAAAAACCGCCATTGTGAAGCGTATTTATGTGAGAACTTTTATGACTGAACGGAAGACTCTTTTGTTTTCCTTTCGAATTTTTTACAAATATTGATATGATATTCATCGAGAAATAGTACTTACCACAGATTTGAACGATGCCGGCTGGCATCCGTAGACGTTGATGCCGAGAACAATGGACGCAAGCAGTAGCAGCGTCGCAGTAGCACGCCGCGCACACAAGTCAACCCGTGAATACGGAATGCCGAATTCAGCCGAGAGGCGCGAAGTGGTTTCAATATCGGGGCATAAGCGCCGGCCTTCACATTCACACACGTTGCCCGTTTACGGATTAGATCGGTTCTTCGCGAGGCGTATTTTTCTTAATAAATAATCACAACGTTTCATATAAACATCATCCTCGTTCGCCTGGGAGACCGGAGACAATAGATTGGACGACGCAATTTGCGCGAAGACTTGTTCTTTCTCAAACATCGCGCGCGTTGTTCATTACAATATTAAAGTGCGTGCGTGGTGACTATATTATAACGGGTTAACGGTTGGTAACGGCAAATATATTGTTATTGTATCGAATGTGACCGGATATCCCCAGATAACCAATGGTGCCGTTGAGCACCGTGTGACATCACGTCGACAGCACGATGGTAGCACAGCACGGCACGTCGTGTCCGCACAGTGTAGTTAGTTGTTTTCGTCGGGGATAGAACTGTGTTCGCACGAAGTGCAGGTTAGCTATTGCGATAACCGTGGGCTTACCGTGTCTGCACTTCGTGGAGTGATTTTGAATAATAATATTTGCCCCGGTCTGTCATAGTGATGACACTCTGTGCTACTCAAGTTTTGCTTCTGCGACACCGTAGTGTCACGATAACAGCCCCGTTTGTTACGACGTGATAATGTGGAGATGTCACAGTGGCAGTACCACCTGCACCACAATATTGGCCCTGACACTACAGTCGTGATGCAGTTGCAGCACCGAGTGCATCACGATTTTCATCCTGATGATACAGTAGTGACTCAGTGGCAGCACCACGTGCACCACAATGTTCGCCCTTGTAATGCAGTACTGACACAGTAGCAGCACCGCGTGCGCCAAGATGCTTTATCCTGATTATATTTTATATCGTGGTGAGATATAAGACAGTGATAGCACCTACAACGTAGGCATAGAATTATAAGACATCCGTACATTAATGTACGGAAGACAAGGATTTTTGTGTAGAAGGATAATAATTCATGTATGCTTTATTCTTAACAAATTATGAACATGATGACGTAATTATGTTTATATTTGAATTTACCGTAAGTAGTACATGAAATAAAAATTCCTATAGGCTTACATTGTAAATACAGATTTTTGTAGTTATAGTATTTGAAGAAAACGCGAGTTTACCCGACTCCAAGTGTTCAACCTGTTTCCATCACGCAATCACAATATATTATCAAAAATACATTTCCGATTGATATAAAGATTAATTTTAAACTTAATTGATAATGTAATACGCATAAATTACATGCTTAGAAAAATTTCGGTAAACTTCAAATACAGGCATTCAAAGCTTACACACACAAACTAGTAGATTAGTTTTCACGTGAATGTGCGATGTAAGCTTATTAAGTACCTTGTCCTGAAAATTGAGATAAATTAGGTAATTGGACATATACGTTATACGTTATAAGCTATATCATTTTACTGTATGAGCGTAACACTTATTACTCATGAGTGTTATGGGAAGAAATTCTATCTGTTCTTCGAGTCCTAATAGTATATCTCTGAAGCCATTGCAGTAACTACAAATTCGCCATTAACTTTTAGTTGGTGACCGTGCTCATCATAGCAATTGCGCAACCATCGAGGCTGCAGAAAACCTTTCGCTACGACGTCACCGACATTTACAGTCTTTAATTCTTCTCGAAGTTCAGAACACTTCCAGCAACCAACTGACGACGAAGGAATGCCTACTTCGTAAAACGACGTAACCCGATGAAATTGTTTAACCACCAAGTGTATATCGTCATGTTCGACTACAATGTTACATATGATACAAATAGAAGCATCCTTCATAATGCAACAACTGTTACGTTTGGTTTTTGAAAGAATGAATGTCCGACATTTGACGCGGCGATACTGATCAATTTCCGGTGGAAATCTACCCGGTGGTAGTGGCCCTTCGCTGTGCTTATTCAGAGCAACAGGATAAGCGTTCAAATTATCATCAGGAAAGCTTTTGTTTATCCATTTCGCACGCTCAGCGCGTCTTTTCGCAATTTGTTGTAGAATGCGATCCGGTTTCCTGCAGTACTGACGAAACATCTTCATGTTGTTCTCGTATGGGAAGGCTGAGCACGCGTCAAGAGGACCAAACAACACAACATCATCGACTATATGCAGTAAACAATGGATGTTATAACTGACGAAGTGTGTGCCATATAGGCCTGGACATTGATTCACAAATATGCGCAAAGCCTCTCTGGCATAACTTATTTGTAGTTGTGATGGGGAGTCCAACGATAGAATGCGCATAGCAGAATGCAATAGGAGAAAATGTTGGTGATAATCGTTTTTCAAAATCCCCTCGAAAACAGTGGGACCCGTGTGCAATAAGATTTCTCGATGCTGAGTAGCTTTGCCGGAACTATAACGTTCAATTTTCTCTGGACGACGGGAAAACTCTGACGGACAATATTCGATTAGAGCTTCCAATCTTTCGGAGATGAGTTTTATTTCGCGACCAGATAACTTAGCGTCCTTAGAAAACTTGCCATCGACCCATCCTATCTGCAATCGCTCCATTACTCCTAAACAAACGGAGTGCATGTACTCGTACACAGTTTGCGTTACCATGTTCATGGGTAGTCGCATCAGAGGACTTTCACCATCTTTATGATGATCTCCATCGACCCTTCTGCGATATTCCTCGTCAGTCCGAGCGGAATTGTTCAAACCTACAACAGTCATACGATTCTGAATCGTTGATCCCGTTATCTTACATTTCGAGCACGGATTGCTTGAATTGTGGCCCTTGTGGTTTAAGATAAATGCTCTTGCAGGGGCATCAGCAATGAAAGCTCGAAAGATGATGGGTATTCTTGAACCCGAAACCATTACGCCACCGTCTCCTATCACTCGAATTGCCTCGTCCACGAATGGTGTAAAAAAATCCAACGCACTGTCGGGTTTTTTAATTCCTTGATATATTCCGATTACTTCGGTTTTGCTGTTCTTTATGTTTGCTATCCGGCACTGTATGGGCCAGATTTGGTACTTTGACGACTTATGAGCCCGAGGGTAGCTCCATCTGTATTAAAATCGATCTCAAGTTTAGAGGGAACACGATTTGTTGGTATGCCATTCGAGATAGACACCACCGCAACTTCGAATCCCAAGTGAATGTACTTCCCCGGAGCAACATCTAATAGCTCTATCGGTTGACGCTCTGTACCTAACAACGTTCTTCCCAATTTTGGTAATGACGCGAAGCATTCATGCGACCGCAGTACCGCGAGTATGTCGTCGATAGCTGTCTGATCTATGTTATTTTTTACGAAAACTCCCGCGAGTTTTTCCCTAAAGGTGAGTGCATCGTTGTTCACCATGGGTGCGTCATGGCTTGTGATTAGAACATTACATACGTTGGAAGAGTCCACAGACACATCAGTTTGGAACTTGTCAATATCGCTAACGTTCTCGTCGTCGATCTCGCTATCGGTCTCGTCAATCTCGCCTTCGATTTCGCTACTTATCTCGCTATCGATTTCGCTACTTATCTCGCTATCGATCTCGTCGATCGCGCTTTGTGTCTCTTCGTCAAAATCTTCGTAGGATAAACTCTGAGAAGGACCAGCTGAATCAAAACAAGCCATCAACTGATCAACTAAGCAACCCATGTTAAGGTTCGTTATCGAGGAAGATTCCAGTGTAGTGTGGAAGGAACCTGCACTCAGTTCTGGACTGATATTTCCTTGCCGTGGGGTAGCGACTCGTGCTGGTTCATCAGTTGCCGGCATGAGAGAGTTTCTGAATCGGCTCCATAACTGACGACGTCGCGTGGACGATAGTTCACGGTAAGGCTTACGATTTCGTGAAACGCCTCTAAAAAAGTTCATTTTGTTAAAAGTGAACTACACTTTTCACAAGGCAACGTCAAAATACTTGCAGTTGGATGAAGACGAATACTTAGCGCCTTAATTATACTGCCGCGGTCTGAAGTTCTTCCATTCACCATTCCGATCGATAGGCAAGTTCTTTTCCATCCACCATTTCGATGTACAGGCCATCACAAGATTTGTCTACACGATTTTCAAGCGTTGATTTTTATCAAAACGTTGACACAGCTGTCGAATAAAATAAGAAACTATACAGCTTAGACAGACTTTTCAAAAGAAATAATATAAAATAGAAATCGCTTGACCGATTGATGACGAATTGCAGTTCAAAACATGTTTAACAATAATCGCATGCAGAACAATTAAAAATCCGTTGTCTAAAAAACTTGAAACTTTTATTACTACGACAATTATTCACGTACGAAGTCGAACAATCAGGATTTTTCAAGTCTACAGGAATTTTATTTTATTTAATAATATTTAGCTTTTATGCTAAATTGGAACACAATTTATTAAAAATTACGACGGCTAGTGTGCCAAGAAAATTCATATAGACCCGTATATTCCGTTCTAAACCACTTTACCAGATGAGGAGAAAAGATATTTGCTAAAAAAACGTTGTAAAAAACAACGATAATTCATGCTTTTCGAAATAAAGTGCAATAGTATATTTTGTATACAATTTTATTCCACGCGTGCGAGAAGTAGACACTTCTCGCACCGTGTGGCATACAAAATTTTATAACGGAAAACGGACGCACCTCTGAACTCGATAATGGCTGAACTGGTGTAAATAGCCTCACATCATCTTTTCCGTTCCGACCCAGAAGACGTCAGAGTGACAGCACGGCGTGACAGGCCAATGGAGTCTTCAACGCTTAAATGTGCTGTCTGTTTACCGGCACGGTTCAACCACGCCGTGGCGAACACTTATATACGCGTTGGTTCTCGTGAGCGGCTCGATCCTTAACGCGTCTATCTCCTGATGGACTGGTCGACGGCCGTAAAATCACCGGTGATCTGTCCTAATAGAGTCGAATATTGCACAACGGATTAATTTATACATACTTTCTGTCCATCGCTATTATCTGTGACGTGGATCCTTCTTGATGAGGCGGTAAAAATTCCTAATAACAAAATATAGCTTGGTTCACTGATGTAGGCGACGAATCGCACTTCTAATAACCACAGAGTTTGTTCGTGCTCAACTGCCGCAACGGCACGCGCGGTTCGGCATCGTACCGCCGATGCTCTTCTACTACCCAGAAGGCATCAGCCAGCAGCCAATCAGAGAATCGAACAAACGGACGGCTCCCTCCCCGCGGCGCTGCGCGCGCAAAACACGGTTCCAGCACCGCGTGCCACTCGCAAGCGCCGGAGAGAACCGTGTAGACTTCCTAAAGTGCATACACTTCGGGCGGCGGACGACCGGTGACGACCACGGTGTCATCCGATCGTGTTTTTTGAGTGCGTTATTTTGAACTAAGAAGCTAAACACAGCAAGATGGATATCGAGGAATCAGAAAATTATGCGGAGGACGTCTATGACCGAGAAAATGTAAGTATATGCAATAATTTCTATCATTTCAAATTCTCGCAATATGTTTCGGCTTGTACGCTGTTCTATTGACGTTTAGAGGTCATAACGCGTTACGGTCACGTGAATTCCATATTCGATCAGCTTGAGATACAAAGCCGGCGTCGTATTTTGAAGCAAAATTTTAATATGTTATAAAAATTATTTCGTAAAAAAAAAAAGATAAAAACGGTTATCATTTTTTAAAGCATTATTTCATGAAAACTGTACGTTGAAAACATTAAAAAAGGAATTTCGCGAAATATCGACTATAAAACTAATATCGATCACGGTTTCGCTGACAATGTCACATGTGTGAGAACATTTTATTCTACGGAACCAGCAAGTAAGTTGCAGATGCTTTGTTCGCTATAGATTTGCATTTGCTTACGCGATTCGCTTATTGTACGAAAAAAACTCGAAGGTTCAGCTTACGGGTATGTTGATGCTACGGTGGCGTGGCGGTACAGTGTAGTAACGGACGCTCGCAAGGTCAAAATCGTTCGAACACGTTGTCGGCACGCCGCTCGTCACAGGACGCTTTGCTTATTCGGCGGCTATCATACGAAACTTATGATTCGTACAATTTTACCATCGAACATGGAATTTGAAATATTCTCGAGTTATTACACTGTTTTTATTGTGTCTGATTCCTTATAACAGAAGCTTCGTTTTCGTGAAAATAGTGCAGTTTATATCCTCTTTATTTTTCTAAGGTCGACCCGCAGTTGAGTAACGCTCGAACCCGAAGAACTGCGAAGAAGCGCGATATACGGATTATTATACGGGTGAAGATTACCCTCGCACATCAACGGATGACGAAAACATTGCCATGGTACATAAAGCAAGCGACAGTTTGACGAGCGATATATTCCGTCTGAAAACGATGACCACGGCAATGGCGGTGTCGCGAAATGAACAAAGTAAGTACTTTTAATTATGATTTATTCCTTAGATAATTCCCGTGAGTCGAGCACTCTACGATATTTATAATTTTCATAATTTCTTCACGTTGCGCCCGCTTAAGTTCGAGGGAAAATGAGACAAAATTACGAACTGTTCCAGATAACATAAAAATATGAAAACAATCAAGTATATGGAAGCTGTTGAAATGATTATTTTGAAAAAGTAATAATTAGAAAATGTTATGAACAAATTACTTGAATAAATAATAGGGCAACAATTTACTCGGCAACTTACTTTTTTTTATGACAGTGATTTGTTCATTTTTCTGAATACATATGAATTCATTCAGAATTTTTCCTGATTTTTAATTTCATAACTAAAAAAATGCCATTTTCAAACATCACATAAAAATCTGAAAAAAATCACACTTATTCAGAACAATGAACGAATTAAAAAAATTAAGTTGCTGGGCAATCCGTTGCCTTATTTTTATTCCAGTAATTTATTAATGACATTTTTCAATTATTATTGTGCCAAAATAATCTTTTCAGCACTTTCCGCACGCTTGTTTTTTTTTTTTTTTTTCAGATTTTTATCTCATTGAGAACTATTCGTAAATTCTGTTTCATTCTCCTTCGAACATATGTAACATCAGTCATGGCGCGCATATTACCTTAAAGGTCCGTCTCTATCAGAATTTCTTGTAGAATGGTCAATTGCTTTAAAAGTACTGGTAACCTCACCACGTTTTACGGTATACTTGAATCATAATTCATTTTTTTGGAAAGTAGAATAATATCTGTCTTCGAAAATACAGATGAAGTCGGAATGAACAACAATGACGCCACCGTGTACACCGATCTCGATTCCTTAAAGTATACTTCTTCTGCGGCCGCCGTCGACAGCTCCGGAAAAACTGGCGAGTTTATCAGCAGCGGTGCGACCGAATTCTACGAGAGTAGGGAAATTCCGTCAGTTAATAATTATCATCGTGGCTCCAGTCGTGGCCTGAAGATTACAAGCATCGAGATAATCAACCATCAAAATGGCAGCATTGGGCATGGTGCTATAGACTGCATGGGCACCGGCGGTGGTGATGACAGAGCGGGCTGCAACACCATGAACTCCGTGGACGGCTCTCGAGTAAATTCCGTCACTCTGGGCTGTGGTGATGATGGCGACTGCAACTCCGTGAATTCCGCGGTCGTCTCTCGAGTGAATCCAGTCACTCTGGGCAGTGGTGATGTCGGCGGTTGCAACGCCATTAATTTCGTGAGCGGCTCTCGAGTGAATTTCGTCACTCTGGGCTGTGGTGATGATGGCGGTTGCAACGCCATTAATTTGGTGAGCGGCTCTCGAGCGAATTACGTCACTTTGGACAATGGTGTTGACAGAGGTCGTAACGGCATGAACTCCGCGGGCGGCTCTCGAGAAAATTCCGTCACTCTCAGCAGCGGTAATGACGGTGGCTGCAATGCCATGAATTCCGCGAGCGGCTTTCGAACCAATTCCGTCACTTTGGGCAGTGACATTAATCCTGATGCTACTGTCGTCACCGACGGCGATACCACTTTAGCGATTAGCGACGTTGCTCCCGGTGTTAACATTGGTCCTGACCATCGTGCCTCTCACTCTTCAGTATGCTGCAAACGGGCACCGGAGACATCGTTCGCCGAAAACGAAATCAGGCAGCCAGCACCGAAAAAAAGGACCGTTCCAGCGGCAAACAACGAACAAGAGGAGAGCCGAATTTTAAAAATGCTGCGGTAATAAATAAGAAAAAATCCAAAGTAGAACATTTCCACTAGTTTTCACATTTGTTAAGTGACAGTACACAAGCGTTCTCTGTAAGGAAATATGTCTATAAATTTAATTTTTTTCTGTTTTTAGAGTAGTTTACACGGACGTGATGGCCAAACTCTGGTAAATAATGAAATTTCCCAAGACCTCTTTTATCAAAATATATATGTGCCTCTGATTTCATTGTCTTTAAATAATTAGCTCTATTGAACAACGCATGGATACAGTCAACGAGGAGTTAGCTCAGGAACGATCGGGGGCTTTCCCACGGAAACCAGACTGTCTCCCGTTGAAAAATGCAGAAGAGTTTGCAAACTTCGAATCGATCGACGATTTCGATTACAACAAAGTTGTACGTATGGATAGATGCATGCTTAGGAGCAGAGTTGTAACTCCCCATGAATTCATGAAATATAGTTCATAGTACATTTTGTTTTGTAATTATGATTTTATAGTAATATATAGGGATTATAGAATAGAGTGTAAACATTTGTGTAGTTCACAAAATACTACTTTTCCCTTAGAGATAGTGGATAAAATGGAAGAAAAATGTAATGCATTAAGAGAGCAATGCATTCATTATTTCTTCCAATATTAAAGCGAAAATTAGTATTTTTTCCAGTTATTTAAATGTTTACACTATTTTATAATCACTACACGTTATTATTATGAAATTATAATGACAAAACAAGTTGTTCAGTAAACTATATTTCATGAATTAATGGAAATTTAAAACTCTGCATAGAAGTGATCAACTTAATAATCATTCCATGCTTTTTCTGTTTTTAAAGGTAAGGTTATTGCGCGCTCTCTCCGGAGGAACGGCGCATGACAAGGCCATTGTCATATTAAAATACGCAATCGACGACAAATTCGCCCCAAAAATCACGGTCCAAGGACGCGAAGCCGGAACGTTGAAATTGGAGGGAACCCGTTTCTCGGAAGCGTTGTACGGTAATTCCTTTACGAAAATTTGTATATAAAATACCTTAAAGTTCTGATAGCCCAGCACCGCGCATAAGTATTAGAGACTTCCGGTCCGACAAGTTCAAAAACATTAAAGAGATCGTACCCCTTTTTACCCTTTTGCGAAACATATATTTTATGGGTGGTGGATCGCCTCATCCGGCAGATTACTCGGTTGTTAAGCTGGTTAACCTGGGTTCTGATTTTTTATATTACGTAGAAATACCCTGTTATGTTATGTACCCTTTTTTCATTAGTATAGTAGTCAACTATGATAATTTAAATTTTTTGCAGCTTCGATGTGCAAGAACGTTCCATTGGGGGATAGACCGTCCCGCAAAACATTCGTGGAAGAGATTTCAAGTGCGTTAAGGGCATCGAAGGAACGCTTCAGGAAGCTGAAGAAAAGGAAAGAGGCATAAGGGGGCTTTGAAGTTTTTATCTTATTTTTATCTGTTACTATATTTCCCTATTTGTGCTTCCGTGCATTTCCATCTTGTATTCTTTGTCTTGCGCTTTCTTATACTTACGTTTATGTCCCAAGTTATCAGGCGGGGACGAACCTCGCTTCCAAATCATTAGCTACATTATCTTTCTCTGCGTGCTTTATTCATATTCTTTTTTATCTCTTGCGTTTTTTCTATTTTATACGTTTATACTTACGTTTTCTGATACTTAAGTTTACGTCCCAAGTTATGAGGAAGGGACGAACCTTGATCTCAAATCGTTGGGTGCATTATGTTTCTCTGCGTATTTTATTTATATTTCATATAAATATTTATATATATTTATATTCTTTTTAAACTATTTTATAACTTGCGTTTTTTTTGTACTAAGTAAATAAAGTAAATGCGTGATCGAACTATAATTCCGTATTTCAGTTTCAGATTTCGCATAATTTTTGTGCGGTTACTAACTGCAAAATCTGTATCATGAAGTGTATCTGGCGATAACAACCAGGTAACCTTGGTCCAGAAACGTACGCGATTTTGTAACACCGAGCACATGGGGCTTTGAATTTCAAATTTCACATCCCTCAGTTCGGTGAATCTGGGGAGCGAAATCGCCGACGGGAAGTCATTCTTTTTATGGAAAATACATTTGCGCGTATGCTTGAACGTTTAATAAAAGTAAAACCAATAAATAATTATATTGGATGTAAGCGGACATTCCCATGTGTCTCCCCATTACATGCGATAGATAATAGATACAAAAAAATCACCGTGTATTTGTACGTAATTCATTTATGTAAAAAAAATCATGAATTGTTTTTTGTCTAACCCGAAATCTTTAAGTTCCGTACTTTTATGTACAGATGTCATCTACCAAAACTGTAAATGCTTGTCGACGTAGGCATAGTATTTCACATACTGTCACTGCCTTGTCACGACTGATTTGTTACTACCACTACAATAAATATTAAAGTGCACGCCGTGCCGTCATGGTGTTGCCTCGGCGTTGCTAGATCTAACATAAAGTTGCATGCCGTGCTGTCACGGTGTTATCGCGGTGTAATCAACCCGAAGACCGAGGTGCACACGGTGCTGCTACTGTGTCGTCACTGTAATATGGGGGCGAATACCGTGGGGCACGCGGTACGGCCACGGTGTCACTACTGTATTATCGGGGTGCTATCACTGTGACACTACAGTATTATTATACCGAATAACAAGTGAGCACTCCCTGTCGTTATCGGGACACTACGGTGTCGCAGAGGCGAGCCTCGAGCTACACGACGTGTTGTCACTGTAGCAGGCCGGGGCTATTACAATTATTAAAAAAAGACTTCACGAAGTGCAATCACAGTGAGTGCATGGTTGTCTGACAGTTGCCTGCACTTCGAGCAGACACAGTTTCATCCCTGACGAAAACAACTAGCTCCACTGGGTCATCACGACGTGCTGTTTCGTGATGCCCATGTGGTCTCACAGTGACCTCAAATGGGTATCTGGGTCTCAATATAACCGTATTTTTCGAAAATTAACTTTTCACTGCAACCATAAAATAGATGTTTTGTCTGTATATATTAATTGGTGACTTAAAGAAATGCTAAAAATTGTATTGAAGCAATTAATAGAATTTGATCAAACTTGTAATAAAAATACGTGGATTTTTTGTGTAAGCCAAAATTGAACAACACACTTTATAGAAGTGGATTTGCTATATAAAATAATGAGGAAGCAATTTGCAAAGTTCTTATGTTTATAAGGTCTTAATATTTCTGTTCATACTTAAATTGGATGAATAATTGAGTGAAAAATATAAATGTTGACGAATCATTATAAGAAACATACATTGAGAAGTACTGATAAAAGAAAAAAATCATTTTTACGGTATGTATATTTACTTTAATATAACAAACAATTCATTAAAACGTATTGTTTATTATTTACGAATCGTCAAGATAAATTCTCCCCCCTCTTCTTTTTATTTCCCCTTTTACCAATTACCCTTGTTATTTTTCGACCTCAAAACCCTTTTTTTTGTGCCACCCTGATTATTGTAAAAGATAGTTGAGACCACACGGGTATAATCATTGTAAGAGCCGACCGTTAGGCCATTTTGCCCCTCGCCCTGACCTTTGTTTCAGTCCCACCCGACAGCTAATGCCCCTGTTTTAATTATTTTGCGTATTTGTTCTCCCACTTCGTGGTTTGAGGTTTTGTAATTTTTACTAGTTTTGTTTTGTTTAATTTCGGAAACGGTTGTTAACGGCAAATATTTAAATTAGAAAAAAAAAGAATACAGAAAAGATGGCGCGTCAAGCGGCCAATGATTTGCTGCCAACGTGAGCGCGAAGCGGCGCCAAAAAAGAAAGAATGTGCGCGGTAGCATTAAGGTTCATAAACGGTAACGCGTCGTGAGTCGCGTACCGATCGTGAAAGTGAGAGCGTCAGCGAGACGCGAGATATAGCGAGGTGAATACATTCTGTGTGAATAGAGAGAGAGAGAGATCGCGAGAGCCCCTGCCGCAACGGTCGAAGGCGGCAGTAGAGAGATTTGGAGTGTGCCAATATTTGGCGAGTTACGAAATCCGAATTAATTATTAAGCATACATTTTAAATATACATAAATATAATTATCTTCTAAAATTAAATTTAGATCCTATCCTATTGAATAGAGGATCGCCATTTCTCTTCGCAATCGACTTCTCTTACTTTCGTCCGCCATTACCACCGGTTGTAATCTCCACCTCCCATACTTGAGTCCTCTCACAGTGCAGTTCGAAATTCATAATTAACCATAAATTGTTAAGAGCAGAAGAACCTATGTGCAATCTAACAAATCAAAAGTGGGATAGATATATACCATAAATCCGCCGTAAAGTGTATTTCGAGACTGTTGTGCGTGTTCGAACGATACGTAAAAAAAAAAAAAAAAAAAAAAAACTTATAGTGCGCGTGTCGTGAAACGAATGATTCCGAGCAGAGACTTTGAAAACTTCGCCTGTGTCGAATTTGCCAGAATGGGCCTCAATAGAACGCTAGGAGGACGTGGGAGAGGGCTTTCGCCCGCGGCGAGTTTCGATCCAAGCAGAGTCGGCTTACCATCGCATGAAAATAACGAGAATCGTAGAGAAGTAGACTTCGAGCGCGGACAATCATAATCGCATCGATTATATTAAAAGAAATCTGGCTAATCGCTACAACGAGTGTAACTCGGGCCCCTACATAGTAGAAATTTTTGATAAAAATCCGCTTAACAATCTGGGTAATTTTCATCCCATGTCCATTGGAAAACAATTCAAGAGCCTCAACAACACGCTCAAAGAAATAAAACTTATAGGCGATAGACTCTCCTTTGAGTTCAGAGACGCGTTAACCGCGAACCGCTTTGTTGACATGGGTCTTCAGAGCATTAATCCGAGCTGGATAGCAATAATCTCCCGATACCAGAGTATATAGAGTTGGTCTAGTCAAGGGCATCAATATCTCTCTAACCGACGCGGATATTTTGGAAGGAATCAACACTTCGTCGAACGATAATATTCGCGCGGTCAAAGTCGAACGCATCAACTACCTCGATCGCTCTAACGTAGACGCTCCTGTTTACAAGCCCACAAAATCGGTTAAAATTTTCTTCAAAGAAGAGTTGCTAATTGAGTCAATTTATATATGGTACGTCAAACGCGACGTTTCGGCATTTATACCTAGAGCCAAACGGTGCTTCAACTGCTTCATGCTAGGGCATGTTTCAGCCAATTGTAGATCCACCTCGCCAAAATGCTCTCACTGCTCAGGTGATCATCATGTAGATTCGTGCAAATTTGATAAACCTTACTGTGGAAACTGCGAAAGCGACGATCACGAGCCTCTGTCGGACAGATGTCCGTCATTTATCTCATTCAAAAAAATCAACGATCTGCGATTTATCAAAACATTACAGCTTTTGAAGCCAAACGCTTGATGGAGAATGAAGCCAAAGAAAAAGAAAATCGATCAACTGAACGAGTTCCCTCTCAATTTAGGCTCAACTCCGCCGACTTCCCCTCTCTCAAATCAAAACATTTAAGCTCGTTGCCCCAAACAGGTGACCTTGCACCCTCTACATCGCGAAAAAATTCGACAGTTGACAACCGCAGCTCATCCTCCTTTCACGAGGATCAAAACGATTCGCTGTCGCAAGTGGAATCGTCTGTAATGGACGACACCATCCGATACGATTATAACGACAATAATAACGACGCTCGCGCGTTAATGCCTGCAATCGATGTCTCGGCTAATCGACTGCTCAAATCTTATAATGAGAAATTATGCGAAGCTCTCAAATCCAAATTCTCGACAAATCAGGGAGTAATTGACACTCTCATTGCTGCGGGGGAGCAATTCGTCAGCTCGACTTTCGATGGCGAATAAGCACCCTACAAACAATCTTAAAATCGCCCAATGGAATGCAAGAAGCATCATAAATAAAATTCCAGATCTTCAGAAATTTATCACAAATTTTCATATAATAAGTATTACCGAAACTTGGCTACAAGCAAATAATAAACTCTCTTTCCGATCATATAATTTACTTTGAAAAGACAGAGCCTCTCCCAATCATGGCGGAGGGTTGGCAATTCTTATTAATTCTTATATGCCTTATAAAATCATCGATGATGTCCCCTTTAATTAGAAATTTGAATGCCTGTTCATTAACTTCAACTTTTCATCTAAAAAATATCATATGCTCAATATTTATGTCTCTCCTAATGTATATGTTTCTATTTCCGAATGGACGGAACTCTTCAATATGGTATCTGTTAATTATGAAAATTTAATTATTACAGGCGACTTTAATGCACAAAATTCCCTTTGGGGTAGCGACCTGTCTAATCATTCCGGAGATACATTAGCAGCTGCAATTAAGAATTTAAACCTCGTAATTCTTAATGACGGTTCATTAACCAGAATTCATTCTGTTCATGGCACTAAGAGTGTTCCAGATTTATCCATTGTTTCTCCTGAATTAGCCTCCATTGCTTCTTGGAATACCATCCCGGATACCATGCGCAGTGATCATTTCCCTATCAGTATAATTATATCTACCCCTACTTTTTATTCTTCTTTGGCCAGACCCAAATTCAATATTTCAAATATTGATTGGGATTTCTTTAAATCATCTATGAAAACTTTCTCAGAAAATCACGAAATTAATCACAAAGATCCTATTAGTTCGTATGACATTTTCGTAGACGGGTTAACCAGTAATTTAATTGAGGCTAGAGCTAAGCGTCCGAAACCAAAAAATAAATCATATAAATCCCCTCCCCCAGTCCCTTGGTGGACTCAAGCATGCACTGTGAATACCAGAAGAGATGCCTGTCACGCATATCTTTCAGATCCTACAGACGACACTTACGAGGCGTATACTGCTGCTATTGATAATGCATCTAAAATACTTAAAAAAGAAAAACTTAAAAGTTTTAAAGCTTTTTGCTCTTCTATTAACCCGCAATCTGATATCTCCAAAACATGGCGCATTATAAAATCATTCAAAAATAGATTCAATAATAATAATTTGGCCTCTAGCTCTAACTTAGATGAACAATTGATCAAAGACTCCATTAATAAGATAGCGCCTCCAACAGCCTATCAGCCAATACACATTTCTCTGACATGTGATCCATTATCAAAAATTTCGTCTAATATCACTTTTAATGAAGTCTCTTCGGCTCTTTCCAGTGTTAATTCAAAAGCTGCCCCAGGTATGGACTTGATAACAAACGAGATGTTATTACATCTTCCTAATTCCTCTATCCAATTTCTCACAATACTTTTTCAACTATTTATTAACAATGGAGTCATTCCGCCCTCGTGGTCAAATTATTATCTTTGTTTAATTCCCAAGCCAGGCTCTAATAAATTAAGAGCAATCGCTATATCATCATCACTACTTCAATTGCTTGAAAAGGTTATTAACCAACGTTTACATTGGTTTGTTGAAAATTACCATGTACTGCCAAAACAATTTTTCGGATTTAGAAGAAACAAATCCTGTACGGACAGTATCGCTACACTTGTCACCGATATTAATATTAATTTTCTTAAATCGAAATTTCTCGCAGCCTGCTTCATTGATATTGAGGGGGCTTTTGACAATGTTATTCCTAGTATTTTAGTTAAACAATTAGAATAATTAAATCTCCCATGTATGTTTATTACTTTTATTAAAAATGTTATCTCTCAAAGAACTATCAGCATTTCAGTTAACAATATCGATTTTGGCAAAGCTTTTATCTGTAAAGGTCTCCCGCAAGGCTCCATATTAAGTCCTATTTTATTTAACATATATATCTCAGAAATCTTGTATCACATTGATCCATTCACGAAAATATTGACCTTCGCAGATGATGTCGTTATTTATAATTCTTCACCTGACCTAAATTCGGTGACACGTCAAAATAACTCTATGCAAAAATAACACACGACAAAATAACACACGACAAAATAACACACGACAAAATAACCCGACGACAAAATATCACACGACAAAATAATCCGACGACAAAATAACACACGACGAAATAACCCGACGACAAAATATCACACGACAAAATAACCCGACGACAAAATAACACACGACAAAATAACGCTCGTAATATAATTTTATTGCTTATTCCGTTGTTCACTCGATTTTACTGCATGTAGTTGCTCAAATAGTTATGTTGTGGGCTGCACTCTTCAAATATTGTAGAAGATCGCCGTTAATGTCGAAGTCCGCGACAATCTGCTTTAATCTTTCGTCGAGATCCCGGTATCTTCTGCGTTTTTTCGCTGCTATTGGTCGATGTGCAAGGTGCTGCTCCCAAATAAATTCCGAAGTTGCCTGTTCCTGTTGCAGCGTCTGAATGAATTTTCCCATTGTTGCGTGGCTTCTTTCCACTCGCCCGTTGAATGCGTGATGCCAGCCTTCTACCGCGTTGTTGGTGCGTGGCTCATCGTTGGCTATGGCGTGATGACTGTTCCACAGTTCAATGGGAAACAATGGTGCGCGTACTCGTTGGCGCAGCATTGCTCCTACCCATGTGTTCTCGAAATACTCAAGAATGTCCTTCAATTCCTCGTTGTGTTTCCTGTAGTATCTGCTAGTCTTGAGAGCGTCGAATGCTGCACGTACATTTTCGACGGGAACAAATGCTAATGCAATTAGCATTTTGATATTCAGTGCGAAGTCGTCATCTGTCGAGTATTGGCGCTGTAGACCGGATTGTTGAACGTGACGATAAACACATTGGCCGAAGTGGAAGTGGCAGCCTCTGATTGATGCGTTGGGAAAGATCTTCTGGGCCGCTGTGATAAAGCTCTGCTCGAAGTCTGTTATAATTACTTCTGGATTTAAACGCGGCTCGGTTTCCTTTAGATTTTCTAGAACAGCTTCGTACAGTTTTGATCGCTTGCTGGGAGCCAATACGTAGACGAATGGAATTGTTTTTCCGTTGACCATTCCATGAATCGTGTACAACTGTTGAAAGATTGATGGAACCGATCGGAAAGTTCCATCACATAACCAGGTCGCGCACTGTGATAAACATTCAAGATTTTGCTCCGTTGCAAAAATTAAAAATCGTTTTTAGTCGCCACCGGCATTGTAGTGAAGGAAGTTGTGTCCTTTCAACGTCTTCGTGTATGTTTCGGTGAGCTCTAATTCTCCGCGAGTCGATCGTGTTGGTAGCTGTGGGTTTTTTGTTGTCCTTATCTGAATGCAATAAAATTCAGTTGGATTAGTTATTATTGATACGATAAATAATGTCACAAAATAAATGCAAAATGGCATTTAAATTACCCTCTGTACTGTGCGAGCAAGTCCAGAGACGCCTGGAAGGTGCGCTGCCGTAGCTGCGGAAGTGTTGGCGATACTCGCTGTGATGACTTTCCGAGTGGATTCCGATGACGTTTCTGCACGTTTCTTCAGCTGTTGTATTGCCTTTCGAGCATTCACAGCTGCACAATCAGCCGCATGGTTGTGCTCTTTTACAGTTAGGACTGTCCCTGCGAACAATTGTGAAATTGTCAAATTGTGAATTCTGTTTGCGTAAAATCACAACGACAAAATATCACAATAATAAAAAAAATCGCAACGACAAAACATCACAATAATACAAAAATCGCAACGACAAAACATCACAATAATACAAAAATCGCAACGACTAAATATCACAATGGTAAAAAAAATCTTGACGAAACATCACACTGGTAAAAAAAATCACAACGACAAAATGGTCCGCGGAAAACTCGTCGAAAACAATTCGCCGAAAAAATAATTCGTCGAATAACAATTCGTCGAATAACAATTCGTCGAATAACAATTCGTCGAATAACAATTCGTCGAATAACAATTCGTCGAATAACAATTCGTCGAATAACAATTCGTCGAATAACAAGCAATTCGTCGAATAACAAGCAATTCGTCGAATAACAATTCGTCGAATAACAAGCAATTCGTCGAATAACAATTCGTCGAATAACAATTCGTCGAATAGCAATTCGTCGAATAACAATTCGTCGAATAACAATTCGTCGAATAACAATTCGTCGAATAACAATTCGTCGAATAACAATTCGTCGAATAACAATTCGTCGAATAACAATTCGTCGAATAACAATTCGTCGAATAACAATTCGTCGAATAACAATTCGTCGAATAACAATTCGTCGAATAACAATTCGTCGAATAACAATTCGTCGAATAACAATTCGTCGAATAACAATTCGTCGAATAACAATTCGTCGAATAACAATTCGTCGAATAACAATTCGTCGAATAACAATTCGTCGAATAACAATTCGACAAATAATGTTTTCCCTTTTTGGCTCATTATGAAATGTAATGGCATTTTGACGCCCGATTAGCAATGTCGTCCTGCTGCCTGCGAGTACTGTTTCGAATCTCGCGTCTAGTGTAACTGACTGTATTGTTCGGAGAGCTAGCCGTTATGATAAGGCCTCTGTTTGTTTTCTTTGCTGCGACTGTCGCACCTCTGTTGTCGATTTGACCGGTGATCGAACACATGATCGAACGCTGATGACGATATTTGACGTTTGATGTATCGACGGTTATCGTTTGCGACGTTCGTTTCGTGTTGTTCTAGTGTGGGATATTTTGTTGAATTACTTAAGTTATTTTTTCGTGTGTTATTTTGTCGTCGGGTTATTTTGTCGTGTGTTATTTTGTCGTCGTGTTATTTTGTCGTGTGTTATTTTGTCGTCGTGTTATTTTGTCGTGTGTTTTTTTGATGTGTAATTTTGTCGTTGTGTTATTTTGACATGTTACCCCTAAATTCATCTCTTAAGGAAATCTCATCCTCCTTAACAAATCTCAATACATGGCTAAATCAACGAGGTCTCCAAATCTCTGAACCCAAAACACAACTGGTTATTTTCACAAAAAAAATATTCCTTACCCATTGCCTTTTATCACACTTAATAACACTCGTATTTCTATAGTCGACTCTGCTAAATTTTTGGCTGTCCACCTTGATCATAAACTAAATTGGAAACTCCATATCAAATATACAAAAGGAAAGGCTTCAAAAGCTCTCAAGATTATTAAAGTAATTTCTGGTATTAGTTGGGGAGCGCACCCGAACACGTTACTTATGGTTTACAAAGGCCTCATTAGAGCTATTATTGATTGGGGTTCTCTTTTTTATGCGGACGCTCCTTCTTCTTATCTTCCTTTTTTGGATAGAATTCAATTTGCCTCACTTAGATCTTGCCTGGGGTGTATTTCTACGACTCCCACTAACACTCTGCTCCACTTGGCCTCGGAACCTTCTCTCCAACTTAGGAGACTTTTTTTGACAAAAAAATTTCTTTCCAAATCCCATTCTGATAGAAATAATATTATTACTCCCAGATTCCAATTACTTAATGAACTATATCTTATCCCACGCTTTAAAAAAAATCTCACTTCCAATTCATATTTACTACTTGGATCAATAACAAAGATATGTTCAAAGAATATGCAGATTGAACATTCCAGCGTGTCCGCTGGAGGTCCAATCCTTTCCTATTACATACGATATTTCATCGGGCTATGAAATAAAGAATGCTGAACTTGGTACTCAAAACCAATATTTTCTATCTATTATTGATTCCAAATATGCGTCTCATGCTTTAATCTATACTGATGGTTCAAAAACTAATGATCCTTTCAGCGTTGGTTCAGCGGTTTATTGCCCGGCTATTGCTTATGTTCGCCATCAGAGACTGAACGATTATTCATCTATTTTTTCTGCAGAATTATACGCTATTATAATGGCTTTAGAACTTATTCAGAACTCTGTTTGGCCTCACTCTCTCATTGGCTCCGATTCTCTCTCATCGATTCTTGCTCTTTCACCAGAGATGAGTAGGGAGATTGCCAGTGGAGCGATATTCTTGAGGCAACTTTTTTTCCGTCTTTGCAGCGCTGCCACACTGGAGAGTTGCTGAACTAGACCCATCTTTTTGATTGGTCGAATATATATAGATATACTCGACGTGGAAAAAATTGTGCGCTTCCGACCCATCTTTCTGATTGGTCGAGTATATATAGATATACTCTCGATGGGAGAGGTTCGTGGGTTTCCGTAGCTTGCAACCGCGCTTGATCCTTTGCGCCCGTCGCAACGTTGCTGGGACCATGCATTTGAATTTCAGCTCATCGCACGGACTTCGGTATACAGTCGTCGAGCCTTGCTTGAACATATCTTAACCGTATCAATAAAGAATTAAAATTATTTAAGCAAGCTCGGCAGACGTACGCCAGTTCACTCACGCACCGAACGAATTTCTTCCCGTTAATTTTTTTTTTCCAGCGTTGATACGTAATTTAATGAATATATCTTCGCAGCAACGAATTTGTTGCTGCGAGGATATATATATTTTTTTTCCGCGTTCAAGAATTTTGGATAAGCATGTTTGGGTAACGTAATTTGGCTTACATAAGTGTACGGTGGTCGTGCGCATAGAGAATCAGTCTGGTAGTTGGAAGGTTCGGAGTTCGAATCACCTGTTAAATTCTTTTTTTTACAATTTTTTTTTTTTTTTTTCAAGACCCGACCTTGCATTGCTCACATGGGGGTGCGAGCAATGCAAGGTCAGGTCTGAAAAATTTAAATGTTTATTAACCATCAAATTCATATGAAGAATCAAAATTACATGTCAGACACAATACAATGTAGGGTAGATGTACCATTTGTGGTCACTTTAAGCGATACCCTGTTATTCATCTGGATAAAATATTAATATAAATCCATATGAACACGTAAAACGTTGACGAATGCCATCCGGAGGGTTGCGGTAATCGAATTTTAAGGAATGGGAGTTCATTTTCATTATAATTCGTCGAGAAAACAATACATTTTCAAAAAACTCCTCATTTCACCGAAAGTGGCCACAAATGCACCGTTTTTGGCCAGTCATAGTGCTATTAGTGGCCACTTGTAAAGAAAATAATCGTTATTTTATTTAAATCATTTTTTATTAGTATTATAACATAATTTTATGAAACAAACAATATATTATTATAGAAAATATTAATAACGTTGATAACACGTCGCGTTTACTTCCTCTTTTTATTTATTTTTTTCCCTGTGTTCGCTTTTTTCCGTTGCTTTTCCTCCAATTTCTCGATTTTAATCTTGTTTAATTCCATCTTCGCAGCTCTTTCTTCTTTTCTTATTCGTTTTCTTTCCTCTTCGTCATTTTTTTCTTTCTCTTTGGCCTGCATTATCTCGATCCATTTATTCGACGTTATCACCGAAGGAGAGTGCTCGTTTGGTTGATCTGGTTTTGATTTTTTTGACTTTGTCGTTTGCTTCTTCGGCCAAAGTAGTACCGTGCCCAAAAATTCTTCCAACGATTTTTCGCGAATCACAATATTCGACGAAACCAAAGCAGGGACGACACTTACTCCAGGAAGCGGTTCTGCGTAGACTTTGATGCTCGCAGTATCAACGTTCTCAGTCTGTTCCGTTTGATTCGTGATCTCGTCGTTTGTTAGAAAAGCTTCTCCACTCTGCGATGTCTCATTTTGGATCAGGGCACAGGAATTGGATTCGGTATTACTGGGTACAGGAATCAGAGGGATGTTGGAAAATTCTTCGAATTTATCGAATTCCATGATTTCAGGAGAGTGCTCGCCTATCATACAAAAAAAATCCAATAACGAATTAAATTATAATTTGAAATCTAAACAGAAACATTGTCAAAGAAAAAAAGGATATAAACAACAAAATAATTTGAGTTGAATATGCTGAGCTGTATAGAAGCTTTGATATGATCGTGAATAAATTTAAATTAAAGAATAATCGTATCAGAGAGAGTAAAAAATCGCAATAGCAGAAAAGTAAAAAATACATTTCTTGTAAAAAAAAAAACATTCACGTGATAGCAAAGTGTAGAAAAAAAGATGTACAAATTTCATTATTTCACCTGCAATATGAGGAAATCTGTAAATCTTAATTGCATATTAATATCAGACAAACCTCCCGAATTCTGTTAGGAAAAATATAATTTCATTCATTTTTTTTGAACTTACTAGAGTGCATATGGGACGACGCAAACTCGGGGAACGGAATCTCCAGAACGTTGACGTTGTCAATAGAAATTTCTTCAAGTACAGTTAACCCGGAAGCTATCGAAGTGGCGTCAGGTGCTCCGTGATCCTCGGGCTCTTCCTGCTCCACGGTTGCTCTCTCTCTCTTTTTATTTTTATCGTCGATTACCTTTAACCAGAATTCGTACAGTGCAGCGTTCCTGTCGTCAGCATCCCAAGTGTCATTGGAGGCTCTCGTATTCTCAAATCGTCGCAGTAACTCAGCGTCGATTTTACTTTCTACATAATCGCAATGCGTTAGATGAGGTCGCTCCGATACAATCCCTTTTGTTTCTTCTTTGTCATCGCCGGGTTGTTGTTTATTTTCCTGAACGCATTTCGTGTAATTGACTGCATTCTCGTCAAACGGGTACAACCCGCACGTCTTGAAGCCGCTCTTTATGGTGTCAGTAAAATCATGTTCATTGATGACGCGTGACAGTAATGGAGGTACTTGGTGCTTTTGAAGATCTCCCCCGTCATGTTCGATCCGCCAACTTCTTACGAGCGTCTTCCACTTTTGTTTGAGAGGAAAAAAAACAGCGACATCCAGCGGCTGCAGAATATGAGTTGCGTGAGATGGAAAGCAGCAGATTTCGATCTGATTTTCCTTGCAGAACACACTGAGCTGGAGAGACAAGTGGGAAACATGACCATCTAAGAACACTACGATGGGCAGTGGAATATCGCTTTCAACGAGAAAAGGATG
This sequence comes from Tromatobia lineatoria, assembly GCA_949699805.1. Taxonomy (NCBI): domain Eukaryota; kingdom Metazoa; phylum Arthropoda; class Insecta; order Hymenoptera; family Ichneumonidae; genus Tromatobia; species Tromatobia lineatoria. The sequence goes on from OX453050.1 coordinate 4,117,202, forward strand.
AAAAACGTTGGTGAAGTATTCGTAGAAGGACTCAGTTGTCATCCAGCCGTTCTCCGTTTTCCCGATTCCCCAATTTTCAGGTGCCGACTCGATACAGGCTCTCGGGAGACGTGTATATTTGTAGACTGTTAGCGGCGGTGCGAATTCTCCAGCAGCATTGACAGTGAACAGCGTCGTGATATTTTCCTTGTCGTTAGCAGCAACGTCGTACACCGATTTGCCTTTTTCGGCGAGCACGAGACCACCCTTTGGCGAAAGGTAAACCGCTGTTTCGTCCATATTGAAGACTCGACGGGGATCTTGGAGTATCCCGACTTTTTCCCCGAGCTGATCTTTTATATCCGCGAACCAAAGTCGAATTCGTTCTTCAGTAAGAATAGCTCGAGCTTTGCAGAGGTGCTCCGCTTTTTTTTGCGAAACTTGTGGATGGCGTCGGAGGAAAGCTTCGAACCACTTCCGTCCAGGCAGGTTGTCTTTGAAGGGATTAGGTAGGCGTTCGGTCTCGAGGAGCTTCTTAACCGAATACAACAGCGAGTCCTTATTTATAGGGAATCCCATTTTACTCGTCTGCAAGAGCCACTGTGCCAATCGCTCTTCAGTTTCGTGCCCAAGCACAGCTTCTCGCCCGACTCGTCCCGATGTTTCCGGTGCTCGTCCGGATAATTTGTTACGCAACGTACTCCGAGGAACTTCGAAGGTTTTGCTCGCTGTGGCTACCGCCATTCCATCTCGTACAGCCTTCAGTGCTTTTCCAATATTTCCTTGGCGATAATTGAAAAATGTTCTTTTGAACTTTTCGATTTTCTCGGCATCTCGTTTCTCCTCTGCATTTTTCTTCATTCGGGCCATACCCGCCTGTAAGAATAATAAACTTAGAATAAAAAAATAGATATATTACATATTTATAAGTTCCATAAAAAATATAGCTATTAGAATAATTTTGTATAATATTCTATCAAAAACTTAGAGTTGGGACGAGAGTGGCCACAAATGGAAATAGCGCAATGATGCTTTCGTTGTCCTATTTGTGGCCACATTTTATTTACAGCATATTTTAGGTTATTTTTCACAAATTTAGGTTTTAATTGAATAAAAAAAGTATTTCGAGTGACTTGTGCATGATCGTATTCGGATATAGCCGTAATAAGTGAATATCAAAGGGTTACTTACCCACTGCTCGCTTAACGTTTCTCGTAAGATTTAGCCAGGATCGCGGAGACGCTAAATATTTCGCAGTGTAATCAGCTGCGTCGCTATGAAATGAGTCGCAAGCGGCAAAAAGTGTTGCCAATCGAATTCTTTTTCACGTTGGTACCCTTGAAATTATGCTTTGGAATCAGATTGGCTTAATATTTAGCTTTATAAGAGAAAGTGGCCACAAACGGTACGTCTACCCTATACGTTTTTCGGAAATCCATTAACGCAACATTGTATGGAGGCAAACTGTAAACAAGTGCGAGCACTCCGGTTCGTCTCCATCATTTGATTTTTTCAAGTGGAGAGTGAAGTCAGTTTTGCCTCTCGCAGTGTTTTCAATTTTTTTGTTATTCGTAAAGATGCCATAAGAGCCCATGTTAAAATGTATGCATAAACAAATTTATTTTGTGTAAACGATGTAGACGAAAAATCCCAAAAAATGTATGTGAGTTTGTTATGTATTATTAAAAACGCGGTAATTATTTTCAATTTTACTGACGAACCTTCTTGAAAAAAAAAATTGTAAAAAAAAGAAATCAATCGGTGATTTGAACTCCGAACCTTCCGACTTCCAGACTGATTCTCTATGCGCACGACCACCGTACACTTATGTAAGCCAAATTACGTTACCCAAACATGCTTATCCAAAATTCTTGAACGTGGAAAAAAAATATATATATCCTCGCAGCAACAAATTCGTTGCTGCGAAGATATATTCATTAAATTACGTATCAACGCTGAAAAAAAAAAAAAATTAACGGGAAGAAATTCGTTCGGTGCGTGAGTGAACTGGCGTACGTCTGCCGAGCTTGCTTGAATATTTTTAATTCTTTATTGATACGGTTAAGATATGTTCAAGCAAGGCTCGACGACTGTATCCCGAAGTCCGTGCGATGAGCTGAAATTCAAATGCATGGTCCCAGCAACGTTGCGACGGGCGCAAAGGATCAAGCGCAGTTGCAAGCTACGGAAACGCACGAACCTCTCCCATCGAGAGTATATCTATATATACTCGGCCAATCAGAAAGATGGGTCGGAAGCGCACAATTTTTTCCACGTCGAGTATATCTATATATATTCGACCAATCAAAAAGATGGGTCTAGTTCGGCAACTCTCCAGCGTGGCGGCGCTGCAAAGACGGAAAAAAAGTTGCCTCAAGAATATCGCTCCACTGGCAATCTCCCTACTCATCTCTGCTTTCACACTCTGTATATAGCTCTAAAACTCATCCATATATTTTCAAAATTAAGGAATTATTATAGTCCATGCACTCTAGGGGAGAGTCTATCGTCTTTTTATGGATTCCTTCTCATATTGGAATTCGCGGAAATGTATTTGTTGATGCAGCGCCTAACCATGCCCGCAAACTACCTCCAGACGTTAAGGAAAAATGTGTTGCATCCGACCTGTCGTTTATCTTCAAACAATCTCTAAAGCGCGATACAGATTTGCACATTAAAGCTCAAGGTTCGTTCAAAGGCACTCTTTTTTGCGAAATGTCCGATTCTTTTTCATTTGAACCATGGTTTTACTCTTGTAAACTTAACAGACGCCGAATATCCATTATTAATAGAATCAGAACAGGACACACTCTCACTCCGGCCCATTTGTTTAGAAAGGGTATTATACAATCTCCCACCTACAATTGTGGTTCTCTGCTACGTGATATTAACCACATTTTTTGGCAATGTCCTGACTACGCAGTTGGAAGACAAAAATTAATGCCAGTTTTAAACAAGTTGAAAATTCTCCCATCTACCGATGTCACGAGACTGTTTCTGATTGAAGACTTCAGATCTCTATTACCTCTCTGTGAATTTATTATTCAAAACAATATCACAGTCTAATAATCTACTCTGTTCTATTTAATATTTTTCATGTGCCTAAACGAATAAATATATGCAGTATTTCATATTATTTCCCTCTCCTCGTACTTAACCTACTATCATTATCTCCTAATGTCTTAATAATTAATCTAAACTAATAATACACGTAAAATAGAAATTATATAATAAAAAAAAAAAAAAAAACAATAAAAAAACCACAATAGAAAACAAAAATGAAAAAAGTTATATATATTTTTATATACATATATATATATTTATATTAAACAAATAAACAAATAAATAAGGTTAAAAATATCAATAATAATAACCCAGCATAATAATTCATAATTATATTTAATTCGCAATTATCACATTTTTATCAACGGAGGATTAACATACAGGGAGGACACGGTGAAACTAGACAGCGCAAATGCGCTTGCGCGTCAAACCGACGGTTCTCACTCTATGCGTGCAGACCGAGTAGTCGGGCCAGCAAGAGAGAACGGAGAGGGAGAATGTTTTGTGCTAAATAAATCTTGGTTTCTGCCGTGTGCCCTACCAACTCAGGTAGCGTCCCTTGCTCCTACCACTACCCTTACTGGCCCATTCTGATGGCGCGTGGGGAAACAGTCGTAGCTCGGATGAAACGCACTGGCGGCCGTAGGCAGTAGCCAATAAGGCTTCCTGAATTCTCACGCAGCCGCATTGGACTGTCTCGTTTCACCGTGTCCTCCCTGTATAGGTACGAAGTGGCACATGCCGTCCCTAGATGGCGATAGCCAGGGGTAAAGGAGTAGAAGAAGAAGAAGAAGGTTTCAGTTAGGCCAGTCCCGTCCTCTTGGAGCGCTGCTGGGCTCGCTCTATCTCACTTGCGCACTATTGCCATCTCGCTCTTTCCTCACTTCCCTTCGAACACGAGAGGGCACTGGTAATCTAAAGATCGAGGGTTCGATCCGAGAATTTTTTCTTCTTCAGTTGCGGGATGTTGCGGGAATACAGAATGAAAACAATCAAAATTGGAAGATATAATCTTAATTACGTAAATAAATCATAATATTTTTCAATAAATTACAACCATCAACAATGTACATATATATGTTTCAGATGCAGCATGCTAAATTACATAAAATAAGCACAACAAATATTAGAATTATAATTTTTCCTCCATAAATGAATCACTATATTATGCAATAAATCACAAACATATATACAATAAATTATACACATATACAGAATGTACAAGCACCATCGAAACGCAAATTACGCGATTCTATCAAAACTTTTCGATTTTATGCGAACGACGACATGTCTTAATTTTATACAGTTTATGGGCCTGCAGCATAAGATCATCCGTAAAAATCCAATCCGGATTTTCCCGTCCCGACAGAATTCTCGAAGTTCTCTTCAAATATTGTACGACCGCGTTTGCAACATATTTTTTTGTGATCAGATTCAACAATCCTTTTGCGTGATCACAATTTTGAAAAGCTAAATAGTATTTTTTTGTCAGTTCTTCGACAACAACTTTTGAAAAACCTTCGATGTGAATAAATCGAGATATATAGTATGGCATCATGCCCCCGATTCTGATCAAACTTTTGTCAAATTCACTGTTTGTAGTAATTAACTTATCGGTACCAAATACGTTGTGCCGACAAGTTTTGCAATCTTTTATAAACCGATGGATACTATAGGGAACGACTGATAAACGTGTCGAAGGTGAGGGCAGTGCGATTTTTATCTCTGCAGCCGGAGCTGTTAACAAATTTTTCAAGTCTACTAGAAAGTTGGATGATTCGTCTAACTCGCAGTTAAACCGGGAGTTATTATGGAAAAAACTTTGCAATAACAAAGTTTTGTGATTGCGCGTGAAAAGTGGAGCAATTTGGTTTGGTGTCTCACATACCATGTTGTTTTATCTGACCAAAAAAAATTTCTAATGCATCCTGGTTGAAGACTCTAGCATTGAATTCTTCGAAATCCAGTTCTCCCAGGTATAATTTTAAATATCTAAAGCCCTGCAAAGTTTGAATCCAGTTTTTGAGGACGATCAGTTTCTCAGCGTCACCGGGTTTTGACTTTACATAAGACATCGTTCTCAAAACACGGATGTAAAAAGCCCAATTCTCATCCGATGCTGTTGTAGAGACTTTACGTTTCGAGTCGCCATTCGCAGAATCGAACAAGTTGTTCATAAAATCGAGAAACAGCGCAGTATCTTGTTCATCGTGTGGCATGCACAGTTCGCCACCAGTGATGCTAGAATAAAATGTCCGGTCGTACTAGAGGGCACCACCGAAACGTAAGAGAACGTAATAAACCACGAAAAAATAGTTTGAACGTAAAACGCCATAGCAAATGGTCGAACGTTTTGAAAAAGATCGGACATGCTGCTAATTAATTGTAGTTGCACAGGCTATAAGCATGGATAAATAAAAAAATTGTTTCACATATAAATTCTTTATTTTGTAACATTTTTTAAAATATAAATTATATATTTCATAAATTATTATTTCATGAAGCGAAATAAACAATGTGACGCCTATGCGTCAGTATGCTATAGAGAACATTGAGCATTTTAGTGTTTGTCGTAATCGCAACTCGCGTATAATGGTTTTCTTTTCAACAAAGAAGAGTTGGGTTCAAAAGTAAAGCAAGCATTACCACTAAGTAATTCTTTTGCATGCATAATGCTATCGCATGTGTCAATATGAAGTCTATTCCGAGTCGTAGTTTTCATAAGGTTGAGTTGCGAAAATACTCTTTCTGCTGCTGCCGAAGAATGAGGTAAGCAGAGGAGTCCTTTGACGAGTTTTGTAAGATGAGGGAACATGGGATCTTTCAATTGATTTTTCGACTTGAAAATATTAGTCCAAAATTCTTCTATTGGATCCCCTTTGTGCGCTTGAAGCTCGTGTATATCAGGCAGTAGCCGCCACTCGCTGTTCAATTTTTCGATATCGTCCACAAGTTGGGGGAAAAACTTCAAAGCTTGTGTAGCGATACTACTGATCTGTCCCGATAGTGCTGTTTGAGGATCGAAATGACTGACGAATGTTAAAACTGGATCCTCGAAATTGAAGCGTCTCCTAATTTGTTCCGCGAGGACTATGTAGAAACTCAAAGCTTGTGTTCTAAAATTGTGTAGTTCGTGCGGATTTATGTTCTCGTTAACAAGCAAAATCTCAGCTTTGGCTCCAAAGTATACTTTGTCGAGCGTGATGAAGTTTCTCGGATTGTCTGGCACGACTGATTTTATCGGCACACTGTCCAGATGTTCTTTCTTTACGAAATTTCTGAGTGTATTCCTATACAAATCCTTGACGCGACTAAGAAGAAGATGTAGTTTAGGCTTCTCAGCTTGAAATTCGAGATTTAATCGGTTAACCGTGTCCAGGATGTAAGCCAGGAACGTGAAATATATTTTATAAATAGGGTTTTTTAGATGAGCGAGGATCGTCTGCGTCGACGGCAAATTATCTTCAAAGCATTCAAGCGTAAAAAAGAGAACCAGCGTGTCCCAATTTTCTAATACGCGATCTACGGCAGCCTATAGAAAATGAATTTAAAAAATGTTAAACAATACATCGAACTTTTGGAAGGATCTTACTTGGAGAGACAGCCATCTTGTCTGACTTGGGTGCAACAATCTGTGTGGTTTCAGCTCTACGAAACATTGGAACTCTTGAAGTCTTGCTTGCCTATTGCTGCTGTGCGAAAAGTAGTTATAGATCCCGCGAATCAAATCTTCGAGACTTCTAGGCAACTTTTTTGCCGCTGCAGACGAGCACAGGTGAAAGGAATGACAGACGCATCCGAGGACGAAGAGGATCGGAATGATTTCTTTGAATCGGGCCTGCACCCCACTGATATTACCCATCATCACCGACGCGTTGTCAGCGGCTAAGCCAATCATATTAGCTATGGGCACATCATGAAGTTTAAAATAGCTACAAATTGTTGTAAACAAATCTTCTGCCGTACAAGACTTTACTTTGATTAATCCAAGAAACCTGTCCCTGCATTGCTCATTGTCGTAGAATCTTGCGACAATTGCTAACGATTTTTCTGTGCTTATGTCTGTAGTCTCGTCAATTATGATTGAAAATACATTTTGTTTCAACTTTTCCGAGATTTGTTGCATCTGCTCGGTGGCAATGCATTCTCTTGTCAAGCTCGTAGATTTCGTTCGACCACACTTAGTGGATTTTGCGATTTTCGAATCGGGACACACAGACGCAATTAGCTTCGGGAGGTGGTCCATTAACGAAAATGGGAGATCATGCTCGTGAAGGAACATAATCATCTTCAACTCTCCAGCTTTAACTAAGTCCTGGGTTTTTATTTTATCGTCATTGAAATACTTCTTGATCTCGAGAGTATTTTCAGCTGTTTTTACGTTGTCTTGATGAGCATTCGTAGGGTCGTGTCTTCTCAGATGAGTGATTCCACCATTGATGACCTTGAGGCACACGGTGCAATACGGTTTGCCTAAGTTTGAATCTAACCACATGAAGTGAGTTTTCCAATCGCCCTTGAATTTTTGCTTGTAGTTTTTTTTTCGTTTTTCATGTTTGTTTATCTTCATCAATGGAATCGACACTATCGCCTTCGAAATCAGTCTCACCATGACTGTCTGTCGAGTATCTACAAGGGAGAGGGGGTTTCTATCAATTAACATTTAAGAAAATATAGAAATAAAGACATATCCGTACATGAATGACGGAAATATTTGGCTTAAAATTATTCTTACACATACCTGTTTTCTGTGATTACTGTCAATCTTCTGCATTTATTAGGCCGATGGTATTCGTGGGGATTGGCAGAATTTGAACAAGATGATAATTGATCGGATGACGATTCGTCGCATGTCGTCGTATTCGTTTATAATATATCAATATCAAGCGCCGAAGGCTTTTCACTAGGCGTCAATTTATCTTGAGAAGTTCTAGACACACGGAATGCATTGATGAATTCATTGTTACATAAATCGAAGAAGAGTATAATGTAAAACAAAAGATTATTCTCGCGTATACCTTTCTTCTACGGTAATCGTTGATCGTCGGCGTTTCTTCGCGCGATCACGTTCGGAACTCTTTCCGGCTGTTGAATCAGATAAATCACACGGTGACGGTTCGTAGCACGACACTTTCGTGTTCAATGCAGACGATCGACCTGGCGCGTTGATGTTATCAACATCAATCGACGATGTCTTTCCACGGATCATCGATTTATCTCGAAAGAACCTGCAAACACGAAATTAATTCTTTCAATGTTTCAATGCCTGATGGAGAAAGTTACAGTAAACAATATTAAGAATATCATGATAAAGGTCACAAAAGGTACAGAAAAGTTTTTTCGATGAGTATATTTTTTACATACCCTTGGTTCTTGTCACTTGAGTATCTTTCTCGTACATCCGACGGGTTACGTTCCGTTTCCTCAGGTGAATCTATGCTTGACTCAGACGATTCGTAGTTTGCGGCTTCTAACTTATTATTTTTTGCGCACTTAATGGTGTGTTTAATGAACGATGGACCAGAATCGTCAATGACATTTTCAGTTGATCCCGATGTTTTTTTTGGAACAGTTATTAGGAACCTGCAAGAATAAGATTCAGTTGATAAGGAATAATACATATTTAATCTGCCATAACCCAACTGTTCATAACCTTTGGTATTGTACGTTGAAATATGTATTTATTATACATCAGACTTAGTGATATTCATAACGCACAACGATTTTAAGTCAGAATTAGAAGCTAGATTCGCACTGAAATATTTTTCATATATTTGTTCGAAGAAGGTTAAAAATAAGTAGAGGTTATATCTCTACGATAACGAAATGTTTACGCACAACGTATAAAGTTACATTATTTTATACATACCTTCTCATTATGACGCTTTTTTATTGTAGAGCCGAGCATTGTACACATCAACGGGTAACAATTTAGACCCACTAACTGCAATGCAGAGAATTCCGGGATTCCCGAATCAGGCTATTTCGCGTCGTTGCGAGACGTCGGACAATTTGCTTTACTATTTAAAAAAGTAAACGTGCCAGTTGTAGGCCGAGATTATTTTAGAATTATGGATTATATAGCCGTGCAGGGCATAGCATTGGATTCTCGTCTGTTGAGGATATTAATCAAACGACGAAACGATATGTATCGAAGATCGTGCCCAAGACCCGAGAATTCGTTTGATACGAGTACTTTTACAGTTAAACAATATACACGAAAGTCTTCTGCTCTCGAATAACAATGAAATTGTTTTTTCAAACTTCGTGCTCCTGGCGCCACGCTCTAAGTAGTGGAAGTTTTCGCAAACTCTACGAGTTGTGAAAGAAGAAGCAACGTGCACTCTAATAATTCTTGACCGGCAGGGCCATCTATGTTTACTGAACTTTCCTACAATTATCTCGAAATATTTTGGTTCTATAAAAACGTAATAGATAGATGAAAGGCGTAACAGCGTACTAAATTTTATCAAAAGGTAATAGATCTATTACAATTGTAATAGACTGGCAACACTGTTCGCCACTCGCACTCTTCGTACCGCTTCGACTCATCAGATCGATAACAGAAGCCACCGTATTGCTGAAGACTTGAGTGGAGTACTTGACTTTCATTTTTTTTTTAAATTTTCTCTATCAATACAGAGATGAGTAGGGAGATTGCCAGTGGAGCGATATTCTTGAGGCAACTTTTTTTCCGTCTTTGCAGCGCTGCCACACTGGAGAGTTGCGGAACTAGACCCATCTTTTTGATTGGTCGAATATATATAGATATACTCGACGTTGAAAAAATTGTGCGCTTCCGGCAACGAATTTGTTGCTGCGAGGATATCTATATTTTTTTTCCGCGTTCAAGAATTTTGGATAAGCATCTTTGGGTAACGTACATTGACCTTCAGAAGTGTACGGTGGCCGTGCGCATAGAGAATGAGTCTGGTAGCCGGAAGGTTCGGAGTTCGAGTCAGCGAATTCTTTCTTATTTTTACAATTTTTTTTTTTTTTAAGAAGGTTCGTCAGTAAAATTGAAAATGCCCAGAAAAATCGTATGCATGAATTTTCTTATGCATACATTTTAACATGGGCTCTTATGGCATATTTACGAATAAAAAAAATTGAAAAAACTGCGAGACGCAAAACTGACTTCATTCTCCACTTGAAAAAATCAAATCGGACCGAAAATCGAAAATCATCGATTTCCGAGAAACGTATACATTGTATTGTGTCTGACATGTAATTTTGATTCTTCATATGAATTTGATGGTTAATAAACATTTAAATTTTTCAGACCTTGCATTGCTCACACCCCCATGCGAGCAATGCATGGTCGGGTCTTAAGAAAAAAAAAAAATTGTAAAAAGAAAAATTTTAATCGTTGACTCGAACTCCTAACCTTCCGGCTACCAGACTGATTCTTTATGCGCACGACCTCCGTGCACTTCTGTAGGTTGATGTACGTTACCCAAAGATGCTTATCCGAAATTCTTGAACGCGGAAAAAAAATATATATATCCTCGCAGCAACAAATTCGTTGCTGCGAAGATATATTCATTAAATTACGTATCAACGATGAAAAAAACAAAATTAACGGGAAGAAATTCGTTCGGTGCGTAAGTGAACTGGAGTACGTCTGCCGAGCTTGCTTGAATATTTTGAATTCTTTATTGATACGGTTAAGATATGTTCAAGCAAGGCTCGAAGACTGTATCCCGAAGTCCGTGCGATGAGCTGAAATTCAAATGCATGGTCCCAGCAACGTTGCGACGGGCGCAAAGGATCAAGCGCGGTCGCAAGCTACGGAAACGCACGAACCTCTCCCGTCGAGAGTATATCTATATATACTCGGCCAATCAGAAAGATGGGTCGGAAGCGCACAATTTTTTCCACGTCGAGTAAATCTATATATTGTGACCCGCTGTCACTTCCTAAAATGGGTAGGAGAGGAAAGTCGGGCGAATAAAATAATTAAATAAAAATAAACACTTTAATTAATAGGCAAAATTCGTTTTAATAATAATAAATTTTTAAATACAAAAAAAAATATGAAAAAGAAAAAAAAATAGAAAAAAAAAAAAAAAATGGCGTTTACAAAATAAGGGTAGACTCTAATGTTAGGGGATGGGCGCCAGTTGCATTAGGTGCAACACCTTTCAATCAAAAAAAATAATATTAAAAAAAACTAAAATTTATTACTCACTCAAACCACGAATGGGAGTTGCCAAATAAAAGAAGTAAAAATAATTAATAATTTTGGAGGGCCGGCTAGTTGAGGGGGGAGAGCACGAGTCGGCAGGGCGAGGGGTAAAACGGCCTAACGGTCGGCTCTTATAAATTACCTCGGTGATCTCAATTCCGGTAATAATACGAGTGGCACAAAAATAGGGTTTTGGGGTCAATAAATACTACGCGTTATTTGTTAAAGGGGAAATACAAAAAAAAGGGGGGGAAGAATTTATACTGGAAATTCGTAAAAAGTCCGGAGGACAATTCACGAATTTTCAATTTAGGAAAAAAAAATTAAAATAAAACAAATTTTCAAGGGAACAAACAATAATAATAACAATAAAAAAATCCCAAATTGTCGGAAAGAAAATCTGGAATAGGATGACTGTTATTAATAAATAATTGTGGGGGGGTATATTGGGGTACTCGGTGCTTCTTCGCACGAGTATTGACAGGTGGGCAAGATGGCTGATAACGAGGGGACACTCGTTATCTATTTATGGGGTATTACGGGGTGGTTTCGGTGGCAAATAAGGGTGAAAGGGGTTTCACGGGGCGTAAAAAAAATAGGGCTAAAAACTTACGATCCTTTCGTAGCACAAATCCAAATACTCTCAACACAATTTAAACTCTCTGGTTTATGATGAAGAACACGGGTATCACTCGCTGTAGAACGTTATCACTTTCTCGAAGTAGAAACGGTTATTCCTCTTTCGAAGTCAAAACGGTTATTATCGCGATTATTCACCGCCGTCTTCTTCCTCGAATTTTTCTCCTAATTTTCTAATTTTGCTATTGGTTGATTTGTATAGGGGAGAGACATTAACGCCGCCGCGGGTAGTAATTGCAACGCGTGATGGTAGTTCGACGAGTGGGAGATGGATGGCGACAGGAGTCCCGTTGGATCCCTCATCGATACCCCATCGATAGACAACGGCTGGCGATCCTCGTTCCTCCTTGACCCGCGATGACGTCATCCGCGCTACAATCACGCTCCGCAACGCTCATTGTCCCTCTCCTATACTCAACACTGCTATTAGAAATAGGCGGGCGGGGAGGGAAAGCATGGGAAGAAGCTAGTGTTATTGTTTTCGGGAATGTGTTGTGCGCGTTCGGGCAGTGCGTGTATCGAGATTTCGCTTTAGCGAAATTTCTCGTTACAAACTCCCCCGGGGTAAAACGAAAGTTAGTCTTTTGACTAACTTGAGCAGGGGACGGTTGGTTAACTCTAACCGGGGCCAAACGGGGTCTCAATGGGGCTGGGGGCAAGAAATGGCGGGAAAGAAAACAAAAACAAAAAAAAAATAGGGGGAATGGGGGCAAAGCCGAAGCGTTTCGTTATTATGGGGTCCATCGGCGCGGGTGGCTGCTGACATCTTAGGTCCGGTATTACATGGCTGGAATGGCTTAAACAGAAAGTTCATTAAATGGGGGGGGAATCGAGGGGCTAGCAAGGGTTCATTTTTTTAAACACAATGGTTATTCGGGGTTCGTTCCTCTTCCTCGTCGCTCCCGGAGGTTGTATCGCCCCGGGTCAGCCCGTGGGCTTGGAGGAAGTCGCGGGGCCATTCCACCTCGTGGGCGACCTCTTTTGCGGGGGCCTGGAGGATTTTGGGCACGGCCTGGGGAAACTGAGGCAGGTTGTTCGGGAACGAGGGGTCGGGCGGTGTCGGCGTACGATGTGGAGGCATCGTTAGGGATTAGTGCAGTGTCTGGGGTTATTTGGGATCGCGGGGCTTCGTTAGGAGGAGATTGGGAGACACTCACATTACTGGTGGGTTCTGGGCTTTGGATTGCTGCGTCACGGGGTCCTTGGTACAATTTAAGGTCCTTCACGTGAATCTTTGGCCATTTCTTTTTCATTGGGACATGGATTTCATAAATAACGGGGGAAATCTTCTTAGTAATGACATAAGGGCCACGGTATTTGGGGGCTAGCTTCGCCGCAAAGTTCTGCGCGGCGGAAGACAACACACGGTTTTTCCGTAGGACTAGGTCACCTACTTCAAACTGCCTCTCCACGCGCCCTCTGTTGTAATAACTGGCCTGGCGTCGGGCAGCTTGGGACAGGTTTCGCTTAACCCAATCGTGGAGAAGGGGCAACCGCTTCATTCGGTCTCTCCAGACCGCGGGGTCGGTTCTGTCGATTACATTGGGAGGGGGAATTTCCTTTTTTATGCTTTTGGCCGGGGTGGGGTTTCTTCCCAAATTTAAAAAGGCAGGGGTCATGTGTGTGGAGGACTGGACGGCTGTATTGATGGCAAAGCACAATTCCGGTAGGTGAAGATCCCAAAGCTGGTGATCGTCACCCACATATGAAACAATCATCGTCTTAAGCGTTCGATTGACTCTTTCGACGGGATTCGCTTGGGCATGATATGGGGGAATGGTGGTCTGGCGGATTCCATATTGGGAAAGCTGGGTGGTCATGTGCTTATTTACAAATTCGGTCCCATTGTCCGTCAAAAGATATCGCGGGCATCCCCAGCGATTCAGGACAAGGGACTCAAGGGCGGACATTATGGTTTGGCCGGTGGCAGTTCTTAAGGCCTTTGCTTCTACATATTTAGTGAAGAGGTCCTGAAAAACTACCACGTACTTGTGACGGTTCTTACTGGGCGGGAAAGGGCCCATGACGTCGGCTGCAACGACAGTCCATGGTCCTTCGGTGGTTCTCTCTCTCATTAACCCCCCTGGGGGAGCTTGTGAGGTCTTATTTAATTGGCAGACCCGGCACTGTCTGACGAACTGAGCGACGTCGGCAAACATACCGGGCCAGGAAAAATCTTGGAGCATTCGGTGGTACGTTTTATCGACTCCTAAATGTCCGGCTTGGGGGGCATCGTGGGCATCTTGCAAAGCCTTTAGCCGAGCTTCAACAGGGAGGACGAGTTTCCAAGCGTCCCAGTCGGCTAAGGCGGGTTCAATTATCGGGTGAGGGCGGTGGTGGTACAATCGATTATCTTCGATTTTCCAATCGGGGTATTTTCCGGGAAATTCGTGGACATTCCGCATTTGTTCGAGATACCAGGAATCTTGTGCGTCGCCCAGGGCACAAAGGGCGGCGTCCGTATCTTCGAACATGCGGGAAAGGGCATCGGGAACTACATTCAGGGTACCTTTTCGGTGGACGATTTCCATATCGAGGGCTTGCATTGACAAGGCCCATCGAGCTAATCGGCCGGAGGGGTCACGAAGGTTTCGGAGCCAACGCAAGCTACTGTGATCCGTGATGACTCGGAAAGACGTGCCCTCGATGTATGGGCGCAGCTTTCGCGCTGCCCATAATACAGCAAGGCACTCTTTCTCCGTCACACTATACTTGCGTTCTGCTCGGGATAATACGCGGGAACAAAAGACAATGGGGTGTTCTTCATTTTCAATTTCTTGTGTCAGCACAGCGCCAATAGCGTAATCGCTAGCGTCTGTGTGCACAGTAAAGGGCTGGGTGAAGTCTGGACGGGCAAGAACAGGGGCTGTGGTCAAAGCTTGGCGCAGGGCTTCGAACGCAGTTTGCTGTTCGTCACCCCAATGCCACTTAGTGTTCTTTTCTAATAGCTTGACTAAGGGGATTTTTAATATGGAGATGTCTCCCATGAAGCGGGCGTACCATCCGACCATTCCGAGGAATCGTCGGAGTTGCTTCAGGGTCTTGGGCGGTGGGTAATTTAGGACGGGTTCGATTTTATCGGGGTCAGTTTTTAATCCATCTGGGGTGATGAGGTATCCAAGATACTTCATCTCGGGGCAGAAGAACTCACTCTTTTCGCGATTAATTTCCAAACCGGCTTTTTGAAACTGTGTGAGGACCCGTTCTAAGTACTCCAGATGTTGATCCACGCTTTCAGTGGCGATAACAACATCGTCGAGATAGGCAAAGACATGGGGTTCCCACTCAGGCTTAATCAATTTGTCCATTAACCGTTGGAAAGTGGCGGGGGCATTGGTGAGACCAAAAGGCATACGGGTGAACTGGAAAAGTCCTCTACCGGGAACAGCAAAGGCGGTAATGGGTCTACTGGCAATCTCAAGGGGAACCTGGAAGTAGGCTTGGCTCAGATCAAGTTTCGAGATGTATTGGGCTACTCGCAAACTGTCAAGTATCCTATCCATGTTGGGCAAAGGGTAAGCATCTTTCTGAGTGACTTTGTTCACATCTCGGAAGTCAATGCAGAATCGATGTTTTCCATTGGGCTTGGGAACGATAACGGGGTTACTCAGCCAACCGCTGTTGGATGGTTCGATCACTCCTTCTTGGATCATTTTATCCACCTCAGCTTGGGCTATTCGTAATAAGTACGGGGAAATGGTACGAGGGCTTTGACGAATAGGCGGGTGATCATTCACATTAATTAAATGGCAAATAGTTGTGGTCACGCTGAGGATTCCGGAGGTATTGTCTTTTACCAAACGATCTAAAAGGGCATTTAGTCGTTCGGTAACGGGGGCTGGCATTTCCGACAAACCGGCGAAAGTAGGGTGAGCGCTGACAAATAAGGGGGTTTCACGTGGCACGTCAAATCTACGAGGGATACCATTCGGGAGGGACCAGGTGTCGTTGTCGTAATCAATGGTGATTCCGAACAAGTGACAAAAATCAATTCCCAAAATGCTGTCGTAACCAAGGGGAGCGGCACGCATTTCGAGAGTATTGAGGGTTCCAGCGACATTAAATTGCATGGCAATCTTTCCAATAACGGGGACAACGGTGTTATTGGCTACTCGAACACCTCCTGTGGCAGGTTGGAGTTGTAAATTCATAGAATTCACTACCTCTTCTCCCAGGTATGAACGAGTAGCGCCGGGGTCTACAAGGGCGTCGGTGATTCGACCGAAGAAGTTGACACAGAGAAAATGTCGGGTGTCTTCTTCGAGGGAATCTACCGAGTCTAAGGCACTACAAATGTCGGGGGTTGGGCTAATTGCGGAGTGGTCTTTTACGGAGTTTGGGGTCGTAATAGGGTTCTGGATCAAATCGGGGGAGGCACTTTTTACTGTCCTCCCCCCGCAGCGTTTCCCTCGCGCGTTCGACGGCAAGTCGGGCACGAATTCCGATCGTGTCCCGGCGTGCCGCAGACCTTGCAGAAAAAACCCTGCGGTCTCTGGCATTCTCTCCAAATATGGCCGGGCGCTCTACAATTGTAGCAACGGACTCTGGGGGCTTGTTGTGCGTTGGAGGTTGGCACAATTGGGGGTCTGGGGACTTGCAGGGCCATTAAAGAGGGGGGGTTGTGGGAATTATTAGCTGTTGTGGGGGGAACAGAGGGTCTGTAAAAGGGCGGGTTGATGGGAGCGGTCGGGGTGGCTTTTAGGACTGTGGGGCGCACGGCGGGGGTGGACTGGGCCGGTGGAGGGACTTGAGGGGACTGTTGAACGGGACTTAGGGCTGCTACTTTATCTCTGCCTCCTTTTCCCTGTGGCTGATAAGCCGCACTGGGAAGGACGGACTGAGACGGCGGTGGGGGATGACGGTAGTTGCGTGCGCGTTCTCGCATCGCTTCTACACGTCGGCAACGATGCTGAAATTCAGCGAAAGAGTTGATGCTTTCGCGATGAATATACAGGGCCAGGTCGGGGTGCAAATTATCGTAACAGAGGTCGAGCTGGGCCTCTAAAGAAAAGGGGGGGGACAAGAAACTGAAGTAAGTCCGCATCTTAGTCAAGTATTCCCCGCTGGGTTCGCCGGGGCCTTGGGTGCGCGACTCTACTTCTCGTCGGAGTCGTTCTTGGAGGTCGGAATGACCAAAACGCGCGCGGAAGAAGTAAATGAATTCCTCGTAAGTACTCCACGAGGATTGCTCTACTCGATACCACATAAGGGCATCGTGCGTGAATGATTCGGCGAGGATCCGCAAAAGGTCTTCCTCACCGAAGCCACGACTCGAGCAATACTCGTAAAGTCTCAAAAGAAACTCCTCACCATCTTCGCCGCGTCGGCCGGCAAATTTGGGACCGTTTCTGCGGAAGTAATCCACATTACGCGTGTCCCGTATCGCGCTGGACTCCATCTGGGGGTACAGGGTGGCGTTCGGAGGGTTATACCGGACTTGACTGGGGTGTCGAAGTCCAGTACTTTGGTATTGGGGTCGTTGCGGGGGTGCAGGGAGTTGGTAGGTCGTGTTCTGGCTCGTGGGAGCTGACAAACCAGGCAACAAAGGGTTATTACGAGGAGTGGGGGCTGCAGAGGGTCGGGGAAGGGAATTGGAAGGGTTCCAATTGTCACGGAGGGACTGTGGCAAGGCGGAATGGGTCGGGTATGCAAAATTTGTATCTCTGGGGACTGCTTGCGGGTTTAGAAGGGGTCTAGGGGCAGCAGGGGCTTCGTAATAATTTCCGGCGGCGCTCGGAGCGGCCAAGCCGGGAAAAAGGGGTGCAGAGGGGGGTTCTGGTCGTTCCTGAACATAGTCAGAATTTTCACGTACTTGGGGAAAGGGGGCAAATGCCACAGACGGGCACCTTGTGGGTTGCAATGGCGGAGGTTGAGCAGCGGAATGACTCTCTTCCATACAGAGCATGTCATCCGTCTCATTGAAACTAATCGGGTCCTGGTATGGGCCGTGTGATTGACCCGTGGCCAATACGGCATGAGGAGACGATGTAATGTCTTGCTGCTGAGGGGGGTGGCTAAAGGCAGAGGGGTTCTGGGGAATCGAAGTATGGGAATCTTCGAAGGCGGGCTCGCGAACTGCTGCCGTATATGTGAACGGCAGACAGTGACCACGCTCATCGACAGTGGGGTCCCATTGGGTGGGGACCATGGGGAATTTATGTCGGATATCGTATCGCCAATACCGGTCGATCAGATCTTCGAGTGAACCATCGGTGTTCAACTCGGCATGATCGCATAATCGGATAATATCCGTGACATTTGGGAGGCTTTTTAAGTCACGGAGATTAGCAGCTATCTGCTTGAAAACCTCAGGGGGGACAACGGGGGGCAGGGGTGCAATTAAGGAGGGCATAAGTGACGGGGTCGTGCGGGTATGCACTCCGGAAACTGACACACTGGTTGTCGTCGTGGTCGTGGGCATTCCGGTCGTGGTGGGCTCCATATTAACGATAATAATTTTAAAAAATTAATAAAAGGGGGAAAAAGAAAAAAAAAATTAATGAAATGGGAAAAAAGAAAAAAAAAAAATTAATTAAATGGGGAAAAAGAAAAAAATTTATAAAATGGGGAAAAATAAAAATCAATAAAATAGGGAAAAGTAAAAATCAATAAAATGGGGAAAAGTAAAAATCAATAAAATGGGGAAAAGTAAAAATCAATAAAATGGGGAAAAGTAAAAATCAATAAAATGGGGAAAAATAAAAAAAAATTAATAAAATGGAAAAAGAGAAAAATCAATGAAATAGAAGAAGAGGGAAAAAAAAGGGGTGCAATTCGCAGTAAAAAAAAAAAAAAAAAAATCAAAGGCCGAAATGTTGGGCAATGGTGTGTGGGGAAGCAGCAATGGGGGGTAGCTTAGGGGAAAAATGGCTAAAAACCAAGCACGCAAAAAAAAAACAAAAAATATTTGGGAAAAGAAAGAAAAATAATAATAATAATAATTCAAAAAAATGAAAAATTCAAACTGAAAATAAAATTCAAAAAGGGGGAAAAAGGGGTAAATAAAATTAAAAATAATCGGGAGGGTAAATATAGGGCAATAGCACCGGGCGGGCAAGCAGGGGTGGAAAACAAGAGGTAGGGGAGAAATGGCCAAAGCGCACGCAATCAACAGGCAATACAAAAATAAATAAAATAAAATAACAATAATAATAATAAAATAATACAAAATAAAAATAGACAATAATATTTGGGCAGGGGTAGGGTGTGCAGGGTAAATAAAATAAGGGGGGAAAATTTTTTAAAAAATGGCAAACTCTAATGAGATCACCGGGTGAGCTCTTATGACGGGGAACAACTTTTGGGTTTTGTTGTTCGGGTTTTTAGGCGGGCCCCACGTTGGGCGCCAATTTGTGACCCGCTGTCACTTCCTAAAATGGGTAGGAGAGGAAAGTCGGGCGAATAAAATAATTAAATAAAAATAAACACTTTAATTAATAGGCAAAATTCGTTTTAATAATAATAAATTTTTAAATACAAAAAAAAAATGAAAAAGAAAAAAAAATAGAAAAAAAAAAAAAAAATGGCGTTTACAAAATAAGGGTAGACTCTAATGTTAGGGGATGGGCGCCAGTTGCATTAGGTGCAACACCTTTCAATCAAAAAAAATAATATTAAAAAAAACTAAAATTTATTACTCACTCAAACCACGAATGGGAGTTGCCAAATAAAAGAAGTAAAAATAATTAATAATTTTGGAGGGCCGGCTAGTTGAGGGGGGAGAGCACGAGTCGGCAGGGCGAGGGGTAAAACGGCCTAACGGTCGGCTCTTATAAATTACCTCGGTGATCTCAATTCCGGTAATAATACGAGTGGCACAAAAATAGGGTTTTGGGGTCAATAAATACTACGCGTTATTTGTTAAAGGGGAAATACAAAAAAAAGGGGGGGAAGAATTTATACTGGAAATTCGTAAAAAGTCCGAAGGACAATTCACGAATTTTCAATTTAGGAAAAAAAAAATAATTACAAAAAAAAAAAAAAATTAAAATAAAACAAATTTTCAAGGGAACAAACAATAATAATAACAATAAAAAAATCCCAAATTGTCGGAAAGAAAATCTGGAATAGGATGACTGTTATTAATAAATAATTGTGGGGGGGTATATTGGGGTACTCGGTGCTTCTTCGCACGAGTATTGACAGGTGGGCAAGATGGCTGATAACGAGGGGACACTCGTTATCTATTTATGGGGTATTACGGGGTGGTTTCGGTGGCAAATAAGGGTGAAAGGGGTTTCACGGGGCGTAAAAAAAATAGGGCTAAAAACTTACGATCCTTTCGTAGCACAAATCCAAATACTCTCAACACAATTTAAACTCTCTGGTTTATGATGAAGAACACGGGTATCACTCGCTGTAGAACGTTATCACTTTCTCGAAGTAGAAACGGTTATTCCTCTTTCGAAGTCAAAACGGTTATTATCGCGATTATTCACCGCCGTCTTCTTCCTCGAATTTTTCTCCTAATTTTCTAATTTTGCTATTGGTTGATTTGTATAGGGGAGAGACATTAACGCCGCCGCGGGTAGTAATTGCAACGCGTGATGGTAGTTCGACGAGTGGGAGATGGATGGCGACAGGAGTCCCGTTGGATCCCTCATCGATACCCCATCGATAGACAACGGCTGGCGATCCTCGTTCCTCCTTGACCCGCGATGACGTCATCCGCGCTACAATCACGCTCCGCAACGCTCATTGTCCCTCTCCTATACTCAACACTGCTATTAGAAATAGGCGGGCGGGGAGGGAAAGCATGGGAAGAAGCTAGTGTTATTGTTTTCGGGAATGTGTTGTGCGCGTTCGGGCAGTGCGTGTATCGAGATTTCGCTTTAGCGAAATTTCTCGTTACAATATATTCGACCAATCAAAAAGATGGGTCTAGTTCCGCAACTCTCCAGTGTGGCGGCGCTGCAAAGACGGAAAAAAAGTTGCCTCAAGAATATCGCTCCACTGGCAATCTCCCTACTCATCTCAGATCAATATGATATTCAGTCAACTTTTTCATGGTTCTTAGTGAACTGCTGTTATCGATTCTATACGCAGTCTCAACATGCGACCACTTTGCCGTGCGTTGCACACCATCGCTCAGAGTGAATTTAATATTCTTCGTCAATAAATTGTTACGCACGCACTTTATGAGATGCGGAGGGTCAAAGAGGTGAACGATTTTTTTAGTATCAATAACTATAATCTCATTGCGCAGAGATTCGCCTTTTTGAAAAAATTCACGTTTGCTACTTTCTATGAGATATTTCATGGCTCTAACGTTAGTCGCCCCCTGATCGCAAACTGACGAAATAATTGTAAGCCCGAATTTTGCAGCTTCGCGTACAATTGCCTTATACGTGCGAACAATTTTTCCCCAGCTTATGGTCGAGTGACAAAAGGAGTAAAGTATAAGTTGCTTCCAATTGCCTTGAACTCCTTTTAGCATGCAGACCGTCGCGTGGTTAGTAATCTGCGGTTCCCTCTCGTCTCGATTATCAACAAAGCCATCGATCGATCCTGTAGTTGGGTTGTACTGCAGCGTGGGGTCAAGGGATGTTTCGTCGAAAAGCAGAACACAGTAGTGGGATTTATCATCTCTTAATCGATTTACCTTATCGCTGACCGCCTGAAATAAAAAACGATAGAAACCGGGACGAATAGGAATGGTCCTTACAAGTTTCCGCAACGTTGGCACACTGGGTAACGAAAATATCCCTTGCAAGAAGCTGTATGCCCTGGAACTTCGCTTGTATACAGCCAAAGCGAAAACCTTATCCGTCATGCTATATTGCCGATTATATTTGTTACGTTTCATGTTCCTGAAGTGGGACATGAGCAAGTTCTGGGTAGTTTCGGGCATCTCTTCTAGCAGCTGCATAGAGCCGTGGCGCAGTAATTTCTCTGCGCGCTTTAACTTTTCAGACGCAGATACCTTAGCTTTTTGGGCATCCCTCGTTGCTTTTCTGAGCCGTGCGATTAGGTTGTGTAACTTTTTGTCCGTAGGTGAGAGATCGGACTTTCTCGTCAGTCCAAAATGGAAAAGCGGTGAAACTGTGGAAATGTTAACAATGGTATTAAAACAGGAAACTACAAATTAAAGGTATATTCAAAGCTTATAATATATCAGCAGAAATGGGGTACTTTGTCGACAGCGACAACACAAATTCAATTATATCATTATAGATATAGTTGCTCCCTTGTAAAGAGTTACAAGGGAGCAATAAAAAACTGGAATTTTTCTAAAACAAACTTTTTTTTTCAAGTACATTGATATCTCACTTATGCTTCATAAAAATGAAAGAAAGTTTACATGACCTTGAAACAATTTGTTGCATACAACTACATCACGCGATTGAAAAATCGCTGTAATTGGTGTAACTGGTGCGCTTGTTCGTAAGAACGGTGCGTTTTTGTGTCGTGGGTAAAGTTGATTTCTGCGTCGTTGCAATTACGTCACGCGATTAAAAAATCGCTGTAATTAGTTTAACTGGTGCGCTTGTTCGTAAGAACTGTGCGTTTTTGTGTCGTGGGTAAAGTTGATTTCTGCGTCGTTGCAATTACGTCACGCGATTAAAAGATCGCCGTAATTGTTGGTTGATGAATTTGTTCGTAAGAACAGTGTGCTTCCTTTCTTGAGGTTTAGTTGAGTCCTCCATCATTGCAATTACATCATGCGATTTAAAAATCGCCGTAATTGTTAATAGTAGTAATATTTCTCTTTTAATAGCATTGTTTTCGTCTTTCCGTTGCCTCATTTTCCGACTTCGTTTCGTACAAACACTCATCGCGTCGTCATCTGTGCCTCGCTTGCGCTTCAATTCGGAAACTACACACAAAAACTAAACATCGAATAAAATATCATAGAGAAACCCTCGCTACAAAAGATAAGAAACAGTCTATTTACGTAGTGTGCTGATATACAGAAAAAAATATATAATGCCCTTACTTGTCGGCTTTGTAGGACTCAAAATACTCTGCGTGATTTCTAGTTGTTGTGAATATTCACGAGTGTTGGGCGAGAGTTGTTCGCATTCATTGTTGTTTCGGTTAGAAACTTTTGCCAATGAGTTATCATCCTTGAAATTGTCGAACTCATATGCAAGGACCTCAATTTTGTCTGTGAATCAGCAAAGTATTATTATTTAATATGAAAGTTCATCAACATGGAGCAATAATGAAACAACACCTAAGGGGACCAACCACCTAATAAATGTTGTTATAAAACATTAATTTAAAAATACTTCTTCTGTTCAAAAACAAAAATAATTTCAGCCACTCACAGTATACATCAAGCACTATAATTGTGCAATTTTGTCCAGCTATATGTTGCAACATATGATTTTGGACAAAGTGTAACTTTTTTCATTTGTCGTAAACTCAAACTGAAAGGCGGAAATGGATTTTGGATTTTGTTCCTAAGCAAAGCCATTCTGGATTGAATTTAGGATGTTGGGCTGCAATAAAGTAGATCATTTTGTTCCTGAGTGAAGCCATTCTGGATTGAATACAGGATTAAAATTGATAACTTCATTCTACCGTGTCACAAAAAAAATCTCTATATTCAATCCGGAACAGCCTTGCTCAGAAACAAAATGATCTACTAAAATCTATCTCCTGCCTTTCGGTTTGATCTGAAATTTACGACAAATGGGAAAAGTTACACTTGTTCCCATGATTTTATGGTGTACCATATCACTGGACAAAATTGTAAAATTATAATCTTGATGTAATTGTGAAGGGGTTAAATTATTTTGGTTTTTGAACAGTAGAAGTATTGTTAAATCAATGTTTTATAACAACATGTACTAGGTGGCTTGGTTCCCTTAATGGCAACCAATAGATAAATATTATTGGACATACCTGGCAAGCACAATGTAGCACTGCTGCGGAGCTGAGTTTCTTCGACATGATATATTTGGCTTCAAAATGCAGAATACATATTGTGCGATTCCCGAGGCTGAGTAGAGCCACATTCAACAGCGTACTATTTCCACAAGCAGCTAGCCACGTTAAGAATCGTGTCTTATACACACTGGCTTGTGGAAATTCGAATGTGTGGGGTGCTCCCGAAGTGCATCCCAGTACATAGCACTTTTTTGGCGTAGCCAAACCAAATAACAATATAATATCATTAGATTTCATGACTCATAATTTGTTTTCCAAAGTGTAATTCAAAAAGCAAAGATCCCAATACAAAATCCAGGAAAATTAAAACCATAACATAACCTCTCTAGAATATTATCATAGAAAAATAAGGTTTATGTACTCACGTTTGCTTTGTACTCCTGTATAACAATGTAGATATGTAGAAATGGAAATACACAATTGTTCGCGACACTCTGCAATTTTATTAACTATAATCTGGATAATATACGGAAATCTGTTAGCTCTACACACAAAAACACACAATACAAAACGACTGAAAAAGACGTTCTAGAAAAATGGCGGAGTCGGGCAAAGTCGGGTCCCGGGCATCGCCGAGGGCGACGCCAGGCGACGCTAGAACGAGATAGCGATAGTGTGCAAATGAGATAGAGCGAGCACAGCAGCGCACCAAGAGGACAGGCGCGGCGTAACTCAAACCTCCCGGCCCGATCTACGCTTTTCCCCCCTAGTCCGGTGCCGGCGTTACTCAAGGCAACTCCTCCGCGTTCGAGCTAGAGGAAACTATTTCTTTGTTTCTAAAATAAATATTTAATCTTCACGTTTCTACCCAAATAAGTGCCTACGTTCTTCCATCCAATCCTAATCCATTTCCTACAATTTCAGAAGTGGGTTTCGCGAAGAAACGGGTGAGACTTACGTGAAAGAACAATTTACGTGCAGTGGCAGCGCGTGTGGAAAATTGACGAATTTACCGGTGTAGATTTTATGTGTTACGATCTAGCATCCGGACTTATGTTTATGAACACTTATGTTTAATTGGGGTCTGTGAATCCTGTGCACGAAAATACATATTCAGTGAGACATTTCAAGGCAGTGGAGACGAAACGTGCTCGTGCGTGCATCGAAGATCGAGAAAGTTCGTTATCCGCCATTGAGTGTGAGCGCGTCGTAACGGACACGCCGTTCGAGAATCTTCTCTGCGCAACTCCCGGGAACTACAGGCAATACCGACGGCCGGCAACGAGGGCTGACTTACCGACTGCAGCGCACAACAGCTCACATCCTTACCTAAGTGGCAGAAGGCCATTGTTTTGACAGCTGAAGTGTTTGTGTCGCGGTTTGTTCGATTCGCGTCGGTATACGCGGTCGATAATTACGAATTAATCGTCGCACGATAATTACGCGAGTCGTTGCGTACAATATTTACGATTTATGTGGACAATATTTATGATTTATTCGGACAATATTTATGACTTGAGTGGTTAACATTTATGACTTATGTGCACCATATTTCTGACGTATGTGGACGACATCTACAATTTATGTGGACAATATTTATGAGTTATGCGAAAAATATTTATGACTTTTCTGGACAATTACGAAAATTCGTGTGATCATTTTCACGGAAAGTTGACGTGATCGGGACTCGACTTGAACAGCACCACGCGCACGCATTTATGTATTAACGAGTTGAACTGAAGTTATATTTTTATAGGTCGATTGTCTAAGATATTACGATGGAGGTGCCGAATCGTTTCAGGCTCGCAGAACTTAAGGAGGCTCTGAAAGCGCGCGATTTGCCAACGGCAGGTACGAAGCGGCAGTTGATCGCCAGGTTAATGGAGGCTGATCCAAACGGAGTCTGGATGAACGAACAAGTACCCCCAGACGACGACGGTGACACCAACGAGGCTCAACTTCGACTCGAGCGCGGCAGAAACGAATTGTTGCGACAAGAATTGGAGGTTACTCGTCGAGAGCGAGACGTAGCTCAACGGGAAGCGGGAGCAGCACCAAATCTCAGGGTCGCTCCAGACAACAGAAATTTTGACGACGATCTACGACGACACCTTCGACACGACGCGGAGCCGCTCGCGGCGCCGCAATTACGAGCAGACGTCAAAGGCAAAGGAATTATTAGGCGATTTCGACGGATCGAACCGTTATCTCGATGACTGGGAAAAACAAGTTCGATTGCTTAAGAGACTCTTTGTGGTGGACGATGCCATGATGAAGATAATTATCAGCTCCAAACCCAAAGGAAAAGCGGATAGATGGTTCCACTCGAAATCGGAGTATACGCAGATGACACTGGACCAATTACTCGAAGCGATGAAGGACACGTTCGACCAGCGGCCAAGCAAAGTTGACCGCATCAAGAAATTCGAAGCCCGGACGCGGCAAACGAACGAGTCGTTCAACACTTACTATCACGAAAAACTTATTCTGGGTAATTTAGTGCCGATTAAGGAAGCCGACTTATTGGACTATTTGGTGGACGGGATTCCTGATCAGACACTGCGGAATCAGGCCCAGATGCAGAACTTTGCTTCGGTGAGAGATTTGCTCAACGGTTTCAGGAAGCTAACTCTAACGAATCGAGCAGTTAAGAAAGAATCACAGCACGGAGAGAGATCAGTGCCAGAAAAATCGACCGACAAGGCGAAACCAGAGGGAAAACAACAGAAGAAGGAAGGAATCGGTGACCGGATGATTAAGTGGTACAACTGTAACAAACCAGGGCACTACGCTAGTGATTGCCCGAAACCGAAACGGGAACGAGGATCCTGCTTCACCTGCGGTGAGATGGGGCACGCGGCGAGGAATTGTCCGACTAAGGAGACGAAGGAAGCGAAGGAGACGAAGCAGCCAGAAGTATCCAACGTCTATGAAGATCCGGCCGACGAAGAGGGCGTCGAACGCCGAAAACTCGTAACGTACGAGATTAAAGACACTAGTACGCACCGAATATTGCGTCTCGATACGCTTCTCGACACGGGGAGCTCGATTGGTTTTATCAAAGCGCGTTTTATCGAGAAAAAGGGGCTTCTCCCATTAGATTCGACGGATCGCAATTATTGTGGGTGTAAAAAAAACGCAATTAGAGTTTTTGGGGAAAGTCCACGCGACTATTACGATCGGGGACGTTGCAAAAGAAAATCTCAGACTTTACGTCGTTCCGGAAGAGACCTCGTTGACACCAGCTTTACTGGGTCGCGATATATTGAGCAAATTCGGGATTCGACTGACGCAACCGACTGATGAGAGCGCGTGGCACGAACTTATGAATATCAATGTTGACGAAGATGAAAATTTATACAAAAATTTGCAAATGAATCCAGAGATCCCTTACGAAGCGAAAGTTGAGTTGAAGAAGATTTTTCAGGAATTGTACGTCGACTATCCGAGGCCCGCGGAGCCGAACACGAAAGCAGAATTAAAACTACATTTAGACAATCCGCAACCGTTTCACTGCACTCCGCGTAAGCTCTTGTACGATCAAAAGCAGGAACTTCAGGTTATTCTAGACAATCTGTTAGAAAAGGGTTTTGTTAAGGATAGCGAATCCGAATTCGCCTCGTCGATCGTTTTGTCCGAGAAGAAAAACAGGAAAGCACGCCTGTGCGTGGACTGTCGAGTCCTTAACAAAGCGACCGCGAGAGATAACTATCCCATGCCGTTGATAGAGGATCAGCTGGCGATCGTAGGGAACAAGCAGTATTTTACGCTGTTAGATTTGAAAGGTGGGTTCCATCATGTCCGAGTCGCGCCAGAATCAGTAAAGCACACGTCTTTCGTGACTCCATTAGGCTAATACGAGTGGCTTAGAATGCCCTTTGGACTACGCACAGCGCCCGCGACGTTTCAGCGCTATATCAATCGCATTTTTGACGAATTTACGAGAGCCCGAGACATGGCTATTTACATGGACGATATCTTGGTGGCGACTGACACGATAGAACACCATCTCGAGATACTCGAGCGAGTATTTAAAACAATTTCGGGTAACCTCTTGGAGTTGCAACTCGACAAGTGCTATTTTCTCCAGACGGAGATAGAATACCTAGGGTACATGATCTCAGAGCAAGGCATAAGACCGACGAAAAGCGGCATCGAAGCAGTCGAAAAATTTCCGATACCCAAAAGCACACGCGACGTGCGTAGTTTTCTCGGACTCTGCTCCTATTTCAGGAAGTTTATCGGAAATTTCGCAACGATTGCAAAGCCCCTTTACTATTTGACAAAAGCGAACGCGATGTTTTGTTTTGGAAACCGGGAGTACGACGCGTTTAAGACGCTCAAAACTAAACTCACCGAAGCTCCGGTCCTAGCGGTTTATGATCCGAGCGATTACACTGAGCTGCATTGCGACGCGAGTTCTGCAGGCTTCGGAGCAATCCTTATGCAGAAAAAGAAAGACGGAAAAATGCATTCGATGTTTTACTATTCAAGACGAACAACCGAAAGCGAGTCGAAGTTTCACAGTTTCGAAACTGGAAACACTTGCGATCGTTTATGCCCTCGAAAAATTCCGCGCTTATCTTCAGGGATTAAGATTTAAAATAATCACTAATTGCAACGCTGTTACGATGACTAAAAAAGAAAGACGTGAATCGGAGAGTGGAGAGATGGGCTCTCGCGCTGCTCAGTTACGACTACGAGTTGGAATACCGAGCGGTCACGCGTATGCGACATGTGGATGCCCTTAGTCGAACGATTAATATTATCGAGGAAAATCCATTCGAATGCAACGTGACGGTCTGTCAGGGATAAGATCCGCAAAATCGTCGAGATTCGGGATAAATTAGAAAAATCGGAAGATAAGAAAATTCGGGATAAATTAGAAAAATCGGAAGGAAGCTTTACGAAATGAGGAACGGCCTCGTTTACCGAAAATACGGAGGGAAATTATTGTTTTACGTGCCGGAGCAGATGGAGAGGAACGTCTTGTATAAGTTCCACGACGAGTTCGGTCATCTCGATACCGAAAAGTCGGTTCAAGCGATCCTTGAAAATGGTTGGTTCCCGAAACTCCGCGCGAAAGTAGATGGCCACATCAAGAACTGTCTTAAATATATCACATTCTCATCGATCAGCGGTAAAGTCGAAGGTTTGATTCACTCGATTTCCAAGGCCAACGTTCCTTTCACGTCGATCCTAAATGGGCCGATAGATAAGAAGCGACTTATCAAGGAGCATCTGTTGGTGGTAATTGACTCGTTCACGAAATTTGTTAAGCTCTATCCGACGAAGACGACGAGCAGTAAGGAAGCAATTAGCAGTCTGAAACAATATTTCGAGCATTATTCGCGACCGAAGACGATAATCACGGACAGAGGTAGCTGTTTTACGAGGGCCGAATTCGAGGAGTTTATGAGTAACAACGGAATTCAGCATGTTAAAATCGCGACAGGCTCTCCGCAAGCCAACGGGCAGGTGGAAAGGGTTAACCGGACCTTAAGTCCGATGCTAGCCAGACTTTCAGACGACTCCGAAGGCAAATATTGGTACAAGGTCATCAGCGACGCTGAGTACGCGCTGAATAATTCCGCGAGTAAAGTCACGGGCAAGACGCCGAGTCGACTGTTATTTGTTATTGTAACGAGCCCCTCGAACAAGCATTTCGGTGACTTGACGAGGAGCGCCGACCAAATATAACGACGCCCACGCAATTATTAATCGATCAAACGAACTTACCTGTAAGTGATGTTCGATCGGAATTATATGTAGAGTCTCGTTCGAAATGATTACAAGGTAGTATAGCTACTTTCCACACGATGTCGCCACAAGTTTCAGAGTCATAATTCGAAAGAAGCGCCGCCACAGCAGCGCCAATACCTCGGGCGTCCCCTTACCGTAACCTCATATCGTTTAGAGTTAAGCATATTAAATATTAACACAGTATCTCAAAAAAAAAGTGTTACCAATCAACTTCCTGCATACCCACGATGCAAAATGGAATTAAAGGGTGGGATCAATGACTGTCCTCGACAGAACGGGTGGGATGTAATCATTTCGAACGAGACTCTACATATAATTCCGATGGAACATCACTTACAGGTAAGTTCGTTTGATCGATTAATTATATGAGGAGTCTCGTTTTCATGAATACAAGGTAGATGTTCAGAGAAACGAATACTCTTAGTCTTTTTTTTTTTTTTTTTTTTTTTAACAAAAGAGCGTACAAAACCTTACAAAATAACCGAGGAAGCAAAGTCCTCGCGACTAGCCGTAATCGGCCTGTTATAAAATTTGGCGAAAACTAGCGACTCTTTCGACCAGCCAGCAGTGCTTTTGATTACATCCAAATCAACGCCTTTCTTTAAGGCTGCTAATGTCGAGGCATGCCTTGTACTATGCGCTGTATACTTCGACTCGATACCGCTACGTACAAGGGTTGCCTTGATCCATCGACTTATTGTCGCCGGAGTTGCCGCTTTGTGCGGTCTTTTCGTCGTAATGAAGAGCGTCTTACACTCGCCTCTTATAGAACTCGTAACATTTAAATATCTGTCCAGCGTTCTCGATATACATAGTTGCGGTCTATCGTTAAAGAACGGTAATATCAATAAAGGCTGGTATGCACCGGGCCTCGACGTTTTTATGCAATCCGAAATCTTTATCTCTATTCTTTCCGCACCCCTCTTAATATTCGTTAACTGAATCAACGAGAAAGTTTGTACTCGGTGTGCAGTTCCTATAGCTAAAAGAATTGCTAATTTATCTGTCAACTGACTTAAACTGAGAGACTCGAGGGGATGGAGCTTAGCTACCGCCTTAAGCACGACATCCACGTCCCACATCTCGTCATATTTCGGTCTTAATGGTCTTTGTCTAAAAACCCCTTCAAAGAAACGGCTTACAAGCGGATCACACGTGACTTTTCCCTCGGACATCAACGATATTGCCGCTCTCGCAGAGTTGAGCGTTCCATATGATGCTCCCAACTGAAAACGCTCGCGAAAGAAATTCAACTACTGATTTCGCATTCGGCGCATATGGATCCACCTTGACGCGTCCGCAGTACTCCACCCACAATCTCAAAGGGTTACTGCTTCACTGTTGCGTCCGCGAGAGACGCCGTTAAAATCGCTATCGCAGCATCCGAGAGATTCTTCCGTCTATACGCCTCCCCGATAATCTGCCGGCAACTAAGCTGAGGCTCCTCGCCAACGGGTGCTGCTGCGACCTACAAGGAGACAAAAGCAAATCGTCCGGGGGCCCGAATCTAATGACATCACCGATAAGTAAAGACGAAAACATTGGGTACCATGGCTGAGCAGGCCAATAAGGTACGACTACCACCCCGCAAGCCTCATCGAGAATAATCTTTCTTAAAGTCTTTAAAATTAAAGCGAAAAGAGGGAATGCATAAAATGCGAGAAATGACCAACTCTGCGTAAAAGCATTAATAGCCACAGCCTCCGGGTCTCTGTGCCAGGAACAAAACCTTTGACACTTTGCATTTGCTCTTGACGCAAATAAATCCATATCAGGGGAACCGAAAACACGCGCGATGTTAACAAATGCGAATTCCGCGAGTTCCCACTCTGTGTCAATATTGACAGCTCGCGATTCCTCGTCTGCCTCTACGTTCGCTCTCGAAGGAATATAGGACGCAAAAAGCCAAATTCCCCTCATCTCGCACCATTGCCAGATCATACGCGCTATCTCGCTTAAACCCGAATACTGAATGCCCCTTATTCGATTAATATACGATATCGCAGTCGTATTATCGACTCGTAAAAGGACTTCGCAGTTCGACAAATCCATAGCAAAACAACGTAGGGCCATAAAAATTGCTTGTAACTCCAAGTAATTGATATGAAGGGACCTCTCCGAATCTTTCCAAAAACGACGAGCCCTCTGATTCTCGCAAAACGCCCCCCAACCTGTCAGCGACGCGTACGAGAAAATTTCTCGTCTAAATCTTAAATTAACGATCGGGTTCACGGCGGTGGATAGATTCGCTTTCCACCAATTAAAATCGTCCTGAAGGGACTCGGGTAAAAACATCTGAGCCTCATAATCCCCGTCATTCAAAAGCAGCGCAAGATATTTTTCCCGTTCAAATCTCTTCGAGTACACCCAACTGTATCGAATGGCTTGACAACTCGCGGTTAACATACCGATAAATTGAGCGAACTCGCGAATCGAACACGACTTCTTTAAACTAAAACGTTCCACGCAGCCGCGTAAACTATCTCTTTTTTTCTGAGGCAGTCCTAAAGTCATATTCTCCGAATTAAGAATAAATCCTAAATACATACACTTCGTGCTCGGCGTGGTATTGCTCTTCCTATAATTTATAATAAACCCCAAAGACAGTAACAACTCGATCGTTTGCCGAACATTTTTCGAACACGAGAATGAATCGCTTCCAATACATAACATATCATCCAAATAAATTACCGACAACAATCCGCGACGTCTCAGAAAATACACGACTGGCTTTAAAAGTTTTGTGAAAACTAAAGGTGCGGTGCATAATCCGAAAGGGAGACAAACGAACTCAAATAACTTATCCCCAAATTTAAATCGTAAATATTTTCTACTCCTCTCGTGGACGGGAAGTAAAAAATACGCGTCTTGTAAGTACAAATTGCACATATGAGAGCCTTTAAACATGAGTTTAGTGGCCGTTCGAATGTCCTCAAGCTTGAAATGTTCGGCACACATAAAACTATTGAGTTTTTTCAAATTCAAAACAAAACGATGAGTCCCGTCTGGTTTTGGTACTAAAAAGTAACTCGAAATGAATTCGTCCTTACAAGGTAGACATTCACGAAGTGCACCCAAATCCAACAATCGGTTCAACGCAATTTTATAGTCGTTGAATATCTGAGGGGATTTAAACGAAGGGGGGGAAGGAATATTCCCCTGAGACGGTCGTTCTGTAAAAGATAGTTTGTAGCCCGCTACGCAGCTTAAAACAAATTTATCCTCCGTAATCGACTCCCATTTTTTGTAAAAAAAGTCGTAAGCGACCAGCGATATTTCTTACCTCCACTTTTTTTTCGGAGGCTGAGTCAATCGAGATTGCGTCGCTTCGCGTCGGTTGTTCGACTTCTGCTGATGATATTGCTGCGACTTGTTGTTCTTCTGGAAATTCTGCCTGTTGCCCATCTTGTAGTTGTTCTGGAAACGTACAGATGGGCCTTTCCAGTTTCCCGAAGCCGACGTAGACTGCCGCAGGGGAGACGGTTCCGCAGGCGCTAGAGGCTTCAACTCCAGGCCCACTTTTTCAATCGTTTTTGCGGACTTAATTTTTTCCGCCAAATCTTGTCCAAACAAAAATTCGTCGGAATTCAAACCCTCCAAAATTGATTTTACTTTCTTATCGAAGCTGGGATAAATGCAATGCTTTCTAGCGATTAGTTCTTGGTTATGCGCACACGCCAAGAGCTTCCCTGCATCTCCCAAACACTCGAGCAGCTGTCTCTTATCCACCCCCTCTTCATTTTCTGACACTAGAAGAATAATGCCTGCACCAAGTGCTGACAGCGCTGAGCCTAGAAGATTTTGCGAATAAACGAAATGTTTATCTCGCTTAATCGACGTCTCGTACAGAGAAGCAGCAATCTCCGGATTCAGCTTCGGGGCCTCAAGGGGGCAGTCCCCAGAGCGAGGATATTTATCCAGAAGCTCAGCCTTTGTTTCCTTCTTTATCCCACATTTAATCCAGCTGGTCCACTGCGCTGCCAATTGCGCTGTGATCTGCATCTATTTGCAGTGCGGAGAAGAGGCATCTATGCCCATGGCTACCAGCAACTCTTCGTCAACGCTGCGTACATCTTGTACCGGGGCATCCACTTCTTGAGATTCTTGCGCTGGCTTGTCAGTACCCAGGGTATAAAGAGTCACTAGACACTCAGAAGCATTATTGTTATGCTCTGCCAAGCCAACCATCAAATCTACAAGAACGAACAAAACTTTTAAGGTTATGTTTGCCCAAAGATAGCTGTTATAGCCTATCTTTCGCGCGGTTTATCCCACCGCCGAAGGGATTTACACGAGAGCGATTATAGCTCACTGATTACCTGAATAAAAAACATTGTTTACCTTTATCCTTCAATAATGCTTCAGGCGACGCCGATCTTTATGTCGCCGCGGCAGGGGCCTCGTTTTCCGAGACGCGAAGAATTTTTCTCTCCAGTTTCTGAAGCTTTCTGAGGAGTTCTTCCTTGGTTGGCTCCTCACTCTTTCTTTTCTTCGAAGATTTTCCCATCTTTTTCGTTTCTTTATGTAATTAATTCGATTAATAAACGAAGAATGACTCTCGAGCGATGTGACTACCTCGCGCACAAGAAACAATATGAGGTTACGCAAGGGGACGCCCGAGGTATTGGCGCTGCTGTGGCGGCGCTTCTTTTGAATTATGACTCTGAAACTTGTGGCGACATCGTGTGGAAAGTAGCTATACTACCTTGTAATCATGACAACGAGACTCGTAATATAATTATTTCCCGTACCTTGATTATCAGTCTTCCCGATGGGCGCCAGGCTCTCTACTATTTCCCCGAAAGCCTGGGGTTTCTGTCCTTCTTTTATTATTCTTTACCAGCTAGCTGAAATGAAGGGGTGCAGTTCGGGGCGCATGCGAAATTTATTAAAACAAACACGTGTCTCTAGTTTTCTCAAATTATCAAAACACCAATTATTTATTACCAATATAATACAAAACATAAACGCTTTAAATCAATGGAGATCAACAACGACTCGAGTCCGAACAGTTACCGCGGTTCCGCACGCAACGATAATGATTAAGTAATAATAATTACTAATTAATTTTATGGTGCACCACGTGCACCTACCTTTTTGCTGCCGGCTACTCTGCTTAACTGCGACGTCACACGGGCTCCTCGAGTCGGATTCCTTACTGCAGCTACGATAATCCTTGGCGGAAGTCCTAACCCAACGCTCCTTTTTTTGAAAACTCACGGCGGTATGCTCGTGCACGGGTAGCTACGACTCGTAGCTACGGTTCGATACACGTGGTTAAATTTAAGGCCAGAGATGCGCGAGGACTACTCGAGCGCTCTTCTCTTGGTTGAATTCGTTACTTGACTTCTTACGCGTAGGGATTTCCGGACTAACTCTCGCTCTCTAAATCGAACTAATCGATCGCGCGGTCTGAATCGTACTCCCTATTCTGTTAATTCTCGCACGCTTAGCCGGGCCGCAAGGGCTTCGGACGTCCGGGGTGGGGGTCACGGCCGGTCATCGATCGACTTCGTCGATCGTCGCGTTGTTCCGTACTCTCCTTCCATCCATCTTACGTCGTCGCTAGCGTCTCCCCACGCCTTGCTCTAATTTCGAGAATCCTGTAAGTAATAATCACGGCAGTCAAATGTTCTCGGGACTGTACGAGTTTCGACGGCGGGGAGCGATTCGGTTGCTACGCAAGCATTCGGGTGTCCTTGGTGCTCGAGCATCTTAGGCCTAGCACGTTGATGCGATCGCGTACTAGCGCCTCGTCACAGTATAAAATAACGCGAGAAAACCGCCGATAATTTGCGAGATTTTGTAAGCGACGAAAAAGAGCCAGAACGGGCCAACATAGACGAGATTAGGGAGCGTGCCTCCGATAGGATCTTACGTTCACAAACGTACAACAAAGAGTACGCCGATAAGAAGTGCAAGGAAGTGCACGAATATTCCGTAGGCGACTTAGTTTTGATTAAGAATTTCGATAGTACGGCCGGAGCATCGCACAAGCTCATTCCCGCGTTCAAAGGACCGTACGAAGTAGCCGAGAAGCTCGAGAACGACAGATATTCAGTGACTGATATAGACGGATTCCAGAATACCCAGCGACCTTATAAGGGTGTCTGGCAAGCTGCTAACATGCGGCCGTAGAGCCGAGAGTAGAAAAAAAAGGGAGGACCACACAAGCGAATGCTTCACGTAAACTTTATTTTGTAATTTCAATTAAGAGTTATTTCATTTTTAAGTATTCTGATCTCATTGTTCTTATAACGCTCGAACTTATAATGCTCGAACGTTATTCTGCCGAGGACGTCAGAAGGTCAGAAATGGCCGAATGTAGAACACTGTATGCGAAAAATTTAGTTGCTACGAGGCCCACTGGCGTCGCGCATGTTGCTATCGGGCCTACTAGCAAAGGGGGTTCGGCTGAGTCCCCAGTCCGGTGCCGGCGTTACTCAACGCAACTCCTCCGCGCTCGAGCTAGGGAAAACTATTTCTTCGTTTCTAAAATAAATATTTAATCTTCACGTTTCTACTCAAATAAGTGCCTACATTCTTCCATCCAACCCTAATTCATTTCCTACATTTGAGCGATTCTGCTATCTCGACTCGACATAAAAGTGTTAAAACCATTAATTTTGTCTTAAAAAACGGAATTCTTGTGTTAAACGTCATTTAGCACAACTGTATCGATCGAGACATTGATCTACACCAAGACTGAAGATGTCCCGTTTTTCGAGCGATTCTGGCATCTCAGCTCGACAAAAAAGTGTTAAAATCATTCAGTTTTCTCAACAAACTCAATTCTTGCATTTAACGTCGTTTTGCACATCTGAATCGATCGAAACACCGATCTACACCAAGAATCGAGATGTCCCGAGTTTCCAGCGATCCTGGCAAGTCAGCTCGACGTAATTTTTATTTATTCATTCATTTATTTTTTTTAAAAACGGGCATTGCCCAATTACAAAGTGCGGTGGCTAGAGCCATCGCTTACAAACAGAAGTCAGTGTGCCAAGTGTTTATCAATACAACAGAAAATAAGAATAAAAGAGAGGGAGAAAAATATAGAACAATAACGTTTATATGTATGTGTATGTATGCATAAACAAGGCATTGACTTGTGGACAAATGAGAATACGGTATAAGAGGAAGTAAGACCCAATTCCCGGTCCACCGAGAAAAACTACAGAGTTAGGAAGATGGTAAAGTACTGAGTAGCAAACTTCTAAACGGTGCCAAAGGAGTATTAAAAAAGTTCACTGTCCCCGAATAACCATTGCCCAACCTGGCGGTCCTAGGAAGCCAACTGTAATATGCATAGCTCGTCCGATAATGGGGCACGACAAAGATCTCGGTGTTGCGGGTGGGTCTTACGTCCTCCCTAATGCGTACCAGAGAACACAATTCCCGACAATTAAATATCGAATTGACTCAATTGTACAAAAAAACTAAGTCCGCTATGTTTCGGCGCGATTCGAGAGAGCTGAGTTCCGAAAACTTTAAGATGGGGGCGTAGTTATGATCCGCAATATCCATTGGTGAGCCGAGTTTATACGCTGCAAATCGCAAGAATTTATGTTGGACCCGTTCAATTGCCGAAATAGATGTTCTTTGGTACGGGGGCCATATTACCGACGCGTATTCTAGCGGGGAACGTACTAGAGCTGTGTAAAGAATTTTCAATGCACGAGGGTTGTCGAAATTGACTGCGATACGCCCAATGAACCCAGCATACGTAAGCCCGCCGATATAATATTGCAAATATGATCGTTGAAACTTAAATCACTATCGAACAGGACACCCAAATCACGAACTGAGTTAAGAACCTGCATAGGAACGTTGTTCTAACAATAATGCGCATATAACGGAGTTCCGAACCGAGCGAAGCACACTGTGTGACATTTCGCTACATTAAGATACAACTCGCTTTGGTTACACCAATTTGCAATGCTGTTGAGATCAGATTGAAAACGATCGGCCTCCTACTGGGTCCCAATGATCTTGAACATTTTCAAATGATCAGCAAACAAAAGAACATGAGAGTAACGTACAACACCTACGATATCATTGACAAAGATGTTGAATACTAGTGGTCCCAAGTGTGACCCCTGGGGTACCCCGGAAGAGGCTGAAAACTCTCTCGAATAGGCTGGTTTGATTTCGACCACCTGCTTTTACCCAAACAAGTAGCTACTTAACCGGTGAAGAAGTACACCAGAAATGCCGGTTGCGTTTAGTTTATAAATTAGGATCCTGTGATTTACTCGAGCGAACGCTTTAGAAAAATCAGTATACGCAGTAAAAACTTGTGACTTTCTTGCAAAGGATGAGATAATGAAGTCAGTGAATAACGCCAAATTGGTAGTTGTAGATCTGCCCTCCTTGAAACCATGCTGTTCCTAAGCAATGCCGTTCTTAAAAGCCATTGACAATTTCTTGGTAACAATGGATTCAAATAATTTCGGAACGGCATTCAGGATCGATATAGGCCTATAATTCCTAACTTCGGATTTGTCCCCCGATTTAAAAACGGGGGTAATCGAACTTCGCTTCCAATCTTCAGGTACTATTCCTAACGCAAGAGATTTGGCAAATAAGGAGTATAAATGAACCGCCAGTGTGTATCTACAATTTTTAAGCAATAACGGCGGAATGCCATCTGGCCCAGGGCCTGCACGAGTGTCGAGAGACTCAAGAGCTTCAAATACCTCAATGAGCGAAATAGACAGACTAGATTGACAACTAAGAAGGGTCCGCAGCGATGGAGGAGCAGATCCGGCATCGGTTGCGTACACTGACTCAGAGTGATCGGCAAATAGGTTGGCTATAGATTCAGGGTCGTTTCCAGTAACACTATTATACGTAAAAAATTTGGTATTGCATTACCCGTTCTACCAGAGTTCGCAAAATTCCTAAAAGCAATTACATCTTTACAAATATTTTCTTGCGCTCTGTGAACAAACGAGCGATAACATTCATCTGCAAGGACCTTGCAATGCGCTCTAAGGTCGGAAAATCGAGCATAATCAGTTGCAGAACGGGAGCATTTAAAGTCTGCGTGCACTATTCTCTTCAGAGCTACTAAACGCCGTAGGTCCGCCGAAAACCACTTCGGATATTTGGAAGTAAACGAATTACGCCACGGAGCGAAACGCGAGATAGCATTATTCAAATTATTATTTACTCGCACACGACTAGATTTATCGCCCCGCAGCACAAAAATTTTCCCAGTTACATGTTTCAAAGAAATAATTCCACGATTCATAATCAGCATTCTTAAAATCATACGCTCCGTTGAGTCGCCGCACAATCATTTCAGCTTTAGGACAGAAAAAATCTATATATAATGGAGGATGGTACGCATCACATTTTAACATAGAGTCAGCGGATCTCGAGACACGACATGCGCCACTCGAAAACACAAGATCCAGGAGACCGCCGGAGCTATTGAGAATTTCGTTGAATTGTTTGAGCTTGCAAGCAGAAAAATCGGTCGCAATAAGAGCAGCAGAGTCTTTTTCAATACGCGAAGTAGCATTTCCCTGTATTGGGACTGATGAGAACTCCGTTGTTGACCACGTAGTATTGGGGAAATTACCGTCACCAATGGTGTGTAGGTACATCGAGGGATAGGCTTGGGCAATAGCACAGACACTCTCACTATGAGAATGGTGAACAGAGGACCGAGATGACGGGGGCAAGTAAACAGCGGCTACGATATGACTCCCCACTCGTCCGGAGACTCGCACAAATAACTGTCTAATTGTGTCTGTAGTCGGCGGTACTTCGCTACTGTACAGCGCGTCTGACACCGCTATGAGGATTCCCTCTCCACAGGAGCATACGCTTGTGTGTTGACTGCGATCGCACCTATAGACAGCAAAACCGTCCAACCCGAGTTCCTCTGATTGAACTTCGATATCAAGCCACGTCTCGACAAGCACGTAAACATCAAAATTGTTCGAATGCACCGATAGAGAAGCCCTCAAATCACGCAATTTTGTTCTTAAGCCTCTTACGTTTTGGTAATAAACCGATAATGCAAATCCGCGCTCTAGTTTTTTTCTTTAGCGTCACTTCTCGTTATCACGCACGGCACTCCTCTTTGATATTTAATCGTCCAATCGTTTTCACCGGCCTTCTTTTTTTCATCTAATAAGAGACGAGCTGTCTCATTCTGAGCTCGCTGCCTTTCAGTTTGATCTAATTTTATTTTGAGTAGTTGATCGCCTGCTTTCGAAGATTCACGTTTTTTAAACACTTTTTGGGCTTCCTCTTTTGAGCAGAACGACAGAAGGAGGGGTCTCGGACCACGGCGCGCATCAGCTGGCGGGGCGGCTCCAATTCTTCTACAGCGAAAAAATTCAGAGGTAATTCCAAGAAGCACGAGAGCCTCGAGAATCATCTCGAGAATCACCAGACGACCCTGATCCGGGGCCTCGGGGATGTTGTAAGCGATGAGGTTTGACGCCCGTCTGCCTCTATCTTCCACCCCACGAATGATGTCTTCTTCTAGGAGTCCAGAGTGACCCGACTCGGCAACTTTGCTCTGAATAATACCAACACTCGATACCAAATTATCCATACGAGTTTCTATAGTGGTCATTCATTTTTCCACCACCTCAAATCGTTTATTGTTAGCCTTGGTAGACATATCAACAGAGTCTTTTAGGGATCTTTGCTCCTTTATCAGGCCGTTAATCCTTTCGCCCAGTCCATCACATTTCGCACTGAGTTTTGCAGAAAACTTGCCAAACCAGGCTTTGAGAGCCGATTGCATGTCTTTCAAAGTCAGCGGTTGATTTTCATTGGCCGAGGCTACCGTAGAGTCAAATGCCGACGGCGAGGCGGGTCTCGAACCACAACACTTTTTTTTTTGAGCGCCGTTAAGTCCACCTTGATATTTCGCGGCACAAGAGTTATGGTATGGAGCATCACAAACAGGACAAGGTGTAAGCTTATCACGCCCACTCCACAACCCGTACAAGTGATGACTTGAGAAGTTGGGACTTTAAGGCTAGAAGCCGATCCTGAGCCGTTTGAACTCATCACTAGCCGCGCCACGCAATAACAAGAAAAATGACCGGTACTAATACTGATCGGGACCACCAGGGTGCGCACAGCGATCAAAATATTCGATAGATCCGAACTAAAGTCTTGAATAGGTTAGAAACCATCGGCGAGAATTACAGTGTAATTACTTGAAAGGCAGAAATGGAACCTTGATAATTTATATCACAGTCGAACACCCGAGGAAAGATTAACAGGAACGACCAGATTATCACGTAATATACTTTGTCTATAACTCGTACAGCACCGATAAACGAGAGGCAAAAGCAACTGACACACCAAGCTACGACGGCGGTTACGGCCCTCCAATGAAAGTCCTCCGGTAATAGTGTCAAAATCATTTATTTCGTTTAAAAACATAACATTCTCGCGTAGAACGTCGCCGCGCACGGCTGTATTGAACGAAACTTTGATCTAACCTGAGAATCGAGATTTCGCGTGTTCCGTGCGATTCTGGAATCTCCGCTCGACATAAAAGCGTTAAAATCGTTCATTTTGACACAAATAACGAAATTCTAGCGGTAAACGTCGTCTTGCACGACTGTATTGAACGAAACATCGGGCTACACCGAGAATCGAGTCGTCCCGAGTTTCGAGCGATTCTGGCATCGCAGCTCAACGAACACGTGTCAAAATCGTTCATTTTGTCCAAAAACATGAAATTTTTACGTTAAACGTCGGCTGTATCGAACAGGATGTTGCGACCCGGATTATCGGCAAGCAACGTTACGAAACATTGACTTTATTATTTGCTGATCGCGAATAATGTAATCGTATGAAGCGACATTTCGTCAATTAGTCAACAATGCCAATTCAGCATATTATGCAGATCACTAAGGTGAATTGGAAGCTACAGCTCTAGTCCATCTTCAGTCTTGAATGAACTTCATCAAGAGCGAACGGTTGGTCTCGCGATAAAACATCGGAATCATTTTGAATCGATAATCTCTTTTGTGAGATTATCGA
Organism: Tromatobia lineatoria; assembly: GCA_949699805.1. Classification (NCBI taxonomy): domain Eukaryota; kingdom Metazoa; phylum Arthropoda; class Insecta; order Hymenoptera; family Ichneumonidae; genus Tromatobia; species Tromatobia lineatoria. Next base: position 4,158,696 of record OX453050.1, read on the forward strand.
ACGTTGTATCTTTTATTCAATAAATATTGTTAATGTTAAAGTAACGCGTGGATTTTAATCCTTTAATCGGTCCAGATCCCAATTACCTTACATTCGACTAGTATCAAAAGGGCTGATCACCCTTCTAGCATTTCGGGCACAACAATTTGGTGGCAGCGGTGGGATCACCGTGAACAAAACTAACGATAAAAAAAAGTGCAACCAAACCCAGGATCAAACCCGACACGCAGTCGTTGGGGTAAAAGACCTGGTGCACGCAGTCGTTGAATCGTCAAGTCGTCAGAGGGTACCACTGACGAGAACGAGCCAACAGCGAGGTCGAAAACGTCAGGGAAGACGTACAACTCGACCAAGGGCGACCAAAACATGGCCAACCAGGGAACAACGCCGGGGTCAACACGACAACGAGGACGACGACCCTGAAGTCCAACAGCCCCATGAGAGGGATTATAAATCTGTAAGTGGTGGTTACCTATTTTTCCAGAGCGAAGTTAACCTAAAAACAAAAAATCCGTAGGACTGGGCCCGCGAGCTCATATCCTCCGTGAACGAAAATCGAGACCCTTGTAAAAAATCAGTGCAAGTTTGTACCAATTTATAGGGATTTACAGTATTAAATCGCGAATGGCAGGAGGCAAGGCTATCTCCAACCACCATAATAAAAAATTTAAAACAAATATTTAAAAACATATATATATATTTAATACAAGTCCTTTTCGCAATAATAAATTAAAAAATTATTGAAACAACGATGGAGCACGGGGAGGAGAGCCAGCAACGACGAAGGGCCAACTCGGAAAAAACCACACTACCGGGAGAAAAACTCGGAGCTATGGCAGGAGTTGAAGCAGCCATAGCTGATATCTCGCTTAGGACGGAAGACGCCCTTAAACGGCTATCTCTAGCCGAAGGGTTATCCGAAAAAGAAAGGGACCCACACACCAAGGCTACACTAGATTCTTATTTTGGAATCAGCACTCGAAGAGGCACATCATTTGCTTAAACAACTGGGAAAACAGAAAAAAAGGAATCATTGACGAACGTCAACAGAGAAAAGGTGGCGAAGGCCCTAACAACACCGGAAGTATACGGTGAAATGGATGCGCTGTTCAAGGCCATTGGGTTGGGCGAGCGTGAAGGGGCTCTAGCCAGAGCACGAGCGAATGCACCCGGCATTAGCGGCGGGAGTGCTCTGCGGAAAATCATTCCACCTAGTCGATGAGATAAAACTCCAGAAGTTCCGAAAATTAAAGACAGCGACTATAAGTTGCCTCCTCCGTTGCGGATAGGAGTAAGAAATACTTCCGCTGAAGGAAGATTAGAGGAGCGAGTTGAAGATTTTGCTTGTTCGGCGAGGATAACAGACCACAACGCCACACAAGATCTACTCGTGTCAATGCATCGACAGGGGAGCGAGCTAGATGATCAGATGATGCTGATACAGGCTGCAAGGTCAAGTGGAAAGGCTCGAAAAGACGCTTTCCGAAAAAATGAATCCAAGGACAGGAAAAAATGGCGAAGAGGAAAACAATGGACGAGAGTCATCAGCATTTATGCCCAGAGGAATGCCAACAGGGCCACCAGGAGGTCTACCTGAAGGGTCACTATCAGGACCGCCAGGAGGGCCGAGAAGAGATGGAAATGGGGGACCACCGGGAGATTTCCCGGGAGGACCTTTAGGCGGAGGACCAGGTGGAGATCCACCAAATGATCTGACAGGAGGGCTTATGCAAAATAGGTTCAGTGAAGGGCGAAGGTATCTTGACCTTGGACTGGCTTTAAAACATGTAAAACATTTTGATGGCAGTGACTCAGCTGAATTAGACGGATTTTTGCGGTCATGTGGAACCGTATTTGCCAGAGTACGGGATGATGATTTTGGATTATTACTGGCATTGGTACTCAGCAAAATTGGTGGACGAGCGACGAGAGAACTGAAGCACAAATCCATTTACACACTTGAACAACTAAAAACAGGGTTGGAAGCATTGTACGGCCATAGAAAATCATTGTCTGCTTTACAAATGGAATTTAATTCTTTGCGACAAGAGCCGAGTGGAGATATAGCCGCGTATGCAGCTAGAACCGAGAAAATCACAGTTGAAGTGGTTGAAAAACTTTGTGAGACTGTATCTACAGAAAGGGATGCGCGCACGGTGGAAACGATAACCCGAAAATGTGCACAAATGAATTTTGAAAATGGGTTACACGGTCAAGTGCAGATATTGGTTGGATCGCGTAATTATTCCTCTCTCCATGAGGCAGTGACCGGTGCGATCGAGATAGGCCACATGGTTGAGCCGAAAGGAGGTGCAGGAGGTGGTCAGAACCACAACAATCGAAAATCCCTATCTGGAAGGGCAGGTGATAAAAACTGTTATACCTGCGGAAATTCAGGGCATTTGGCAAGAGACTGGACTCGCAAATCAGAAAGAGTAAGTTTACCGGCACCAAGTGCACCAAGAAATATCAACCAGGTGGAAATAGTCTGCACTTATTGCAAAAATAAGGGACACACCTGGGTAGAGTGCAGAAAACGATTACGGAAGAAGAACGAAGTAGGCCAAGGACGCGAAGCGAACAGCAATGATAGTAAGCAGCGAGGAGACGATAAGAAGAAAGAATTCAGCATGGCCGCGAAGAATACTATTCGCACACTCGGGTCTATACAGATAAACACTGTCACCATAAGAGGCTCGGTGAAAGACCTGAGTGAGGGAGTCAGCGATAAGCAAAAGGAATTCAGCATGGCCGCTGCGAGTAGTAGTACTACGTCCACCACTACTACCGCTGCATGTACGCTGAGCAGCGGGCGATTCACCGAAGTGCTGAGGTGAGATGCAGCGGAGGGGCCGAAAGGGGGAACAAGCGATAAGACGGTGCTACGGGTACTGGAAGTATCGCCCCCACGACGAGTGCAACGGCCAGCGACATAGATATCGCGAGCACTACAGCGGTACGGGGGGCTTTGACCCTCAAGGCCGATACAGGAACACAATGCAGCATAATAAAATATAGCTGCGTTAAGACCGAAACTCCTATAGAAGATAATGATGTTGAATTGCAAGGAGCTGAAGGTAGCAAATTCCAGCCCATATGTAAGGCGGAATTGATCCTCCAAGTTCCGGGAAACTCCGTAAAACATTGGTTTCATGTGGTAAAAGATGAAATTTCAATAGCTGTCAATGGATTATTGGGAATGGATTGTATAAAAAAAACATGGAGCAAATATATTACAAGGGGAAATATTAGTATTATATGGTCATAAAATGCCATTGGTGGATGGGAAGTCGAAAATCATCCTTGCTCCTCGAATGGAGACAATAGCATATGTCGCGACAGAGCAAAAATGCAGGAATACTCGCACGAATGGAAATTGGTGAAGGAGTGTTATTAGGAGCATGCTACACACCACCATTAGGCAGTAGCTATGCGATGAACCTCGTGAATACGAACGAGAATGAGGTAGTAGTGGAGCGCCGGACGGTGACCAGGGCCGAATTTAGCATGGTAGGGGACTGGGGCTGCTCATTATTTAGGGGCCCTTAAAGAAATCGGCGGAAGGAGGGGGGGGGGGCGCGTTAATGCCATAAGTTCTAGGTTTAACGCACTTCACTCTTAAGTGTATGCTGTGAGACATTTTCCCCGCAAGAGGAGAATCCTGCACCAATAACTGTCTCATTCGTCCCATTATCGAGCGTAATGGAATTACAAAATCATAACTAACCAAGCACGGCTTAACTAAGAAATATTTCACCTCGGCCGATATTGACGACGCCTATAGATCAGGGAGCTCGGTGCGAAGAAGTACGTACGACGACATCAGGTAGCGCGCGGGCGTGAAAAAGGCACAATCGAGTAGCTTACTATCGAAGGTTAACAGCGAACAGGTAGCATAATGCCCGACAGGGAGCTCGTATCAGGTAGCTTACGATCGAAGGATGGCGGTGATCAGGTAGCTAAATAACCGCCAGAAAGTTAATATCAGGTAGCTGAATAGCCGCAAGAGAGCTGAGATCAGGTAGCCAAATAACTGCAAGAGAGCAGAGATCAGGTAGCTGAATAACCGCAAAGGAGCTAAGATCAGGTAGCCAAATAACCGCAAGAGAGCTAAGATCAGGTAGCTGAATAACCGCAAGAGAGCTGAGATCAGGTCGCCAAATAACTGCAAGAGAGCTGAGATCAGGTATCTGAATAACCGCAAGGGAGCTAAGATCAGGTAGCCGAATAACCGCAAGGGAGCTAAGATCAGGTAGCCAAATGACCGCAAGAGAGCTGAGATCAGGTAGCTGAATAACCGCAAAGGAGCTAAGATCAGGTAGCCGAATAACCGCAAGGGGACTAAGATCAGGTAGCCAAATAACCGCAAGAGAGCTAAGATCAGGTAGCTGAATAACCGCAAGGGAGCTAAGATCAGGTAGCTAAATAACCGCAAGAGAGCTAAGATGAGGTAGCTGAATAACCACAAGAGAGCTGAGATCAGGTAGCCAAATAACCGCAAGGGAGCTAAGATCAGGTAGCCAAATAACCGCAAGAGAGCTGAGATCAGGTAGCCTAATTCCCGAAAGGTAGCTCGCGTTAAATAGATTAAAGTCGAAAAGATAGCTATGATCAGGTCGTTTAACGTAACCACGGGAAGTTAAATAGAAGAGCCGGATCAATTACTTACATAAATAGAGACGTTCGTAAATCACTAACTAAAGGAGTTGGGCGCCAGGTACAAAGTACCGCCGGCTCATGGCCGACTTAAATTTTCCACGAGAATAGTGAGTTACCTAATGCTGGATAATGAGAGAACAAGATAAAACAACGAAAGACCGCGGCTAACACTTGCTCATTGAGCAGGGCTATGGTAGAGGGGCTGGTTCAATAAAATAAGTGACAACAACGCGAAGCTTCAGGAATCTTGGGTATTTATTACCAACTCCTGGGCAGCACTCGAATGTGACTCGAGGCCCTATATGGATCGAACTGTGGTTATAATACGTGAGACAAAGCAATATAACAAAAATAATACAACGTTAGAATACGAATTCGCGAAAGAAATACTAAAGTGTTCTAAAGCGTAGTCGGAAAGTTATCAGTGGGGAGAGACAGATAAAGTTCCCAGAAGGTAGCTCAAAAATAGTTAAGATATTCAATATTAATGGAAGGTAGCCTTTAATTAAATAAGGTAGCGAAACGCCATACTAAGTCCGTAACGTACATCAGGTAGCACAATGGATTGCAGGTAGCTAAACTAAATAACACGATCGAAATAATATTCTCAATTTTAGACAAGATAACACGAAATCTTAGGCTATAAGGCAGCATAACAATTCGGCCGAGATGTAAACATCCCGGCGGACTAGAGGTGACCGCTGGCCGCGACACTCCGGCAGGCAAGGCAACGCGGCGTGTATAGTAGGCATAATGTAAGGTAGCGAAATCTTATAAAGTTACAGAGAGCCAAGTTTTACATAGAATAATTGCATCTTCAATTAAAGGGTTTTGAATTCTCAAAGCCTCTAACAAAACTATGTATCATAGTTAACTTAATGAAAGAAACGAAGTTATTGAATCGAATCGACCAGAACAATAGAAAACTCGTCGAACACAGTAGAAGACTGAGTGGCACCTTAAATTACACAAATACTCAACATAACTCTAAAAACCAAATCAACAATAAACTAATAAAGGTAGCCTGCAATGAGTTTTCTATTTAACAAGAAGATATGGGAGGGATGAGTCTCACCGGTGTTCCGCAGATCGAGGCGCTGGTATCTCACTGGATCGTCGCACGTGCTCCTCGGCCCAACAGTCACACGAAAGTACCTTTGACGCGGCGCGTGCCGTCGATCGATGGTGTTCCCCCACTCCGCCTAGAGCCGCCTAATGTTCTCGCTAGCGCTCGATGTAGATACGCTCTCTCTTGTTTCGTAGCTCAGCCTTCTCGTCCAATAGTGACGGTGATGTAGGCCCGCGAGACGGCGTGGCGCGCCATTCAAAGTTGAATGCAGCCGAGCCGATGACGAATACTGCTTTTATCGTGCTCGTACGCACGTTTTCTTCACATTCTTTTTATGCAGCAAAATTGTTCTGTTCCCTGAGGTCCTTCCCCTCGGATCCGGTAGCACCATTGGGCGACTGCGGAGTTCCTCACGCGGGAAATCGTGGCCAGCGATGCGTCGGCGTACTCACAACATAGGGTGCACCACTGCAATTAAACTCGTCCTCTGATGATCCTAGACCCACGCTGAATGGGGCGCCGGGTTGACCGGTCCACGGTACCCCAAGTCACAGTGGAATGGTCTAGCTCCAGGCTAGTAAGTCTTGTGGGAGGCGGGTGGCACGGTAATATTTCGGCCCATTTTCCTGCGCGCTCCCAAGGCATCCAAAATTCACGGACACAGGTGTTCGGTGTCCGCCTGCGGCACTGATTGACAGGCCCGATATCCAAGATGTGAATGTTGAGCTTCTTCACGTAGCAATACAAATCTCAAATAGCTCAAAGAACTCGGGATGTTAGAGGTAGCAAAACGACAGTAGTTGGTACGGAGTACAATAAGGTAGCGGTGGCACATAGCGAGAACGAAGTCGGTGTCTCGGCGAAGAATGCTTCCTCGTTGATTGGTGGTAGGTGAAGTGAGACTCCGTTGTAGAGGGAACATTACGGTTGAACACGCTTAACTTCTACTAATTTCGGATACTAAAATAAATTCGCAGTAATATTTTTCAAAAAAAAAATTAGCGAGATCAGATATCGAACAATCGAAGGTAGCAAAACTCTCTAAAATACCTAAACAGTAATTAATATTTGATTAACGCAGACTTATCTAAAACGGTTGCCTATTAATAAAATCGGGCTAGTTGTTGTTTGCCGGAGGTTTAGGAGCGGACGTGCGCCGCCTAAGTGTCGTAAATCCGACACTCCTCGCCGCTTACACTCTGCACAGGCAGCGTGGCAAAATGTGACGTCACAATGCATAAAATTTAATCAACCTATAACCAATCAAATAAAACATTAAAACATCAAATAAAATGATATATATTAATCACAACATAGAAACATCGATAGAATATTCAAAACTTCATAACATTCGTAAATATTTCGGTGCCACAGCTACATAGCTTTCTTACGAATCTTGATATTCACAAAATCTTTGATGATCTTGTTATGGTCGATGCTGTTGAGTATTTGTTTTTAATAAGTGCGAGTTTCGAAAACGGACGCTCTGCTTCACAATTCGCAATGGGCATCGACAAATGCTATCTCAGAGCAATACAGGTGTTTGGAAAAACTGGTACCAGATCCTTATTGATTAAAATTTTCAACAAATTTTTGGGGTAAAGGTCAGTGCTTTCCAAGGATTCAGCTACCACAAACAATTGACAGAAATTGAGCTCATTGACAAATGATTCATCTATGTCCTCTTCATACATATCAATCAATGTTCGAGCGTATCTCTCTCGTCTTGGTATCAGGAATAAGCTGCAGATTGCTCACTTTAGGACGGAGGCGAGAAGAGATGCGTTCTGCATTATTGCAGCGTACGGTTAGAACGCCCTTCCCTTGGAAGTCTTGGAGCTGACGAGCGGCCAGATTAGGGCGGCGATGTTTAGGCGACTCAAGTCGGGCATGCGTTTGCTGCCTATCTAGTGCAGCTATCTGTCGTCTTAGAAAGCTTTGCTTCTCGTGTTAATGACAGTAATTGCGTGGTAATCTTAAATTCGTGCATTAGTTTTAGTTTTAGTTTTTAAGCTGTCTGTAATAGTTATAAGGATGTATTAGGTAGACGCCGGACAGTGGCGCTCTACCAATTTTGTGGCTCTCCCCCTGACTACGGGGTTGCCTGATAGGACCTTTGGTCCTGGTGCAATAAACATTATCTATCTACCTATCTATCTAAGTCCACTTTAGTCGTTTGTGAAAAATGTACGTTGAAGAACCCGAAAAGATTTGCTACGTGCTTGTACGCTTCAGATCGTCTGTCCAATTCACAAGACACCTTATCGACTATAGCTATATGTGTTTCGATTCGGAATTTGTCGGCAGCTGTCGAGAATTGCGTTGTTTCGCCATCAGGTACCCTTATTTTTGAGTGCGATCGTTTATACATGTATTCGACCTCAACACATGTACTGAGCATCTTAGCTTTCGCTTCGAAGTACGATGTGCTATCACGTTGTGTTGCAACGTCGTCCCTTAAGCCTCGCAACAAACTGACTCCAGTGTTTACATCTAAACCCGGCTTTTGCGGCACTCGGATCACAACATTGAACTTGTCCAGAATTTCGTTCCAGAAAATCGTTATGTATGCAGTTTCTAATTTTGTTAGAGACTTCGCCAGGGACCCACTCTCGAGTTTTGTATCGTGTCTCTCATTTTCGTCGTCTCGGATGTAGATTAAAGCTGAATAAATACAATCATAATTTTCTTGCAACGATTTTGTCGCGTCACCTCGAGAAGACCATCTCGTCGATGATAGAGGTTTCAATGTCAAGCTCTTCAAACATTCTTCCATTTTCGTCATCAATACATCCCAACGATGAGTTGAGGCTGCAAAGAAATTGTATAATTTCTGTATAAACATGAAAAATTTCGTCGACTCTGAGCATGATTCAGCACTACATTATCCAATTAGATTTAATGAATGGGCAGCACATGGCACGTACAATGCTAAACGGCTTGCTTTACGAATTTCAGCTTGCATGCCTTTATATTGACCAGACATATTAGTTGCATTGTCATATGATTGCCGCGGCAATTTTTAATGTCGATACCAAGCTCCCGAAGGAATGTAGGTACACGGTTCGAGAAAGATACCCCGGTATGACTAAATATGGCAAGAAAAGAAATGAAGCTCTCGTAAACTACTCCGGAATAACAATATCGGATTATTATCGATAGTTGATCTGTGTGACTTAAATCAGGAGTAGAATCGACTATAAGCCCAAAGTATTTGGCTTCAGTTATTCGCCTGACTATTTCCGTAAGGATGCGTTTTCCGAGAATATCGATAAACTCTTCGTATATCGTCTTCGATAAGTACGATACATTCCCACTTCCTTTGTTGCAATACTTTTCTATGTGAGATTTTAGAAACGGATCAAATTCAGAAATGATTTCTAGTATTTCTAAGAAATTTCCGTTCGAGCTTGACCCGGATTTTTCATTATCTCCGCGGAACGGTAAGCCTGTTCTAGCAAGATATTTAATAACTGTAACTACGCGTTTCAAAACATTCGTCCAATACTCGCGTTCTGTACATAGTTCTTTTGTCAATGCAGCAACTACATGGCGACGTGGGTCTCGGCGGTTTAGCTACGCAAGCAGATTATTTCGATGATCGATACTATTTTCGTGAGATGCAGTTCTTTCCTCGGCACATTTCCAGTCAGAAAAACCCGATGATGCAAAAGAAGTTACTCCATTACCGAATAGTTTACAGACAAAGCAATGAACATTTTCACACGATGGCGAATACATTAACCACGTTCGAGGAATCTTCTCGCCGTTGTTCATAGTCTTCGTAAGTAATCTGTTTGATAATTTCTGGTTTTGAGTTATTCCCGAACGAAGTGATGCCGTGTACGCTCCTTCCTTTTCAATATTTTTAAAATAGTTCGCACCTTGTCCATACACATTGTACGAAATTGTTCGTCAATCACAGTTGGCCATAAGGCTGGATCTCTATAAGTTGATTGATCAACGTGAATGGGTGTTATTTTTTGGAGATTGGAAGTGACATCTATTTGCGTCGAATCCTGAGTGACTGTACGATTTTTTTCAGCTTCTCCAAGTATAGGCTCGGAATAATCTTCTTCAGTTTCGATTTTACTTTTATTCCGCGGTGTGCATGACACAGATTTTGCCGCAAACGTAAAATCATTGGACGGATTCGAAGTAGAAGGCACGGGCCTTACATTTTCCGAATCTGGTTTAAAAAACGATGATAGTTTTTGGTGTTTTTGCCAAACTTTTCTCTTTTTCTTCGCGCATCTACAGGAATGACATACGTAAAATAATTACGAAATAAAACGTATCGTTAAGCACAATACTAACCTTTCACTTTACTTCATCATTCTGATATTTCATATACATTATCAGATATTACAGAATTGCTACATATATCAGAATTTGTAATATCGAGTCGAAAGTATATTCAGTACAAAGTACAAAGAATAAGAATTCCCTGCTAGATAATCATACACGTGAAGGAAGTGAATATCGTTACGACTTGAGAACGAGCAGCGCTACCAACTTACCGCAGTTTAGCTAAATGAGTGACCGTAGCCACCGCTGTTACGTTGACGGCGAGACTGCGTTCACGGTTCACGCAGGTGCAGCAACTTGTGTACAATTAAAGGCACCTAGCAGTGACCCGTGCGACGTTGGTCACCGTGTTATAAAAGGTACTGCTAGTCGCGACTCTCTATTTCCGTCTTCAACCCCAGAGTAATGCTTTAAGGCCAATCAACGATTATGGCTCGATCAAATTCGATGGCAATAACTTGAGAGCGCGGCCGAGTTAAACATATTTTATAATTTCTTGAAAAGAAAACGGTACATACAGGAGCCCCCAAAGTTGCGGGGACCCGGGCTGTAGCCCCGGTAACCCCCCCCCCCCCCCCCCTCCCCTTAAATCCAGGCCTGATGGTGACACTCGAGCCGGTCGAGATAACAGAGCTCGACGCCAAGTCCAACGCTATAAGCGTGAATGCCGTGATAGGAGAGAAAGGGGTACACCGACTCCAGCGGTTAGAGAAAGAGCTCAACATGAATCACCTCAACGGTGTAGAAAAAGAAGCCCTTCTCCAATTCATAAAAAAATATGAAAATGTCTTTTATCTGGAGGGCGATAAATTACCCTGTACACATATGGTGGAACATCGAATCCCATTGAAGGATGGCACTTTACCTATAAAGGTGCATCCTTACAGATTACCGGAAGCTAACAAAAAGGAAGTTGAACGACAAATACACGAAATGTTGGAGGATGGAATCATACAGCCCAGTAGGAGCCAATGGAACGCGCCGTTGTTGGTGGTGGCCAAAAAACCGGATATATCCGGAAAAGTAAAAATGCGAGTAGTGGTGGATTTTGGATTTTGCCATCTGGATTTCATCAAATCCCGATGGCAAAGAAGGATAAAGAAAAAGCAGCATTTTCTATGCCCCAAGGTCATTTCGAATATAATCGAATGCCTTTCGGGTTAAAAAATGCGCCGCCAACTTTTCAGCGATTTACGTGAACACAATGAAAGACTAGAGGACGTTTTTCGGCGCTTGAGAGAAGCTAAATTGGCGGTAAAACCACAAAAATACCAATTTTTGCGGAAAGAAACGCAATTCCTGGGTCACATCATTTCTGAGGAAGTTGTACCGGCAGATCCACGAAAACTTGTAGCGGTAAAAGAATATCCGGCACCCAAAAATGTTAAACAAGTACAATCATTTTTGGGGTTAGCTGGCTACTACCGAAACTTCATAAAGGATTTTTTGAGGATCGCCAAGCCATTAACTGAGCTCATAATAAGGAAACGAAATTCGAATGGACGGCTGTACGCGATGCTGCATTCGAAGAATTGAAAGAAGCATTAACAACAGCACCGGTATCACAATACCCGGATTTCCAGCAGCAGCTCCTGGTAACAACCGAAGCGTCAGATAAAGCCATAGAAGCGATCCTCCGGCAAGGCAAAGTTGGAGAGGACTTGCCTATATGCTATGCTAGCCGCACACTTTTAAAGGCGGAGATAAATTATACTACTACAGAGAAAGAATTACTCGCTACAGTGTGGGCGATAGCACAATTTCGACCATATATATATGGTACACGGTTTAAAGTGATAACAGACCATCAACCCCTCACGTGGTTATTTGGGATATAAGATCCAGGTTCATGGTTAATGAGGTGGCGAATAAAATTATCAGAACACGGATTTGACGTAGAATACAAGGCTGGAAAAAAATACCAATGCGGACGCCCTGATATTGTATATTTGTTACTACGAGAGTAGGAGCGCGAGAAGGAGAGACTATAGTAGAGGGATGCAAAAGAAAGAGACAGAGGAAAGCATTGCTCCTACAGCCAGCGGCTCACCTACGTCTACCAATATATGCAAGCCATGCGAGTGGAGCTCCCGCGGTGCGAATATCAGCACAAAGCGTAGAGCCGAGGAGACAGAGTGAACGATAGAGGATAGGGCTCTACCAGTTAGCGAGCGGTGCGGGGCAAAAGAGGCTGCCTCGCGACTACCCGTGAATGGTGGAAGAGAGAGCGAGCGCCCTGTCGTACAGCGGAGCAGAAAAGACACCGCTAGGCTATTGCATCAACCACAGAGGTACGTGAAGCAGTCCGAGCGGCCTGCAATGCTTCTGGGAGACTGACTTGGGGAAGCGGAGAGCGGGGAGTATGAGGATATACCTTCATTCTCGAAGAAAGACAAGGAAACAGTGACAAAAGAGGAGCGTCGCTGCAGCAGTGGCGTAACCTGTCCTTCTCTGGAGGATAGAAAGAAAATCCTAAGGGAATATCATGATGCTCCTCTAGGCGAGCACCAGGTTGTTAAAAGGACTTTGAAATGTATTCGGGCCAAATACGAATGGCCGGGGATGAAGAAGAAAATAGAACGGCACATCTCTGCTTGCGAAAAATGCCAGAAAAACAAGCTTCGATGTAAAAATAGGGTGCAATTGGTGATAACCGACACACCTGAAAGAGCTTTTAAAATGGTAGCTGATCACTTCTGCACAGTTGCGACAGTTTTGTTTTCCTGTTGTACAGTCTTTTTCATTATGATCACCGGAGCATACTCTGCATACTACTTTATTTCTGCAATCCTTTGCAAAGTGGTTGTATCCCCAACATTGATAACATTGCAGTGCACTCACAAAATCATACACCCTGCATATTCTCCATCCTACTTTTATCCTTCCACGTTCTATCAATATTTTGTGTGTTTTTGCGTCCGTCTCCAGTATGATCGTTCCAACCCCTTGGTTATTTGTAGTCTTCTTAAGGATTCTTATCTTGAAAGTCTCGTCTTGACTAGTTAATTCATTTTGTTTAGCTACCTTTCCCAAAAACACATTTTCTCCTTCCTGGTCAAAATTAAGGTTCTCCTCTACACCTACTATTTTAACTTTCGGTAGTTTCTTATTAATTGTGTTAACTTTATACTTTGGTCCGATTTTGTCTTTTAGTGCTGTACTCAGTGTTTCCTTGTCTTGACTTTTTTCGCAACTTATTATGACTTTTCCTTTTTGTCCATTTGTAATTCTATTAATACCAATACCTAAACTCAGAACATCAACTTTATTTTTTATTTGTCCTATGGTCTCTTGGCTTGTTTGTTCCTCGACCGGAATCACTACAATTTCTTGATGCCTGTATTTCTTTGCCTTGTCAGCATATGTTTCTGTGTTTATGTTCTTCTTTAGAGTTTTACTAGTGCTTGGCTCTGTTTGATGTTGTATGTACTCTTTTTTCTGGTTCGAGATTTCAACATTAGACCTCAGTTGTTTTACCTCCTCCCTAAGTAATCTGATTTAATTTGCCACCTCTTGTAAGACAACTTTCTTTAGTTCTTCCTTAATTTTATCAAATTCTTCTTGTATATATCCTACACTCTTATCTCTCTCTTCTAATTTTTTAATTATACAATTGAGTTTTTCATCTAATGTAAGCTCAATAGTTGTTTGTATCTCCATTTCCTTCCGTGGTCGCTTATTGCTTTTTCGTTCCTCCTCACAACAATCCATTATTTTGTCATTCTCAGGGTTCAGTTTTTCGACTTGTCCGTTTTCAACATCACTAGCAACTACCGGGTTGGAGGCAGCTCTCAAATTAACTTTTTCTTCTATTTTCCCGCGGCATACTACCAGCTCATTTTTTCTGTTAAAGACTTTATGAAGTTTGGCACAACTACTATGAAATGATTTCCAACACAGCTGGCATTCAAATATACTTCTTACGATTACTTTTTTACACTGTTTGCAAGTAGTTTTTGCTCCAGAATTCATCTTAAATTAATTGGAATTCTATCTTATACTGTTTCAGTAGCAGAGAAGTCACCGTCGAAGAATAGATGGCATTTCAGTACAAATTATCATCGGAGTTCAATGTATTGACATGTACAATCAGTTGACTGTTTGACCACTATCCCTGTGTGGCGCTGGGTGATATTCGCAGTGGATTGATGTTCAGGGTTTGCGATACAGCGATGTGTGCGGTCCTTGTCCATGTGCAAATTGTCCGTGTTTGTGTAGTTGATTTGGTAGAAAATTCGACTTTTTTACTGCCTCGTGATGATGCACTCAGCAGGCGTGCATGTTATATGGATATATAAAATATATGCATATATCACACCTGAGTGCAACGAGACGCCACTAGAATGAGAGAGAGAGAGAGAGAGAGATTGATTGATTGATTGATATCGTTTATTTAGCTTTAAGCTACTTCCAGCAGGTTCACCTGCTGCCTCCTTTACACAATTTACATTTTCCTTCATTCTACTTTCTTACTATCTATTTTACACTCCAACATTACCGCAACTTTCATACATTCTGCTTCATATCTAACATCCTTCTCTGCAACACTTTTACCATCTTCTCCTCACATTCCTCACATCCATTCGCTTCCGTTCTGATACCTCATTTCTTCTCTCAGCATATACTTGAACCTTTCCACGTTAGCGGTGTTCTTTATTCTGCTGTCCAGCTCATTAAACATTCTAAACCCTTCTTGCACTAGCGCCTTTTTAGCTGTTTCCGTTCGCGTTTTATCTATTATTACGTTATCCTTTTGCCTGGTATTATATTCGTGTCTGTCGCTGACTAGTCTCACTTGTCGCTTAAAATAATCTGGCGTTAGCCCATTCTTCATCTTGTACACCATTACACATACATTCAACTTCATTATCTGTCTTACATTTATAAAGTCTAGCACATACAGCATTTCTTTTATCGGCGTATACATGTTTGTCATCAATATTGCCCGCATTGCTCGATTTTGCGTCTTTTGTAGCGTTTTCATGTTCTCATCACTGCAGTTCAGCATCACTGAGCTGCAGTACTCATAATGTGGCGCTATTATCGCATTATATATCGTTACACGCGTACGTATACTAATATTTCTTTTAATTCTGTTGAGGAGGCCTATCTTTTTCCCTATTTTTTTAACGACATACCACGCATGGCTGCTAAACAACAAATGCTCATCAATGACTACACCTAGGTATTTCGTTTCCCTCACTTCCTGTACAGTTTCATTGCCAATTTTGATAGTGCATTTATTTCTAATGTTTGCTTTTCTTGGGTCATGTATTGGAATGAACATCGTTTTTTTTATATTTATTCTTAATGAGTTTCGCTTTAACCAGTCATTTAATTTCACTAATCCTCTATTTAAAACATTTTCAATACTGCCTAAGTCATCGCTACACACATACATCATCATATCGTCCGCAAATAATTTACATTTACAACCACATTCTTTAAGCTCCTCTATGACGTCATTTATATATATTATAAATAATATTGGACCCAGTTTTGAGCCTTGCGGCACACCAAACTCAACAACTTCGCTATCCGATAACGTATTACAATATTGCACTTTTTGCGTTCTACCCTGCAAGTATGATTCAAACCATTTGAGTGCTGTTCCTTCTATGCCATATCCTTCTAGTTTTTTAACTAATAACCGCCGGTTAATTGTTTCAAATGCCCTTTTAAAGTCGATGAACACCACTCCCACAATTTTGCTTTCATCAAATCTGGTCCTCCATTCAATAAGTGTATCCTGTAGCGCAGTTTCACATGAATGCCCTTTTCTGAACCCTGATTGTTCCTTTATTAAAATACTATTATCGTCTAAGTATGCCATCAGTCGATTTTTTACAACTTCCTCGAGGATCTGTTCATACACGGGTAGGGTGTTAATCGGCCTGTGTTCCTCAGCTTTTTTACTTCCTGGTACCTTCGGAATTGGCGTAATAGTTGTAGTTTTCCATTTGTCTGGAACTATTCCCTCACCTATCGATCTATTCATTACTAGCATTAATATTGAACTACTTCCTTTCCATACCGTTTTTAATATTTCAACTGTTATACCATTTCTCGAGCCTTTATTTTTGTCCATTTTATTTATAATCTTGTCTAATTCGTTCCACGTTACTTGTTTGAATTCACTTAACTTTCCATCAATTTTTCGCATTTTACTTGTTTCATTACTACCGTTATAATCTTGTCCATTATTCTCCATTTCATTTACTATTTCTTTTACACTTTCTATAAAGAACTTGTTAAACTTATATGCAATCTCGTTTGGCTCGTTGTACAGAACTCCATTAAACTCTATTCCTGTTACTTTAGTATTGCATTTTTTATCCCCTATAAGCTGCTTTATGGTCTTCCACATTTTCTTAGAGTCGTGTTTCTGTTTATCAATGTTTTCTTCGTAATATTTTCTCTTATTTTCTCTTATGGCTTTTACGACATCGTTTCTATTTTTCCTATACTGCTCCCAGTCTTCCTCAGTCTTTGATTGTTTGGCAATTTTATACGCACTATCCCTATCTCCACATTTGTTTCTAATTTTTTTTTCGATCCACGGTTTCTCTATCCATTGATCTGGAATACTCTTTTTGGTTATCGGTGCTATTTCATCTATACTCTCCATTATACCCGCGATTATTCGGTCAGCTATTTCATTCACATCCTTTGTATTGTTTTCCTGTATGTTAAAAGTTCTACTTATAAATATTTCATTAAATCGTTCCTCATTAAAATTTGTATAGTCACGTTTATAAAATATATTATTCCCTCTATTCTTTTTCCCTACTATATTTGTACAAATACTAATAATACTGTGGTCTGTAATCTTGGGCGTATCAATCACCTCTGTTTTTACAAAAAAGTTTGAGAACACCAGATCAATGGTTGTTTCTGATCTACTTGTTATTCGCGTGGGTGTCTGTACATATTGCTTTAGTCCATACAGAGCTAAATTATTCAGTAATCTCTTTACATAGTGATTGTCCTTGCTAACGTCAATATTAAAGTCACCTACTATACACATTTTTCCCACATCTACAATCTCTTCACATTCTGTTATTAATAATTCGATAAAATGCCCATCGCTGGCACTTGGCGAATGGTAAACATTGCCAATTAAAATTCCCTCAAATTCACCTTGCAATTGTACCATGTTGATCCACATATTTTGTTCTATGCTTTTATTATTAACTATCGTGTATTTAATGCCTTGTTTAATATATGTTAACAGTCCACCTGTCCTTTTATTACTTGAATTTGTTCGTATCATTTCGTAGTTTTTTATATTTAATTCAAACTCCAGCATCTCATCCGTAACGTGTGGTTCCGTTAGGCACAATATACGTGGTTTCATATCATTAACCATCATCACTATCTCTTCTTTATTTTTAATAAGACCCTGCGCATTCATTAATAATATAAAGTGTTCCTCATTTTTACATTTTTTTGATTCTTTTGCCCCTTTTCTCCGTTCCGCTAGTTGCTATTCTTCGGTGTGTTTCACATTTCTACTCGCCTTCTCTGCGAACCTCTTATAAACTGGACATCTGTAGTCCGTAGCTTCGTGGTTTACCTCTATGTCCGTGACCTTATATTTCTCGGCCATTCGCACGCAGTTTGCACATTTTTTTAGTTTTTCCTTACAATTTTTCTCTTCGTGTTCTCCGGCACACCGCCGACATCTGTTTTCGTTCGTGCAGTCCCTTGCTAAGTGATTGTATCCACAGCACCGATAGCACCGCAGTACACTCACATAGTCATATACTCTACAATTTTCATATCCTACTTTCATTCTTCCACTGTCCACCATCTCATCATGCGTCCTAACATCTGTTTCAATGATCAATGTCCTACTGTTATTTTTCGTTACTACTCTTTTCACAATACTCATCTTGAAATGCTCTCTTTCCTTACTTAACTTATTTTGTCCACTTATCATGTCTACTAATTCTCCATCCTCTACGTTATCTATGTCTTCATCTATGCCAATGACTTTTATTTTGGGAAGCTTCTTCTTTGGTTCATAGATTTTATATTCGTTTCCTAGATTCTTTTTTAATTCCGTAGTCAATTTCTCTTTGTCCCTTTTTTCGTTTATGTCAAGAATGACCTTTCCTCGCGACCCCTTCGTTACTCTGTTAATACCTATTCCCATTCTCAGAACATCGACCTGGCTCTTTATTCTCCCTTCCGTCTCACTGCTCGTTTGTGTATTTGTGGGCTCGATGACTATACATTCTTCCGCAATACTTCTCGTCCTATCCGCGTACGTTAGATTTTTGTTGTCGTGCGTGTTTCTTTCCTGTTTTTGCAACACTGCTACGCTGCTTTTTAGATTTTTAACTTCATCCGTTAGACAATGTACCGCTTTTTTCACTTCCTCCGCTAAAATATCCTTAATATCTTGTTTTATCTGTTTTACATATTTTTCTAGCACTTCCTTGACCGCTTTTTCGATACTTTTTGTGTTATTTTCTTTAATTGCCTCTAATCCTTCTAATACCCGGTTTAGTTTTTCATCTACTGTTCGCTCCGCTTCATCGTCTGTTTCTTCGTCCACGACTCGCCTCGCTCTGTTCTTGCCCCTATCGTCTCCGTCTTTACTCGCCGAGATCGTGTTTTGGCTATTTATCTCTTGTCGGTTAACCACCGGACTGTCTACTGTTCTGTTATTCATCTTTTCCTCGATTTGTCCCGCACATTTGACGAGTAAATTATTACTGTTGTATATCTTGTGTATACTCGCACAACTATTATGGAATGCCTTCAGACATGTCTTACATTCATAAATTATCTTTCCAATACTTCCTTTACACTTTGCACATGTGACTGAATTTGTTGCGTTTCTATTCGCCATTTCTTATATAGTTAAATTTGTGATACATTTCTCAATTATGTATACTCTATAATATTATTATTAAAAAATTGTATTATTTATTAACTTTGTTATTTATTTGTTACTTATTTATTTATGTATTTATTTATTTATTTATTTATTTATTTATTTATTTATTTATTTATTTATGTATGTATTCCGTGTGTTAATATATGTAAAGATAACAATGTGAATGCAGATAAAGTGATGGTCGGTGCTCAGCTGTTCAGACGCTTGTTGTTGTAGACGCGTCTGCGTAGATGCGTGTTCCTTCAATTTCTATTCTACAGCTGTTATTCATGTTTTTTTTGTGTGGGTCGTGTATGAGCATAAATTTTGTTTTGTTTTTGTTTAATTTTAAAGAGTTTTTGTCTAGCCACATCGTAATTTAAAACAGGTCGGCATTTAATTTATGTTCAATTTCACATGGATCTTTTCCACTAATATATACTATTGTATCGTCGGCAAACATCTTACAGGTACAGTACTTTATATTTCTAGCGAGATCGTTTATATACAAGATGAACAGCAGCGGTCCAAGCACAGACCCTTGTGGCACTCCATACATTGTGTTTCTTTCGGTTGATATGGCATTCCCGTACTTCACTTTTTGCGTTCTATTGGCTAGGTAGGATTCAAACCACTTATATGCTATTCCTGTAATACCATACTTTTCCATTTTTTTGAGCAATATTGTTCTATTTACAGTTTCAAATGCACGTTTGAAGTCCAGGAATACCACACCCACCACCTCACTATTGTCCATTTTGTTCCTCCAGTCAATTAATGTACTTTGCAGTGCTGATTCGCACGAGTGGTTTTTCCGGAAGCCCGACTGCTCATCTATAAGTATTTTTTGTTCATCCATATAATCTACTATTTGGTCCTTAACGACAACTTCTAATACTTTTTCGTATATAGGTAAAACGTTTATTGGCCTATAATCTTCGACTTTGATGCTTCCATTTATTTTAGGTATCGGAGTTATAGTTGTTGTCTTCCAATTTTCTGGGAAAATCCCATCTCGCAGAGACCTATTTATTAACATTAAAATTTCCTCTCCTATACAGTTCCATGTCTTTTTTAATATATCAGTTGTTATACCCTCATCTGTTCCTTTCTTATTTTCTAATTTTCGTATAATCGTATTTATAGTTTGATATTGCACTTTCTTAAATAATTCAAAGCTTTTCTCATCACTTCTCTCATACTCCGTTATAGTTACATCTTGTATATTCTCTGTTTTAATTAAGTCTAAATCTTCTATACTTTTGAGAAAAAAGCGGTTAAATTGATCCGCAGTTTCGACATCGTCCGTATATTTGACTCCGTTTACTTCAATTCCTTTATTATTGTCTACTCTTTTTTTTGTACCTATTAACTCTTTTAAAGTTTTCCACATTTTTGTTGGATTCCATTTAACCTTATCAATGGTTTCTTCGTAATACTTTTTTTTCTCACTTCGAATTGTAAATACTACTTGATTTCTCTGTTTTTTGTATGCTTCCCAGTCGTTTGGGGTGTTTGTGAATGTTGCCCTTGTGTACATCTCATCTCGCATCCTACTCGCTGATTTTACAATCTCCGTTATCCACGGTTTGTTTTCCCAATTATTTGGCATTCGCTTTTTTGTTTCAGGAGCTAATTTGTCCAGTACGTCTGTAATACATCCAATTAATGTGTCTGCTATTTTGTTTACGTTGTCCGGTATATAAAATCTGTAAAATTTTTGTCGAACGCATTCCGTCAATGTGTCTTTAAAAAGTTCTTCATTTATATGTTTGTAGTCTCTTTTAAAATATTCTATTATCTTTTTGTTGTCATTATTGTTATTTAAAAAATCAACCCTTACTATTTGGTGATCCGTTATTTTGGGAGTCAACAATACTTTAGTATTCACTATAAAATTAGAATAAACTAGATCTATACACGTTCTAGATGTGTCTGTAATTCGTGTATCTTCCCTTACGTATTGTTTAAAACCTAAGCATAACAAATTTTTGGTAAGTCTTTTTGTATACTGATTATTTTTATTCATATCTATATTAAAATCACCTAATACTATTATATGACCCATATCTACTAATTTCTCACATTCTTGAATTATTTCGTCTATAAATGTGCCGTCACTCATATTCGGAGAGTGGTACACATTGCTTACTGTAATTTCCCCATATTTACCATATAATTTAACAGTATTTATCCATGTATTACCATCTATACTCCTACTCGATATCGATTTATATTTAATATTTTGATTCACATACGTCAAAACGCCTCCTGTTCTTCTACTATTCGAGTTACACCTAATTACATCACAATTTTTTATGTATAGTTCCGTATCGCTGATTTCGTTAGTTACATGCGTTTCGGTAAGACATAATATATTTGGCTTTAATTGCATCACCATTTTTATAATTTCATCTTTATTCTTTAGATATCCTTGTGCGTTTAATAGTAAAATTGCAGGATTCGATTTCTGTGTATTTTTGGTTGGTTGCTATTTATCATAGTATTCGATGTATTTTTTGTTTCTGTTCACCTGTCTTTTATATACTTCGCATTCGATATCTGTTGCTTCATGGTCACAGGGGAGATCATCTACATTATATTTTTCTATTACTTTCAAACAGTTTATGCATTTAGTTTCCCTGGATTCACATTCTGCGTGGCTATGATTACCCGCACAAACTCTGCAGCACATTTCGTTTCGACACTCCACGGCAAAGTGGTTATACCCCCAGCAGTTGTAACACCGTATTACACTCACGTAGTCGTAAACTTGGCAACTCTTCCAACCGATTTTGATTTTGCGATTTTCAATTAATTTCACATGGGTCACTGGGTCTACCTCTACGATTACAGTAATTTCTTTATTCCTAGCTTGCATCTTTTTTATTACTTTCATTTTGAATTGTTCGTTTGATTTTTTAAACTCATTCTGTGCACTAACTTTGTTTATAAATTCATTTTCATCTTCTAGACCTATATTTTCTTCTATTCCTACTATTTTAATTTTCGGTAGTTTTTTCTTCGGTACGTAGATTTGGTACTCTTCTCCTAAATTCTTCTGAAGGGCATCCTGAAGCCTTTCTTTATCTTTATTTTTCTCACATTCTACTATGACTTTTCCTTTAGAACCTCCTAGAATTCGATTTACTCCAACCCCCAATCCACTTATATCGACGTTGTTTCTCATAGTCTCTTCAGTTTTCTTGCTCGTTTGATTCTTCTTCGGTTGGATTATTATATCTTCATTCTTCTTTCTTCTTGTGATTTTTGCGTAAGTATTAATCTCGATATTTTCTTTGTTTGTCGGTAATGTATTTGTGTTGTCATCCACTCTGTTATTAATTTCTTTATGGTTTGTCTTCTTAATTTCTTCTTTTAACATTTTTATTTCTTGTCTAAGCTCTTCTGTAGATTTTTTAATTTCTTCTGCAATAGCACTTTTCATCCAGCTGCTCCATTCTCTTCTCATTACTTCCACTATATCTACGCTGATTTTATTCGTGATTTTTATCATATCTACTTCCATTATTCCAGTTTCTTCATTGTCAATTTCGAAGATTTCGTTCTCACCATCCATATTTCCCATGCTATTCCTCGTTTTTTAGAGTTATTTTCATCAATTATGTCGTTCTCTTCCTGGCTTCTATTTCTTTTCCTGTTTGCCCCATTCTCTACATTGGATTTCTGGTTTGTAATTTCAATTTCCCCTCGGCAAGGAACAAGCTGATTTTTCTCGTTATAGATACGATGTAGTTTGACACATGAAGGATGGAAATATTTCAGGCATAGTTTACATTCATGCACTACAGTTTTTGCTGGTTTTTTGCACGCCGCGCAGTTTATCAGCTTAGTCTGGTTCATTGCTTCTTATCTTTGAAGTTTCCTAGCATATTATTTTGTGGATCTTCGAAGCTGACGGCTGACGGGGAGAGGGGGAGAGGGGGAGAGGGGGAGAGGAGGAGAGGGGGAGAGGGGGAGAGGGGGAGAGGGGGAGAGAGAGAGATTGATTGATTGATTGATTGATTGATTGATTGATTTTGATTTATTTAGCTGTTTCAGCTACTTCAGCGCTTTCCCCGCTGTGGGTTACATGCTCCAATACAACATATTCTTTCTCTTTTGGTTTTCTATTGCCTCTATTCTCGACTTCGTTCTTAAATCCATTCATTTCCATTTTCCCATCTCATTTTTTCCCGCATCCTCGCTTTAAACATTTCGATGTTTTCCGCGTTTTTTACGCTCTCCTGAAGGGAGTTAAACATTTGAAAACCTAGTTGCGTTAGTGACTTCTTTGCAATCGTTGTTCTACTTCTCCGTATTGCTATATTATTTATTTGTCTGGTATTATAACTGTGCACATCACCAACTAATGTGACATGTTCATTCAAGTACGCAGGAGTCAATCTATTCTTCATTTTGTCCACTAACATACACACATTCATTTCTACAATTTGCCTCACATTCAGAATGTCTAACACATACAGCATTTCTTTCACGGGTGTGTACATATTCACCATTAACATTGCTCGCATAGCTCGGTTCTGCGTTCGCTGGAGCATCGTCATGCTCTCCTCGCTACAGTTTAGCATTACCGAACTGCAGTATTCGTAGTGCGGTTCGATTATTGCTTTGTATACTGTTACTCGGCTTTGCATGCTCAAACTTCTCTTTATTCTGTTCAGGAATCCGATTTTTTTCCCAACTTTCTTTGCCGTATACAATGCGTGGTTCTTGAACGTCAGATGCTGATCGATTACTACCCCTAAATATTTTGTTTCATACACTTCCCTAATAGCTTCGTTTCCTATTCTTATTACACATTTACCCTTTACATCTACTTTTCTTGGGGTCGTGTATCGGCATAAATACAGTTTTGTTTACATTTACCTTTAACGAGTTATTCCTTAACCATTTGTCCAATTTCATTAATCCTACATTTAAAACATTTTCTATTATCTCTAAGACATCACTGCATACATATAAAATCATGTCATCGCAAATAATTTGGACGCACAACCACATTCTTTTAGTTCTTCTATTACGTCATTTATATAAATAATAAATAATATTGGTCCTAACTTTGAGCCCTGAGGCACTCCAAATTTTACTCTTTCCTCCTTTGATAATTTATTTCCATATTGCACAATTTGCTTTCTTGTCTTGTAAGTATGATTTGAACCACTGCAATGCCATTCCTTTTATCCCATACTTTTCCAATTTCTCTACCATTACTTCTCTATTTAAGGTTTCGAACGCTCTTTTAAAATCAATAAAAACGACTCCAATTATCTTACTCTCATCGAATCGTAATCTCCATTCGATGAGTGTATCCTGCAGCGCAGTTTCGCAGGAGAACCCTTTTCTGAATCCCGACTGTTCATTTTTAATATATTATTTTTGTCCAAATACCTAAGCAGTTGCTCTTTTACTGCCTCCTCCAGTATCTTTTCATATACGGTAGAGTGTTTATTGGTCTATACTCATCTGCTTTTTTGCTTCCATTTATCTTCGGTATAGGCGTAACTACAGATGTTTTCCATTTGTTTGGGACCTGTCCCTCTCGCATAGATTGATTTATCACAGTTTTTATGACGTTACAGTTACCCTTCTAGACTATCTTCATAATTTCGGCCGTTATTCCAGTTTTTTGATCCTTTTCTGTTGTCGAGTTTATCTACGATTTTGCCTAAGCCTGCAGTCGTTATGTCGTCAAATCTTTCAAATTTCTCATTATTACCTAGTGTTATCTCGCTACCGATCCTGTCCCCATTCTCTACTATTCGTGTCTCAATTTCATTTACAATTTCTTCTACACTTTCTATGAAAAACCTATTAAATGTATTTGCTATAATATTTGGATCTGTGTATATTGTACCATTAAATTCTATGTCTCTCGATGCATTACTGCTTTTTTTGTCACCAATAATTTCTTTTAACGCGCTCCACATTTTTTTTGAGTCGTGTTTTTGTTTATCGATATTTTCTTCATAGTATTTTCTTTTGTTTTCACGTATTGCTTTTACTACTTCGTTTCTCAATTTCCTGTACTTCTCCCATTCCTTTGTGTCTCTACCTCGTTTGGCGACTTTGTAAGCATTATCTCTATTTTCACTCTTTTTTCTAATATTATTATCAATCCAAGGCTTATTTAACCATTTTACCGGTATTACTTTTTTAACTTGCGGGGCTAACTCATCCATTGTCTCCATTATACACGTGACCATATTATCTGCCAGTTCACTTATGTTATTTATTGTATTTTCGTTCTTTGACTGCATTTTATTCATTAATATGATATTAAACCGATCCTCGTCCAAATTTCTATAGTCCCTTTTATAAAATTCTACTGTCTTATTTTTGTTTGTATCGTTATTATCTTTTTCTATTCTTATTATACTATGATCTGTAATTTTAGGAGTTTCAATAACCTCCGTTTTTACAAAAAAATTTGAAAATACTAAATCTATTATTGTTTCCCAGTTTTTTGTTATTCGTGTCGGCTTTTGTATATATTGTTCTAGTCCCATTGTCGCTAGGTTTGTTAATAATCTTCTTGTATAATGATTTTCTTTCCTTACGTCTATATTAAAATCTCCTATCATTATAAATTTTCCGTCGTCTATATTTTCTTCGCATTCTCTTATCACTAGTTCAATGAATCTCCCATCACTTGCGCTGGGGGAGTGATACACATTACCAATTACTATTTTTTCAGATTCTCCCTGCAGTTGTATTGTGTTTAACCACATATTCTCTTCTATGCTTTTCGCTGCTATCATCTTATATTTAATTCCGCATTTTACGTATGTTAGCACACCACCCGTCCTCTTATTATTTGTATTCGTTCTTACTGTTTCATAATTATTTATCTGTAGTTCAAAATCCCCTATTTCTTCGGTCACATGTGTTTCCGTTAGGCATAGTACATCGGGTTTTTTTTTATTCATTAACGTCTCTATCTCATCTTTATGTTTAATGAATCCCTGTGCATTTAAGAGCAATAAGAAAATATTATCATTTTTTAAAAAGTTTGTGTTCTTTCTTTGTTTTTTTAATTGCTAGTCGCTTTCGTACTTTATATTTCTCCTAGCTTTTTCTACTGCTCTTTTATATACGGGGCATCTATCATCCGTTGCCACGTAATCATCTTCAATGTCCTGTATATTGTACTTCTGTCCCATTTTTACACAATTGACACATTTTTTTACGATCTCTTTACATTCCCTATCCTCATGATCTCCCGCGCACCTCCAACAACGTTTTTCGTTTTCACAATTTTTTGACATATGGTTATACCCACAGCATTTATAGCATCTAAGCACACTTACGTAGTCAAATATTTTACAGTTTTTGTATCCTATTTTCATTCTCCCTTGTTCCAACAGTTCTTTGTGTGTCTTCGCATCCGCCTCTAAAATTAGTGTTCTTTCCTTCTTTTTCGATTTCACTATCTTTACTATATTCATGTTAAAATTCGTTTTTTTTTTTTGTGAGAGAGTGAGAGAGTGAGAGAGTGAGAGAGTGAGAGAGTGAGATTGAGATTGAGATTGATGTCTTTTTATTAGCGTTTACGGCTAGTTGATTACAATCACTACATTTTTCACGTTTCCCTCCCTCGGTGTGTAACGTGTGCTACGTTTCGCCTTTTACACGTTCATATTCAGCCGTTCGGCTCGATAAACACATTCACTCGTGCACAATTACATAAATAGATAGGTACATGCGTACCTATATAAATATCAATAAATACATATATACATACATACATACATACATACATACATATGTACATACATACATACTTACATACATACATACAAATAAATAGATATATGTGGATTACCCTTGTCTGTCATATTCAGCTAGTCGTCTTTTAAACGTCTCTAGCGTACGCGCGTCTTATACTTCATTTGGTAGGTCATTTAATAATTTAATTCCCTTATAAAATAGGCTTCTTTGAGCTTGGGCGGACTTCTTAAAAGGTACGATTACATTTCGACTTTGTCTCGTTACCATGGCGTTCGCGGTCCCTACATATTTTATTTTCTCGCACATTTCTGGAGTAATGTCATCGTTTGTCATTTTATAGATGAATACACGCGCATTCCGCTTTATACGTTCGTCAATTGTTAAATATTTCAATTCTTCTCTCATTTCTCGCGTCGGGGTATAAATGTCCCGATGTAAAATTATCCTCATTGCTCGGTTCTGTAGAAGCTGTAACTTATCTATTTCCTCCTGGTTGGCGTACAGGAGCACCGTCGAGCAATATTCCATATGCGGAGCGATAATTGTTTTGTAGATTAGGTTTCTCGTATCGGGACCGACGAATCTGCCAACCCTATTCAACAAACCCAACTTACCACCAACTTTACCTTCCACATATGCAACATGTTTTTTGAACTTAAGGCACTCGTCAAGAATAACCCCCAGATACTTAATTTCAGTCACTTTTTCGATCGTCACATTTCTATATTTAATGTCCATTTCTCCAGCCATTTGCATTTTGTCATTCCTAAATATCATATATTTCGTTTTCTTAACGTTCATAAACATGTTATTATTGCTCATCCAGTGATCTAGGATATTCATTACAGTATTTAAGCGCCGTTCTATACTCTTTAAATCCGTATCAGTGACGTACAGCATCGTGTCGTCAGCAAACATCCTCACTTCACAATGCTGGCCAAGAGTTTCTTTAATGTCATTAATATATAAAATAAAGAGCATAGGGCCCAGAACCGAGCCCTGAGGAACTCCGTGTTTAATCTCGCGTTCATCTGACATTACTCCATTCACATTGGTCTGCTGTCTTCTACTACTTACGTATGAGTCAAACCATTTTAGGGCATTTCCCCTTATACCATACGTGTACAATTTTTTAATCAGTCTTTGTCTCTCAATAGTTTCGAACGCCCGTTTATACTCTATAAATATTACTCCTACGTATTTTTTCTCGCTCATTGCTGTCGTCCACTTATCTAATACTATCTGTAACGCAGTTTCGCACGAATATCCTTTCCTAAAACCAGCTTGTTCGTTAATTAATACATTATTTTTTTCCAAGAATTTTTCTAACTGCTCCTTTACGATGAGTTCAAGAATTTTTTCGTAAATTGGTAGCTGGTTTATTGGCCTAAAATCTTCCGCCTTATTTGAATTATTAACCTTACGGATCGGAGTGACGGTAGCGATCTTCCATTTTTCCGGAAATGTCCCTTCCGCCAGAGAAAGATTTAAGGTGTCCAAAAATGCGTTCCCCACCGATTCATATACGTTTTTCAAAATTTGCCTATTGATGCCATCAATGGACCCTTTATTTTTGTCCAAGTTTGCTATTAGCTTGCTTAATCCATCCATATTGATTTTGTCAAAACTATTAAAATAGTTTGTACAATAAAAATTAAATGCATCAAACAAGTCAACATCAAAACGAGTGTTATCCTGTTCCAAAATTATGTTGTCAATGCTTTCAATAAAAAAATTATTAAATTTGTCAGCCAAGTCTTTATTATTCCGTGTTCCCACTTCGTCATTTTGAAATACAATGTTATTAAAATTTATGTCATTTTTTTGGTCATTTTTTAATAGATTCTTTATTGTTTGAGACATTCGTTTTGGGTCACGTTTTACTTCTTCTATTTGGTTTTCATAATATTGTTTTTTTGTGTTATTAATCAATTTAACAATATCGTTCCTTAGTCTTTTAAATTGAGTCCAGTAGGTTCCGTCATCTCTGGCCATTACAAAGCTTTGATCGCGCACTAGAATTTTTTGTTTTATCTCCTGTGTGAACCATCTTTTTTCTTTATTTTTGATTATGATTTCTTTCGCTGGTGCTAATTCATCCAGTGTTTTTGAAATTGCACATATTAATATATTAGCCTTGCTATTCAAGTTGTTATGTGAATTTAAAGAACAAATTAATCTTTCTTCATTATCGTCAGATCTGATATTATTAAAATTGTCCCTCAGTCTATTTACAAATTCATTGTCATTTAAGTCTTTGTAGTTTCTTCTCATTATTTTTTTAATGTCGTCATTTTTGTCTTTTTTTAACTTTATCGATATCCATGCATGGTCAGAAATTCTTGGTCCGCTGTCAACTTGGCAATCCAATTCGATATTCGAGAATATTAAGTCTATCATCGTTCTACTCGAAAGCGTAATTCTTGTTGGTTCCCTGATTAATTGCACCATTCCCCTCGTCATAAATATATTTTCTAATTTGTTCTCATAGTGACGACGATTCAACATATCCATGTTGAAATCGCCCATCACTATAAGATTGTCCTTCTTCAGTAGTTCGTCACATTTTTCTTCTATATATTTCAAGAAAGTCATATCTGAGGCATTCGGGGAATGGTATACAATCAACAAGTTTCCCTTGTAAAACTAATTGTCGAAATAAATTGCAATGGTCCAATAATTTCCTTCCAGCTTTGTCAAAAATAACACCTTGTATTTTACAGACTGGCGAACGTAAAGTATTACGCCACCAGTCAGTCTATTTTCCGAGTCGATTCTTATCATGTTATATCCACTTATTTTTATTTCGTTATCTGTAATATCTGGTGTTATTCTGGCTTCCGTGCATGCAAGTATATCAATATAAATTTCATGTAATAAATAATTTTCAACTTGGTCAAATTTGTTTAACAGGCTTTGGACATTTATACAAGTAATAATTTTCGCATCCTTATAGTTTTTGTTTCTTTTCTTTAATTGCTATTCGGATGTACGGTCAAACTTCTTCAAAATTCGCAAATAATGCGGACAATTTCGGTCGGTAGCCTCATGGTTGTCATTTATTTCTTTTAAGTTAAATTTTGCTTTTTTGTTCACACAGTTGATGCACTTTTTGATTTTATTTAGATTTGGGCACTCCCTACCATCATGCTCTTGGGCACAGTGGTTGCAACGTGCGTTCTTTTTACATGTTTTGTGGGTGTGTCCATATCCCCAGCAGTTGAAGCATCTTCTTATATTTACCTGGTCGAAGACTTTGCATCTTTGCCAGCCTAAATACAAAATTCCTCCCTTCAAAAGCTGTTGATGCGTCACGCACCCAGTTTCCATAATCATCGACCAATTGTTCTTTCCGGTAGTGTCATTATTGTATTGTATACGCTTCACAATTTTGAGTTGTTCGTCATTTTTTAAAGTGTCATTTTGATCCCTAATAATCTTTTTTAGTTCGTCATCCGTTTTTTCCAATTGGTCGTGACTTATTCCTACTGCCTTTAGCCGATAACTATTGTTCTTCCGTGCTGTTTCTATTATTTGAACGTTTTCTCCCATTCTATTAACAATTTCATTTTTCAGAATTTGTTGACTTTGTTTTTTTTTACATTTTACAACCACTGTGCCTTTATCGTTTGTTGAGATTTTGTTGACACCTACGTTTAACTTCGTGATGTCAATTTTCTCTCTTATTTCTCTCTCTAGGTTCGGGTTCGTTGCCTTTGGCTTAATAATTACCGTGCTATTAACTTTACTTTTTACAGCGTCCGAAAATCTTAAAATGCTTAAATCCTTCTCTGGTTTGTCTTTTTTCAGCTGTAATTCATTTCTTAACTCTTGTAATTCTTTCTTTAACTCAGCTGTTTTTTCGTTTAATAGTTTTTCAAAAAAAATTTTCAAATCTTCAAAAGAGTTAGGCTTAACCAGTTCCATTTCTAAGTCGCTCTCGTCATCCGTATCGTGTTTTCGTTTTTTTGTGTTTTTTATAGTCGCGTTTTTTATTCCCGCTTCCTTAACACACGTTACACACCCGATTGATCTACCCTCGCTAACTACATCTCTTACTTTTATACAATCTTCATGGTATTGTCGGCCGCACTTGCATCGTAGCTCCACGTAGACGACCTTCTTACAATGCGAGCATTTGCCTATGCTCGACATTTTGCGTCGTTCAAACGGCGCGCCGTGAACACCTGTTTCTATGAAAGTTTGGCTTAGTTCAAATAGCTGCGTTCACTCCTCGTTGGGGTTTCCTTGAATATGTACTGATGTATGCAGGTCTTTGTTTGCCGGCTATTCCTCACGCCCCTTTCTAGTGTGGTGTGTGCAGCTTATCGGTGATCTTTGCGTCCGTGTTGGTGTATCGATGTTATTTTGTTTATTGTCTCGTGGAAATGCACTCAGCAGTTGTTCTTTTTATATGAATATGTAGAACATATTCGCATAAAAGAGAGGGAGAGGGAGAGGGAGAGGGAGAGAGAGAGAGATTGTTCGATTGATTGATTGATTGATTGATTGATTGATATCGTTTATTTAGCTTTAAGCTACTTCCAGCAGGTTCACCTGCTGCTTCCTTCACACAATTTACATTTTCCTTCATTCTACTTTGTTACTATCTATTTTACACTCCAACATTACCGCAACTTTCATACATTCTACTTCATATCTAACATCCTTCTCTGCTACACTTTTACTATCTTCTCCTCACATTTCTCACATCCATTCGCTTCCGTTCTGATACCTCATTTCTTCTCTCAGCATATACTTGAACCTTTCCACGTTAGCGGCGTTCTTTATTCTGCTGTCCAGCTCATTAAACATTCTAAACCCCTCTTGCACTAGCGACTTTTTAGCTGTTTCCGTTCGCGTTTTATCTATTATTACGTTATCCTTTTGCCTGGTATTATATTCGTATCTGTCGCTGACTAGTCTCACTTGTCGCTTTAAATAATCTGGCGTTAGCCCATTCTTCATCTTGTACACCATTACACATACATTCAACTTCATTATCTGTCTTACATTTATAAAGTCTAGCACATACAGCATTTCTTTTATCGGCGTATACATGTTTGTCATCAATATTGCCCGCATTGCTCGATTTTGCGTCTTTTGCAGCGTTTTCATGTTCTCATCACTGCAGTTCAGCATCACTGAGCTGCAGTACTCATAATGTGGCGCTATTATCGCATTATATATCGTTACACGCGTACGTATACTAATATTTCTTTTAATTCTGTTGAGGAGGCCTATCTTTTTCCCTATTTTTTAACGACATACCACGCATGGCTGCTAAACAACAGATGCTCGTCAATTACTACACCTAGGTATTTTGTTTCCCTCACTTCCTGTACAGTTTCATTGCCAATTTTTATAGTGCATTTATTTCTAATGTTTGCTTTTCTCGGGTCATGTATTGGAATGAACATCGTTTTTTTTATATTTATTCTTAATGAGTTTCGCTTTAACCAGTCATTTAATTTTACTAATCCTCTATTTAAAACATTTTCAATACTACCTAAGTCATCGCTACATACATACATCATCATATCGTCCGCAAATAATTTACATTTACAACCACATTCTTTAAGCTCCTCTACGACGTCATTTATATATATTATAAATAATATTGGACCCAGTTTTGAGCCTTGCGGCACACCAAAATCAACAACTTCGCTATCCGATAACGTATTACAATATTGCACTTTTTGCGTTCTACCCTGCAAGTATGATTCAAACCATTTGAGTGCTGTTCCTTCTATGTCATATCCTTCTAGTTTTTTAACTAATAACCGCCGGTTAATTGTTTCAAATGCCCTTTTAAAATCGATGAACACCACTTCCACAATTTTGCTTTCATCAAATCTGGTCCTCCATTCAATAAGTGTATCCTGTAGCGCAGTTTCACATGAATGCCCTTTTCTGAACCCTGATTGTTCCTTTATTAAAATACTATTATCGTCTAAGTATGCCATCAGTCGATTTTTTACAACTTCCTCGAGGATCTGTTCATACACGGGTAGGGTGTTAATCGGCCTGTGTTCCTCAGCTTTTTTACTTCCTGGTACCTTCGGAATTGGCGTAATAGTTGTAGTTTTCCATTTGTCTGGAACTATTCCCTCACCTATCGATCTATTCATTACTAGCATTAATATTGAACTACTTCCTTTCCATACCGTTTTTAATATTTCAACTGTTATACCATTTCTCGAGCCTTTATTTTTGTCCATTTTATTTATAATCTTGTCTAATTCGTTCCACGTTACTTGTTCGAATTCACTTAACTCTCCATCAATTTTTCGCAGTTTACTTGTTTAATTACTACCGTTATAATCTTGTCTATTATTCTCCATTTCATTGACTATTTCTTTTACACTTTCTATAAAGAACTTGTTAAACTTATATGCAATCTCGTTTGGCTCGTTGTACAGAACTCCATTAAACTCTATTCCTGTTACTTTAGTATTGCATTTTTTATCCCCTATAAGCTGCTTTATGGTCTTCCACATTTTCTTAGAGTCGTGTTTCTGTTTATCAATGTTTTCTTCGTAATATTTCCTCTTATTTTCTCTTATGGCTTTTACGACATCATTTCTATTTTTCCTATACTGCTCCCAGTCTTCCTCAGTCTTTGATTGTTTGGCAATTTTATACGCACTATCCCTATCTCCACATTTGTTTCTAATTTTTTTATCGATCCACGGTTTCTCTATCCATTGATCTGGAAGACTCTTTTTGGTTATCGGTGCTATTTCATCTATACTCTCCATTATACCCGCGATTATTCGGTCAGCTATTTCATTCACATCCTTTGTATTGTTTTCCTGTATGTTAAAAGTTCTACTTATAAATATTTCATTAAATCGTTCCTCATTAA
This sequence comes from Tromatobia lineatoria, assembly GCA_949699805.1. Lineage (NCBI taxonomy): Eukaryota > Metazoa > Arthropoda > Insecta > Hymenoptera > Ichneumonidae > Tromatobia > Tromatobia lineatoria. Next base: position 4,192,239 of record OX453050.1, read on the forward strand.
AATTTGTATAGTCGCGTTTATAAAATATATTCTTCCCTCTATTCTTTTTCCCTACTATATTTGTACAAATACTAATAATACTATGTATGTTTATTGTATTTGACGTGGATAATCTCCACTGATACAAGGGGGTGACGCCATCCATTTTGCGCCTTTGATGTAAAACTTAATTTCTAAACTTATGCTATATCGGTATGTGTCAGCGAATTAAAACTAATTACAATATATTAACATGAATTCGCGTTGTTTAAAACTATTCACTAAATAATAAAATAGCCTATTTATTTTGTTTATATTGCTTATATCGAGTATTTCAATCATAGTTGGGCATTGTTTATTTGGGTTCGCTAAGTAATGCAGTCTGTGACCCTCGTACGCTACGCATTCTCTTATGAAGTGTTCCAGTGTATCCATTTTTTTTCCGTTACATGATTGGCAAGTAGAGTCTGCATCAAAGGTGTGTGCAATTCCGTCCCAATATATCTTTGCTTTCTGACTTTGTGTTAACCTCACTTTGCATAATAGACTCAGTTTTCTTAAATTAATATCGCTTCTTAAATAGTTATTGCTGCCGCTAATTTCCTTGTAGATGACTGAGAAACTCGAGTTTTCAGCTGATATCGTATCTTCTCTCCTTATTGTACTTATTAGATTATCTAGGCCCAGTTGCAAGTTTCGTTTAATACATACAGGATCTTGGCTTTCAAATACATGTCTTAATCCGATTTTTTCGAGATCCTGCTCTAGATTTGTAACCCAATTGTGTTCTGACTTATTGTCTGTATTATTATTCAGTCTCTTTAGTTTTTCGTAGCATCTTTTAGGTAACCTGTCTTCGGGCATTTCGAGTATTTTTTGCCAATATCTTAGTTTTTTGTTTAATACTTCTACCGCTAACTTAGATCTATTTAGCTCCAATCTTAAAATGTAGTTCGGCGTGTTTCGCTGTAATCCTAGGAGAGTTTTGTAGAATTTAGATTGTATTATTTCTATGTATTCCATATATCGATCTGACCAAATTTCCGAGCCGTAAAGCAGCGTGGCTGAGACTATTGATTCGAACAGCTGTTGCGACCCGGAATTTCGGCAAGCAACGTTGCGAAACATTTATTGCACTTCGCTAATCATATATTGCATTCGCTGATCGGAGAATATTGCAATCGCACCATGCGACATTTTTGTCAATTAAGCAATAATGCAATTCAGCATTATCGTGTAGGAACTAAGGTGAACTGGAAGCGACAGCGCCAGTACATCGGCAGTCTTAAATCGACTTCAAGAGCAATCGGTTGGGCTCGCGAGTAGAGTACATTAGCAAGTTGTAATTGTAATAAATACATTTTATATTTAAACTCGTGTGGATTCCAATCCTTTAATCGGTCCCGATTCTTTAATATATTAATTGAACCGAGTCAGAAAAAGGGCTGATCACCCTTTGAGCATTTCGGGCACAACAATTTGGTGGCAGCGGTGGGATCACCGTAAGCGAAGTTTAAATAATCTACAACCAAACCCAGGAACGAACCCGACACGCAGTCGTTGGGGTAAATAGCCTGGTGCGATTCAACACGCAGTCGTTGAATCGTCAAGACGTCAGAAGGTACCACTGACGAGGACGAGCCAACTACGAGGTCAAGCACGACTGGAAGGACGTACAACTTGACCAAGGGTGACCAGAACGTCGCCAACCGGGGAATAACGTCGAGGTCAGCACGACTACGAGGACGGCAACCCTGAAGTTCCACAGCGCCATGGAAGGAATTCTAAATCTGTAAGTGGCGGTTATCTTTTTTCAGAGCCAAATATTTTAAAAAATAAAAAATCAAAAAATTCCGTAGGACTGGGCCCGCAAGCTCATATCCTTCGTTAACAAAAATCGAGACCCTTACCAATAATCGGTGCAAGTTTGTAGCAACTTGCAGAGATTTTGGTATTAACTCGCGAAAGGCAGGAGGCAAGGCTATCTCCAACCACTGCCCATCATAACTAAAATTTTTTATAAAAAAATCCGTAGGACTGGGCCCGCGAGCTCATATCCTTCGTTAACAAAAATCGAGACCCTTACCAATAATCGGTGCAAGTTTGTAGCAACTTGCAGGGATTTTGGTATTAAATGGCGAAAGGCAGGAGGCAAGGCTATCTCCAACCACTGCCCATCATAATTTAAAAATAATAAAAAAAAAATATATACATATATATTTTTAATACAAGCCCTTCCGCGATAATAAAAAAGTAAAAAGTTAACGAATCAACGATGGAAGACGGGAGGGAGACTCAGCAACAACGAAGGTCCAACTCCGAAAAAACCACACTACCGGGAAAGGATCTCGGAGCTGTGGCTGGAGTTGAAGCAGCCATAGGAGACATATCACTGAGGACAGACGACGTCCTCAGACAGCTATCTCCTGCCGAAGGGGTAACAGATAAAGCGGAGGACCCACTCAGTAAGGAAACTTTGGATTCTTATTTTGGGATCAACACCAAAAGAGGCACGTCGTTCACTAAAACGACAGGGAAAACTGAAAAAAGGGAACCAGTGACGGACGTCAACAGAGAAAAGGGGGCGAAGGTCCCAACGACACCGGAAGTGGACGGTGAAATAGATGCGCTGCTCAAGGCCAGTGGATTGGGCGAGCGTGAGGGGGCTCTAGCCAGAGCACGAGCGAATGCACCCGGCATTAGTGGTGGGAGTGCTCTGCGGAAAATCATCCCACCTAGTCGATGGGATAAAACTCCGGAAGTCCCGAAAAATAGACGGCCACGATATCCGGAAGGAACTCCGGAAATCGAGGACAGCGACTATGAGTTACCTCCTCCGTTGCGGAGAGGAGGAAGAAATGCTTCCGCTGGAGGAAGATTAGAGGAGCGAGGAGGGAGTCTTGCTCGTTCGGCAGCAATAACGGACCACAACGCCACACAAGACCTACTCGTGTCTATGAGTCGACAAGGAAACGAGCTAGACGATCAGATGATGCTGATACAGCTGCTTCAAGGTCAAGTGGAAAGGCTCGAAAAGGCTCTTTCCGAAAAAACAAATCCACGTACAGGAAGAAATGGCGAAGAAGTAAATAATGAACGAGAGTCAGCAGTAGTTACGCCCAGAGGACGGCCAACAAGGTCACCAGGAGATCCACCTGAAGGGTCACCATCAGGACCGCCAGGAGGGCCGAGAAGAAATGGAAATTGGGGACCACCGGGAGAACCTCCAGGAGGGGGACCAGGTGGAGATCCACCAAACGATCCGCCAGGAGGATTTGTGCAGAATAGGTTCAGTGAAGGACGAAGGTATCTCGACCTTGGATTGGCATTAAAACATGTAAAACATTTTGATGGCAGTGACTCAGCTGAATTAGACGGATTTTTGCGGTCATGTGAAACCGTATTTGCCAGGGTACGCGAAGATGACTACGAGTTACTACTGGCATTGGTTCTCAGCAGTAAAATTGGTGGACGAGCGACAAGAGAACTAAAGCATAAATCCATCTATACGCTTAAACAACTGAAAGCTGAGTTGGAAGCATTGTACGGCCATAGGAAATCACTGTCTGCCTTACAAATGGAATTTAACTCGTTACGGCAAGGACCGAGCGAAGATATAGCCGCGTATGCAGCTAGGACAGAGAAAATCACCGTAGAAGTGGTTGAAAAACTCTGCGAGACCGTATCTACAGAAAGAGATGCACGCACGGTGGAAACAATGACCCGAAAATGTGCACAAATGAATTTCGAGAATGGATTACACGGTCAGGTGCAAATATTTGTTAGATCACGTAATTACTCCTCTCTTCATGAGGCAGTGACCGGTGCAATAGAAATAAGCCACATGGTTCAGCCGAAAGGAGGAGCGGGAGGTGTTCACAATACCAATAATCGAAAATCCCTATCGGGAAAAGCAGGTGAAAGAAATTGTTATATTTGCGGAAATTCGGGACATCTGTCGAGGGATTGTACTCGCAGATCAGGAAGGGTAAGCCTCCCTGCCCCTAGTGCACCAAGGAACATAAATCAAGTTGAAATAATCTGCACTTATTGCAAGAATAAAGGGCACACCTGGTTGGAATGCAGAAAGCGATTACGGAAGAAGTATAAAGTAGGCCAAGGTCGCGAAGGAAACAGCAACGACAGTAAGCAGCGAGGAAGCGATAAGCGGAAAGAATCCAGTATGGCCGCTAGAAATAATACCCGCACACTCGGGTCTTTGCAAATTAACACTATCACCATGAGAAGCCCGGTGAAGGACCTGAGTAGAGGAGTCAGCGATAAGCGGAAAGAATTCAGCATGGCCGCCGCGAGTAGTAGTACTACGTCTGCTACTACTACCAACGCGCGTACGTTGAGCGGCGTGCGATTCACCAAGGCACTGCGGTCAGGCGCCGCAAAGGGGCCGAAAGGGGGAGCGAGCGATAAGACGTTGCTACGGGTGCTAGAGGTATCGGCACCCACGACGAGTCCAACGGCCAGCGACATTGATATCGCCAGCACTACATCGGTACGGGGGGTTCTGACCCTTAAGGCCGATACAGGAGCTCAATGCAGCATAGTGAAATATAGTTGCGTAAAGGCTGAGACTCCTATAATGGATAGTGATGCAGAATTACAGGGCGCTGAAGGAAGTAAATTCCGGCCTATCTGTAAAGCGGAAGTGACCCTACAAATTCCAGGGAAATCTGTAAAACATTGGTTTTACGTTGTGAAAGATGAAATCCCAATAACAGTAAATGGATTATTGGGAATGGACTTCATCAAGAAACATAAGGCAAATATATTGCAGGGAGAGACATTCGAGTTATATGGACATGAAATGCCATTGGTAGATGGAAAGTCAAAAGTCGTCCTCACACCTCGGTCGGCAACCATTGCGTACGTATCGACTACGAGTCAAAATCCCGGAATACTCTCTCGAGTGGAAATAGGTGAAGGAATATTAATGGGGGCATGCTATACACCACCACTAGGAAGTAGCTGTGTAGTGAACCTCGTTAATACAAACGAGAGGGAAGTAGTAGTAGAGCGTCCGACGGTGACACTCGAGCCGGTCGAGATAACAGAGCTCGACGTGGAGTCCAACGCTCTAAGTATGAATGCTGTGAGTAAAGAAAGAGGGTTATACCGACTCCAGCGGTTAGAAAGAGAGCTCAACATGAGTCACTTCAACGGTGAACAGAGAGAAGCCCTACTTCAGCTCATAAGAAAATATGAAAATATCTTCCATCTAGAGGGTGATAAACTACCTTGTACTCATAAGGTGAAGCACCGAATACCATTAACCCTTTGAAGCATACATTTTTCCTGACATAAGATCTACTTTAAATTTGGGGTCCGGGGGTTTTTTGGGTCGCTGATTACGAATCCGAGCTCAAAATCCGGAAATTCAATATGGCGGATCCAATATGGCGGACCAAAATAAACAAAGTAGCTTGATGAAGATGAAACTCGGTATGCAGGGGTTTTTTGGGTCGCTGACTACGAATCTGAGCTCAAAATCCGGAAATTCAATATGGCGGATCCAATATGGCGGACCCAAATGCACAAAGCTTGATGAAGCTGGAACTCGGTATGCAGGGGTTTTTTGGGTCGTTGACTACGAATCTGAGCTCAAAATCCAGAAATTCAAAATGGCGGATCCAATATGGCGGACCAAAATGCTCAAAGTAGCTTGATGAAGATGAAACTCAGTATTCGGGGGTTTATTGCATTGCTGAATACGAATCTGAGCTCAAAATCCAGAAATTCAAAATGGCAGACCCAATATGGCGGACCAAAAAGCTTAATGTAGCTTGATGGAGATGAAACTCCGTATTCGGGGGTTTATGGTATCGCTGAATACGAATCTGGGCTCAAAATTCAAAGTAGCGGATCCAATATGGCGGAGCAAAATGCACAAAGTAGCAAAGTAGCTTGATGAAGATGTAACTCGGTAGGCCCTGGTTTTTTGGGTCGCTGATTACGAATCCGAACTCAAAATTCAGAAATTCAAAATGGCGGATCCAATATGGCGGACCAAAATGCACAAAGTAGCTTGATGAAGATGAAACTCGGTATGCAGGGGCTTTTTGAGTCGTTGAAAACGAATCTCAGTTTAAAATTGAACAATAAAAATGGCAGTTCCAATATAGGATAATGGCTTGGTCACTGATACTAATCTGAGCTTATAATTTGAAAATAACGAATGCCAGATTCAATTCGGTGGACTGAAACATAAAATTGTCTTGATGTAGAGGAAACTCGGTGCTTCAGGGTTATTGAAGTCGCTAATTTTGAAGCCAGTCAAAATATATAAATTAAAAACGTTCTAGTATGGCGTCCCAACGTGCAAGAAGTTACTTGACTTGAACAAAAGTCATTACTTTTGTCGTCACACATTACAAAACTGAATTCGAGATACAGGCATTAGAAGTATTGAACCAAAATAAAGGTAGTATTATGATTTGAATGTAACTCAGTACTCTGGATTTTTTGTGATAGCTGATTAGGTTGCATGCAGTCCAGCCGAATAACCATTTACATCGCGTAGTGGCTATCGTATTATCAGATACTTACGGCTACGTCGTTTATTCTGTTTTCATGCTTGCGCAGTGTAAAACGCCAACGGGTCAAAAAATTGCACAGATGAAAACATATTGAGCATCTCCGATGTTCTAGTAATTCCAGTAAAATCTCCGGTTTTCGTTTGTCATATTGCATCCGCCATTTCTTATTTCTGGATTTTTAGTTCAGATTCGTAATCAGCGACCCAAAAGACCCCCGCATACTGAGTTTCATCTTTATCAAGCTACTTTGAGCATTTTGGTCCGCCATATTGGATCCGCCATTTTGAATTTTTGGATTTTGAGCTTGAATTCGTAATCAGCGACCGAAAAAACATCCCTGAACTCATTTTTTGTTCATTGTTTACCTGGCGGATTAACTATAGCTACATTTATTATCTAAAAAACGTGTTTTTTTGTACTATAGTAATTATTAACATCCACTTAGTGAAACATAAACCCTTAATAGTCATATTGTAGTAGCAATTGGTCTTCTAACATCCTAAATATACATTTACATTCGTCGTTATACGCTAAAAAAAATTTTTATTGAAGAAAAACAGAGTTGAAGTGGGTGACATACCAGTATGTCACTATGCTTCAAAGGGTTAAAGGAAGGCACTTTACCAATGAAGGTGCATCCTTATCGATTACCGGAAGCCCACAAAAAGGAGGTCGAACGACAAACTTGCGAAATGTTGGAGGATGGAATCATCCAACCCAGTAGGAGCCAATGGAACGCACCCTTGTTAGTGGTGGCCAAAAAACCAGATGCCTCTGGAAAAGTAAAAATGCGAGTAGTGGTGGATTTTCGAAAAATAAATGAAGCCACCATTGGAGATTCCTACCCGCTTCCAAATATCACGGAGATATTGGATCAATTGGGAAAAGCCCAATACTTTTCCACTCTCGACCTTACTTCTGGATTCCATCAAATTCCGATGGCTAAGGAAGATAAGGAAAAAACAGCATTTTCTACACCTCAAGGCCATTTCGAATATAATCGAATGCCATTCGGGTTAAAAAATGCGCCTCCAACTTTCCAGCGGTTAATGAACTCCGTACTAGCCGGAATACAGGGCATAAAATGCTATGTTTACCTAGATGACATTGTTGTTTACGGGAAAAACCTGCGTGAACACAATGAAAGACTAGAGGAAGTTTTCCGACGATTAAGGGAAGCTAGACTGGCTGTGAAGCCACAAAAATGCCAATTCTTGCGGAAAGAGACGCAATTCCTAGGTCACATCATTTCCGAGGACGGGGTACGGGCAGATCCGGAGAAACTCGCGGCTGTGAAGGAGTATCCTGCACCTAAAAATGTTAAACAAGTACAATCATTTTTGGGATTAGCTGGTTATTACCGCAAATTCATAAAAGATTTTTCGAGGATAGCCAAGCCATTAACGGAGCTAATAAAGAAAGATACTAAATTTGAATGGACGGCTGTGCGCGATGCTGCATTCGAAGAATTAAAGAATGCATTAACAACTGCACCGGTATTACAATACCCAGATTTTCAGCAGCAGTTCTTGGTAACTACAGATGCATCGGATAAGGCTACTGGAGCCATCCTCTCGCAAGGCAAGGTCGGAGAAGACTTGCCTATATGTTACGCAAGCCGCACACTCTCAAAGGCAGAAACGAATTATACCACAACGGAGAAAGAATTGCTCGCTATAGTATGGGCTATAGCGCAATTTCGGCCCTATATATATGGGACGCGGTTTAAAGTGATAACCGATCATAAACCTCTCACATGGTTATTTGGGGTGAAAGATCCAGGTTCACGGCTAATGAGGTGGCGAATAAAATTGGCAGAACACCAATTTGACGTGGAATACAAGGCTGGCAAAAGAAATACCAACGCAGACGCGCTTAGTCGTATATACGTTACTACGAGAGCACGCGCGCGAGAAGGAGAACCTGTGCTGAAGGACGTGCGAGAGAACGAGACAGAGCAACACACCGTTTCTACAGACAGCGGCTCACCTATACGCACCAATACACCCAAGGCAGGCGAGTCGGGCTCCCGCGGTGCGAATATCAGCACAAAGCGGAGAGCCGAGGAGACAGAGAGAGCTATAGAGGATACCGCTCTACCATATAGCGAGCAGTGCAGGGAACAGGGGGCTGCGCCGCGGCTACCCGTGAGAGGTGGGAGCGCGAGCGAGCGACCTGGCTTGCAGCAGAGCGAAAGAGATGCTATGAGGCAACCGCAGCCAATCACTGAAATAGGTGAAGCAGTCCGCGCGGACTGCAATGATTCTGGAAGGCTGGGGGAAGCGGAGAGCGGGGAGAACGAGAGTATACCTTTACGCTCAAGGAGGGACAAGGAAGCTACGATGGAAAAAGAGTGTAGCTGCAGCAATGGTGTAACCTGTCCTTCTTTGGAGGATAGTGGGAAAATACTAAAGGAATATCATGATGCCCCTCTGGGTGGGCACACGGGTATTAAGAGGACTCTGAAACGAATCCAAGCGAAATATATATGGCCAGGAATGGAAAAAGAAATACAAAGACATATCGCTGCTTGTGAAAAATGTCAGAAGAACAAGCTCCGATGCAAGGGCAAGGTACCTATGGTGATTACAGACACGCCTGGACGAGCTTTCGAAAAGGTAGCTGTGGACATCGTTGGACCACTACCTTTGACATGTGCTGGAAATAAAAACATACTTACTTTCCAGGATGTTTTGACGAAATACAGCGCGGCTGTGGCCATCCCAAATCAGGAAGCCCATACAGTCGCGAAAGCTTTCGTGACGGAGGTAATTTGTCGATATGGAACCCCCGAAATAATCCTTTCGGATAGGGGTACGAACTTTTTGAGTTCTACATTTAAAGAGGTCTGCAAGTTGTTGCGGATTAAGAAAATCCAAACTACGGCTTATCATCCTGAAAGTAATGGAGCATTGGAAAGGTCGCACCGAACTTTGGCCGAATATTTAAAAATTTTTATAGATGAAGATCAAGACGATTGGGATGAGTGGCTGCCGTACGCTATGTTCACGTACAACACCACTCCACACACAGCTACCGGAATGACTCCCTATGTGTTAATGTATGGACGCGAGGCCGAGTTGCCTACTGCGGTGAAACAGGAGCCGCGCTCCACTTACACACACGCAGACTATGCCAGCGAGCTGCGAGAAAGATTACGAGCCTCGTAGACGGTGGCCAGACATAATCTAAGCAGTGCGAAAGAGAGGGCGAAGCTGGATTACGACGTCAAAGCGAGACAGCGTGAATATCTTGTAGGTGACCACGTACTATTGCACGATAATACGGTACGGCGGGGACGATCAGCCAAACTGACACCCACATGGACGGGGCCACACACTATCACGGCGGTGCATAGTCCCGTCACCTATACAATTAAAATGGGACGTAAAACCGCGACGGTTCACGTTAACCGACTGCGACATGTCGTCGAGTATTAGGGTGTGTGTATGTATATATTAGCTTATCGCATGCAACGGCCATTAGACCGTCCCCATGCTCCTAAGTGAGAGAGAAGATAGGGAGCACGGATGCGCCAGAAAAAGAAGGCTGCCACGTGCCCGCAAGAAAGAAGGAGAAGAGGATAGTGAGCACGGATGCACCAGAGAGAGAAGGCGACCACGTGCTCGAAAGAGGAAAGGAGAGACAGATAGAGAGAGAGGAAAGTAAGGCACGGATGCACAAGGGGCATCTACGCGCGTGAGAAGGAAGAAGTAAGGAAAAAAAAGCCTTACTCATGGAACTGACGCAAAGTGCGTCCTCATGAGTCTATTTAAAGGAAGGATGGGGTCATCCGCGATCTATTACGCGGGGGAAAACTTAAAATTAAGAAAAAAAAACACATAATTTTGGGTTTTGTTTTTTCAAAAGTTTATTATAGGGAGGGGATAATCCCCTCCCCAGCGGAAAATACTATACAAAATTAAATTAAATTAGAATTTCCGCTGCGGCCCCGCAGATCGGACATTGCCGATAGCTGTGGAAAAGGCGGCGGAGGCCCAGAAAATCCGCCGCTACGTCCTCCTCGTCGCCGCCGTTCCAAATATAGGTGGCGTGACGCCTCGCGGCCTGGCGGCGGCGCCGCACCGTGAGGGCCTCCCTTATAAATGTGGAGGCCCACTCCGGCCTCTGGGGTCGCCTCGCCGTCCCCGGAACGTAGATTATATTGTTCTGAAAAAAAAAAAGAGAGAAAAGAGATTATTAATGTTAGGCTCATAAATAAATTGAATGAGAAATGGTACTCACGATCGCCTCTAGCAAACGGCGGCTTAGGCTCCCGCCTTGGATGATTACTGCTCCGCTCATTTTGACGCTGATTTTGAAGCGAGGAAGCGTCCGGTCGTTGAAGCGGTTGACGATTTAATGAGCCGGTGGCAGCTACTCAGTGCCAACCACCGCTCAACGACGGGGGTAATTTACAAAGTAAGCAGTCTCACGGTCGAAAACTGCTTTAACCGTTGTCTTCTGGTTTCAGGATTGCGCTGTTCCTCGCCTACCTTATCAAAACCAGCACGGCCAATGAGGAATATGCGCTGAAACCATTCACCGACAATCCCGGCATCTTCTACGAGGAAATTGGAAGCGTCACACAAACAAAAGCGACATGGAGACTTGCCATACACATGGATCTCACATGTATACTCCGTCGAGAAAGGATGGTTAAATTAAATTTGCAACTTGTGCGCGACGCGTGTAAAGTCGAGGATGGAATTGGTCAAGCCGACGAACTATGTCATGCGCTTCTAGAAACCGTCGAACACATGTCATCAAGGGTAGAAGATGGCATGAGCACCGTTCATGACCTAATTGAACCCAATTCGTTGCGAAGACGCAGAGGACTTATCGATGGAATGGGATCGATAATCAAATCAATCACCGGAAATATGGATGCTGCAGATGCGGAGCGGATTAATCACCAGATAATGGCCCTGCAGGCGGGTGAACGAACCCTAAAAAGAGGCATCAAGGGACAACTGCAGGTCGTTTCCTCCACTCTGCGGTTATTTAACGATACCGTGGACAGGATAGTGGCCAATGAGAACACCCTTCTCGGCCTTGTAAATGCAGCACGGCGTGATCTAATCGCTAACAAAGACCAGCTCATGAGACGTGTACGTCTTGACGAGAGCCTAACTGCCGTAAGTGTGGTGGTAGAGGAACTCCTCACCGACGTGCGGGAGTTAGTATTGCTCCTGGCCGAGATATCTACGGGAAAGGTGAGCGCAGCGGTACTACCACCGCCTAAGCTAGTGGAGTACCTCACGGATGCACTACCACACTCACCGGCTGGCACTGGATTCCCCTTACCGATAGTAAGCAGTGAGGCAAACTCCTTGATGCGACTCATCAACGCGCGGGCATACAGTGATGGAACAGCGGCCATACTGCTATTGGATATCCCGCTGATAAGCTCACAGCGTTACACCGTCCACCGGCTATACCCCGTGCCTGTGAAGGGTATCAATGACACCTACTACTACGTGGATACAACAGAAGACCTCGTAGTAGTAGATCAGGCGAATAGAAATTTTTTGCGGATGTCATCAGTAGACTTGCGGAATTGCAAAAAATTCGGAAAAATTTTTATATGCTCTCCTCAGCACCCTTCGGTGCCCATCACAAAAAATGCACCATGCGAAATACTAACCTTGGTAAAAATCGACACTGAGGGCGGTCTCAGGTGTCCTAAGCGAGTTTTAACTCTGACCAGCACGCTTATCATCCCTATGGAGCAACCCGGAAGATGGATGTACATCGCACCTTCAGAAGAAATAGTAACAATAACTTGTAACAAAAAACCCGCGTTCCGCGAATCGTTAATAAACTCGGGTATTTTGGCTCTGATAGGTTCGTGCGAGGTAACCGCCCAAGATTTTAGTATTCGGACCCTTAAAAGGGTCACAGACACTCGGAACGAGGAATATCTACCACCGTTCAATCTTACATTATCCGACATCGATGTGAATTATCATTCACATTTACAAAAAGTTAATAAAAAAGTGCAGTTCTTAAGTGTATTGCGGAATCCCGAGGAGTTAAGGACCCTTGGTTCACGCGTGAAAGAGATAACTAGAGACTTAGATAAAGACAATAAGTACAGTGAGCAGTGCTACCATAATATAGCACTGTATTCTTTAGTAGCCTTAGTTTTTGTAGCCTTGGCCTGCTATGCCGCATATCGGTTACACCGGCTGAGGCGAAGATGCAACGCGACACCGGCAAGGCCAGAGGAGGCGGTGACCCCTCAAGAAGCACCGTCCCCAGTCGAGATGCGTGCGGAGCCAGTGCCCCCGCGTATCAGTAGTTTACATGTAGATAGGGCTGCTACAATTCAGAGGCACCCATTGCGTTTTTCATATCATGCCAGAGCTACAGATAAGCCATAATTTATAAGAGTATCCATATGTCACATAAATAGTCGAAAGTTCAACCAACTTGCTCAGAAGAAAAATTATTTTTTTTGAATTTCAAAATTTTTCTTTTTAAGGGGGGAGGGATGTTGCGACCCGGAATTTCGGCAAGCAACGTTGCGAAACATTTATTGCACTTCGCTAATCATATTCAGCATATTCGCTGATCGCGAATATTGCAATCGCACCATGCGACATTTTTGTCAATTAAGCAATAATGCAATTCAGCATTATCGTGTAGGAACTAAGGTGAACTGGAAGCGACAGCGCCAGTACATCGGCAGTCTTAAATCGACTTCAAGAGCAATCGGTTGGGCTCGCGAGTAGAGTACATTAGCAAGTTGTAATTGTAATAAATACATTTATTCTTATTTGGCTTTTGGCAGAGTATGTATATATATTGAATAGATGTTATGATGCTTCGACAATGACCGCCTTTTAATGTTTTGATGGAAGTTTGGCAAATCGTAACTCGGGTCTGAGTCGCACGATGCCGGAGATTCCGTTGTTATCGATCTTCCTGTATAGGAAAATCAAACATTTGGAATCTATTTATTTTTGTCCCTTCAAATTGCTTTATCAATTCGTAAATCGATGTAGCAAACTGAACGGACGATATTTTAACAATTAATTTTTAATCGTGAAAAAATATTGCCACAGCCCGGGATCGAACCGGGAACTCTAGGTATCCAGCCTAATGCGTTACCGATTACGCCACCGTGGCTCTGGCAATATTGATTCACGATTCGTTTAGTTTAACGTCAGATGTAAACTTTATTCTTATTTGGCTTTTGGCAGAGTATGTATATATATTGAATAGATGTTATGATGCTTCGACAATTACCGCCTTTTAATGTTTTGATGGAAGTTTGGCAAATCGTAACTCGGGTCTGAGTCGCACGATGCCGGAGATTCCGTTGTTATCGATCTTCCTGTATAGGAAAATCAAACATTTGGAATCTATTTATTTTTGTCCCTTCAAATTGCTTTATCAATTCGTAAATCGATGTAGCAAACTGAACGGACGATATTTTAACAATTAATTTTTAATCGTGAAAAAATATTGCCACAGCCCGGGATCGAACCGGGAACTCTAGGTATCCAGCCTAATGCGTTACCGATTACGCCACCGTGGCTCTGGCAATATTGATTCACGATTCGTTTAGTTTAACGTCAGATGTAAACTTTATTCTTATTTGGCTTTTGGCAGAGTATGTATATATATTGAATAGATGTTATGATGCTTCGACAATGGCCGCCTTTTAATGTTTTGATGGAAGTTTGGCAAATCGTAACTCGGGTCTGAGTCGCACGATGCCGGAGATTCCGTTGTTATCGATCTTCCTGTATAGGAAAATCAAACATTTGGAATCTATTTATTTTTGTCCCTTCAAATTGCTTTATCAATTCGTAAATCGATGTAGCAAACTGAACGGACGATATTTTAACAATTAATTTTTAATCGTGAAAAAATATTGCCACAGCCCGGGATCGAACCGGGAACTCTAGGTATCCAGCCTAATGCGTTACCGATTACGCCACCGTGGCTCTGGCAATATTGATTCACGATTCGTTTAGTTTAACGTCAGATGTAAACTTTATTCTTATTTGGCTTTTGGCAGAGTATGTATATATATTGAATAGATGTTATGATGCTTCGACAATGACCGCCTTTTAATGTTTTGATGGAAGTTTGGCAAATCGTAACTCGGGTCTGAGTCGCACGATGCCGGAGATTCCGTTGTTATCGATCTTCCTGTATAGGAAAATCAAACATTTGGAATCTATTTATTTTTGTCCCTTCAAATTGCTTTATCAATTCGTAAATCGATGTAGCAAACTGAACGGACGATATTTTAACAATTAATTTTTAATCGTGAAAAAATATTGCCACAGCCCGGGATCGAACCGGGAACTCTAGGTATCCAGCCTAATGCGTTACCGATTACGCCACCGTGGCTCTGGCAATATTGATTCACGATTCGTTTAGTTTAACGTCAGATGTAAACTTTATTCTTATTTGGCTTTTGGCAGAGTATGTATATATATTGAATAGATGTTATGATGCTTCGACAATGACCGCCTTTTAATGTTTTGATGGAAGTTTGGCAAATCGTAACTCGGGTCTGAGTCGCACGAAATAAGAATAAAGTTTACATCCAACGTTAAACTAAACGAATCGTGAATCAATATTGCCAGAGCCACGGTGGCGTAATCGGTAACGCATTAGGCTGGATACCTAGAGTTCCCGGTTCGATCCCGGGCTGTGGCAATATTTTTTCACGATTAAAAATTAATTGTTAAAATATCGTCCGTTCAGTTTGCTACATCGATTTACGAATTGATAAAGCAATTTGAAGGGACAAAAATAAATAGATTCCAAATGTTTGATTTTCCTATACAGGAAGATCGATAACAACGGAATCTCCGGCATCGTGCGACTCAGACCCGAGTTACGATTTGCCAAACTTCCATCAAAAAATTAAAAGGCGGTCATTGTCGAAGCATCATAACATCTATTCAATATATATACATACTCTGCCAAAAGCCAAATAAGAATAAAGTTTACATCTGACGTTAAACTAAACGAATCGTGAATCAATATTGCCAGAGCCACGGTGGCGTAATCGGTAACGCATTAGGCTGGATACCTAGAGTTCCCGGTTCGATCCCGGGCTGTGGCAATATTTTTTCACGATTAAAAATTAATTGTTAAAATATCGTCCGTTCAGTTTGCTACATCGATTTACGAATTGATAAAGCAATTTGAAGGGACAAAAATAAATAGATTCCAAATGTTTGATTTTCCTATACAGGAAGATCGATAACAACGGAATCTCCGGCATCGTGCGACTCAGACCCGAGTTACGATTTGCCAAACTTCCATCAAAACATTAAAAGGCGGTCATTGTCGAAGCATCATAACATCTATTCAATATATGTAATAAATACATTTTATATTTAAACTCGTGTGGATTCCAATCCTTTAATCGGTCCCGATCCTTTAATATATTAATTGAACCGAGTCAGAACGGACTTCTATGAAATGCTAATATTTTTGTTTTACTTGAGTTGACCTGTAGTTTATTTTCCTAGCAATATTCCTTTAGGATATTAAGTTTTCTTTGAGTGTCCCACTGTGAATCTCCTAGGATTACTATATCATCCGCGAAAGCTAACATGAGTATTTCTAAATCTTCGCCGAGCCCAACTCCAGATACTCCTTTTTTTCTAAAAAAATTTTCTATATCGCTTAAGAACAGGAGAAAAAGAATCGGGCTTAGCGATTCTCCCTACGGGGTTCCTTTTAAAATATTTAAAAATTTCGATGTCTCTCCGTTTATATAATAATTCATGCCTAGTTTTTCGTATAAGTTTTTTTTATCGATTTCAATAGTTTGCTGTTTAGTCCGTTGGTTACGAGCTTAGCCCATAACTTACTGTGCAATACCGAATCAAAGGCTTGCCGAAAATCAACAAAAATTGCAAATAGATACCGTCCTTTTTTATTTATCACGCATTGTATCGCTGTATGGAGACAAAAAAGGTTATCCACGCAACTCCTCCCGCTTCGAAACCCTGCTTGACTCTCCGGTAATAATCTTTCTGCTTCAGCCCAAATCTGTAATCTATTGGCAAGTATTTGTGTATAAATTTTCGCAATATTATTAAACATCGCGATGTTCCTGTAGTTTTCTGGTTGCATTGGATCACCTTTTTTGTACAAAACAATGGTTTTAGCGTGGCTCCATTTTTCAGGGGTATTCCCGGATTGTAGAATCTTGTTATACAAATTTTTTAGGTAGATAATTCCCTCGTTCGGTAGACCCTTATAAAATTCGTTTGGTAACCCGTCCAGGCCGAGTGCTTTAGAATTGCGCGCATGATTTAAGCATTTTTTTACTTCTTCCAGTTCTATTGGTCGGTCCAGAAACGGATGATGCTCCTCTACTATTGTTATAATCTCACTTAGTTCTAAGGAATTATAGTTCATGTCATAATAATTTTCCCACTCCTCCATTGGAATTGGACATCTTTGAGTTTTACGAGCTTTGAATTTATTTACCGTTTTCCAGAATTCTTGAGAATTATTTATTGCAGAGAGAGCTTTTATCCCATTTTCGTAGAACTCTCTTTTTTTATTTTTCGTAAAATTTTTGTATTTTTTCTTTGTTTTTTGATAATTGTCTAATTCATCGTCGGAAAAGTTTTGTGATTTCGCTGTTTCGTACGCTAATTTTAATTCTGCTTTCATATCGTTACATTCTTGATCAACCCACTGTTTTTTATCTATTTGTTCATTAGGCCCCGTTGACCTGATTTGACACATTTCCGAATTTACCGCTGCTACCTTTATCGCCGATTCAATGTTTGCACCCGCTTCGTTTGTATCTGTGATTTGATTTTTTATTATTGCTGAGTATTTTATCGACTCGCTGTATGTTTCCTTATTTGTTTCTTCCCATATATATTTTTCCATTTTTCTTGCTTTTTTAACTTTCGGTTTTTCGTTTTTATAATTGATCTTTATTGCGGTTTCAATTATTTGAATAAGATGGTCTGTATTTTCCTCATGCTGTACTATCTTACTGTCTTTTATAATATCGAGACTCTGTGCGTTTGCCCATGCCAAGTCGATGGTGCTAGTTCCCGTATCTCCTATAAATGTATATTGAGCTGGTACATCGCTGACTGTTCTTCCGTTTATTAGTATAAAACCTTCTATTTCTAGTGCTGCTGTTAATAATTTTCCTCTATAGTTAATTTTCTTGTCTACACTCAATCTACTTGCGCTTACATTTGTGCCCTCGACAATTTCCTCTTCAATATTGTTCAGTTCTCCGACTCGCGCGTTAAAATCGCCACCGATAATTATTGGTACATTTGTATTTTCTCGCGAAATTTCGTTTATTGCTTCTTCTAACATATTTATGGCTCCTTCATGCTCAAGGTTTGGACGAAGATAAACTAACCCTACTATTATTTCACTGTTCCCTGTTTTTAATTTCACAAAAATCCACATACTGCTTGTCTCCAACACTTTGAGTATCTTAATGTCCTTATGCATGTATAATTGGAGGCCTCCGCTCGCTCGCCCCACTTTGTAGTCTCGTACGGCTGCACTCTGGGTAACGTTGTACTCCGACAGATAGGCTGGACCATGTTCGATTAATTGCGTCGTCCATGTTTCTGTAAAACCGATGATTGCACAAGATGATATGATGGATTTTTGTACGCCGCCCATTGAAAGTATATTCGAGTAACCGCTGTTGTTCCAAAACATGATTTTGACGTTGCGTGCATTAGATTTTTGTTTGCGCTCTTTTTGCTGATCGCACCGCGTTTTCTTTGCTGTTCCTGTCCGTGAGTTGGTCGTTTCTATGAAAGTACTTGTCGATTGTCCTTGGTTCCCCCTCCTCTTCTTTCTTCTTCTTAGCAGGTTTTTCGTTCGATGATGATGCGGTTTCTTCGTCTTCCTCCTGTTGATCCTCGACGATTTCCTCTGTTTCCACGATCCTGCCTCTTTTTCTTGAGTTTTTTCGTCTTTGAAGATACTCCGTGGCTTCTTCTAAATTGTATTTTTTCGAGTCAATCAAAATCTGTCCATATATTAACTTTGTTTTGCAGCCGAGATCCCTTAGTTCTTTTTGTAGGGGAATTAACTTTTTGCGTTTATCCTGCGTGTCTTTGTCGAACTCATTTTCGATATATATATGTGTTCCTTTTAGGCGAGATGAGTGCTTCAGAATTTCCTGCTTTTTGCGAAATGTTGTGAGCGACAACAACACCGATTTTTTGTTTCCTGGGGCTCCCATCTTCCGTGTGAAATTTATATCGGCGCCCTCGAGAGGCACCTCCAATTTGTTTCGAATTAGCTCCCCTGCTGCCTCCTCTACCTGTGTTATTGTGGCATTCGTGTCCAGTCCGGAGATAACTATGTTATTTTTTTTGGTGATATTTTCCGTATGCTTTTTGTGCAATTCAAGTTCTTGCTTCAATTTACAGCACTCAGCTTGTAAGTCGTGGTATTGCTCGGAGCATTTTGTCAGTTTATCACTAATGGGTTTAATCTCCTCTTGTATCGAGTTTTTGATTTGGCTCGATAATTCTTCTGTGAGATTCTGCAAGGTCTCCTTTTTCCAATCACCTAGTAGCTCTTTAAATGCAGAGACCTGTAGGTTCCCGATGGTGTTGTTGTTTACATGCGCGGGCTCAGCCATGATTCCCTGTCTCTGTCTCCTCTCGCGACGATCGGTAAGGAGTAGCTATACCGCTTGGTGACCAGTGTTGTGACAGGTGGCTCCCCTCTGTATAGAGACGCTTTTCGATATTTCGACGGTTCCAACGGTTTCCCGCTCGCTACCGGTTTTTTGAGCTGTCTCGTTCGTTTTCGCAAGACTTTTTGCACTCGATTGTTCACAGCAGCCTTGCGGAAGGTCCTACACACACTGCAGCACTGTTAACCGCTACCTGTATTTCGGCGATATTATTTCACGAGTTCCAGCAAAATCTCGTCACGCAGACGAGCCGTATCGCTGCCGCCCAGCGGTCGGGTTTGTTTTTCGGCTAGTTTGTGACTTTCACTTACGCGATTTTATGTCCTTTAGTCTCATTTTATAGCCCTCACATTATTTATTGTCTTCCCTTATTTTCACTTTTAACTGGTTTGTATTTTCACCGTATCTTGGATTTAATTGCGGAGCGACCGAATACGTGACTACTTTATTTTCACAACCACATGAGACTCCCTTGACTGAGTTGTTAATTATAGTTAATACTAATAATACTGTGGTCTGTAATCTTGGGCGTATCAATCACCTCTGTTTTTACAAAAAAGTTTGAGAACACCAGATCAATGGTTGTTTCTGAGCTACTTGTTATTCGCGTGGGTGTCTGTACATATTGCTTCAGTCCATACAGAGCTAAATTATTCAGTAATCTCTTTACATAGTGATTGTCCTTGCTAACGTCAATATTAAAGTCACCTACTATACACATTTTTCCCACATCTACAATCTCTTCACATTCTCTTATTAATAATTCAATAAAATGCCCATCGCTGGCACTTGGCGAATGGTAAACATTGCCAATTAGAATTCCCTCAAATGCACCTTGCAATTGTACCATGTTGATCCACATATTCTGCTCTATGCTTTTATTATTAACTATCGTGTATTTAATGCCTTGTCTAATATATGTTAACAGTCCACCTGTCCTTTTATTACTTGAATTTGTTCGTATCATTTCGTAGTTTTTTATATTTAATTCAAACTCCAGCATCTCATCCGTAACGTGTGTTTCCGTTAGGCACAATATACGTGGTTTCATATCATTAACCATCATCACTATCTCTTCTTTATTTTTAATAAGACCCTGCGCATTCATTAATAATATAAAGTGTTCCTCATTTTTACATTTTTTTGATTCTTTTGCCCCTTTTCTCCGTTCCGCTAGTTGCTATTCTTCGGTGTGTTTCACATTTCTACTCGCCTTCTCTGCGAACCTCTTATACACTACATTTTTCTCTTCGTGTTCTCCGGCACACCGTCGACATCTGTTCTCGTTCGTGCAGTCCCTTGCTAAGTGATTGTATCCACAGCACCGATAGCACCGCAGTACACTCACATAGTCATATACTCTACAATTTTCATATCCTACTTTCATTCTTCCACTGTCCACCATCTCGTCATGCGTCCTAACATCTGTTTCAATGATCAATGTCCTACTGTTATTTTTCGTTACGACTCTTTTCACAATACTCATCTTGAAATGCTCTCTTTCCTTACTTAACTTATTTTGTCCACTTATCATGTCTACTAATTCTCCGTCCTCTACGTTATCTATGTCTTCATCTATGCCAATGACTTTTATTTTGGGAAGCTTCTTCTTTGGTTCATAGATTTTATATTCGTTTCCTAGATTCTTTTTTAATTCCGTAGTCAATTTCTCTTTGTCCCTTTTTTCGTTTATGTCAAGAATGACCTTTCCTCGCGACCCCTTCGTTACTCTGTTAATACCTATCCCCATTCTCAGAACATCGACCTGGCTCTTTATTCTCCCTTCCGTCTCACCGCTCGTTTGTGTGTTTGTGGGCTCGATGACTATACATTCTTCCGCAATACTTCTCGTCCCATCCGCGTACGTTAGATTTTTGTTGTCGTGCGTGTTTCTTTCCTGTTTTTGCAACACTGCTACGCTGCTTTTTAGATTTTTAACTTCATCCGTTAGACAATGTACCGCTTTTTTCACTTCCTCCGCTAAAATATCCTTAATATCTTGTTTTATCTGTTTTACATATTTTTCTAGCACTTCCTTGACCGCTTTTTCGATACTTTTTGTGTTATTTTCTTTAATTGCCTCTAATCCTTCTAATACCCGGTTTAGTTTTTCATCTACTGTTCGCTCCGCTTCATCGTCTGTTTCTTCGTCCACGACTCGCCTCGCTCTCTTCTTGCCCCTATCGTCTCCGTCTTTACTCGCCGAGATCGTGTTTTGGCTATTTATCTCTTGTCGGTTAACCACCGGACTGTCTACTGTTCTGTTATTCATCTTTTCCTCGATTTGTCCCGCACATTTGACGAGTAAATTATTACTATTGTATATCTTGTGTAGACTCGCACAACTATTATGGAATGCCTTCAGACATGTCTTACATTCATAAATTATTTTTCCAATACTTCCTTTACACTTTGCACGAATGCACTACAATACCTACCGGCCGGCACTGGATTCCCCGTACCAATAATACGGAGCGAAGCTAACACATTGATGCGGTTCATCGCCACGCGGGCGTACAGCGATGGAACAGCGGCCATTCTATTACTGGATATTTCACTAATAAGCTCACAGCGATACACCTTTCATCTGCTATACCCTGTGCCTGTGAGGGGTATCAATGACACCTATTACAACGTCGACACAACTGAAGACCTCGTAGTGATTGACCAGGTGTAATGACTGAGCGGAGAATTTGGGGAAGTGTGGATATTGGCATCGCTGATGGACTGACGAAGTATCGAAGAGAGAAAAGATATGGTGATCACCGGGATTCGAACCCGGATTATTCTGGTACTGAGTAAGAGCGCTAACCACTGCGCTAATGTCACCTATGCTTTTCTCTCATTCGAATCGTCTTCTTATAAGCAATGTAGAGCCGTCACACACCCCCTCCACTGAGCTCGACGTCCTCGTCGACAGTGTAGAGTTATGTAGATTTCCTGTTACGCGATTGCAGTAGAGTTATCATCGTAGATTCTTCGCGACGCCTGTATCCAACGTCGGACCTCTTCCCTCGGCCGTGTTGAATCCCGCGGAGTAGCTCTTCAGTGCCAGGCCTGTATTTGCGGGATTCTGTGTGTGTGCTCCATCAGTACAAGGCGAAATTGAGGACGTTTTGGGCCCATAACTTCTGACACCATGTAATGACTGAGCGGAGAGTTTGGGGAAGTGTGGATATTGGCATTGCTGATGGACTGACGAAGTATCGAAGAGAGAAAAGATATGGTGATCACCGGGATTCGAACCCGGATTATTCTGGTACTGAGTAAGAGCGCTAACGACTGCGCTAATGTCACCTATGCTTTTCTCTCATTCAAATCGTCTTCTTATATGCAATGTAGAGCCGTCACACAGGCGAAAAGAAATTTCTCGTGGATGTCAACTTTGGACTTGCGGAGTTGCGAAAATTTAGAAAAAAATTTATATGCACGCCCCAACATCCGTCAGTGCCCATCACGAAGAATGCTCCATGCGAAGTATTGACCTTGGTGAAAATCGACACTGAGAGCGCACTTAAGTGTCCCAAGCGTTGACCAGCACGTTGATCATCCCTATGGAGCAACCCGCAAGATGGATGTATATCGCACCTTTTGAAGAGATAATAACAATCGCATGCGATAAAAAATCCGCGTATCACAGATCGTTACTAAGCTCCGGTATTTTTGCTCTGATAGGCTCGTGTGTGGTAACCGCCCAAGATTTTAGCATTCGGACCCTTAAAAGAGTCACAGACACTCGGAACGAGGAGTATCTACCCCCGTTCAATGACCCTTACATTGTCAGACATTGATGTGAAATATCATTCACAAATGGATAAGATTAATAGCAGTGTACAGTTACTAAATGTGTTGCGAAATCCCGAAGAGCTAAGGATCCTTGGTTCGCGTGTAAAAAAGATAGCGAAAGACTTAGATAAAGACAGTGAATGTAGTCCACAGTGCTTCCGAAATATAGCACTGTATTCATTAGTAGCCTTTACTCTAGTAGCCTTGGCCTGTTATGTCGCATATGGGTTAGACCGGCTGAGGCGAGAACGTAACGCGACACCAGCAAGGCCGGAGGAGGCCTACCCCTCAAGAACACCGACTGTCGAGATGCAGCTGGTGCCCCCGCGTATCAGTAGCTTACGTATAGAAAGGGCTGCTTCAACTCAGAGGCACCCATTGCGTTTTTCATACCATGCCAGGTATTAAGAGCTTATCAGCGGGATATCCAATAGCAGTATGGCCGCTGTTCCATCGCTGTGTGCCCGCGCGTCGATGAGTCGCATCAAGGAGTTTGCCTCACTGCTTACTATCGGTAAGGGGAATCCAGTGCCAGCTGGTAAGTGTGGTAGTGCATCCGTGAGGTACTCCACTAGCTTACGCGGTGGTAGTACCGCTGCGCTCACCTTTCCCGTAGATATCTCGGCCAGGAGCAATACTAACTCCCGTACGTCGGTAAGGAGTTCCTCTACCACCACATTTACGGCAGTTAGGCTCTCGTCAAGACGTACACGCCTCATGAGCTGGTCTTTGTTAGTGATTAGATCACGCCGCGCTGCATTTACAAGGCCGAGAAGGGTGTTCTCATTGGCCACTATCCTGTCCACGGTATCATTAAATAACCGCAGAGTGGAGGAAACGACTTGCAGTTGTCCCTTGATGCCTCTTTTTAGGGTTCGTTCACCCGCCTGCAGGGCCATTATCTCGCGATTGATCCGCTCCGCATCTGCAGCATCCATATTTCCAGTGATTGATTTGATTATCGATCCCATTCCATCGATAAGTCCTCTGCGTCTTCGCAACGAATTGGGTTCAATTAGGTCATGAACGGTGCCCATGTCATCTTCTACCCTTGATGACATATGTTCGACGGTTTCTAGAAGCGCATGGCATAGTTCGTCGGCCTGACCAGTTCCATCCTCGACTTTACACGCGTCGCGCACACGTTGCAAATTTAATTTAACCATCCTTTCTCGACGGAGTATACATGTGAGATCCATGTGTATGGCAAGTCTCCATGTCGCTTTTGTTTGTGTGACGCTTCCAATTTCCTCGTAGAAGATGCCGGGATTGAATAGAATAGAATAGAATAGAGTCTTTATTTGTTGAGGTGTTTTAACACCTATTACAAATTGGATAACTTAGTTATCACATACATCTTATAATTATCAGTACTATGTTTAGGTTTCTTATTTATTACGATATAAAAAAGAAAAATATTGCCTGAGGCTTCACGGATACTATTGGCTAGCTTATTTAGTTAGTAACACATTTATTTAAATACAAACAAAAATCTCTTAATGGTACACTTAGTTCGAAAGGATAAAGGCACGCAGTTTACAACATGACGATAGGTACAGCGCTAGGTTTTTTGCTTCTATGGATGACATATTATACAAAATGTCAGGAAAAACCATGTTACGTACATATTGTTCCCTCAGTGGTGTATAAGCTGGACACTCTGCCATAACATGAGTTAGTGTTTCAGGCTTTTGAAGATCGCACGCATTGCACGTGACCTCTCCATCTATCTTATACATACAGTTCTTGACTCTAAAAACTACTTTATTCCGACCTGCTAGCCTACACTGTGCTACTAATCTGATCAGCGGCAGTGGTAGGTCCGACATTAGATATCCTTCACATCTTGATTCGTTAATATCCGTAATATTTTGATAAATTGGACTGTACGTTGATAACATTGCTCTGATCGCGTCCCTAACAAACTGTTTTTGCTCTATACTGGTCAAAATGTGTTCAATGCCCATCGACAGTGCCTCTGGAGTTACGTTATCAAGGATAGGGTGCAAATCATGTTTTTCAAGATTTGTTCGTAAAGATGAAAACCAATTGTACTTCCGATTGTTAAGATCCGAAGCGTCAAGTGCCACTAAGCGATCTAGGCATAGGCGTGGAAATCTGGAGGGAGTCATCTCTAAGATTCTTTTCAGTAAATTTAGAGCCCTCTTGATTACCAGCTGCTCAACTGTAGAGCTACCGGTTTCTAGCCTTACCATATAGCCTGGTGTGTAACCAGGTAGCATTAATAGCGATTTGTAGAAACGTCTTTGGACCAAGTCCAATTCTTTAATATGTCTTAATCCCCACATTCCTACGCCGTATAATAATGTTGAGGTAACAACTGCTTTGTAAAGTTTTATTCTCGCCTCCCATTTGTTCACTTTAGCCGCTGCCAACGGGCCCCATATCGATCCTAGTGCAATTTTTGCCTTCGTTAGAAAATGTTTAACCGCGTCACCGTGCAATCCTGACGAGGTAAACGGGACTCCTAAGTAGGTGTATTTCGTCACTTTACCAATCGGAACGCCATTAAGTTTCACTTGTCTAATTTTTTTTATCCTTCCCGCTTTCTGGAAAACCAGCATTTTGGTTTTGTTTGTATTTATCTTCAATTTGGTTTCCTCACAATATAGTGCTAAGGTATTTAGTTTGTGTTGGAGCTCAACAATATCATCTGCCATTAAAATTAAATCATCTGCAATTAGCAACATTTCAATTTTCTCATTAATGTTGATGTGGCCGTGTTCGATAAAAAATGAGTCTATGTCTGCTAGCAATAAAGAGAATAATATTGGACTAGCCGGGTCTCCTTGGAGTACCCCTTGAGTCACCTCGATCTCCTCCGATCTACAGCAATCATTAATTCTGATTTTGAATGCGGCTAAGCTGTAGAGGTTCTGAAGAACTGCTATTAATCGTGTGCTCATGCCTAGTTTATAGAGTTTCTTCCACAAGACGCTATGACTAACCGAGTCAAATGCTCGACGAAAATCTACGAATACAGCGAACAATTTTCCACGTGGTTTGGAAAGGGCTAACCCGATTTTCGCATTCAGAACGAAAAGGTTGTCTTCACACGACCTACCTCCTCGGAATCCGACCTGCGTTTCTGGGAGGATGTTATTCTGTTCACACCATAGATTCAACCTTTTTGCTAATATTGAAGTGAAAATCTTGGCTGCAGTATTTGCTAGCGCAATTCCTCTCCAGTTTAGTGGATCTAATTCATCTCCTTTCTTATAGAAAAGTATAATCTCCGCTTTGCACCAGCTAGGGGGAATTTTTTTAGTTGTCAGGATTTGATTGAACAGCGTAACTAGCACCGCTTTCCACTCCACTGGAAGATTCTTATACACCTCGACAGGAATGCCGTCTGGTCCGGGGGATTTATTCTGTTTTGCCGACCTTAGCACTTTAAAGACCTCTTCTAGTGTAATATCATCATCTAACTGAGCAACTCGTCTTTCCGGAAACGTCTGACAATCCTCATCTCTAGGAGGTAACAGTCTTTCGTAAAAATTGTTCCAATCCCTAACTGTAATAGGACACCTTTTGAACGGTTTCGGTTTAAGCCTTTTATATGTTTGCCAGAATGAACGAGCATCTCTCGAGCAGGAAAGTGCCTGCTGAATTTCCAGCATATGTTTCTTTTTAGAGGACTTGATGAGCTTCGTGTATTTTTTTCGCCAAACCTTAAAATTGCTCTCATGTCCAGAAAGTTTCTTCTTTAACCAAGCACGGTAATGCTTTTTAACTAGTAATTTTGTACGTCGACATTCCAGGCTGAACCAGGGTTTATTCTTTGTAGCTTGTGGTTTTCTAGGTACCGAGGCCTGTGTCATCTTAAGTTGACTAGCAGCTAACCTGACCGAATCAACCAATTGTTCACTCATTGCAATCGGATCATCATTGACAGTAACCGCAGTAATGAGGTCTTTCATCAGAGAGCAAAAATCATCACTTTTATTGTCATCCCATTTGATTTTCGGTGTAACTTGGCCCTCCGATGAGATAGATACTTCTTTTTCTGGGAAAGGGAGGGCCTCGAGCCTGACTCTAATTGGCAAGTGGTCGGAGGAGCCTAGATTAAGTATGGCCATGTCTGTAAACCAATTCAAACCGGATGCCGGGATTGTCGGTGAATGGTTTCAGTGCATATTCCTCATTGGCCATGCTGGTTTTGATAAGGTAGGCGAGGAACAGCGCGATCCTGAAACCAGAAGACAACGGTTAAAGCAGTTTTCGACCGTGTGACTGCTTACTTTGCAGATTACCCCTGTCGTTGAGCGGTGGTTGGAACAGAGTAGCTGCCACCGACTCATTAAATCGTCAACCGCTTCCACGACCACGTCGTAGAAAATCTGTTCCCGTAAAAATTCTGTTCTGTTCGTCGTAAAAATTATGAGTGGAGTTGTTTTGATCCGAGGCGGGAGCCGTCTACTCGAGGCGATCGTAAGTACTATTTCTATTCAAATTATTTATGAATGTGATTGTGACATAATATTAATAATCTCTTCTCTCTTTTTTTTTTAGAACCGGGTCATCTACGTTCCGGGGACGACGAGGTGACCCCGGAGGCCGACGTGGGCCTCCACATTCATCCGGGAGGCCCTCACCGTAAGGCGCCGCCGTCAAGCTGCAAGGAGACATGCAGCTTATTTCTGGGACAGCGGCGACGAGGTGGATGAGGAGGCGGTGGACTTTCTGGGTCTCCACCGGCTCTTCAGCGTCGGCCCCCCGTCATTTTGCCTGAGATGCGGGGCAGAGAGAATTTATTAAAAAATAAAATACCAAACTCTCTGTATTTTCCGTTGAGGAGGGGATTATCCCCTCCCTACAATAAACATTAAACAAAAACAAAATTCTGGTTTTGTTATTTTTAAGTTTTTCTCCCCCGCGTAATCGATCGCGGATGACCCCATCCTTCCCTCTAATAGAACCATGAGGACGCACCTTGCGTCGGTTCCATGGGTAAGGCTTTTCTCATTTCTTTTTTCCCACGCGCGTAGATGCCCCTTGCGCATCCGGGCCTCACTTTTCTCTCTCTCTATCTGTCTTTTCCTCTTTCGAGCACGTGGTCGCCTTCTCTCTCTGGTGCATCCGTGCTCACTATCCTCTTCTCTTTCTTTCTTCCAAGCACGTGGCAGCCTTCCTTTTCTGCCGCATCCGTGCTCCCTATCTTCTCTCTCACTTAGGAGCATGGGGACGGTCTAATGGCCGTTGCATGCGATAAGCCACAATACACACACACCTCCTAGTACTCGATGAAATGTCGCAGACGGTTAATGTGAACCGTCGCGGTTTTACGTCCCTTCTTAATTGTATAGGTGACGGGACTATGCACCGCCGTAATAGTGTGTGGCCCCGTCCATGTGGGTGTCAATTTGGCTGATCGTCCCGCTGATCGCCGTACCGTATCATCGTGCAACAGTACGTGGTCAGCTACAAGATATTCACGCTGTCTTGCTTTGACGTCGTAATCCAGCTTCGCCCTCTCTTTCGCACTGCTTAGATTATGCCTGGCCACAGTCCACGAGGCTCGTAATCTTTCCCGCAGCTCGCTGGCATAGTCTGCGTGTGTGTAAGTGGAGTGCGGCTCCTGTTTCACCGCAGTAGGCAACTCGGCCTCGCGTCCATACATTAACACATAGGAATCATTCCAGTAGCTGTGTGTGGAGTGGTGTTGTACGTGAACATAGCGTACGGCAGCGACTAATCCCGATCGTCTTGATCTTCATCGATAAAATTTTTCAAATATTCGGCCAAAGTTCGATGTGACCTTTCTAATGCTCCATTACTTTCAGGATGATAAGCCGTAGTTTGGATTTTCTTAATCCGCAACAACCTGCAGACCTCTTTAAATGTGGAACGCAAAAAGTTCGTACCCCTATCCGAAAGGATTATTTCGGGGGTTCTATATCGACTAATTACCTCCGTCACTCAAGGTTTCGCGACTGTATGGGCTTCCTGATTTGGGATGGCCACAGCCGCGCTGTATTTCGTCAAAGCATCCCGGAAGGTAAGTATGTTTTTATTTCCAGCACATGTCAAAGGTAGTGGTCCAACGATGTCCACAGCTACCTTTTCGAACGCTCGTCCGGGCGTGTCTGTAATCACCATAGGTACCTTGCTCTTGCATCGAAGCTTGTTCTTCTGACATTTTTCGCAGGCAGCGATATGTCTTCGTATTCCTTTTTTCATTCCTGGCCATACATATTTCGCTTGGATTCGTTTCAGAGTCCTCTTAACACCCTGGTGCCCACCCAGAGGGGCATCATGATATTCCTTTAGTATTTTCCCTCTATCCTCCAAAGAAGGACAGGTTACACCATTGCTGCAGCTACACTTTTTTCCCATCGTAGCTTCCTTGTCCCTCCTTGAGCGTAAAGGTATACCCTCGTTCTCCCCGCTCTCCGCTTCCCCCAGCCTTCCAGAAGCATTGCAGTCCGCGCGGACTGCTTCACCTACTTCAGTGATTGGCTGCGGTTGCCTCATAGCGTCTCTTTCGCTCTGCCGCAAGCCAGGTCGCTTGCTCGCGCTCCCACCTCTCACGGGTAGCCGCGGCGCAGCCCCCTGTTCCCTGCACTGCTCGCTATATGGTAGAGTGGTATCCTCTATAGCTCTCTCTGTCTCCTCAGCTCTCCGCTTTGTGCTGATATTCGCACCGCGGGAGCCCGACTCGCCTGCCTTGGGTGTGTCGGTGCGTATAGGTGAGCCGCTGTCTGTAGAAACGGCGTGTTGCTCTGACTCTTTCTCTCGCACGTCCTTCAGCACAGGTTCTTATTCTCGCGCGCGTGCTCTCGTAGTAACGTATATACGACTAAGCGCGTCTGCGTTAGTATTTCTTTTGCCAGCCTTGTACTCCACGTTAAATTGGTGTTCTGCCAATTTTATTCGCCACCTCATTAGCCGTGAACCTGGATCTTCAACCCCAAATAACCATGTGAGAGGTTGGTGATCGGTTATCACTTTAAACCGCGTCCCATATATATAGGGCCGAAATTTCGCTATAGCCCATACTATAGCGAGTAATTCTTTCTCCGTTGTGGTATAATTCGTTTCTGCCCTTGAGAGTGTGCGGCTTGCGTAACATATAGGCAAGTCTTCTCCGACCTTGCCTTGCGAGTGGATGCCTCCAATAGCCTTATCCGATGCATCTGTAGTTACCAAGAACTGCTGCTGAAAATCTGGGTATTGTAATACCGGTGCAGTTGTTGATGCATTCTTCAATTCCTCGAATGCAGCATCGCGCATAGCCGTTCATTCAAATTTAGTATCTTTCTTTATTAGCTCCGTTAATGGCTTGGCTATCCTCGAAAAATCTTTTATAAATTTTCGGTAGTAGCCAGCTAATCCCAAAAATGACTGTACTTGTTTAACATTTTTAGGTGCAGGGTACTCCTTCACAGCCACCAGTTTCTCCGGATCTGCCCGTACCCCATCCTCGGAAATGATGTGTTGCGACCCGGAATTTCGGCAAGCAACGTTGCGAAACATTTATTGCACTTCACTAATCATATTCAGCATATTCGCTGATCGCGAATATTGCAATCGTACCATGCGACATTTTTGTCAATTAAGCAATAATGCAATTCAGCATTATCATGTAGGAACTAAGGTGAACTGGAAGCGACAGCGCCAGTACATCGGCAGTCTTAAATCGACTTCAAGAGCAATCGGTTGGGCTCGCGAGTAGAGTACATTAGCAAGTTGTAATTGTAATAAATACATTTTATATTTAAACTCGTGTGGATTCTAATCCTTTAATCGGTCCCGATCCCTTAATATATTACTTGAACCGAGTCAGGAAAAGGGCTGATCACCCTTTGAGCATTTCGGGCACAACAATTTGGTGGCAGCGGTGGGATCGCCGTAAGCGAAGTTTAAACAATTTACAACCAAACCCAGGAACGAACCCGACACGCAGTCGTTGGGGTAAATAGCCTGGTGCGATTCAACACGCAATCGTTGAATCGTCAAGACGTCAGAAGGTACCACTGACGAAGACGAGCCAACTACAAGGTCAAGCACGACTGGAAGGACGTACAACATGACCGAGGGTGACCAGAACGTCGCCAACCGGGGAATAACGTCGAGGTCAGCACGACTACGAAGACGGCAACCCTGTAGTTCCACAGCGCCATGGAAGGAATTCTATATCTGTAAGTGGCGGTTACCTTTTTTCAGAGGTAAATCTTTAAAAAAAAAAAAAAAAAAAAAAATTCGTAGGACTGGGCCCGCGAGCTCATATCTTCCGTTAATAAAAATCGAAACCTTTCCAACAATCGGTGCAATTTTGTAGCAACTTGCAGGGATTTTGGTATTAAATCGCGAAAGGCAGGAGGCAAGGCTATCTCCAACCACTGCCCATCATAACTGAAATTTCTATTGAAAAATCCGTAGGACTGAGCCCACGAGCTCATATTCTTCGTTAATAAAAATCGAGACCCTTACCAATAATCGGTGCAAGCTTGTAGCAACTTGAAGGGATTTTGGTATTAAATCGCGAAAGGCAGGAGGCAAGGCTATCTCCAACCACTGCCCATCATAATTTAAAAATAATAAAATAAAAAAAATAATAATAAAAAATATTTTTAATACAAGCCCTTCCGCGATAATAAAAAAAAATAAAGGAGTTAACGAATCAACGATGGAAGACGGGAAGGAGACTCAGCAACAATGAAGGTCCAACTCCGAAAAAACCACACTACCGGGAAAGGATCTCGGAGCTGTGGCTGGAGTTGAAGCAGCCATAGGAGACATATCACTGAGGACGGACGACGCCCTCAGACAGCTATCTCCTGCCGAAGGGGTAACAGATAAAGCGAAGGACCCACTCAGTAAGGAAACATTGGATTCTTATTGTGGGATCAACACCAAAAGAGGCACGTCGTTCACTAAAACGACTGGGAAAACTGAAAAAAGGGAACCAGTGACGGACGTCAACAGAGAAAAGGGGGCGAAGGTCCCAACGACACCGGAAGTGGACGGTGAAATAGATGCGCTGCTCAAGGCCAGTTGATTGGGCGAGCGTGAGGGGGCTCTAGCCAGAGCACGAGCGAATGCACCCGGCATTAGTGGTGGGAGTGCTCTGCGGAAAATCATCCCACCTAGTCGATGGGATAAAACTCCGGAAGTCCCGAAAAATAGACGGCCACGATATCCGGAAGGAACTCCGGAAATCGAGGACAGCGACTATGAGTTACCTCCTCCGTTGCGGAGAGGAGGAAGAAATGCTTCCGCTGGAGGAAGATTAGAGGAGCGAGGAGGGAGTCTCGCTCGTTCGGCAGCAATAACGGACCACAACGCCACACAAGACCTACTCGTGTCTATGCATCGACAGGGAAACGAGCTAGACGATCAGATCATGCTGATACAGCTGCTTCAAGGTCAAGTGGAAAGGCTCGAAAAGGCTCTTTCCTAAAAAATAAATCCACGTACAGGAAGAAATGGCGAGGAAGTAAATAATGAACGAGATTTAGCAGTAGTTACGCCCAGAGGACGGCCAACAAGGTCACCAGGAGATCCACCTGAAGGGTCACCATCAGAACCGCCAGGAGGGCCGAGAAGAAATGGAAATTGGGAACAACGGCAGAACCTCCAGGAGGGGGACCAGGTGGAGATCCACCAAACGATCCGCCAGGGGGATTTGTGCAGAATAGGTTCAGTGAAGGACGGAGGTATCTCGACCTTGGATTGGCATTAGAACATGTAAAACATTTTGATGGCAGTGACTCAGCTGAACTAGACGGATTTTTGCGGTCATGTGAAACCGTATTTGCCAGGGTACGCGAAGATGACTACGAATTACTACTGGCATTGGTTCTCAGCAGTAAAATTGGTGGACGAGCGACAAGAGAACTAAAGCATAAATCCATCTATACGCTCGAACAACTGAAAGCTGAGTTGGAAGCATTGTACGGCTATAGGAAATCGCTGTCTGCCTTACAAATGGAATTTAACTCGTTACGGCAAGGACCGAGCGAAGATATAGCCGCGTATGCAGCTAGGACAGAGAAAATCACCGTAGAGGTGGTTGAAAAACTCTGCGAGACCGTATCTACAGAAAGAGATGCACGCACGGTGGAAACAATGACCCGAAAATGTGCACAAATGAATTTCGAGAATGGATTACACGGTCAGGTGCAAATATTTGTTAGATCACGTAATTACTCCTCTCTTCATGAGGCAGTGACCGGTGCAATAGAAATAAGCCACATGGTTCAGCCGAAAGGAGGAGCGGGAGGTGTTCACAATACCAATAATCGAAAATCCCTATCGGGAAAAGCAGGTGAAAGAAATTGTTATATTTGCGGGAATTCGGGACATCTGGCGAGGGATTGTACTCGCAGATCAGGAAGGGTAAGCCTCCCTGCCCCTAGTGCACCAAGGAACATAAATCAAGTTGAAATAATCTGCACTTATTGCAAGAATAAAGGGCACACCTGGTTGGAATGCAGAAAGCGATTACGGAAGAAGTATAAAGTAGGCCAAGGTCGCGAAGGAAACAGCAACGGCAGTAAGCAGCGAGGAAGCGATAAGCGAAAAGAATCCAGTATGGCCGCTAGAAATAATATCCGCACACTCGGGTCTTTGCAAATTAATACGATCACCACGAGAAGCCCGGTGAAGGACCTGAGTAGAGGAGTCAGCGATAAGCGGAAGGAATTCAGCATGGCCGCCGCGAGTAGTAGTACTACGTCTGCTACTACTACCAACGCGCGTACGTTGAGCGGCGTGCGATTCACCAAGGCACTGCGGCCAGGCGCCGCAAAGGGGCCGAAAGGGGGAGCGAGCGATAAGACGTTGCTACGGGTGCTAGAGGTATCGGCACCCACGACGAGTGCAACGGCCAGCGACATTGATATAGCCAGCACTACATCGGTACGGGGGGTTCTGAGTCTTAAGGCCGATACAGGAGCTCAATGCAGCATAGTGAAATATAGTTGCGTAAAGGCTGAGACTCCTATAATGGATAATGATGCAGAATTACAGGGCGCTGAAGGAAGTAAATTCCGGCCTATCTGTAAAGCGGAAGTGACCCTACAAATTCCAGGGAAATCTGTAAAACATTGGTTTTACGTTGTGAAAGATGAAATCCCAATAACTGTAAATGGATTATTGGAAATGGATTTCATCAAGAAACATGTTAGTCCGAGTTATATGGACATAAAATGCCATTGGTAGATGGAAAGTCAAAAGTCGTCCTCACACCTCGGTCGGCAACCATTGCGTACGTATCGACTACGAGTCAAAATCCCGGAATACTCTCTCGAGTGGAAATAGGTGAAGGAATATTAATGGGGGCATGCTATACACCACCACTAGGAAGTAGCTGTGTGGTGAACCTCGTTAATACAAACGAGAGGGAAGTAGTAGTAGAGCGTCCGACGGTGACACTCGAGCCGGTCGAGATAACAGAGCTCGACGCGGAGTCCAACGCTCTAAGTATGAATGCTGTGAGTAAAGAAAGAGGGGTATACCGACTCCAGCGGTTAGAAAGAGAGCTCAACATGAGTCACCTCAACGGTGAAGAGAGAGAAGGCCTACTTCAGCTCATAAGAAAATATGAAAATATCTTCCATCTAGAGGGTGATAAACTACCTTGTACTCATATGATGAAGCACCGAATACCATTAAAGGAAGGCACTTTACCAATGAAGATGCATCCTTATCGATTACCGAAAGCCCACAAAAAGGAGGTCGAACGACAAACTTGCGAAATGTTGGAGGATGGAATCATCCAACCCAGCAGGAGCCAATGGAACGCACCCTTGTTAGTGGTGGCCAAAAAACCGGATGCCCTTGGAAAAGTAAAAATGCGGGTAGTGGTGGATTTTCGAAAAATAAATGAAGCCACCATTGGAGATTTCTACCCACTTCCAAATATCACGGAGATATTGGATCAATTGGGAAGAGCCCAATACTTTTCCACTCTCGACCTTGCTTCTGGATTCCATCAAATTCCGATGGCTAAGGAAGATAAGGAAAAAACAGCATTTTCTACACCTCAAGGCCATTTCGAATATAATCGAATGCCATTCGGGTTAAAAATGCGCCTCCAACTTTTCAGCGGTTAATGAATTCCGTACTAGCCGAAATACAGGGCATAAAATGCTATGTTTACCTAGATGACATTGTTGTTTACGGGAAAAACCTGCATGAACACAATGAAAGACTAGAGGAGGTTTTCCGACGATTAACGGAAGCTAGACTGGCTGTGAAGCCACAAAAATGCCAATTCTTGAGGAAGGAGACGCAATTTCTAGGTCACATCATTTCCGAGGACGGGGTACGGGCAGATCCGGAGAAACTTGTAGCTGTGAAGGAGTATCCCGCACCTAAAAATGTTAAACAAGTACAATCATTTTTCGGATTAGCTGGTTATTACCGAAAATTCATAAAAGATTTTTCGAGGATAGCCAAGCCATTAACGGAGCTAATAAAGAAAGATACTAAATTTGAATGGACGGCTGTGCGCGATGCTGCATTCGAGGAATTGAAGAATGCATTAACAACTGCACCGGTATTACAATACCCAGATTTTCAGCAGCAGTTCTTGGTAACTACAGATGCATCGGATAAGGCTATTGGAGCCATCCTCTCGCAAGGCAAGGTCGGAGAAGACTTGCCTATATGTTACGCAAGCCGCACACTCTCAAGGGCAGGAACGAATGATACCACAACGGAGAAAGAATTGCTCGCTATAGTATGGGCTATAGCGCAATTTCGGCCCTATATATATGGGACGCGGTTTAAAGTGATAACCGATTAAAAACCTCTCACATGGTTATTTGGGGTGAAAGATCCAGGTTCACGGCTGATGAGGTGGCGAATAAAATTGGCAGAACACTAATTTGACGTGGAATACAAGGCTGGCAACAGATTTTGATTTCTGCGCCTCGAATCTCGCCACTTTACAATTCTTGAAGACTGTAGCTACCCAAGTAAAAAAATTATATGAAGATTGTATAAAAATTATATATAATGATCTACATAAAGAAGCTGTATACGAAAGTGGACACATACATTTTCTTTTACATTTTCGATACAATACTTATGAAGATTCTATTAAAATTATATATAGTGTAATATAATTTTTGTGAATTTAATATAACGCTTCTACAAAAATCGTTTTATAAAATCTGCAGACTATATATAAATGAAATGCATTGTGTCGTCCTTCTATATGTCCATTATCTGATACAGACTATAAATATTGACTTATATATGATTTTCCCACGCGAGTAGGTCGGCAAAAGCCGCTTGCTCTTGAATGGGTCGCATTTTTTTTTCCGGCGCCAAATCACCAGACACCCTAATAAAATAAGGAAAGAACTCTTGGGGATGTTAGCTTTGTAGTGTTTTCGGAATTATGAGAGATTTACACTACATCGTAAAGTCGGGTCGATGCGTGTAACATTAAAACAAGTTAATGTCTCGATAATAATGGTAGCTCGTCTGATCTGTTCTTACCTGACCAACATAACGTCAAGTATGTATTATTCATTCACGCCAATCGAGCAACGGCACCGGTTATTAGTCCTCGCAAAAGATTAGAATTGAATTGTCGTACAGTTACGTTTAGGTGCCGACCTAAGCAGGTAATTAAATTATCTATTGTGGAATTCGAGACGACTTATATTTTTGAGTACTTATACCTTCATCGACGGGCGCCGTTTTATGACCCATCGTTGTCACGACCCGTCCATGGGCCACGTCAACACCTGCAGCTTTAATTTCTGAAGACGTGTCGAAATAATCGTGTGCAAACTTTAATAGCTGAGAAAAAATCCAAAGCTACAAGGGTCATAACAACGGCAACTGTACGGGACAATGGTAACGATGACTGTCACGGTGGTTGCACGTCCAGTTATATATCACACTTAAAGAGTTTTAAAATAATCGTTATAACTCCCGTCGGTGTTTAGAGACAGTAGATACACTGCTGGAAATTTCATCGCCCAATGTTAAATCTCTATAGGTCTTTCTCTCTCTCTCTCTTTCTAATATAGCTCTGTCTCTTTCGGGCTGTGTTTCTTTTGTTTCATGAAAAAAACGGCTATGTCGCATGAAGACCCAGAAGCTTAGACCAATTTTACGATATTTCCGCGTATCCTCTCCAAATACAGACCCTATTTGTCGTACTGTTCGGAAGAATATAGCTTCCGAAAAAGGGGGGCGGGGCGGGGGGCAGGGTGTATCACTGTCTCTTGAGGGGATATCCCCCTGCCACCTGGAACCACAGTCGCAGAATTTTTTCTCTCATTCGAAATAACATTTAAAAAAGATTACGTTCAAGATTTGTGATACACTGGGAAATTTATTTAAATTTTGACTTTCGAATTTCGAGAGAAAAAAAAATGTTGACTTCATATTCTTATGTGAGACGAAAAGTTGAGCGATGAAAGAAATTTTCGCCGTGATCACCTGGGGAATAATGTTACTGTGTTTGGCAGGGGGGATTCCCTTAAGTGATTGAACTCAATTATAATATGTTGTACCGGTTAAAAAAAATAACGAACATGTTCGAATTCAGGAGAGAAAAATTCTAAAGGACCTGTCTAGGTTTGCGAATGGATCTATCATTCCATACAGAAGGTACGTAGGCGTTAGGACTAGAAACACTCGTTGCTGGTATTGTTCCATTTCTGTTTGTACCCGTATTCCAGAAATTCCGACGGAAGCCAACGTAAGCAAAGCATTATGTCGTTGAACTTATTGCAGGTAATTCGCGAAGGCCGTTTGAGGTCCTTCAGAGTGACCGTGTGACGAACCCTTAGGTGGTCAGTGATTAGTACCTTCCCCTTCCGCTCTTGTTTCGGCAATGTGTCATGGATCAATGCACCGAAAAATTGGCACAACGTATAAATACCGGAGCATCCCTTGAAATTTCATCATTCATCAGTGAACCAAAGTGCGAGTAGTTGCTAAAGAAATCATTGTCTTGTGTCTCCAACTCTCCAAAGTCAAGTTTACAAGTGAAAAAAAAAAATACACCATGAATATCGCCGTGTGCTGCAACCCATTAAAACTGGAAAGAGGGTATCACCATTTCCAAGTTTTTCCCATCGATGAACGATTGAGAGATTTATTCTGGGAGTTCCTCGAGGACGGCGGGACGCACACGTGTTTCCGGTGCCGATTAAAAATGCTGAGAGATTTGGTAGAATTGGACCCTTCAATCCTTGAGACGGATGTGGTAAGTTTCTCTTAAGTTTTTATTCAATATTAGTAGATTATGCTAAGTAGTTCTTCATAAGAGAATTTGCATTTGATGTTGTTTGGTTTTGAGTTTAACGCTAATCGGTCAAGGGCTTCAGGATTTACGAAATTTTGAATTTTGCAAAAAAATTTTACCTAAGAAAAGCTTAAAAACTGTAAGAAGATAATTTGTCCCCACTTTAGCCATACGCTAGATAATTTCGTTATTCAGCAAAGTATGTTTCAGAATTTTTTCAGATTTGTTAATTATGGCATTCAAGATGTCACAGTAAAAATATATTTAAAAAAAATTGCTTTGAAATAAATTAAAAAAGTCTTTGTGTAGTTGTGGTCCAGTCAAATCCAGGTCCAAACTTCTGTCACAATTATTGCTGAAACTCGATATTATTCGTATCTCTGGGAGCCTTTTTTTCCGTCAATTTCTCTTTCAATTTTCTAATGAATCTGAATTCATACAGATTCGTGCCCAATCATCATCGCTACTTCAAACATTAATTTGTTGATTTCAGCGATTCGAGATCCGGGCCCTGCATGAACTTTGATTCATCAGAAATTGCAAGATCATTTTTTATTGTAGATAATATGTATATGTAATAATAATGATATCTAACGAAAAATTATAATTGATATTTGTCAACAGATGCCAATTGTCCTGCAAGACGCTAAATTCATCCTCGAAGACAATTCGGACTATTCGGACGATGAGGACGATGAAGACGATGAAGATGATGAAGATGATGAAGACGATATAGACAATGAAGGAAATGAAGACAATGAAGACAATGGAGTATATGAAGAAGATGAAGAAGATGAATAAGATGAAGAAGATGAAGAAGATGAATAAGATGAAGAAGATGAAGAAGATGAAGAAGATGAAGAAGATGAAGAAGATGAAGAAGATGAAGAAGATGAAGAAGATGAAGAAGATGAAGAAGATGAAGAAGATGAAGAAGATGAAGAAGATGAAGAAGATGAAGAAGATGAAGAAGATGAAGAAGATGAAGAAGATGAAGAAGATGAAGACAAGGAAGAAGATGAAGAAGATGAAGAAGATGAAGAAGATAACGAAGATAAAGACAAGGAAGAAGATGAAGAAGATGAAGACAGGGAAGAAGATGAAGACTAGAAAGAAGATGAAGAAGATGAAGAAGATAAAGAAGATGAAGACAAGGAAGAAGATGAAGAAGATGAAGACAAGGAAGAAGATGAAGACTAGAAAGAAGATGAAGAAGATGAAGACAAGGAAGAAGATGAAGAAGATGGAGAAGATGAAGAAGATGAAGAAGATGAAGACCATGTACACTATGTACATCCTGTAGACGTGGTATACTATGAAGAAGATCCGATCCGATGAAAAAAATTTGAATCGAAACCTTCGATACATTTTTCCATTTCGTAGCACCTAAGCACCATTATTGTATCTAGCTGCTTGGCTTCATTTAATCAATATTATTAATAAAGTACCGATTATGTGTATATTAAATACACTAAAAACATGAATAATCTATTTTTTTCTACAAAATTCACCATTTTTCATGTTTTATTTAACCTATAATGTCGGGGTAACAATGTATGATACGTTCAGTCCCGCCAATCGTGAGTTTCAAAGAAAATTCAAATTACTTCCTGATGGGATAAAA
Organism: Tromatobia lineatoria; assembly: GCA_949699805.1. Lineage (NCBI taxonomy): Eukaryota > Metazoa > Arthropoda > Insecta > Hymenoptera > Ichneumonidae > Tromatobia > Tromatobia lineatoria. The sequence continues at coordinate 4,232,108 of OX453050.1, forward strand.
ATTGGAAAAAAATAATCGATATTACACGTGCTGAACAATAAAATTGTGCATCGTAATAATTCCAAAATTTTATCAACAAATTTTTGAAAAAAACAATTGTTCAACAAACAATCAGTCAACCTAACTTTTTTTTAAATAAAAATAATATGTTAATTTATTTGAAAACGTATGAATTTTTTCAGATTTTTTCCTTCGTTTTGTTTATAATTTTTTTTATTTAAAAAAATGTGCGCGAAATAACGAATTTTGGATATGTGTGTTCGGCATAAAAGCATCTACTACACTCAAGATTTTTTTGCAAAATGCATCTAAAATTTGTGATACGCTGCGCGATTTAAAAAAAAAAATCAACATGAAGAAAAAAAGCTGAAAAAATTCATACGCATTCAAACAAATTAACATATTATTTTCATGAAAAATAAGTTAAGTTAACTGTTTATTTGTTCAACAATTGTTCGTTTTACCAATTTGTTGATAACATTTTGGGACTATTATAATGCGAAATCAATATTCTCAGCACGTTTTATATGCATCTGTTTCTTTCGATTTTTATCCCACCGGTAAGTGATCAAAATTGTCTCTGAAACTCACTTTTGGGGGGACTGTACCTATGATACATCCTTAACGTCTCTAAAAAGAAAGAAAAAATGCATTTTCCATGGCCCAAAGGGAAAAACTGAATTCAGAATTCATTTTATGATACTTACCAGGCATTATTTCACAGCAAAATCAATGAAAATTTTTTTGTGCGGAAAGGACTTTGGATATTAGTTGGGTAGAAGTACCGGTTGTGGCCACTTCAAGAATTTTTCTCATTTTCAAGTACTTGTCATTAAGACCAAATATAATAAAATTGTTTTAAACTCATACTTTTTATATCTAAGAAGAATACAATTCCAGATTTCTAGCATTAAAATCTTAATATGTGTTGCAAAATACTGGAAAATATAAAAAAGTAAGACCATAGCCGTTTCACCAGTTCTGGCCACCTATCCACCGGTTTTAACCACGGTCATGTACCGGTTTTGGCCATGCTCAAGATGAGAATAACTTAATATTTATTGTACTTGAAATATTTTTTAAGGCGTGTTTAATCAATGAAAATCGTATTCTTGTGAAAGCATGCAATTGCTCTACATAAAAATGTCCTTAAAGCACAGATACCATCTGTGAACCTAACTCACTAATCTTTTTTCACATTCGTCTCCTTCGTTTTGCACGAGTCACGTCATATTTTGCACATAGTCGTACATCGTATTAATGTTTTACTCATTACACTTTTATTTTTATTTTTACCACTGTTTTTTCCAAACGTCAATTGTCGAATTGCATAACGATGAAAATGTTCAACGAAAGAGGTGCTCTACCGCTTTACCTTTTTTTTAACTCGACATTTACAGGGATACATTTTCCCCAGCGTTTTTTAGTATTTTTTCATAGCATCTTCATGAATATATAAATTGATTGTGTAATCGTGACGAAAAAACCAATTATTTCATTATCGTGGCCATATGCGGGGCAATTGCTTATTCTATGTACCAGTTGTGGCTATCGTATTTTTTATAAATTCGTAGCTTTATTAAAAACTTTCAGTACATCAATATTTGCGGTGACGCCTTTTAAGATTAATGCGTGCAAAGCTGCATGCAATCCGCTAACTATGTAACCTGAGTAGTAAGCGGTGCGCTATGGCGACCCCCACTCCTATCCCCACTCCTTCCCTACGCTTAGCGTCTTGCTGGAGCAAAGCGTAGGTGAGAGTTAGGGCTAGGAGTGGGGGGGAGGAGCAGTGTGTCGTCATAGCACACCACTTTATTATTGTTATTATTATTAATATTAATGAGCGGGCAGAGAATCCGACGAATCTCTGCAAGACCGCTCTGTATTTTTATTTTTTTTATTTTTTTTTTTTTCTCTTAAATATATATTCTTATTATTTATTTTCATTATTCATATTAGTGAGCGGGCAGAGAACCCGACGAATCTCTGCAAGACCGCTCTGTTTTTTTAATTTTTTTTTAAATTTTTTTCTTAATATATTATTATTATTTGATCTTATTATCAATATTAGTGAGCGGGCAGAGAACCCGACGAATCTCTGCAAGACCGCTCTGTATTTTTAGTCGGGGGCCCAGATCTAAAACCCGGACCGCGAAATTGAATGATTTCCGTGCGAACAGCGTGGCCCCGGCTCACGACGGTATAAACCGCTGCGCGCTGCTGCTCGCGGAAATCTTTCGCGATCTACAGGGATGAGGTCCCCCGAGATTTTTTTAAAAATTTTAATTTTATTTCATTTTATTTTATTTATTTTTTCCTAATATTTTTAAAAATTTTTTAATTTTATTTAATTTTATCTAATTTTATTTATTTTTTCCTAATATTTAAAAAATAATAACAAGTATAAATACATTTTTCTGCTGTTGCTGCTGCTGCTGGTGGTGGTGGTGGTGGTGGTGGTGGCCTCGACGATTTTTTCACGAAAACAGTTTTTGTTTACAGACACACAGTTTTTGTTTTTACACACATACACACACATACACACACAGTTTTTACACTCACGGTACCCCAGGCCTCACCCTCCTCCTCCTCCCGAAAAGTTTCGTACCCGCTGTCATAGGCGAGATCGTACACCCCGAACGGGTCGATCTCGGCCATGACAGCTTTTGCAACATCAACCCCAGTGGCTGCCGTCAACAACACCGACGGCGGCTCACCGATTGGGGCATCTTGCACAAGTCCAACTATCATCGGACCCTCTCGCGCGAGCTCTTCAATAATGGGCTCCGCACCGAAATAGTTAAACGGGTCGAGGCCTATTAATGATACTGACACCGATAGCTCAGGCGTGTCCAGGGCCCGAGAATGGGGTACGCGTAGACGACTTGTGCTGTAATAGCCGGTGTACCCCTCGTCGACGAGGTACACCTCGGCAATTTCGCCGTCGTCGTCCACGTGTACAATTACACCCCGGGCAACACTCCCGAACGACATCACCACCACACACGCGGCACCCTCCACGGCGTTTTGCAGCGAAAGATAACACTCCGCACCGGTATTCTCACTGTAAAATCTTTCTAAAAACGCCTGAAGCGAGGCCCGCGTTTCCTCCATACGCAACGTGCGTAACTGCACCGCACAAGGGCTGTGCACGTAAATAACGTTGCACATATCGCCCACAGCAACACTCGCGACTTCAAAAACTGCATTCATCCTGACCGTATGGAGAACAAAATGATACTGAGTATGGTAGCGTTATACCAAGATACATAGATGCTTAGGAAGAAGAAGAAGAAGCAACTACTGCAGAGTTAGCAAAAATACAGGTGTCCCCGCCGGTACGTGCTTTTTCGCTGAGAGGATTAATAACATGAAAGATGACACGATGCACCTGCATCAACGGCGCGCGGAGACTTCGATGCTGATCGTACTCTGAGTCAATGACCCTTCAACAATGTATTTTGAAAACCATTGTTAACGGACAAAGATTGTTCGATTTCGTCAAACTATTTTATTTCTGCTGAAATGTCTGAATATTTACGAATGAAAATCACGGCATGATCGTCAGTCAAACGACAACCGTCCCGTGAGAGACTAAAAAGATAATTTAGTTTACGCTGATAGAAAATGTCGAACCACACCCTCCGATCGTGTATTTTAGCGCTATTAAAATTAGCGGTAATTCATAGTGCGCGAATTAGACGACGCTGTGACGATAATTGGTGTAAGAGTTTACGCGATTTATCGCGCGAAAAACTCATTAAGCACCTAAAATTCATCTTGTGGTGGTCACCTCTACGTGTCATTATGGTGGCCCTTAATAGAGGTATTCTACAAGGGCGTAAAGTGCTTCGATGCGTGTACGAAGAGCTCGAGCGACGCAAGTTCGAAGACACCCCTACGGCCAGAGCGATTTTCAATGAAATTCAAGGTAAGAGCATTATTGATTATAGATCTTAATCAATCTCAACATTCGAAGATTTCAAAATTTTTGAATCCCAATACTCAAATGATCCACTTTACCCCGGTCACCTTTACTGGATAACCACTTTTGAGTGCGTGATCGGGGATCATTGCCGATCATCTCTAAAGAAGAATTTTCATCCCCCGATGGCTAGTTCACCCCCTAGAGTTGACCGGGGCAATTTGGTTAACTTCTGATTTAACATTCAAAGTATAGGTCATCCACCGGGTCATCGGTACTAGTGGTTGACCACTTTTAGATACGAAATCTGGGAGTCCTCGGCACCACCACCCTCAAAAAATGTTCATCCCCCGATGGCTAGTTCACCCCCTAGAGTTGACCGGGGCAATTTGGTTAACTTCTGATTTAACATTCAAAGTATAGGTCATCCACTGGGTCATCGGTACTAGTGGTTGACCACTCTTAGATACGAAATCGGGTAGTCCTCGGCACCACCCCCTCAAAAAATTTTCATCCCCCCTTCTGATTTAACACGCAAAGTATAGGTCATTCATGATAAAAATGCATAAAAATTTAATTTCCAATATTTAAGTTCTAAGTTTCATTTTTAACAGTGTGACCACATGTTCCCTTTTCGTTTTCTATAACAATAACTATATAACAATTTGACTAAATAATAATAATTACTATACTTACATAAATACAAATTTTATCTTATATTCACGGAAATAAATTTTCTTTACAGTTTATGCACAGCTTTTCGAGGGCTCAACCGAAGAAGATGAAAATGCGTTAATAGAAGCGACGCGCACTGTGGAAGAACAGGATCAGTGGCGTCAAACACAAGACCCTGATTCCGGTGGATCTAAGAATTAATTTATTAATATCCAGCCAATAATAATAATAATAATAATAATGAAAATTATTTTTCAACATCAAAAGAGACCTCATCGGAGTTCGAGCACGGCGTCAATAACGGTGATAACCACACGTATGACGATGACCCGATAATGGTGGCCGTCATCGAAGCAGCTCGCGCTGTGGAAGAGGTTGAAGCAATCCAACATGTATATCGTAAGTATTTCACTTTGCAAAAACGAATGAATGGATTTTGCAAATTTTCGTAGTCTATACTTCATCAAGAATACGAACTGATAAGTTTAATTTAATAATGATAATCCAATTTTGAATAGCCGATCGAGGAGAAGCATCACCAGACACACTTGATACTAGAAATAATCAGTCGTGCGAGGCCGAAACATCATCACGTACGGTTGATTTACTCGATGCGTTGGATGGCCCCTCCGGTAACGGCGTCGAACCGACCGAGGATACCCCTGAAGAACAAGTCTTTCCGGAGAATCAATTAGGGCTATACCCTACGTTGATGGACGATGCGTGGTTTGAAGGGGTGATGAACCCAGGTAAATAATCGGAAGTGGTACAATACAGGACAAACGTGTGTATTAATATCTCCGACGAAAAATCAAATGTAATTTGGAATGAAAAATAAATACAACAAAAATGCAGATCGTCTATTTTCTTCAGGAATACAGAGGGGAGCTGGAATGCGGCGAAATCCCACCACATACAATGAGTTGCAACCACCGGGTATTCGAATTGAGATAATTCAGGAGACAGCGCGGTATTTCAAACGTTTTAAACTTCGTGGTCGGGAGACGACTCTACGTATTCGCGAGCCGCCACCAGAAATTAGTGTAATGAGCTGGCTCGAGGGAGCGTTCAGTGATCTTCTCACCCACATCACCAACTCCTGCGAGGGTGGGGATTATGTAGGAATATCGTTTACAGCGCGTAACTTGACACACGGCCCCGTATGGCTGTCTTTTCGACCAGCTCGTGATTACGAGTTCCAAGATTTATGGAACCTCATAAGAAGCGTTGCGCAGAGTTCGGAACCTTTTGACCTTAATGACGAATGCAACATAAAAACGTGCGTTGTGAAGGGTGTCGAGGGTCGTGGCTGACGGAAAGGATTAACACACGAGGGTGTAGCAAAAAGATCCATCTTGACAATATGTAACAACGACAATCTATGTTTACCACGATCGTTAGCGGCAGCGCTGGTGCACGCGGAACGGGGGGACATTCGCACGGGCGATTTACATACTAAGTGGCAACGGGTAAGACAAATCAATGGTTCGGACCAAAAAATTGCAGCGCTCGAGCTTACGCGACGTGCAAATGTTAGAGTACCGAAAAATGGCTGCGGTGTAAATGAAATCGCTCAATATCAGGAATACTTGGCACGAGACGGTATTGCAATTGTCGTCTTTGAGTTTTTGACCCTAGGACTACGTAATAGGAGATCGATTTTCAATGGTACGAAAACTGTAGTAAGCACTGCAGGACAGGTCCGCCACACATTGTATATTCTGTATTACGAACGCTCACACCATTTCCAACCAATTCTCAACCTTAGAGGGGCTGTCGGTAGCACTGGGTTCTGTACGTCGTGTGATACGTTATATCTAAGGTTAGATCATAGATGCGCCGGAAACAAAAGATGTACACGATGTCTCAGGGCGCCTCCGTGTGATCCTCGCACAGGAGATACGGTTAGATGCGCAGTGTGCGATCGTGTTTTTTTTCGGACAGGAATGCTTTAAAAATCATCGAACCCCCGAGCTCGCAAGGAAAAAGAAAAATGAACGGAGTGTTTGCGCAACTATTAAACGCTGCCCCGACTGTTTTTGCGCGATCAGACCACTAGTGAGAAAGAAAAAACATGTGTGCTCCGTAGGTTATTGCGCAACTTGTAAATCAGATCAACCATACAATCACTTGTGTTTCATGCAACCCCTCCCAAACGATCGAGAATTGAAAGACAAAATATTTATCTTTTATGATTTCGAAACGCAACAATGTACGCCGCTAGAGGGTACCACCGACACACGCGTGCATGAGCCGAACCTCTGTGTTGCACAACGCGTTTGTACAAACTGCTGCTACAATGACTCTATAGCGGAGCCATGTAAATTTTGCGGTATACATGAGTTTGTATACAGACACAGGCCAGTAGATCAACTGGTAGAGTTAGCTATGCAAGAAATTAAGGGCTTTTCCGGTGCAATCTCAATCGCCCATAACGCCCGGGGTTTCGACGCTCAATTCATTCTCCGGTATTTTATAAATGAAAAAAAGACGCAGTTACCATCACTAATCATGAACGGTACGAAAATTATCACTATGCGTATCGGTAAGCTCGTGTTTCTGGATAGTCTACACTACTTCCACATGTCTCTGAGTAAGCTCCCGAAGTCCTTTGGGTTAACTGATGCCCTAGCTAAAGGTACTTTTCCTCATCTCTTCAATACACCACAGAATCAGAATTATGTGGGGGAATTACCTCCAATGGAGTATTACTCACCCAATAGTATGTCAAAAACCGTGCGAAATAATGTATTCGAACCGTGGTATCGTGAATTGAAAAATACAGGTTATGTATTCGATTTTCAAAAAGAAATCGTAGCCTACTGTAAGAATGACGTTACAATATTGAGACAAGCCTGTATGGTTTTCCGGAAAATGTTCATAGCCAAAGGGTCTGTTTGTCCATTCGACGAGAGCACAACGATAGCATCCGCTTGCTTTCGCATTTTTAGGAAGAATTTCCTCAAGAACGATACGATTGGTATTATACCTAGAAATGGATACCGATGGGCCAATAATCAATCGAAAAAAGCAGTTAGCTGGCTTGTATGGATGGAGCATATTCTTGGACAGCGTATTATCCACGCGGGTCGATCGCGTGAGTTCAAGCTACCTATGAATTTAACGGTAGATGGTTACTACGAAACATCGAACGCTACACATGTACTACAGTTCCACGGTTGTTACTGGCACGGCTGTCTGAAATGTTTTTTGGCCGGTAGAGATCAGGCACAGGGTGACGGTGTATCCCTGAACGAACGGTACGAGAGAACGATAGCCGTGACTTATAAGATACGAAAAAGTGGTTACAACTTGACTGAGATTTGGGAGTGTGAATATGATCGTATGCTTGTCGCTAATGAACAAATGCGGGACTTCGTTCGAGATAATGATCTAGTTCAATCAGAACCGCTTAACCCCCGCGATGCTTTTTTCGGCGGTCGTACAGAGAACATGGTCACACTCTACGACGCTAAAGATGATGAGCAGATACGATACGTCGATGTATGTTCGTTATATCCATACGTTTGTAAATACGGTAAATTTCCCGTGGGGCACCCTAAAGTGTTTGTAAGCGATGAGTGTAAGGAGTTAATGGGTACTAATAATGATCTTACAAAAGTAGAAGGTCTTGTCAAATGCACTGTCTTACCGCCACGCAATCTTTACCACCCAGTGCTACCAGTGCGTATGCACCAGCGTTTGTTATTCGCTTTATGTCGTAGTTGTTGTGAAAGTATGAATCAGAGTGAGTGTACACATGAAAGACCTGAAGAGCGTTTGTTTAACGGTACATGGGTAGTCGACGAGTTGAGAAAAGCCGTATCATGCGGGTATAGAGTGCTTCATGTGGACGAAATTTGGCAATACGAGATAACACAGTATGACCGCGATTCACGTTCAGGCGGTCATTTCTCGGATTACATAAACACCTTCCTAAAAATTAAACAAGAATCTAGCGGCTGGCCTGTGGAGTGTGCGGGCAACGAAGAAGCTAAAACAAAATATATCGATGATTTTGAGCGATCAGAGGGGGTTAAACTAGATCGTGAAGCGATAACGAAAAACCCCGGGCTACGCCAAGTAGCAAAGTTGTGTCTGAACTCGTTTTGGGGAAAGTTTGGACAGCGTGAAAATTTGCCGCAAACCGTGATAGTTTCAACACGCGCAAAACTCGTGGAATTACTGACTAGTGCGGAGTACGAAATTACAGGTATCCTACCTGTAAGTCATCACATATTATATGTCAGTTACATTAAAAGGGACGAAACCGTAATCCCCTCAGGAATCGCGAACTCTGTAATCGCTGCGTATACAACAGCTCAGGCACGCTTAAAACTGTACAGTTATTTAGAGCGTTTGGATCGACGAGCACTTTACTGCGACACCGACTCGGTTATTTACGTGACAAACAATAATCCTGATGAATATGAACCACCAACAGGGCAGCTTTTAGGGGACCTTACAGACGAACTTGAACCAGGTTGTTATATCAAATCCTTCGTTTCCGGAGGACCTAAATTTTATTCGTTCATAACACGCGCGCCCAACGGTACTGAAGCGGAAGTTTGTAAAGTAAAAGGTATAACTCTCAATTTCGCGAATAATCAATTAATAAATTACAAAACAATACGCGGCGACTTAGTTGGCGACACGGTGGAACCTATCGAGGTGAAGTTTGACGCGATTCGTCGAACACCGTTCCATCACGTCGTCACCCGTGCGGAAAAAAAGAAATGTAAACCGTCGAGCGTTAAACGAAGACGAGACGGTGAATACGGTTCGCTGCCATACGGCTACAAAGTGTAATCTATTTTATCAAAATGTAAATAATGTAAATAATGTGGATAATGTAAATATTTATATTTTATATTAAAATAAAACGTTTGATAAATTTTCCTACCAGTCCAAGTCTTTATCACTCACAGCAATTATAATAATTGACTCATTCGTAGAGATGGACACGCGGTGGAAGCATCCCTGGACGTCAATGATCTGCGGCCCCACGGGTTGCGGTAAGACGTATTTTGTGAAAAAGTTCTTGAAATTCATCACCTGTATGAACAGTGAACCATTCGAGAGAATTATTTTCTATTATTCCGAGTGGCAACCTGCATACACGGAGTACGGTGCATCAATCGAGTTTCATGAGGGTTTACCACAGAGTACAGATTACGCTGGTGACCCACGGGCAAAACTCATAATAATCGACGATTTGATGCGTGAGGCATCTAACAATAGCGTTATAGATCTCTTTACTAAAGGTAGTCATCATAAAAATCTCAGTGTTATTTTCATTACGCAAAACATATTTCATCAGGGCCACGGGCAGCGCGATATCTCGCTGAATGCCAATTATATCGTTGTTTTTAAAAATCCCCGTGATCGTGCTCAAATACAGCATCTTGCACGCCAAGTATATCCTGAAAACCCTCGATTTTTACAAGAGGCCTATCACGATGCGACATCTAGACCCCATGGATACCTGTTGCTTGATTTGAAGCAGTCAACACCTGATAATTGTCGATTTCGTACATCCATTTTCCCCGATGACCCCCATCATTTCGTATACGTGCCGCGAAAAAAGTTAAAAAGCAGCTGCAACTCGGTTGAGCTACCAGTTCTACGCTTGTAATCCTCTCTATAGGATCATCAGTGCGAATAAGTTAAAAGAAGTGATACTGCGTGAGAGAATCGACAGTTTAACACGAGTGATGGCGCAAGGAGGTTCACCGCTCTGCAAAAAGCACATTACGATATTGAGAGCCCTTCAACATCTCAATAAGGAGCAGCGTGAAGCTGTTTTACGTAAAGCCGATTCCGGTATCGTGCGCTGTATTTGTGAGTGTGCCTTGAACGTTCTTTGTGGTAACGTGCCGTTAAAGACTGCTCAAAGGAAACAATTACGTCGTCACGCACCCATTCTCCGTCGTTTAGCCTCGAAAAACGGTGGTTGGAAGAGTAAAAAACGCTTTGTTGTCCAGAGTGGTGGGTTTCTGCCTCTCTTATTAGCACCAATACTGGGCACTGTGCTGTCAAATTTGATCAGCAAATAATGGAGCACGCGCGAAAAATGGTCCTGATACCGGAGGAGAATCTATCACAGATTGGTGCGCAGAGTCATCGACAGCCAACTCTTGACACTAATACGTCACGACCTCTGCAAGGAATTGACGCTGTGCTGACAGACTGGACACGGAGATGAATGAAATTTTGAATTCTACCGCATACAAGAATGAGCGAGAAAAGTGGCATGCATATCTGATTGTATTACAACGCTATCTTCATTTTGCCGATGACGAGAGAGCTGAGCAGTACCGTGCACTTATGACGAAAACAGATACTCGGTTGTCTGCTTCTGTTGAAGAAGATGTTCATACGCACGACAGTATGAACGATTCCATCATCATTGAAAGTATACCGACTAAATTCCGTAGCAAGGCTAAACTACTGCTACGTCGTTTGCGCGACGCGCCACCAGCACAGTTTTCTTGGGATTCTTCTGGTGTCGTGTCTATCTGTGGAGTACCAATTAAAGACTCAAATATCGTTGATCTCGTGAATGACGCTATGAGATCGAGGAAAACACCTAAACCAATAGGTCGATGTGCTTTTGCTAAATTTCTGAGAACGATGCATACACCAAGGGAATTCATCGGTAATGAAGAGCTGTGGATGGAATCGAGGGCTAATTCAACATTGCGTAATTCACAGCTCGAAAACGCTATCAGCAGCAGCAGCAGCAGCAGCAACAGCACCAATAGTGATGATGATGCTGCTGTTAGTCAAACGTCGTTTTACAGTGGTAGTGAAAGGAGATCAGATCAAAGTGGTGCTGGTTATAATAAGAAAAGACGTGTAACCTGGATTAACCTCAAATTATAATCATGAAAACATTGGAAAAGGTGTACTTTAATACAGCCCATGGAGCATCGTTTTCAGGTGCCGCGAATCTATTGCGTGTCGCGCGACAGAAGAGAATCTCCAAATTAAGGACGCAGCAGTGGCTTGAAGCGCAGGATGCTTACACAAAACACAAGCCTGTAAGACATCGGTTTCCCCGGCGTATATACAACGTCCGGAATATTGATGATTTTTGGGAGGCTGATCTTGTAGATCTTCGATCAATCAAGGATTATAATGATGGTTATGTTTACCTTCTCGTTGTTATCGATACTCTCAGTAAATTTGCCTGGATCCAACCGTTACGTGACAAGAGCGCTGCAACGGTAGCTAAAGCATTTAATGTCATATTATCGAAGAAGAATAGTAGCGGTAGATCACCCGTTTGCCTACAAACGGACAAGGGTAAAGAATTCATAGGTGCTGCATTCCAGTCCCTCTTAAAGAAAAAGAACATTCAATTTCGTGTTGCCCGCAACCCTGATGTAAAAGCCGCCATTGTCGAAAGATTCAATAGAACACTGAAGGAAAGAATGTGGCGTTATTTCACTTATTCCAGACAAAAACGTTACATCGATATTTTGCAGAATATTGTTTCAGCATACAATCATGCTACACACAGCAGTATAAAAATGACCCCTGCATCCGTAACTTTCGAGACAGCTGCAAGGGCACGGGATAATCTATTGCAGCGCTATAAGAAAACGAACTATTGCTCTCCTAAATATAATGTAGGTGATATGGTACGCATCAGTAGTGCAAAGGCAGCCTTCACGAAAGGTTACGAGAGTGGATGGAGTAACGAGTTATTTAAGGTTCACAGAGTTTCACACAGTATTTGTCCCGTGACATACACCTTACGCGATCTTCACGGCGAGGATATTGATGGGATATTTTATGAACCTGAGTTATCGCGGGTGAAAACGCCGAAGAAAAAGTAGGACTGACAAAATGAAGGAGGAGTTTTTCATTGTGTTACCCAGCAACAGTAGTATGAGTTATTACCCCGATAACTTAACAACACGATATACCACCCGATTACCACAATGCGTGTCTCTTCATGGTAGTTGGGCTGTTTCTTTAGCTGAAATACACATACCTATGACAATGTTGCATGTACCACCCGAGGGGGACCGAAACTTTATTAATATTGTAACGAACGTTGCAATACCAGGCACTGCGGCTGACATTGATTATACGAGTGTTCGTGAATCGGTACCACAGGGGGTATATCGCAGCATAGATACATTACTCGAGACAATTAACGAAATACCGTGTTTGGCGGGGCATCTGAAATTTCAATATGCACACAACGGATATGTTACAGTGACACGTATCTGTAAGTCATGCGAGAATATGGAGCACGCTTTTCATTTTTCCGACGTGTTGAATAAAGTTTTAGGATTCACTCACTCTCAGGATGTGGTGGTACAGAGAGAGTTCAAATACGTTGCTGACAGGCCCGCAAATCTAGCCAATGGCACTCCCAATATGATGTATGTTTATACTGATATCTGTGAACCCTATATTACCGGGGATGTGCACACACCTCTGCTACGGGTCGTACAAGCCGCAGCCGCTGATAATTGTAATTACGGGGCTGTAAAAATCAGAAGTTTTTCACCACCGCGCTATGTGCCTTTACTACGCACGAGTTTTCAAACAATTACGATTGATATAAGAGATGAATTTGGCGAACCAATGCCATTTGAGTACGGGACGCTGACGGTGACGTTACAATTCAAACGTACAGATTAGAACGATAAAATGACTTTCTACGACGAATACTTTGATTTACAAACGGGTGGCGGCCGCGGTGGTTATGGCGGTATCAGCCACGTCTATATAGGCTCACCGAATCAGCGAGGTCATGGTATAGGAAGTTTCCTAGGTGGTCTCTTTCGACGCATATTACCGCTCTTGAAACAAGGGGCCCGAGCTGTCGGTAAAGAGGCGTTGCGTTCAGGTGTCAACGTAGCCAGTGATATCCTGGATTCTGGTATGCACCCAAAAAAAGCATTCAAAACGCGCCTGCGCCAATCAGGGGAAAATCTGAAACGCAAGGCTGAAGAAAAAATCAACACGCTTATGCGGGGGTCAGGTTATAAAACTGGTAAAATTAATCAACTGATGCATTCTCTCGCGGGACGCGCAACACGACGCAGTGGTGTGAAAAAACGAAAGAAGACAGCAAAATCACGGAGACGCTCGAGCAACGAGCAAAAGAAGAAGACGCGGGGTAAGAGGAAGAAGACAGTCAACAGTAGAGCGAGAGGAGAGGGTGTCAAGAACCGTCGCAAGAAACCAAGAACAGTGAGGAATATTTTTGCCTAATTTCTTATTGTAAAAATGGCATTCTTACATACACACTCGTGTGAGTGTCTAAAATCGGAGCTTGAGCTATTCACACTACCACCAACGCAGACAACGATCGAGGGAACGCAATCAGTGTATTATAAGCCCATTTCATCGCTGACGGATGATTCACCGATAGAGTTTGTCGTACCAGGACAAGGCGATGAGTACATTGATCTTGCACATACTATGCTAAGTATGCGAGTTAAATAGAGGCACCCCCAGGTACAAAAGAGGATCCAATTAAAGTAGGACCCATCAATAATTTTATGCATTCGATGTTCAATCAGGTTGATGTATTTCTCAATCAGAAACTCGTATCACCGCCCAATAATGCTTATGCATACAGAGCGTATATTGAAACGCTCTTGAATTACGGCCCGGGTGCAAAGTCTTCGCATCTCACGAGTGTTCTATGGTATAACGATACACCTGGAAAAATGGATGACGTGAACGATGGTAATACCGGTCTTACAAGTCGACGGAGCGTCTTAGGGACTAGTAAAACGGTCGATCTTCTAGGACATCTGCACTGTGATATCTTTAACCAGGAGAGATTTTCGCTAAACGGTGTTGAGATGAGGTTACGATTTGTGCGAACTAACAACGCTTTTTGTCTCATGACTGGCTCGAAGAATTGTACGGTACGAATCACGGAGGCGTCGCTAGTCGTACGACGCGTTAAGATAGCACCTGGTATACTCCTTGCGCATGCAAGAGCTCTATCTAAATCCACAGCCAAGTATCCTCTGACACGCGTCGAGGTTAAAGCTATATCCATGCATGCGGGTGTCCATGGTGATACTCTTGATAACGTGATACTCGGTCAACTACCAAAACGTATAATCGTCGGTTTTGTCGATAATAAAGCTTTCAATGGTGATCGCGCCATGAATCCATTCAATTTTCATCATTACAACATTAATTATCTCTCGCTGTATGCGGACGGCCTGCAAATACCGTCACGACCTCTACAACCAAATTTTCTAGACGACTCCATGTACGTGGATGCATACCACACACTCTTCTCGGGTACAGGCATACACTTTTTGAATGAGGGTAACTGCATTTCACGCACGATCTACCCCTACGGTTATTGTTTATACGCGTTTGATCTTACAACCGATCTCTCAGCCAATAGCAATACTCATTGGAATCTCGTAAGACACGGTAGTGTCCGAATAGAAGTACGTCTTGCAGAAGCTCTGGCTTCAACAATTAATTGCATTGTGTACGCTGAATACGATAATGTTTTAGAGATTGACTCATCCCGACAGGTAATTGTGGACTATAGCGGTTGAATACCTATTGAAATCATATATTCACAGAGAGAACCGCGACTAGTGTCAGTTAGCGTTCATACCTTGAGGTATCACGATCGTGCAATACATCATGAATATCATCATCGATATACAGGGTCTGAAGGATAGAGCTAACGAGTTTATTCTAAAAGAAATAGCTGTAATATCTGTCAACGCTGATTTTAGCGCACACTGGATCATATCACCACCCCATGCGTATAAAAGTTTACCACCTAGTGTAAAGAGACAAAACACATGGTTGATCAATAATCATCACGGTATAGAGTGGTCCGACGGGGAAACATCTCTACGCGCTGTTGAGAGCGTTTTGAAGAGAATCGCCGTGCAGGTCGACCGTATATTTACCAGAGGAACTGATAAAGCGAATTATTTAACACAGCTAACCGGATGTTTCGTTATAAATTTGGAAGAAGACGCAACGGACCCGTCATTCCGTAATTTACCATCGTGCAACACTCTCTGTGTCTATCATAGTGTATTGTGTAGAAATAGCTCGTATAGGTGTGCTCTAAATAGTGCTGCAAAAATAAAAAAGTAGCTTTGTCAGAGCGATCGTATCAATTCTCTGTGGGAGTATAGGACAACTACAACGTGGTACGTCGGATTAGGCTCACGCAAGGAACTCGGCGTATCTCATGAACAGCCTGCAAATACTACGGGCACTTCAGAGTATCAAGAACCATACTATCGGTGTCTATCCTGCCGATCGCATCCCGAGGGTGTGGACGAAACCGATTGCAATTGTCGTTAACACAGATGGCCACAAGCAGCCCGGAACACACTGGGTCGCCATGTACGTCGATCGAGCTGGAAATGGATGGTATTTCGATAGCTACGGATTACCACCCGTCATCCCTCAACATCTCCAACGACTCCGACGAAACTGCAAACTCTTTCGCTACAGCACCTCTCAACTACAGAGTCCTGAATCAGAATTTTGCGGGCATTATTGTATTATGTTTCTTCATTTCATGTCTACAGGCCTTGGGATTCATCGTTTCAGAAGCGTATTTTCAAATAATTTGTCGAGCAATGATAAAATAATAGGAGAATACTATAAAGAGTATTCCCGCAAGCATGAGCAGACTAAGTATCAGAATAAACAATTTAACGTTTGTGTGCAAAGATGTTGCTCACGGTCTCGTTAATTGCAAAATGAAGGAGAAAATACATAATTAAACAAAGAAGAAGGAACGCAGGGGGGATGGCCTTCAACAGTGGTGTCAGTGACACCGCGCTCGTTGACCCGCAGCTGCAAGAATATTGTGTTACATGCACACGTGTCTTCAAGACAATCCGATGATTCAGCTAACGCTGCAGTAAATTAATAATGTCAGAGTGGGGGTAACACACCGATGATGATGAGGTTTTTTAAAATCGAGCGACGAATATTCATTCGCAGTCGAGCCGTCTTAGATACTACTTCTTCTCCTTTGAATCTATATGCGCAAAAAACGTCTTATTCTGAAGTCTCGAATAGAAAAACTCTTGCAAGACATTGAAGCAATCAAAGTTTTGATTCAAACAAGAACAGAATTACGATATTTAGCGCGTGAAATAAAAGTGCTCAAACTACAAGATGGATTTATCGACGATCAACAAAGTGGGTAGACCCGAGGCGTATTTGCCATTGAAAAAATTGGCGAAGCTGACAATCGAAAAAGAATATATCGTCACGGGTATGAGGGTAGCTCAAACCAAGTGGGGTGCACGTATTGCCGTGGATCTTCAGGACGAATTTACATGTTTTCTACCATCGAGATTTGTCGATGTGTTTGCAAAGAACGATGAGCTCTTCCAACAAATGATTGTCTCCGCGAGTGAAAATCAATTACTTATGGTGTACTATGGTTCCAAGTACAATCATTTGGAGTTCAAGCAAGCCCCTGTATGAGCACTTCTCAGGTAGATAAAACAACAGATTTTTACAGGTATATGACAGCGTACGATTTCTGGTACTGTGTTTGTTACTGTCTATTCTGTTTGCAATTTAGACGAGCCACGGTATGTTTGAACCTACTAGCACCAGGGCGTGATAGAGCCCTAGGTCGCATTTGTGTATATCTATGCTCCATCGAAGTTCACCACCAGCAGCGTCATCATACCATAGTGTTACAAATATATATAAACCAATGTAAATAAAAATATGTAAAATATATTCCAATAAATGTGAAAAGGTGGTGCGCTATGGCGACACACTGCTCCGACCGACCCCCCACTCCTACATCCCACTTCTCACAAAGAGGAGTGGGGATAGGAGTGGGGATAGGAGTGGAGGTCGCCATAGCGCACCGCTTACTACTAACCTGAATACGTATCTATTTATTTATTTATTTCATGATTTATTCATCTTATTTATTTAGTTTTTTCTTGTTTTCACGCTTGGGATATTGCTTAATGGGTGCATACGTAGTATCGTATACATTTATTATTAAATTTAATATAAAAAATCATATCATTTATCATAATACTCTAGAACATGAGATAAACATATAGGATTTCGATCGTAAATTTATGTTAGTACTTCGTAAACTCATGAACCAAAGTCCGTATTCGGAACGATAGAATTTTGAAAAATCGTTTTCTATCAATTATTTTCACCAGGGATTCTACGTTTAGACGTTCCATATTTTTAAATTCACTATCTTAGCCATTCAGTATTTTGGTAATTCGCTATTTTGACCCCCAATCCAAAGTAGGGTATTTATTTTCTTCGATTTCTGCACCTCGAATCTCGCCACTTTACAATTCTTGAAGACTGTAGCTACCCAAGTAAAAAAATTATATGAAAATTGTATAAAAATTATATATAATGATCTACATATAGAAGCTGTATACGAAAGTGGACACATACATTTTCTTTTACATTTTCGATACAATACTTATGAAGATTCTATTAAAATTATATATAGTGTAATATAATTTTTGTGAATTTAATATAACGCTTCTACAAAAATCGTTTTATAAAATCTGCAGACTATATATAAATAAAATGCATTGTATAGTCCTTCTATATGTCCATTATCTGATACAGACTATAAATATTGACTTATATATGATTTTCCCACGCGAGTAGGTCGGCAAAAGCCGCTTGCTCTTGAATGGGTCGCATTTTTTTTTCCGGCGCCAGATCACCAGACACCCTAATAAAATAAAAAAAAAACTCTTGGGGATGTTAGCTTTGTAGTGTTTTCGGAATTATGAGAGATTTACACTACATCGTAAAGTCGGGTCGATGAGTGTGACATTAAAACAAGTTAATGTCTCGATAATAATGGTAGCTCGTCTGATCTGTTCTTACCTGACCAACATAACGTCAAGTATGTATTATTCATTCACGCCAATCGAGCAACGGCACCGGTTATTAGTCCTCGCAAAAGATTAGAATTGAATTGTCGTACAGTTACGTTTAGGTGCCGACCTAAGCCGGTAATTGAATTATGTATTGTGGAATTCGAGACGACTTATATTTTTAAGTACTTATACCTGCATCGACGGGCGCCGTTTTATGACCCATCGTTGTCACGACCCGTCCATGGGCCACGTCAACACCTGCAGCTTTAATTTCTGAAGACGTGTCGAAATAATCGTGTGCAAACTTCAATAGCTGAGAAAAACCCAAAGCTACAAGGGTCATAACAACGGCAATTGTACGGGACAATGGTAACGATGACTGTCACGGTGGTTGCACGTCCAGTTATATATCACACTTAAAGACTTTTGAAATGATTGTTATAACTCCCGTCGATGTTTAGAGACAGTGGATACACTGCTGGAAATTTCATCGCCCAATGTTAAATCTCTATAGGTCTTTCTCTCTCTCTCTCTTTCTAATATAGCTCTGTCTCTCTCGGGCTGTGTTTCTTTTGTTTCATGAAAAAAACGGCTATGTCGCATGAAGACCCAGAAGCTTAGACCAATTTTACGATATTTCCGCGTATTCTCTCCAAATACAGACCCTATTCGTCGTACTGTTCGGAAGAATATAGCTTCCGAAAAAGGGGGGCGGGGCGGGGGGCAGGGTGTATCACTGTCTCTTAAGGGGATATCCCCCTGCCACCTGGAACCACAGTCGCAGAATTTTTTCCCTCATTCAAAATAACATTTAAAAAAGATTACGTTCAAGATTTGCGATACACTGGGAAATTTTTTTAAATTTTGACTTTCGAATTTCGAAAGAAAAAAAAATGTTGACTTCATATTCTTATTTGAGACGAAAAGTTGAGCGATGAAAGAAATTTTCGCCGTGATCACCTGGGGAATAATGTTACTGTGTTTGGCAGGGGGGATTCCCTTAAGTAATTGAACTCAATTATAATATATTGTACCGGTTAAAAAAAATACTCAACATGTTCGAATCCAGGAGAAAAAAATTCTAAAGGACCTGTCTAGGTTTGCGAATGGATCTATCATTCCATACAGAAGGTACGTAGGCGTTAGGACTAGAAACACTCGTTGCTGGTATTGTTTCATTTCTGTTTGTACCCGTATTTCAGAAATTCCGACGGAAGCCAACGTAAGCAAAGCATTATGTCGTTGGACTTATTGCAGGTAATTCGCGAAGGCCGTTTGAGGTCCTTCAGAGTGCCCGTGCGACGAACCCTTAGGTGGTCAGTGATTAGTACCTTCCCCTTCCGCTCTTGTTTCGGCAATGTGTCAAGGATCAATGCACCGAAAAATTGGCACAAAGTATAAATACCGGAGCATCCCTTGAAATTTCATCATTCGTCAGTGAACCAAAGTGCGAGTAGTTGCTAACGAAATCAACGTCTTGTGTCTCCAACTCTCCAAAGTCAAGTTCACAAGTGAAAAAAAAATACACCATGAATATCGCCGTGTGCTGCAACCCATTAAAACTGGAAAGAGGGTATCACCATTTCCAAGTTTTTCCCATCGATGAACGATTGAGGGATTGATTCTGGGAGTTCCTCGAGGACGGCGGGACGCACACGTGTTTCCGGTGCCGATTAAAAATGCTGAGAGATTTGGTAGAATTGGACCCTTCAATCCTTGAGACGGATGTGGTAAGTTTCTCTTAAGTTTTTATTTAATATTAGTAGATTATGCTAAGTAGTTCTTCATAAGAGAATTTGCATTTGATGTTGTTTGGTTTTGAGTTTAACGCTAATCGGTCAAGGGCTTCAGGATTTACGAAATTTTGAATTTTGCAAAAAATTTTTACGTAAGAAAAGCTTAAAAACTGTAAGAAGATAAATTGTCCCCACTTTGGCCATACGCTAGATAATTTCGTTATTCAGCAAAGTATGTTTCAGAATTTTTTCAGATTTGTTAATTATGGCATTCAAGATGTCACAGTAAAAATATATTTAAAAAAAATTGCTTTGAAATAAATTGAAAAAGTCTTTGTGTAGTTGAGGTCCAGTCAAATCCAGGTCCAAACTTCTGTAACAATTATTGCTGAAACTCGATATTATTCGTATCTCTGGGAGCCTTTTTTCCCGTCAATTTCTCTTTCAATTTTCTAATGAATCTGAATTCATACAGATTCGTGCCCAATCATCATCGCTACTTCAAACATTAATTTGTTGACTTCAGCGATTCGAGATCCGGGCCCTGCATGAACTTTGATTCATCAGAAATTGCAAGATCATTTTTTATTGTAGATAATATGTATATGTAATAATAATGATATCTAACGAAAAATTATAATTAATATTTGTCAACAGATGCCAATTGTCCTGCAAGACGCTAAATTCATCCTCGAAGACAATTCGGACTATTCGGACGATGAGGACGATGAAGACGATGAAGATGATGAAGATGATGAAGACGATATAAACAATGAAGGAAATGAAGACAATGAAGACAATGGAGTATATGAAGAAGATGAAGAAGATGAAGAAGATGAAGAAGATGAAGAAGATGAAGAAGATGAAGAAGGTGAAGAAGATGAAGAAGATGAAGAAGATGGAGAAGATGAAGAAGATGAAGAAGATGAAGAAGATGAAGAAGATAAAGAAGATGAAGAAGATGAAGAAGATAAAGAAGATGAAGAAGATGAAGAAGATGAAGACAAGAAAGAAGATGAAGAAGATGAAGAAGATGAAGAAGATGAAGACAAGAAAGAAGATGAAGAAGATAAAGAAGATGAAGACAAGGAAGAAGATGAAGAAGATGAAGACAAGGAAGAAGATGGAGACTAGAAAGAAGATGAAGAAGATGAAGACAAGGAAGAAGATGAAGAAGATGGAGAAGATGAAGAAGATGAAGAAGATGAAGACCATGTACACTATGTACATTCTGTAGACGTGGTATACTATGAAGAAGATCCGATCCGATGAAAAAAATTTGAATCGAAACCTTCGATACATTTTTCCATTTCGTAGCACCTAAGCACCATTATTGTATCTAGCTGCTTGGCTTCATTTAATCAATATTATTAATAAAGTACCGATTATGTGTATATTAAATACACTAAAAACATGAATAATCTATTTTTTTCCACAAAATTCACCATTTTTCATGTTTTATTTAACCTATAATGTCGGGGTAACAATGTATGATACGTACAGTCCCGCCAATCGTGAGTTTCGAAGAAAATTCAAATTACTTCCTGATGGGATAAAAATTGGAAAAAAATAATCGATATTACACGTGCTGAACAATAAAATTGTGCATCGTAATAATTCCAAAATTTTATCAACAAATTTTTGAAAAAAACAATTGTTCAACAAACAATCAGTAAACCTAACTTTTTTTTTAATAAAAATAATATGTTAATTTCTTTGAAAACGTATGAATTTTTTCAGATTTTTTCCTTCGTTTTGTTTATAATTTTTTTTATTTAAAAAAATGTGCGCGAAATAACGAATTTTGGATATGTGTGTTCGGCATAAAAGCATCTACTACACTCAAGATTTTTTTGCAAAATGCATCTAAAATTTGTGATACGCTGCGCGATTTAAAAAAAAAAATCAACATGAAGAAAAAAAGCTGAAAAAATTCATACGCATTCAAACAAATTAACATATTATTTTCATGAAAAATAAGTTAAGTTAACTGTTTATTTGTTCAACAATTGTTCGTTTTACCAATTTGTTGATAACATTTTGGGACTATTATAATGCGAAATCAATATTCTCAGCACGTTTTATATGCATCTGTTTCTTTCGATTTTTATCCCACCGGTAAGTGATCAAAATTGTCTCTGAAACTCACTTTTGGGGGGACTGTACCTATGATACATCCTTAACGTCTCTAAAAAGAAAGAAAAAATGCATTTTCCATGGCCCAAAGGGAAAAACTGAATTCAGAATTCATTGTATGATACTTACCAGGCATTATTTCACAGCAAAATCAATGAAAATTTTTTTGTGCGGAAAGGACTTTGGATATTAGTTGGGTAGAAGTACCGGTTGTGGCCACTTCAAGAATTTTTCTCATTTTCAAGTACTTGTCATTAAGACCAAATATAATAAAATTGTTTTAAACTCATACTTTTTATATCTAAGAAGAATACAATTCCAGATTTCTAGCATTAAAATCTTAATATGTGTTGCAAAATACTGGAAAATATAAAAAAGTAAGACCATAGCCGTTTCACCAGTTCTGGCCACCTATCCACCGGTTTTAACCACGGTCATGTACCGGTTTTGGCCATGCTCAAGATGAGAATAACTTAATATTTATTGTACTTGAAATATTTTTTAAGGCGTGTTTAATCAATGAAAATCGTATTCTTGTGAAAGCATGCAATTGCTCTACATAAAAATGTCCTTAAAGCACAGATACCATCTGTGAACCTAACTCACTAATCTTTTTTCACATTCGTCTCCTTCGTTTTGCACGAGTCACGTCATATTTTGCACATAGTCGTACATCGTATTAATGTTTTACTCATTACACTTTTATTTTTATTTTTACCACTGTTTTTTCCAAACGTCAATTGTCGAATTGCATAACGATGAAAATGTTCAACGAAAGAGGTGCTCTACCGCTTTACCTTTTTTTTAACTCGACATTTACAGGGATACATTTTCCCCAGCGTTTTTTAGTGTTTTTTCATAGCATCTTCATGAATATATAAATTGATTGTGTAATCGTGACGAAAAAACCAATTATTTCATTATCGTGGCCATATGCGGGGCAATTGCTTATTCTATGTACCAGTTGTGGCTATCGTATTTTTTATAAATTCGTAGCTTTATTAAAAACTTTCAGTACATCAATATTTGCGGTGACGCCTTTTAAGATTAATGCGTGCAAAGCTGCATGCAATCCGCTAACTATGTAACCTGAATACGTATCTATTTATTTATTTATTTCATGATTTATTCATCTTATTTATTTAGTTTTTTCTTGTTTTCACGCTTGAGATATTGCTTAATGGGTGCATACGTAGTATCGTATACATTTATCATTAAATTTAATATAAAAAATCATATCATTTATCATAATACTCTAGAACATGAGAGAAACATATAGGATTTCGATCGTTAATTTATGATAGTACTTCGTAAACTCATGAACCAAAGTCCGTATTCGGAACGATAGAATTTTGAAAAATCGTTTTCTATCAATTATTTTCACCAGGGATTCTACGTTTAGATGTTCCATATTTTTAAATTCACTATCTTAGCCGATCAGTATTTTGGTAATTCGCTATTTTGACCCCCAACCCAAAGTAGGGTATTTATTTTCTTCGATTTCTGCACCTCGAATCTCGCCACTTTACAATTCTTGAAGACTGTAGCTACCCAAGTAAAAAAATTATATGAAAATTGTATAAAAATTATATATAATGATCTACATATAGAAGCTGTATACGAAAGTGGACACATACATTTTCTTTTACATTTTCGATACAATACTTATGAAGATTCTATTAAAATTATATATAGTGTAATATAATTTTTGTGAATTTAATATAACGCTTCTACAAAAATCGTTTTATAAAATCTGCAGACTATATATAAATAAAATGCATTGTATAGTCCTTCTATATGTCCATTATCTGATACAGACTATAAATATTGACTTATATATGATTTTCCCACGCGAGTAGGTCGGCAAAAGCCGCTTGCTCTTGAATGGGTCGCATTTTTTTTTCCGGCGCCAAATCACCAGACACCCTAATAAAATAAAAAAAAAACTCTTGGGGATGTTAGCTTTGTAGTGTTTTCGGAATTATGAGAGATTTACACTACATCGTAAAGTCGGGTCGATGAGTGTGACATTAAAACAAGTTAATGTCTCGATAATAATGGTAGCTCGTCTGATCTGTTCTTACCTGACCAACATAACGACAAGTATGTATTATTCATTCACGCCAATCGAGCAACGGCACCGGTTATTAGTCCTCGCAAAAGATTAGAATTGAATTGTCGTACAGTTACGTTTAGGTGCCGACCTAAGCAGGTAATTGAATTATGTATTGTGGAATTCGAGACGACTTATATTTTTAAGTACTTATACCTGCATCGACGGGCGCCGTTTTATAACCCATCGTTGTCACGACCCGTCCATGGGCCACGTCAACACCTGCAGCTTTAATTTCTGAAGACGTGTCGAAATAATCGTGTGCAAACTTTAATAGCTGAGAAAAACCCAAAGCTACAAGGGTCATAACAACGGCAATTGTACGGGACAATGGTAACGATGACTGTCACGGTGGTTGCACGTCCAGTTATATATCACACTTAAAGACTTTTGAAATGATTGTTATAACTCCCGTCGATGTTTAGAGACAGTGGATACACTGCTGGAAATTTCATCGCCCAATGTTAAATCTCTATAGGTCTTTCTCTCTCTCTCTCTTTCTAATATAGCTCTGTCTCTCTCGGGCTGTGTTTCTTTTGTTTCATGAAAAAAACGGCTATGTCGCATGAAGACCCAGAAGCTTAGACCAATTTTACGATATTTCCGCGTATTCTCTCCAAATACAGACCCTATTCGTCGTACTGTTCGGAAGAATATAGCTTCCGAAAAAGGGGGGCGGGGCGGGGGGCAGGGTGTATCACTGTCTCTTAAGGGGATATCCCCCTGCCACCTGGAACCACAGTCGCAGAATTTTTTCCCTCATTCAAAATAACATTTAAAAAAGATTACGTTCAAGATTTGCGATACACTGGGAAATTTTTTTAAATTTTGACTTTCGAATTTCGAAAGAAAAAAAAATGTTGACTTCATATTCTTATTTGAGACGAAAAGTTGAGCGATGAAAGAAATTTTCGCCGTGATCACCTGGGGAATAATGTTACTGTGTTTGGCAGGGGGGATTCCCTTAAGTAATTGAACTCAATTATAATATGTTGTACCGGTTAAAAAAAATACCCAACATGTTCGAATTCAGGAGAAAAAAATTCTAAAGGACCTGTCTAGGTTTGCGAATGGATCTATCATTCCATACAGAAGGTACGTAGGCGTTAGGACTAGAAACACTCGTTGCTGGTATTGTTCCATTTCTGTTTGTACCCGTATTTCAGAAATTCCGACGGAAGCCAACGTAAGCAAAGCATTATGTCGTTGAACTTATTGCAGGTAATTCGCGAAGGCCGTTTGAGGTCCTTCAGAGTGACCGTGTGACGAACCCTTAGGTGGTCAGTGATTAGTACCTTCCCCTTCCGCTCTTGTTTCGGCAATGTGTCAAGGATCAATGCACCGAAAAATTGGCACAAAGTATAAATACCGGAGCATCCCTTGAAATTTCATCATTCGTCAGTGAACCAAAGTGCGAGTAGTTGCTAACGAAATCAACGTCTTGTGTCTCCAACTCTCCAAAGTCAAGTTCACAAGTGAAAAAAAAATACACCATGAATATCGCCGTGTGCTGCAACCCATTAAAACTGGAAAGAGGGTATCACCATTTCCAAGTTTTTCCCATCGATGAACGATTGAGGGATTGATTCTGGGAGTTCCTCGAGGACGGCGGGACGCACACGTGTTTCCGGTGCCGATTAAAAATGCTGAGAGATTTGGTAGAATTGGACCCTTCAATCCTTGAGACGGATGTGGTAAGTTTCTCTTAAGTTTTTATTTAATATTAGTAGATTATGCTAAGTAGTTCTTCATAAGAGAATTTGCATTTGATGTTGTTTGGTTTTGAGTTTAACGCTAATCGGTCAAGGGCTTCAGGATTTACGAAATTTTGAATTTTGCAAAAAATTTTTACGTAAGAAAAGCTTAAAAACTGTAAGAAGATAAATTGTCCCCACTTTGGCCATACGCTAGATAATTTCGTTATTCAGCAAAGTATGTTTCAGAATTTTTTCAGATTTGTTAATTATGGCATTCAAGATGTCACAGTAAAAATATATTTAAAAAAAATTGCTTTGAAATAAATTGAAAAAGTCTTTGTGTAGTTGAGGTCCAGTCAAATCCAGGTCCAAACTTCTGTAACAATTATTGCTGAAACTCGATATTATTCGTATCTCTGGGAGCCTTTTTTCCCGTCAATTTCTCTTTCAATTTTCTAATGAATCTGAATTCATACAGATTCGTGCCCAATCATCATCGCTACTTCAAACATTAATTTGTTGACTTCAGCGATTCGAGATCCGGGCCCTGCATGAACTTTGATTCATCAGAAATTGCAAGATCATTTTTTATTGTAGATAATATGTATATGTAATAATAATGATATCTAACGAAAAATTATAATTGATATTTGTCAACAGATGCCAATTGTCCTGCAAGACGCTAAATTCATCCTCGAAGACAATTCGGACTATTCGGACGATGAGGACGATGAAGACGATGAAGATGATGAAGATGATGAAGACGATATAGACAATGAAGGAAATGAAGACAATGAAGACAATGGAGTATATGAAGAAGATGAAGAAGATGAAGACAAGGAAAAAGATGAAGAAGATGAAGAAGATGAAGAAGATGAAGAAGGTGAAGAAGATGAAGAAGGTGAAGAAGATGAAGAAGATGGAGAAGATGAAGAAGATGAAGAAGATGAAGAAGATAAAGAAGATGAAGAAGTTAAAGAAGATGAAAAAGATGAAGAAGATGAAGAAGATAAAGAAGATGAAGACAAGAAAGAAGATGAAGAAGATAAAGAAGATGAAGACAAGGAAGAAGATGAAGACTAGAAAGAAGATGAAGAAGATGAAGACAAGGAAGAAGATGAAGAAGATGGAGAAGATGAAGAAGATGAAGAAGATGAAGACCATGTACACTATGTACATCCTGTAGACGTGGTATACTATAAAGAAGATCCGATCCGATGAAAAAAATTTGAATCGAAACCTTCGATACATTTTTCCATTTCGTAGCACCTAAGCACCATTATTGTATCTAGCTGCTCGGCTTCATTTGATCAATATTATTAATAAAGTACCGATTATGTGTATATTAAATACACTAAAAACATGAATAATCTATTTTTTTCCACAAAATTCACCATTTTTCATGTTTTATTTAACCTATAATGTCGGGGTAACAATGTATGATACGTACAGTCCCGCCAATCGTGAGTTTCAAAGAAAATTCAAATTACTTCCTGATGGGATAAAAATTGGAAAAAAATAATCGATATTATACGTGCTGAACAATAAAATTTTGCATCGTAATAATTCCAAAATTTTATCAACAAATTTTTGAAAAAAACAATTGTTCAACAAACAATCAGTAAACCTAAATTTTTTTTTAATAAAAATAATATGTTAATTTCTTCGAAAACGTATGAATTTTTTCAGATTTTTTCCTTCGTTTTGTTTCCAATTTTTTTTATTTAAAAAAATGTGCGCGAAATAACGAATTTTGGATATGTGTGTTCGGCATAAAAGCATCTACTACACTCAAGATTTTTTTGCAAAATGCATCTAAAATTTGTGATCCTCTGCGCGATTTAAAAATAAAAATCAACATGAAGAAAAAAAGCTGAAAAAATTCATACGCATTCAAACAAATTAACATATTATTTTCATGAAAAATAAGTTAAGTTAACTGTTTATTTGTTCAACAATTGTTCGTTTTACCAATTTGTTGATAACATTTTTGGACTATTATAATGCGAAATCAATATTCTCAGCACGTTTTATATGCATCTGTTTCTTTCGATTTTTATCCCACCGCTAAGTGATCAAAATTGTCTCTGAAACTCACTTTTGGGGGGACTGTACCTATGATACATCCTTAACGTCTCTAAAAAGAAAGAAAAAATGCTTTTTCCATGGCCCAAAGGGAAAAACTGAATTCAGAATTCATTATATGATACTTACCAGGCATTATTTCACAGCAAAATCAATGAAAATTTTTTTGTGCGGAAAGGACTTTGGATATTAGTTGGGTAGAAGTACCGGTTGTGGCCACTTCAAGAATTTTTCTCATTTTCAAGTACTTGTCATTAAGACCAAATATAATAAAATTGTTTTAAACTCATACTTTTTATATCTAAGAAGAATACAATTCCAGATTTCTAGCATTAAAATCTTAATATGTGTTGCAAAATACTGGAAAATATAAAAAAGTAAGACCATAGCCGTTTCACCAGTTCTGGCCACCTATCCACCGGTTTTAACCACGGTCATGTACCGGTTTTGGCCATGCTTAAGATGAGAATAACTTAATATTTATTGCACTTGAAATATTTTTTAAGGCGTGTTTAATCAATGAAAATCGTATTCTTGTGAAAGCATGCAATTGCTCTACACAAAAATGTCCTTAAAGCACAGATACCATCTGTGAACCTAACTCACTAATCTTTTTTCACATTCGTCTCCTTTGTTTTGCACGAGTCACGTCATATTTTGCACATAGTCGTACATCGTATTAATGTTTTACTCATTACACTTTTATTTTTATTTCTACCACTGTTTTTTCCAATCGTCAATTGTCGAATTGCATAACGATGGAAATGTTCAACGAAAGAGGCGCTCTACCGCTTTACCTTTTTTTTAACTCGACATTTACAGGGATACATTTTCCTCAGCGTTTTTTAGTGTTTTTTCATAGCATCTTCATGAATATATAAATTGATTGTGTAATCGTGACGAAAAAACCAATTATTTCATTATCGTGGCCATATGCGGGGCAATTGCTTATTCTATGTACCAGTTGTGGCTATCGTATTTTTTATAAATTCATAGCTTTATTAAAAACTTTCAGTACATCAATATTTGCGGTGACGCCTTTTAAGATTGATGCGTGCAAAGCTGCATGCAATCCGCTAACTATGTAACCTGAATACGTATCTATTTATTTATTTATTTCATGATTTATTCATCTTATTTATTTAGTTTTTTCTTGTTTTCACGCTTGGGATATTGCTTAATGGGTGCATACGTAGTATCGTATACATTTATTATTAAATTCAATATGAAAAATCATATCATTTATCATAATACTCTAGAACATGAGAGAAACATATAGGATTTCGATCGTTAATTTATGATAGTACTTCGTAAAGTCATGAACCAAAGTGCGTATTCGGAACGATAGAATTCTAAAAAATCGTTTTCTATCAATTATTTTCACCAGGGATTCTACGTTTAGACGTTCCATATTTTTAAATTCACTATCTTAGCCATTCAGTATTTTGGTACCTCGCTATTTTGACCCCCAACCCAAAGTAGGGTATTTATTTTCTTCGATTTCTGCACCTCGAATCTCGCCACTTTACAATTCTTGAAGACTGTAGCTACCCAAGTGAAAAAATTATATGAAGATTGTATAAAAATTATATATAATGATCTACATATGAAGCTGTATACGAAAGTGGACACATACATTTTCTTTTACATTTTCGATACAATACTTATGAAGATTCTATTAAAATTATATATAGTGTAATATAATTTTTGTGAATTTAATATAACGCTTCTACAAAAATCGTTTTATAAAATCTGCAGACTATATATAAATGAAATGCATTGTATGGTCCTTCTATATGTCCATTGTCTGATACAGACTATAAATATTGACTTATATATGATTTTCCCACGCGAGTAGGTCGGCAAAAGCCGCTTGCTCTTGAATGGGTCGCATTTTCTTTTCCGGCGCCAAATCACAAGACACCCTAATAAAATAAGAAAAGAACTCTTGGGGATGTTAGCTTTGTAGTGTTTTCGGAATTATGAGAGATTTACACTACATCGGAAAGTCGGGTCGATGAGTGTAACATTAAAACAAGTTAATGTCTCGATAATAATGGTAGCTCGTCTGATCTGTTCTTACCTGACCAACATAACGTCAAGTATGTATTATTCATTCACGCCAATCGAGCAACGGCACCGGTTATTAGTCCTCGCAAAAGATTAGAATTGAATTGTCGTACAGTTACGTTTAGGTGCCGACCTAAGCCGGTAATTGAATTATGTATTGTGGAATTCGAGACGACTTATATTTTTAAGTACTTATACCTGCATCGACGGGCGCCGTTTTATGACCCATCGTTGTCACGACCCGTCCATGGGCCACGTCAACACCTGCAGCTTTAATTTCTGAAGACGTGTCGAAATAATCGTGTGCAAACTTCAATAGCTGAGAAAAACCCAAAGCTACAAGGGTCATAACAACGGCAATTGTACGGGACAATGGTAACGATGACTGTCACGGTGGTTGCACGTCCAGTTATATATCACACTTAAAGACTTTTGAAATGATTGTTATAACTCCCGTCGATGTTTAGAGACAGTGGATACACTGCTGGAAATTTCATCGCCCAATGTTAAATCTCTATAGGTCTTTCTCTCTCTCTCTCTCTTTCTAATATAGCTCTGTCTCTCTCGGGCTGTGTTTCTTTTGTTTCATGAAAAAAACGGCTATGTCGCATGAAGACCCAGAAGCTTAGACCAATTTTACGATATTTCCGCGTATTCTCTCCAAATACAGACCCTATTCGTCGTACTGTTCGGAAGAATATAGCTTCCGAAAAAGGGGGGCGGGGCGGGGGGCAGGGTGTATCACTGTCTCTTAAGGGGATATCCCCCTGCCACCTGGAACCACAGTCGCAGAATTTTTTCCCTCATTCAAAATAACATTTAAAAAAGATTACGTTCAAGATTTGCGATACACTGGGAAATTTTTTTAAATTTTGACTTTCGAATTTCGAAAGAAAAAAAAATGTTGACTTCATATTCTTATTTGAGACGAAAAGTTGAGCGATGAAAGAAATTTTCGCCGTGATCACCTGGGGAATAATGTTACTGTGTTTGGCAGGGGGGATTCCCTTAAGTAATTGAACTCAATTATAATATGTTGTACCGGTTAAAAAAAATACCCAACATGTTCGAATTCAGGAGAAAAAAATTCTAAAGGACCTGTCTAGGTTTGCGAATGGATCTATCATTCCATACAGAAGGTACGTAGGCGTTAGGACTAGAAACACTCGTTGCTGGTATTGTTTCATTTCTGTTTGTACCCGTATTTCAGAAATTCCCACGGAAGCCAACGTAAGCAAAGCATTATGTCGTTGGACTTATTGCAGGTAATTCGCGAAGGCCGTTTGAGGTCCTTCAGAGTGCCCGTGCGACGAACCCTTAGGTGGTCAGTGATTAGTACCTTCCCCTTCCGCTCTTGTTTCGGCAATGTGTCAAGGATCAATGCACCGAAAAATTGGCACAAAGTATAAATACCGGAGCATCCCTTGAAATTTCATCATTCGTCAGTGAACCAAAGTGCGAGTAGTTGCTAACGAAATCAACGTCTTGTGTCTCCAACTCTCCAAAGTCAAGTTTACAAGTGAGAAAAAAAATACACCATGAATATCGCCGTGTGCTGCAACCCATTAAAACTGGAAAGAGGGTATCACCATTTCCAAGTTTTTCCCATCGATGAACGATTGAGGGATTTATTCTGGGAGTTCCTCGAGGACGGCGGGACGCACACGTGTTTCCGGTGCCGATTAAAAATGCTGAGAGATTTGGTAGAATTGGACCCTTCAATCCTTGAGACGGATGTGGTAAGTTTCTCTTAAGTTTTTATTTAATATTAGTAGATTATGCTAAGTAGTTCTTCATAAGAGAATTCGCATTTGATGTTGTTTGGTTTTGAGTTTAACGCTAGTCGGTCAAGGGCTTCAGGATTTACGAAATTTTGAATTTTGCAAAAAATTTTTACGTAAGAAATGCTTAAAAACTGTAAGAAGATAAATTGTCCCCACTTTGGCCATACGCTAGATAATTTCGTTATTCAGCAAAGTATGTTTCAGAATTTTTTCAGATTTGTTAATTATGGCATTCAAGATGTCACAGTAAAAATATATTCAAAAAAAATTGCTTTGAAATAAATTAAAAAAGTCTTTGTGTAGTTGTGGTCCAGTCAAATCCAGGTCCAAACTTCTGTAACGATTATTGCTGAAACTCGATATTATTCGTATCTCTGGGAGCCTTTTTTTCCGTCAATTTCTCTTTCAATTTTCTAATGAATCTGAATTCATACAGATTCGTGCCCAATCATCATCGCTACTTCAAACATTAATTTGTTGACTTCAGCGATTCGAGATCCGGGCCCTGCATGAACTTTGATTCATCAGAAATTGCAAGATCATTTTTTATTGTAGATAATATGTATATGTAATAATAATGATATCTAACGAAAAATTATAATTGATATTTGTCAACAGATGCCAATTGTCCTGCAAGACGCTAAATTCATCCTCGAAGACGATTCGGACTATTCGGACGATGAGGACGATGAAGACGATATAGACAATAAAGGAAATGAAGACAATGAAGACAATGGAGTATATGAAGAAGATGAAGAAGATGAAGACAAGGAAAAAGATGAAGAAGATGAAGAAGATGAAGAAGATAAAGACAAGGAAGAAGATGAAGAAGATGAAGAAGATGAAGAAGATGAAGAAGATGAAGAAGATGAAGAAGATGAAGAAGATGAAGAAGATGAAGAAGATGAAGATGATGAAGAAGATGAAGAAGATGAAGAAGATGAAGAAGATGAAGAAGATGAAGAAGATGAAGAAGATGAAGAAGATGAAGAAGATGAAGAAGATGAAGAAGATGAAGAAGATGAAGAAGATGAAGAAGATGAAGAAGATGAAGAAGATGAAGAAGATGAAGAAGATGAAGAAGATGAAGAAGATGAAGAAGATGAAGAAGATGAAGAAGATGAAGAAGATGAAGACCATGTACACTATGTACATCCTGTAGACGTGGTATACTATGAAGAAGATCCGATCCGATGAAAAAATTTTGAATCGAAACCTTCGATACATTTTTCCATTTCGTAGCACCTAAGCACCATTATTGTATCTAGCTGCTTGGCTTCATTTAATCAATATTATTAATAAAGTATCGATTATGTGTATATTAAATACGCTAAAAACATAAATAATCTTTTTTTTTCCACAAAATTCACCATTTTTCATATTTTATTTAACCTATAATATCTGGGTAACAATGTATGATACGTACAGTCCCGCCAATCGTGAGTTTCAAAGAAAATTCAAATTACTTACCGATGGGATAAAAATTGGAAAAAAATAATCGATATTACACGTGCTGAAAAATAAAATTTTGCATCGTAATAATTCCAAAATTTTATCAACAAATTTTTGAAAAAAACAATTGTTCAACAAACAATCAGTCAACCTAACTTTTTTTCTAATCAAAATGATATGTTAATTTCTTTGAATACGTATGAATTTTTTTAGATTTTTTCCTTTGTTTTGTTTATAATTTTTTTATTTACAAAAATGTGCGCGAAATAACGAAATTTGGATATGTGTGTTCGGCATAAAACCATCTACTACACTCAAGATTTTTTTGCAAAATGCATCTAACATTTGTGATACTCTGCGCAATTTAAAAAAAAAATCAACATGAAGAAAAAAAGCTGAAAAAATTCATACGCATTCAAAAAAATTAACATATTATTTTCATGAAAAATAAGTTAAGTTAACTGTTTATTTGTTCAACAATTGTTCGTTTTACCAATTTGTTAATAACATTTTGGGACTATTATCATGTGAAATCAATATTCTCAGCACGTTTTATATGCATCTGTTTCTTTCGATTTTTATTCCACCGGTAAGTAATCAAAATTGTCCCTGAAACTCACTTTTGGGGGGACTGTACCTATGATACATCCTTAACGTCTCTAAAAAGAAAGAAAAAATGCATTTTCCATGGCCCGAAGGGAAAAACTAAATTCGGAATTCATTGTATGATACTTACCAGTCATTATTTTACAGCAAAATCAATAAAAAATTTTTTGTGCGGTAAGGACTTTGGATATTGGTTGGGTAGAAGTACCGGTTGTGGCCACTTCAAGAATTTTTCTCACTTTCAAGTACTTGTCATTAAGACCAAATATAATAAAATTGTTTTAAACTCATACTTTTTATATCTAAGAAGAATACAATTCCAGATTTCTAGCATTAAAATCTTAATATGTGTTGCAAAATACTGGAAAATATAAAGAAGTAAGACCATAGCCGTTTCACCAGTTCTGGCCACCTATCCACCGGTTTTAACCACGGTCATGTACCGGTTTTGGCCATGCTTAAGATGAGAATAACTTAATATTTATTGCACTTGAAATATTTTTTAAGGCGTGTTTAATCAATGAAAATCGTATTCTTGCCCGCGCAGAAAAAATTAGTCCAGGAAGGAGTCCAGGATGAAGTCCCGGATGGAATCCGGGATGGTGTCCGGGATGGAATCCGGGCAGTCCAGGCGGGCGTACAGAGTGGACTTTCGTATGGACCTTGGGGTTTGATCCGATCCCAAGGTCCATTATGGAGTGTTCCGGTCCATCCGGCACTCCATCTGGGATTCCTTCCGGGCCTCGAGAAACTCCCCCGGACCTTATCCTGGACGACCAATGAGTCCCGGCAGTCTGGTCACACAGTCTATCTTGGTGACCATTATGGACTCTTACCTGGACCGTCACAGATTCCATCCTGGACCACGCCCAGGACAGTATCTTGGACGATCCAAGAGTCCCGGCAGTCCGGTCACACAGTCCATCGTGGTGACCATAATGGACTCTCACCTGGACCGTCACAGATTCCATCCTGGACCACGCCCAGGACAGTATCTTGGACGATCCAAGAGTCCCGGCAGTCTGGTCACACAGTCGATCGTGGTGACCATAATGGACTCTCACCTGGACCATCACAGATTCCATCCTGGACCACGCCCAGGACAGTATCTTGGACGATCCAAGAGTCCCGGCAGTCCGGTCGCATAGTCCATCGTGGTGACCATAATGGACTATCCAGAGGCTGCAAAATCCGGGAAGTCACTAAAGTTTCCGCTCTCGACCGGCGATCGACGACGTAGTGGAAGAGCGAGAGATGAGACGAGACAAAAAAAAAGAGGAGAAAATTATGTTCTGCTACGAGGAAAGATAGAGATTTAGCGACGTCATCTTCGAGTGCTCGATGAGAAGCAAAGCCCGGATCGACTCGCTCTCAATCGCTCCCAACTGGACGCCGCAGCAATTACGAAGACGAACAGATGTAAGTTATATGGCTAATATTTTTCTAAACCGTAACCATTTATTAATGATATTAATGTCATCAAATAAATTCAAATAAATGCAAATTGAAATGTATTTTAAGGGCATGTGAAACACCGATCGCCGAACAAGTTTGGAAGTGCGGTTTGTTGCGAATTATGAACGGATAGAAGCGAAAATTGAAATACAGACGCCAGCAAAGTGAATCTTGCGAATGAATTAGTCAGAATTTTGATTTTCGGAAAAAATAATTACTGATTGATTATCCCCGAAACTTTTTTTTTTCGAAAATCAAAGTTCTAACTAATTCGTTCACGAGATTCACATTACTCGCGTCTGTATTCCAATTTTCACTCCGACGATCGATTCATAATTTGCGACAAAACGCTCTTCCGAACTTTTGAGGTGCGCGTCGGTATTTTTCACATCGCCTCAATTAATTTTTTTTACAGCAGAAAAAAATGAAAAAATTTGTCTTGCGAACAATAACACTGTTTGTCTATTCGTCAGTATCTTCGTCTTCGTCTTGTTTTTCTTCGTCTTCTTGTTTTTCTTTGTCTCTTGCCTTCTCCGTCTTCGATGCCCTCAGAGTCCCACATTGCTGATTGATCATTCTTATATACATGGCCTCCGGTAAGCAACCAGATCCGTTGCGGTCCACGTAATCTAAATGATAAAAGGCGAATGAATTACTATCATTAATTATACTACGGATTATTATGGAAAACGTAAATGGATTGTTGCCAAAAACTGTTCATGTATGTTTTCTAAAAATATCATGTAAGAAAGCTAGTAAAAATTTGTTGAAAATGAAGTGAAATGTTACAGAAAAAAACGAAATTCTAGATATGGCAAATATGCATGGATAATCTTTAACATGAGAGTGAATGAAGAGAATAATTTTACATAAACAATTTTAATATTAATTATAGTTCATAACGGAAATGTAAAAATCTGGTGCAATTGCTGAATTTTACAAGAAGTTACAAAAAAATTATGATTATTTTTAAGTACACATCCAAACAATAATGAACAAAGGTGGTCAGCTTATTTCTTCAGGTTTGGATGAGGACTTAAAGATAATCATATATTTTTTGCAAATTCTTGTGAAATTCAACAATTGCATCAAATTTTTAAACATCCATATTGAACTTTAATTAATATTGAATAATCTTTGTGAAATTACTGCCTGCTTTTCCTCTCAAGTTACAGATTTCCATGCATATATGCCATAGCAAAATTTTTTTTTTCGGTAACATTTCAGTTTATTTGTTTATTTACAAAAATTCTTTACCAGTGTCCTTACACTACAATTTTCAAAAATATGAATGATTTTTAGCGACAACAGAAAATTAGATTTTCTTCACGTACGTAATCTTATAATAAAATAAGTACTTACATTTTACTGCCTTTAACACTCGCGGGGGAATTCCCTTCTTGGACTTGCTCCCGCGGGCTGTCATTTCCGTCAAATTCTCTGCTCCGACGAGATAGAGCATCAGCCTTCTAACCATTTCGGACGGTCACAGTCTAAATTTTTTTACGTCCGTCTTCAAATATTCTCTGCTGACGTAAACACCTGACTCCGGCTGAATTTCGACCTAGAAAACAGAAAAATGTACATTTACATTAAATTTATTACACACATTAAGGGGGGAAATACATGGAAATGAGGACAAATTTCGTAATTTTTTTTTACAACGAAAATACTCGATCAATCGTTTTGAATTTTTCAGGGTAATTACAATCAATTTTTGCATTTTTGCGTTTATGCATTTTTTGCATTTACGCAAAAAAAAATGATTGTAATTACCCTTAAAATTACAAAACTATTGATCGAGTATTTTCGTTGTAAGAAATCCCGGAATTTGTCGTCGTTTCTATGTATTTCCCCCCTTAAACTGCATGAAACGTACCTTGTCACTCCCTTTGTCGTGCAGTTCTGTTATTTTCCGTGACAGTCCCCGCGATGTTGATGGCTGAGGAGAAAATGAATACGAACGATTATGGCCCTCGTGCCATAAATCTTCGGAGTATTCCTTCTCCAAACACCGAACGATTTTCCGCAGAAGGGGTAGGACCTCCTCTTTCCTTACTGTGAAAGTAATTATAAAATTTCGGGGTGTGTAAAATACAGGAAAATGATTTTAATTATTATAAAGAACACAGATTACTTTTATAATTTTTTTTGTGAAATAAATAATGTTAACTCATAAAAAGCATTTACTTTCAGGGCTGAGTTCCCGTGCAGTGCGCTTCTTCCTTTCCATCGCCGCGGTCGGGTCCTTGACCAAAATCTTCTCCGAGGCTGAGGCTGAGGAAATTCCAAGGCTTGATTTTGAGGCCTCAGTCGGCGGCTCCGCAGCTGTTTCCGGCTCTGTCGGCGGCTCCGAAGCCGTTTCCGGGTCAGTTGGCGGCTTCGAAG
The DNA here is from genome assembly GCA_949699805.1 of Tromatobia lineatoria. Lineage (NCBI taxonomy): Eukaryota > Metazoa > Arthropoda > Insecta > Hymenoptera > Ichneumonidae > Tromatobia > Tromatobia lineatoria. Next base: position 4,270,104 of record OX453050.1, read on the forward strand.
CCGTTTTCGGAGGATAGTTGCTCTCTTTCGGCTTGCTCTTCGCGAGTTGCGCAGCAAGAATCTCCTGGTCCATCTGCTTTACATTGCGAGCATTTTTTTTCTCCCTCTCTTCTGCGTCTTGGGGCCCAGGATTTCTTCTTCCCCCGACACCTCCAAACATCCCAGGTAATCCCGGTCTTCTAAAAAGGTAAGGGTTTAAGGACGTTATTCAGCTCCACAATAGACAAATGAGTGCTGATTTATAAAAAAAAATTACTCATAGTTAAATCCATCTGCTCACTATTTAGAATCGTTATTTGCATTACCAGATAGGATCTTGACTTAGTAAAAATTTCATTGCAATGGATTTGCAAAAACATTAACCGATTTACGCAAACTTCCGAAAAGATACTTGTTCAGTTTTTTTAAAGAATAAGTCGTATTTTTAGTTCAATTTGGATGTATCACGGCTCAGTATCTTCTTTTTCAGATGCTTTACGAATTTGCCTCATGAATAATTCGTACCATTTTCCGTTGAAAAATTACGGCTTTTTGTTTACAAAAGATTTTTGTCGATGGGTAAAAAACAAAGGGCTGTCATATTTAAACGAATAATGTTATAAATTATTTATAAGGCAAATTCATACAGCATCTTTCGAGCCGTGAAATATCCAAATCGACCAAAAAAAGCGGTTTATTCTTTGAAGAAATTGAACCAAAAGTACCTTTGCGAAAGATTACGTAAATCGGTTAATATTTTTTGCAAATCCATTGCAATTACCTTTTTTTTCTACTCAAGAACATACCTGGCAATACGAATAACCATTCAAATTAATCAACAGATGCTTAAAACAATGTATATTTACAAAATCAGCACTCATTGCCTAGCGCGGAGCTGTATAACATCCTTAAAGCGCTTCACACTATTCAAATGAATGCTATCTTATGTTATAAATATCAAAAATGAAAAAACCCTGGATTTAAGGCGATTCTTGAGTAGATTTTGTTACCAACTGGTCGGTAAAAAAGTACGATTTCGTAGTTTACGTAATTCGTTGTTATTGTATTACAAATATGTCTCAAATTGCACAGGTTTAAAATATCAACATAGGCGCATGGGCGTCCACTCTCGTTTTCGAATGTGATTTTTTAAAATGTTTATATAATACTAAAGAAGTGGCAGTTGACAGTTCGAGCGTCCATGCGCCTACGTTGATATTATAATCTTGTGCAATTTAAGACATATTTGTGATACGGTAACAACGAATTTCGTCAACTACGAAACCGTACTTCTTTACCGACCCGTCGGTAAAATATCTACTCCAGCATCGTCTTAAGGAGGTTGGAGCGCTCCGAAAACATCATTATTTTGTTTCGATGAAAATGATCTGTTCATTTCTCTGAATACGTATCCATTTTTTTTGTTTTTTTATTCACTGTGAATTTTGTAATTTTTCCCATGTAAAAAAACGAAAAATCCAAAGTGAATTAAATTTTTTTAAAATTCGTACGTATTCAGAAAAATGAACAGATTATTTTCATCGAAACAAAAAAATTATGTTGTCGAAATATTTGTTAAAGAATTTTATTAACGTCTTTAACATGTATGATTTTTTTCCAGATTTTTATATTATCGACGAGAGGTTGCAATTTCCTCTCAATTTTAAAAAACTTGAGCGAACTCGACACCAGACGCAAGGACTACCGTAAAACGTAACACGAGAATGAACTTTTTTTTTAATATAAATTTTTAAGTACACTTACCGGAATATTTTAAGATTTTCCCGTTGTACTTCTTTCCGTCGCATATGATGCGATGCGTTTCTCCAACGCTTGCGTGTTCAGGTGTCCGATTCCGTTCAATGACTTCGGTCTCGTTCGTCTTAACCCAATAAATTAGAGCCCACATCGTAGTTTTTATTCTCTTCGTCTTTCGTCGACGCAAACGGTGCCGCAATAGCGTTGCTACGACGAACTATGGCCTAACTTCAATCCGTAGCGGATTCTCGTTTAAATTTTTTTTTTTTTTTTTTCGTACATTCAATTGTTTTTATTCCGCCGCGATATTCAATAAGGACATTTCTTATAGAAAAAACAAATCGACACATTGACCGACGATCGAAGCGACGACGTCGGAAAGTCTCAGGCTCTTTACCCGAGCGTCACGAGACGGACAGCAACAGCGGCTTACTCACCTTCGGAGCTCTCAACACCGATATTCCGCGGCATCCAGTGGCGCTGCATGGGATGATGACGCGGGTGAGTAAACAGCTCTCATCGACTCTCCAGGCTAGCCTATATTTTATATTGCTGTATTAATTTTTTAACATTTGATTTCGATCGTAAGATTCCGTAATCATATTTAAATGTAATCACTAATAATCGACTTGAAAAATAGGAGTTGTCCAGTGAGGTTGACCAGAACGTCCTCAAGATTAGATCGATGCAGCAGCGCTGGAAGCCCCCATTACTTAAGTGACCGAGGACAATTTGCCGTCCGAGGCCAGTATCTGAGGTAGACGACGCGAACGCTTCGGCCGAATACGACGGCGACGGCGGGGATCAGATTTACGACGGGACAAACCTGATCAAATTTTGGTGGTATCTTCGTCCTGGTGGTGGTAACGTATTGCATGTAAGATTTTATCTGTGGGTGATTTGGGCGCCTATTGCCGTAAATACACAGCTTCCACACATATCCTCTCGTAAAAAGGACATGGCACATCGAAGATCGAAATATATCGAAATCTTGAAGCCAGTGTAACTCGGGCCGTGATTGGTCGCTGATGACTACGTCATAGTCGATAAACTTAGAACGGCAAAGTTGAAAAGACAGGGCGCGCGCAGCGCGCCCGTTCGTAGCGAGCCGTGCGACGTGAAAGTAACAGGAGCGCGAGCGAAGCAAGCGCGTTGTTTCTAGTATATATAAAATTTCGAGCAATGTCTATCGCTCGACATTTTCGAACGAGCTATCGACTTCTATGTCGTTGGAGCACCCTTTTATTTATTTAATTTTTTTTTTTTTTTCTTCACAGAGACTAAAATTTACGGTTTCTGTATTTCGACGTAAGTCGAGCGAAGACGTTGGTAAACGCCAACGAACATTTATTATTTTAGTTTTCATTTATTTTCTCCGCAATATTGCGACATACGAGCAACGATCGTCGCTCGGTATACTGAATATATATATGTTTCGCCACAGTAAATTGGGCGTGTCACAGCGCGATCAACTGTTGTCTGATTACACCTACTGTGACGACGCCTTCGTTGGAAACGAGAGAGAAGTGGTGCAGCTCGCCATCTAGCGATAGTTTAAAGTCAAAGACCAGAACCCTACATTACCGACACCGTCGGAGTTTTCACCGATGTATCATGGCCTCTTCCCGCAAAACTACCTCTATGAGGAAGTACGTCGATCAATTCGGGCTTTTGGGCACAAAATGAGGCACTTTTAACGGAGTCAGGAGAAATAGTACAGTACTCCACGAGGAGGACCTTCACACATGTTTTACATCCACTTAAATAGTATTAAGATAAAAAATCACGTACCGTGTGGAAGATCTCGTTACATGCTGAATGAATATATTTAAAACTGTGATACTAGCGATAATACCTAATACATAAAGCAACGAAAAAACTCCACGATGTTTTCAGAAAGTACTTTCATACTACAACATATATTGTCATGTTCCATACCATACCTGTGGCTATCTTTCTGTAAGCTTGAAACAATGTAGCATATAACAAAAATTAGGACATTTGAACTCTTCAGCGTGCGTTGATACATATTAGACTCTGCAATATTTACTCAAAGGGTATGGTAAAAAATACACCCTTCAAAATTATCATCTATGAACATGAATATATCAGTGAAGTAAAAGCCAAAATTTCGAAAATCACAGCAAATAGAGGAGATGTCGGGTGGGGTGTGGAAGACTTCACTTGTATTTTATTTTTTTAGTTAAATGATGAAGTTAAGTTTCAGTAGTTTGTTAACAATAAAAAAATATCGTTATGGTCGGGTGCATGGGGCTTAGCGCGGCATACACATCGTTGCATTAAGTGTCTTGTATGGTGTCTTGTGGATTGCCGAGACTCTTGGATCGTCCAGAATACAATCTATAACAATCCAGGTGAGAGTCCATAATGGTCACCAAGATAGACTGTGTGACCGGACGGCCGGGACTCATTGGTCGTCCAGGATGAGGTCCTGGGCGTGGTCCAGGATGGAATCTGTGACGGTCCAGGTGAGAGTCCATAATGGTCACCAAGATAGACTGTGTGACCGGACTGCGGGGACTCATTGGTCGTCCAGGATGAGGTCCTGGGCGTGGACCAGGATGAAATCTGTGACGGTCCAGGTATGAGTCCATAATGGTCACTAAGATAGACTGTGTGACCGGACAGCCGGGACTCATTGGTCGTCCAGGATGAGGTCCTGGGCGTGGTCCAGGATGGAATCTGTGACGGTCCAGGTGAGAGTCCATAATGGTCACCAAGATAGACTGTGTGACCGGACTGCCGGGACTCATTGGTCGTCCAGGATGAGGTCCTGGGCGTGGTCCAGGATGAAATCTGTGACGGTCCAGGTGAGAGTCCATAATGGTCACCAAGATAGACTGTGTGACCGGACTGCCGGGACTCATTGGTCGTCCAGGATGAGGTCCGGGGGAGTTTCTCGAGTCCCGGAAGGAATCCTAGATGGAGTGCCGGATAGACCGGAACACTCAAGAATGGACCTTGGGATCGGATCAAACCTCAAGGTCCATACGAGAGTACACTCTGTACTCCCGCCTGGACTGCCCGGATTCCATCCGGGACTTCATCCTGGACTCCTTCCTGGATTATTTTTTTCTGCGCGGGCAGGCGAAACCTCGATTTCCGGGGCGGATCGAAGTTTCTCCGATACTGCCGTGCAAGATGACTCTCACCGCAGTAATTCTATGAATTTAGACTAAATGAATGATTTTGACACTATTACGTCGAGCTGAGATACCAAAATCGCTTGAAAATCAGGATATCTCGATTCTCGGTGTATATCGATGTCTTAACCGATTCAGCGGTGCAAGCCGAGGTTTAATGTAAAAATTTATTTGTGTCAAAAAAACGAATAATTTGACGCTTTTCTGTCGAGCATGAATGCCAGAAATGCGCGAACCATGCAGAACCTCAAATCCCGGGGGATATCGAAATTTCTCTGATACAGATGTGTAAGACGACGTTTAACGATCGAATTCTATGATTTTAAACTAAATCAATGATTGTGACACTTTTACGTCAAGCTGTGATTCCAGAATCGCTTGAAACTCGGGACATATCGATTCTCAATGTAGATCGATGTTTCGATCGATTCAGTTTTGCAAGACAACGTTTGACGCTAATATAAGTTTTTCCAGCAAAATAAATGATTTTGCACATTTGTGTCGAGCTGAGATGTCGGAATCGGTCGAATTCCGGGACAACTCGATTCTTCGGGTAGATCGAAGTTTAGTTCGATACAGCCGTGCAAGATAGCATTCGATGCAAGAATTCCTCGGTTTCAGACAAATGAAACGATTTTGAGACGCTGAGGGTGAGCTCGAAACTCGGGACATCTCGATTCTCGGTGTCGATCTACGTTTCGATCGATTCAGTTGTGCGAGACGACGTTTAACGCAAGAATTGAGTTCTTTTACGAAAATAAATGATTTCTACACTTTTCTGGTGAACCTAGATGCCAGAATCGCTCGAGAGACGCAAAACCTCAAATCTCGGCGTAGATCGAAGTCTTTCCGATACAGCCGTGTAAGGCGACGTTCAAAAAGCAAGTTCTAAGATTTCGGACTGAATGAATGATTGTGACACTCTTGCATCGAGCGGTGATGCCAGAATCGCTTGAAACTCAGGACATCTCGATTCTCGGTGTATATCGATGTTTTGATCAATTCAGTTGTGCAAGACGAGGTTTAATGGAGAATTGAGTTTTTCCAAAGAAACGGATAATGTGACGCTTTTCTGTCAAGCATAAATGCCAGAAATGCGCGAACTATGCAAAACCTCAAATCCTGGGGTATATCGAAGTTTCTCCGATACAGCCGTGTAAGACGACGTTTAACGACCGAATTCTATGATTTTGAACTAAATCAATGATTGTGACACTCTCACGTTAAGCTGTGATTCCGGAATCGCTCGAAACTCTGGACATATCGATTCTCTATGTAGATCGATGTTTCGATCGATTCAGTTGTGCAAGACAACGTTTGATGCAAAAGATAAGTTTTTCCAGTAAAACGAATAATTTTGCACATTTCTGTCAAGCTGAGATGTCGGAATCGGTCGAAATACGGGACATTTTATTCCTCGGTGTAGACCGATTTTTTTTCAGAAAAATGAATGATTTGACCCTTTTTTGTCGAACATAGATTATAGAATGGCTCGGAAGCCCAAGCCTCAAATCCTGGGGTAGATCGAAGTTCCTCAAATACAGACGTGTAAGATAAAGTTTAACGCGAGAATCCTACGATTTTTTACTGAATTAATGATTGTGACACCCCTACGTCGAGCATTAATACCAGATACGCTCGAAATTCTGCAGAACTCGATTCCCGGCGTGGATCGAAGTACCGATAAATAGAGTTGTGCAAGACCACGTTTAATGCAAGAATTAGTTGTTTTCAAAAAATGAATGATTTCGACACTTTCCTGTCGAGCCTAGATGCCAGATTGCTCGAAACACGCAAAACCTCGATTTTCGGGGCAGATCGAAGTTTTTCCGATACTGCCGTGCAAGGTGACTCTCAACGCAGTAATTCTATGAATTTAGGCTAAATAAATGATTTTAACACTATTACGTCGAGCTGAGATACCAGAATCGCTTGAAACTCAGGACATCTCGATTCTCGGTGTATATCGATGTTTTGATCGATTCAGTGGTGCAAGCCAAGGTTTAATGCAATAATTGAGTTGTTGCAGATAAACGAATAGATTGACGCTTTTTTGTCGAGCATAAATGGCAGATATGCGCGAACTATGCAAAACCTCAAATCCCGGGGTATACTCGAAGTTTCTCTGATACGGATGTGTAAGACCACGTTTAACGACAGAATTCTATGATTTTGCACCAGATGAATGATTTCGACACTCTAACGTCGAGCTGAGATGCCAGAATCGCTCGAAACTCGGGACATCTCGATTCTCGGTGTCGATCTACGTTTCGATCGATTCAGTTGTGCGAGACGACGTTTAACGCAAGAATTGAGTTCTTTAACAAAAATAAATAATTTCTACATTTTTCTGGTAAACCTAGATGCCAGAATCGCTCGACAGACGCAAAACCTCGAATCCCGGGGTAGATCGAAGTTTTTCCGATACGGCCGTGTAGAACAACGTTCAACGCGGAAATTCTATAATTTTGGACTGAATAAATGAAAGTGACACTCTTACGCCGAGCTGTGATGCCAGGATCGCTCGAAACTCGGGACATTTCGATTCTCGGTGTAGATCGATGTTTCGATAGATTCAGTTGTGCGAGACGACGTTCAATGCAGGAATTGACTTTTTTCCACAAAAATGCACGATTTTCACAATTTTTGTCGAGCCTAGATGCCAGAATCGCTCTGAACACGCAAAATCACGATTCTTGGGGTAGATCGAAGTTTTTCCGATACAGACGTGCGGGATGACTTTCAACGCACTTATTCTATGACTTTGGTCAAAATGAATGATTGTATTACTCTTACGACGATCTGTGATGCCAGAATCGCTCGAAACTCGGGAGAACTTGATTCCCGGCGTAGATCAAAGTATCGATTGATAAAGTCGTGCGAGACGACGTTTAACGCAGGAATTGGTTTTTTTTCCCCAAAAACGAACGATTTCCACACTTTCCTGTCGAGCCTAGATGCCAGAATCGCTCGAAATACGCAAAACCTCGATTCTTGTGTTGGATCGAAATTTTCCCGATACAGTCGTGTACGACGACGTTGACCGCAAGAATAGTATGATTTCGGACTGAATGAATAATTGTGACACTCTTACGACGGGCTGTGATGCCGGAATCGCTCGAAACTCGGGACGTATCCCTTCCCGGTGTAGATCGATGTTTCGATCGATTGAGTTGTGCAAGACGACGCTTTATGCAAGAATTAAGTTTTTTTCAGAAAAATGAATGATTTGACCCTTTTTTGTCGAACATAGATTCCAGAATGGCTCGGAAGCCCAAGCCTCAAATCCTGGGGTAGATCGAAGTTCCTAAAATACAGAGTGTAAGATAACGTTTAACGCGAGAATCCTATGATTTTTGACTGAATTAATGATTGTGGAACCCCTACGTCGAGCATTCATACCAGAATCGCTCGAATCACTGCAGAAATCGATTCCCGGCGTAGATCGAAGTACCGATAAATTGAGTTCTGCAAGACGACGTTGAATACAAGAATTGGTTGTATTGAAAAAATATATGATTTCGACACTTTCCTCTCGACTCTAGATGCCAGATTGCTCGAAACACGCAAAACCTCGATTTTCGGGGCAGATCGAAGTTTTTCCGATACTGCCGTGCAAAATGACTCTCAACGCAGTAATTCTATGAATTTAGACTAAATGAATGATTTTGACACTCTAACGTCGAGCTGAGATGCCAGAATCGCTCAAAACTCGGGACATCTCGATTCTCGGTGTAGATCGATGTTTTTATCGATTCAGTCATGCGGAACGACGTTTAATTCAAAAATGAAGTTTCTTTCCAGAGAAATAAATGATTTCAAACGTTTCTGTCGAGCTGAGATTTTAAAATCGTTCGAAATACGGGACAACTCGATTCTTCGCGTAGATCGAAGTTTAGTTCGATACAGCTGTGCAAGACAACGTTCGATGCAAGGATTTCTCGGTTTCAGACAAAAGAAACGATTTTGACACGTTCAGGGTGAGCTCAGATTCCAGAATCGCTCGAAACTCGGGACATCTCGATTCTCGGTGTCGATCTATGTTTCGATCGATTCAGTTGTGCGAGACGACGTTTAACGCAAGAATTGAGTTTTTCAACAAAAATAAATGATTTCTACATTTTTCTGGTAAACCTAGATGCCAGAATCGCTCGACAGACGCAAAACCTCGATTCCCGGGGTAGATCGAAGTTTTTCCGATACGGCCGTGTAGAACAACGTTCAACGCGAAAATCCTATACTTTTGGACTGAATAAATGATAGTGACACTCTTACGCCGAGCTGTGATGCCAGGATAGCTCGAAACTCGGGACATTTCAATTCTCGGTGTAGATCGATGTTTCGATAGATTCAGTTGTGCGCGACGACGTTCAATGCAGGAATTGACTTTTTTCCACAAAAATGCACGATTTTCACAATTTGTGTCGAGCCTAGATGCCAGAATCGCTCTGACCGCGCTAAAACACGATTCTCGAGGTAGATCGAAGTTTTTCCGATACAGCCGTGCGGGATGACTTTCAACGCAGTAATTCTATGACTTTAGTCAAAATGAATGATTCTATTACTCTTACGACGTTCCGTAATGCCAGAATCGCTCGAAACTCGGGAGAACTTGATTCCCGGCGTAGATCAAAGTATCGACTGATTAAGTTGTGCGAGACGACGTTTAACGCAAGAAATGTTTTTTTTTTCACAAAAATGAACGGTTTTAACACTTTCCTGTCGAGCCTAGATGCCAGAATCGCTCGGAATACGCAAAACCTCGAGTCTCGGGGTGGATCGAAGTTTCTCCGATACTGTCGTGCAAGATGACTCTCAACGCAGTAATCTTATGGATTCAAACTAATTGAATGATTACGTCGAGCTGAGATGCCAGAATCGCTTGAAACTCAGGACATCTCGATTCTCGGTGTATATCGATGTTTTGATCGATTCAGTTGTGAAAGACGAGGTTTATTGGAGAATTAAATTTTTATCAGAAAAACGGATAATGTGACCCTTTTCTGTCAAGCATGAATGCCAGAAATTCGCGAATGATGCAAAACCTCGAATCCTCGGGTATAACGAAGTTTCTCCGATACAGCCGTGTAAGACGACGTTTAACGACCGAATTCTATGATTTTGAACTAAATCAATGATTGTGACACTCTCACGTTAAGCTGTGATTCCAGAATCGCTCTAAACTCGGGACATATCTATTCTCGATGTAGATCGATGTTTCGATCGATTCAGTTGTGCAAGACAACGTTTAATGCAAAAGATAAGTTTTTCCAGCGAAATGAATAATTTTGCACATTTCTGTCAAGCTGAGATGTCGGAATCGGTCGAAACACGGGACATTTTATTCCTCGGTGTAGACCGATTTTTCTTCAGAAAAATGAATGATTTGACCCTTTTTTGTCGAATATAGATTATAGAATGGCTCGGAAGCCCAAGCCTCAAATCCTGGGGTAGATCGAAGTTCCTCAAATACAGACGTGTAAGATAACGTTTAACGCGAGAATCCTACGATTTTTTACTGAATTAATGATTGTGACACCCCTACGTCGAGCATTAATACCAGATACGCTCGAAATTCTGCAGAACTCGATTCCCGGCGTAGATCGAAGTACCGATAAATAGAGTTGTGCAAGACCACGTTTAATGCAAGAATTAGTTGTTTTCAAAAAATGAATGATTTCGACACTTTCCTGTCGAGCCTAGATGCCAGATTGCTCGAAACACGCAAAACCTCGATTTTCGGGGCAGATCGAAGTTTTTCCGATACTGCCGTGCAAGATGACTCTCAACGCAGTAATTCTATGAATTTAGGCTAAATGAATGATTTTAACACTATTACGTCGAGCTGAGATACCAGAATCGCTTGAAACTCAGGACATCTCGATTCTCGGTGTATATCGATGTTTTGATCGATTCAGTGGTGCAAGCCAAGGTTTAATGCAATAATTGAGTTGTTGCAGATAAACGAATAGATTGACGCTTTTTTGTCGAGCATAAATGGCAGATATGCGCGAACTATGCAAAACCTCAAATCCCGGGGTATACTCGAAGTTTCTCCGATACAGCCGTGTAAGACCACGTTTAACGACCGAATTCTATGATTTTGAACTAAATCAATGATTGTGACACTCTCACGTTAAGCTGTGATTCCAGAATTGCTCTAAACTCGGGACATATCTATTCTCGATGTAGAACGATGTTTCGATCGATTCAGTTGTGCAAGACAACGTTTGATGCAAAAGATGAGTTTTTCCAGCGAAATGAATGATTTTGCACATTTCTGTCGAGCTGAGATGTCGGAATCGGTCGAAATACGGGACATCTTATTCCTCGGTGTAGACCGATTTTTCGTTCGATAGCGATGTGCAAGACGACGATTAACGCAAGAATTCTATGATTTTGGACCAGATGAATAATTTCGACACTCTAACGTCGAGCCGAGATGCCAGAATCGCTCGAAACTCGAGACATCTCGATTCTCGGTGTATATCGATGTTTTGATCGATTCAGTTGTGAAAGACGAGGTTTAATAGAGAATTGAGTTTTTTCAGAAAAACGGATAATGTGACCCTTTTCTGTCAAGCATAAATGCCAGAAATGCGCGAACTATGCAAAACCTCAAATCCTGGGGTATAACGAAGTTTCTCCGATACAGCCGTGTAAGACGACGTTTAACGACCGAATTCTATGATTTTTAACTAAATCAATGATTGTGACACTCTCACGTTAAGCTGTGATTCCAGAATCGTTCGAAACTCGGGACATCTCGATTCTCGGTGTATATCGATGTTTTGATCGATTCAGTGGTGCAAGCCAAGGTTTAATGCAAGAATTGAGTTGTTTCAGAAAAACAAATAGATTGACGCTTTTCTGTCCAGCATAAATGGCAGATATGCGCAAACTATGCAAAACCTCAAATCCCGGGATATACTCGAAGTTTCTCTGATACGGATGTGTAAGACCACGTTTAACGACAGAATTCTATGATTTTGCACCAGATGAATGATTTCGACACTCTAACGTCGAGCTGAGATGCCAGAATCGCTCGAAACTCGGGACATCTCGATTCTCGGTGTAGATCGATGTTTTCATCGATTCAGTTGTGCGGAACGACGTTCAATGCAAAAATGAAGTTTCTTTCCAGAGAAATAAATGATTTCAAACGTTTCTGTCGAGCTGAGATTTTGGAATCGTTCGAAATACGGGACAACTCGATTCTTCGCGTAGATCGAAATTTAGTTCGATACAGCTGTGCAAGACAACGTTTGATGCAAGGATTTCTCGGTTTTAGACAGAAGAAACGATTTTGACACGTTCAGGGTAAGCTCAGATTCCAGAATCGCTCGAAACTCGGGACATCTCGATTCTCTGTGTCGATCTACGTTTCGATCGATTCAGTTGTGCGAGACGACTTTTAACGCAAGAATTGAATTCTTTAACAAAAATGAATGATTTCTACACTTTTCTGGTAAACCTAGATGCCAGAATCGCTCGACAGACGCAAAACCTCGAATCCCGGGGTAGATCGAAGTTTTTCCGATACGGCCGTGTAGAACAACGTTCAACGCGAAAATTCTATACTTTTGGACTGAATAAATGATAGTGACACTCTTACGCCGAGCTGTGATGCCAGGATAGCTCGAAACTCGGGACATTTCAATTCTCGGTGTAGATCGATGTTTCGATAGATTCAGTTGTGCGAGACGACGTTCAATGCAGGAATTGACTTTTTTCCACAAAAATGCACGATTTTCACAATTTGTGTCGAGCCTAGATGCCAGAATCGCTCGGAATACGCAAAACCTCGAGTCTCGGGGTGGATCGAAGTTTCTCCGATACTGTCGTGCAAGATGACTCTCAACGCAGTAATCTTATGGATTCAAACTAATTGAATGATTACGTCGAGCTGAGATGCCAGAATCGCTTGAAACTCAGGACATCTCGATTCTCGGTGTATATCGATGTTTTGATCGATTCAGTTGTGAAAGACGAGGTTTATTGGAGAATTAAATTTTTATCAGAAAAACGGATAATGTGACCCTTTTCTGTCAAGCATGAATGCCAGAAATTCGCGAATGATGCAAAACCTCGAATCCTCGGGTATAACGAAGTTTCTCCGATACAGCCGTGTAAGACGACGTTTAACGACCGAATTCTATGATTTTGAACTAAATCAATGATTGTGACACTCTCACGTTAAGCTGTGATTCCAGAATCGCTCTAAACTCGGGACATATCTATTCTCGATGTAGATCGATGTTTCGATCGATTCAGTTGTGCAAGACAACGTTTAATGCAAAAGATAAGTTTTTCCAGCGAAATGAATAATTTTGCACATTTCTGTCAAGCTGAGATGTCGGAATCGGTCGAAACACGGGACATTTTATTCCTCGGTGTAGACCGATTTTTCTTCAGAAAAATGAATGATTTGACCCTTTTTTGTCGAATATAGATTATAGAATGGCTCGGAAGCCCAAGCCTCAAATCCTGGGGTAGATCGAAGTTCCTCAAATACAGACGTGTAAGATAACGTTTAACGCGAGAATCCTACGATTTTTTACTGAATTAATGATTGTGACACCCCTACGTCGAGCATTAATACCAGATACGCTCGAAATTCTGCAGAACTCGATTCCCGGCGTAGATCGAAGTACCGATAAATAGAGTTGTGCAAGACCACGTTTAATGCAAGAATTAGTTGTTTTCAAAAAATGAATGATTTCGACACTTTCCTGTCGAGCCTAGATGCCAGATTGCTCGAAACACGCAAAACCTCGATTTTCGGGGCAGATCGAAGTTTTTCCGATACTGCCGTGCAAGATGACTCTCAACGCAGTAATTCTATGAATTTAGGCTAAATGAATGATTTTAACACTATTACGTCGAGCTGAGATACCAGAATCGCTTGAAACTCAGGACATCTCGATTCTCGGTGTATATCGATGTTTTGATCGATTCAGTGGTGCAAGCCAAGGTTTAATGCAATAATTGAGTTGTTGCAGATAAACGAATAGATTGACGCTTTTTTGTCGAGCATAAATGGCAGATATGCGCGAACTATGCAAAACCTCAAATCCCGGGGTATACTCGAAGTTTCTCCGATACAGCCGTGTAAGACCACGTTTAACGACCGAATTCTATGATTTTGAACTAAATCAATGATTGTGACACTCTCACGTTAAGCTGTGATTCCAGAATTGCTCTAAACTCGGGACATATCTATTCTCGATGTAGAACGATGTTTCGATCGATTCAGTTGTGCAAGACAACGTTTGATGCAAAAGATGAGTTTTTCCAGCGAAATGAATGATTTTGCACATTTCTGTCGAGCTGAGATGTCGGAATCGGTCGAAATACGGGACATCTTATTCCTCGGTGTAGACCGATTTTTCGTTCGATAGCGATGTGCAAGACGACGATTAACGCAAGAATTCTATGATTTTGGACCAGATGAATAATTTCGACACTCTAACGTCGAGCCGAGATGCCAGAATCGCTCGAAACTCGAGACATCTCGATTCTCGGTGTATATCGATGTTTTGATCGATTCAGTTGTGAAAGACGAGGTTTAATAGAGAATTGAGTTTTTTCAGAAAAACGGATAATGTGACCCTTTTCTGTCAAGCATAAATGCCAGAAATGCGCGAACTATGCAAAACCTCAAATCCTGGGGTATAACGAAGTTTCTCCGATACAGCCGTGTAAGACGACGTTTAACGACCGAATTCTATGATTTTTAACTAAATCAATGATTGTGACACTCTCACGTTAAGCTGTGATTCCAGAATCGTTCGAAACTCGGGACATCTCGATTCTCGGTGTATATCGATGTTTTGATCGATTCAGTGGTGCAAGCCAAGGTTTAATGCAAGAATTGAGTTGTTTCAGAAAAACAAATAGATTGACGCTTTTCTGTCCAGCATAAATGGCAGATATGCGCAAACTATGCAAAACCTCAAATCCCGGGATATACTCGAAGTTTCTCTGATACGGATGTGTAAGACCACGTTTAACGACAGAATTCTATGATTTTGCACCAGATGAATGATTTCGACACTCTAACGTCGAGCTGAGATGCCAGAATCGCTCGAAACTCGGGACATCTCGATTCTCGGTGTAGATCGATGTTTTCATCGATTCAGTTGTGCGGAACGACGTTCAATGCAAAAATGAAGTTTCTTTCCAGAGAAATAAATGATTTCAAACGTTTCTGTCGAGCTGAGATTTTGGAATCGTTCGAAATACGGGACAACTCGATTCTTCGCGTAGATCGAAATTTAGTTCGATACAGCTGTGCAAGACAACGTTTGATGCAAGGATTTCTCGGTTTTAGACAGAAGAAACGATTTTGACACGTTCAGGGTAAGCTCAGATTCCAGAATCGCTCGAAACTCGGGACATCTCGATTCTCTGTGTCGATCTACGTTTCGATCGATTCAGTTGTGCGAGACGACTTTTAACGCAAGAATTGAATTCTTTAACAAAAATGAATGATTTCTACACTTTTCTGGTAAACCTAGATGCCAGAATCGCTCGACAGACGCAAAACCTCGAATCCCGGGGTAGATCGAAGTTTTTCCGATACGGCCGTGTAGAACAACGTTCAACGCGAAAATTCTATACTTTTGGACTGAATAAATGATAGTGACACTCTTACGCCGAGCTGTGATGCCAGGATAGCTCGAAACTCGGGACATTTCAATTCTCGGTGTAGATCGATGTTTCGATAGATTCAGTTGTGCGAGACGACGTTCAATGCAGGAATTGACTTTTTTCCACAAAAATGCACGATTTTCACAATTTGTGTCGAGCCTAGATGCCAGAATCGCTCGGAATACGCAAAACCTCGAGTCTCGGGGTGGATCGAAGTTTCTCCGATACTGTCGTGCAAGATGACTCTCAACGCAGTAATCTTATGGATTCAAACTAATTGAATGATTACGTCGAGCTGAGATGCCAGAATCGCTTGAAACTCAGGACATCTCGATTCTCGGTGTATATCGATGTTTTGATCGATTCAGTTGTGAAAGACGAGGTTTATTGGAGAATTAAATTTTTATCAGAAAAACGGATAATGTGACCCTTTTCTGTCAAGCATGAATGCCAGAAATGCGCGAATGATGCAAAACCTCAAATCCTGGGGTATAACGAAGTTTCTCCGATACAGCCGTGTAAGACGACGTTTAACGACCGAATTCTATGATTTTGAACTAACTCAATGATTGTGACACTCTCACGTTAAGCTGTGATTCCAGAATCGCTCTAAACTCGGGACATATCTATTCTCGATGTAGATCGATGTTTCGATCGATTCAGTTGTGCAAGACAACGTTTAATGCAAAAGATAAGTTTTTTCAGCGAAATGAATAATTTTGCACATTTCTGTCAAGCTGAGATGTCGGAATCGGTCGAAACACGGGACATTTTATTCCTCGGTGTAGACCGATTTTTCTTCAGAAAAATGAATGATTTGACCCTTTTTTGTCGAATATAGATTATAGAATGACTCGGAAGCCCAAGCCTCAAATCCTGGGGTAGATCGAAGTTCCTCAAATACAGACGTGTAAGATGACGTTTAACGCGAGAATCCTACGATTTTTTACTGAATTAATGATTGTGACACCCCTACGTCGAGCATTAATACCAGATACGCTCGAAATTCTGCAGAACTCGATTCCCGGCGTAGATCGAAGTACCGATAAATAGAGTTGTGCAAGACCACGTTTAATGCAAGAATTAGTTGTTTTCAAAAAATGAATGATTTCGACACTTTCCTGTCGAGCCTAGATGCCAGATTGCTCGAAACACGCAAAACCTCGATTTTCGGGGCAGATCGAAGTTTTTCCGATACTGCCGTGCAAGATGACTCTTAACGCAGTAATTCTATGAATCTAGGCTAAATGAATGATTTTAACACTATTACGTCGAGCTGAGATACCAGAATCGCTTGAAACTCAGGACATCTCGATTCTCGGTGTATATCAATGTTTTGATCGATTCAGTGGTGCAAGCCAAGGTTTAATGCAATAATTGAGTTGTTGCAGATAAACGAATAGATTGACGCTTTTTTGTCGAGCATAAATGGCAGATATGCGCGAACTATGCAAAACCTCAAATCCCGGGGTATACTCGAAGTTTCTCCAATACAGCCGTGTAAGACCACGTTTAACGACCGAATTCTATGATTTTGAACTGAATCAACGATTGTGACACTCTCACGTTAAGCTGTGATTCCAGAATCGCTCGAAACTCGGGACATATCGATTCTCGATGTAGATCGATGTTTCGATCGATTCAGTTGTGCAAGACAACGTTTGATGCAAAAGATAAGTTTTTCCAGCAAAATGAATGAATTTGCACATTTCTGTCGAGCTGAGATGTCGGAATCGATCGAAATACAAAACGTCTTATTCCTCGGTGTAGACCGATTTTTCGTTCGATAGCGATGTGCAAGACGACGATTAACGATAGAATTCTATGATTTTGGACCAGATGAATGATTTCGACACTCTAACGTCGAGCTGAGATGCCAGAATCGCTCGAAACTCGTGACGTCTCGATTCTCGGTATATATCGATGTTTTGATCGATTCAGTGGTGCAAGCCAAGTTTTAATGCAAGGATTGAGTTGTTTCAGAAAAACGAATAGATTGACGCTTTTCTGTCGAGCATAAATAACAGATATGCGCAAACTATGCAAAACCTCAAATCCCGGGATATACTCGAAGTTTCTCTGATACGGATGTGTAAGACCACGTTTAACGACAATATTCTATGATTTTGCACCAGATGAATGATTTCGACACTCTAACGTCGAGCTGAGATGCCAGAATCGCTCGAAACTCGGGACATCTCGATTCTCGGTGTAGATCGATGTTTTTATCGATTCAGTTGTGCGGAACGACGTTAAATGCAAAAATGAAGTTTCTTTCCAGAGAAATAAATGATTTCAAACGTTTCTGTCGAACTGAGATTTTGGAATCGTTCGAAATACGGGACAACTCGATTCTTCGCGTAGATCGAAGTTTAGTTCGATACAGCTGTGCAAGACAACGTTCGATGCAAGGATTTCTCGGTTTCAGACCAAAGAAACGATTTTGACACGTTCAGGGTGAGCTCAGATTCCAGAATCGCTCGAAACTCGGGACATCTCGATTCTCTGTGTCGATCTACGTTTCGATCGATTCAGTTGTGCGAGACGACGTTCAATGCAGGAATTGACCTTTTTCCACAAAAATGCACGATTTTCACAATTTGTGTCGAGCCTAGATGCCAGAATCGCTCTGAACACGCAAAATCACGATTTTCGGGGTAGATCGAAGTGTTTCCGATACAGACGTGCGGGATGACTTTCAACGCACTAATTCTATGACTTTGGTCAAAATGAATAATTGTATTACTCTTACGACGATCTGTAATGCAAGAATCGCTCGAAACTCGGGAGAACTTGATTCCCGGCGTAGATCAAAGTATCGATCGATTAAGTTGTGCGAGACGACGTTTAACGCAGGAATTGGTTTTTTTTCCCAAAAACGAACGATTTTCACACTTTCCTGTCAAGCCTAGATGCCAGAATCGCTCGAAATACGCAAAACCTCGATTCTTGTGTTGGATCGAAATTTTCCCGATACAGTCGTGTACGACGACGTTGACCGCAAGAATAGCATGATTTCGGACTGAATGAATGATTGTGACACTCTTACGTCGGGCTGTGATGCCGGAATCGCTCGAAACTCGGGACGTATCCCTTCCCGGTGTAGATCGATGTTTCGATCGATTGAGTTGTGCAAGACGACGCTTTATGCAAGAATTAAGTTTTTTCAGAAAAATGAATGATTTGAACCTTTTTTGTCGAACCTAGATTCCAGAATGGCTCGGAAGCCCGAGCCTCAAATCCTGGGTCAGATCGAAGTTCCTCAAATACAGACGTGTAAGATAACGTTTAACGCGAGAATCCTACGATTTTTGACCGAATTAATGATTGTGACACCCCTACGTCGAGCATTAATACCAGAATCGCTCGAATCTCTGCAGAACTCGATTCCCGGCGTAGATCGAAGTACCGATAAATTGAGTTCTGCAAGACGACGTTTAATGCAAGAATTGGTTGTATTGAAAAATATATGATTTCGACACTTTCCTGTCGACTCTAGATGCCAGATTGCTCGAAACACGCAAAACCTCGATTTTCGGGACAGATCGAAGTTTTTCCGATACTGCCGTGCAAGATGACTCTTAACGCAGTAATTCTATGAATTTAGACTAAATAAATGATGTTGACACTATTACGTCGAGCTGAGATACCAGAATCGCTCGAAACTCGGGACATCTCGATTCTCGGTGTAGATCGATGTTTTTATTGATTCAGTTGTGCGGAACGACGTTCAATGCAAAAATGAAGTTTTTTTTCAGAGAAATAAATGATTTCAAACGTTTCTGTCGAGCTGAGATTTTGGAATCGTTCGAAATACGGGACAACGCGATTCTTCGCGTAGATCGAAGTTTAGTTCGATACAGCTGTGCAAGACAACGTTCGATGCAAGAATTTCTCGGTTTCCGACCAAAGAAACGATTTTGACACGTTCAGGGTGAGCTCAGATTCCAGAATCGCTCGAAACTCGGGACATCTCGATTCTCTGTGTCGATCTACGTTTCGATCGATTCAGTTGTGCGAGACGACGTTCAATGCAGGAATTGACCTTTTTCCACAAAAATGCACGATTTTCACAATTTGTGTCGAGCCTAGATGCCAGAATCGCTCTGAACACGCAAAATCACGATTTTCGGGGTAGATCGAAGTGTTTCCGATACAGACGTGCGGGATGACTTTCAACGCACTAATTCTATGACTTTGGTCAAAATGAATAATTGTATTACTCTTACGACGATCTGTAATGCAAGAATCGCTCGAAACTCGGGAGAACTTGATTCCCGGCGTAGATCAAAGTATCGATCGATTAAGTTGTGCGAGACGACGTTTAACGCAGGAATTAGTTTTTTTTCCCAAAAACGAACGATTTTCACACTTTCCTGTCAAGCCTAGATGCCAGAATCGCTCGAAATACGCAAAACCTCGATTCTTGTGTTGGATCGAAATTATCCCGATACAGTCGTGTACGACGACGTTGACCGCAAGAATAGCATGATTTCGGACTGAATGAATGATTGGGACACTCTTACGTCGGGCTGTGATGCCGGAATCGCTCGAAACTCGGGACGTATCCCTTCCCGGTGTAGATCGATGTTTCGATCGATTGAGTTGTGCAAGACGACGCTTTATGCAAGAATTAAGTTTTTTCAGAAAAATGAATGATTTGAACCTTTTTTGTCGAACCTAGATTCCAGAATGGCTCGGAAGCCCGAGCCTCAAATCCTGGGTCAGATCGAAGTTCCTCAAATACAGACGTGTAAGATAACGTTTAACGCGAGAATCCTACGATTTTTGACCGAATTAATGATTGTGAAACCCCTACGTCGAGCATTAATACCAGAATCGCTCGAATCTCTGCAGAACTCGATTCCCGGCGTAGATCGAAGTACCGATAAATTGAGTTCTGCAAGACGACGTTCAATGCAAGAATTGGTTGTATTGAAAAATATATGATTTCGACACTTTCCTGTCGACTCTAGATGCCAGATTGCTCGAAACACGCAAAACCTCGATTTTCGGGGCAGATCGAAGTTTTTCCGATACTGCCGTGCAAGATGACTCTTAACGCAGTAATTCTATGAATTTAGACTAAATAAATGATGTTGACACTATTACGTCGAGCTGAGATACCAGAATCGCTCGAAACTCGGGACATCTCGATTCTCGGTGTAGATCGATGTTTTTATTGATTCAGTTGTGCGGAACGACATTCAATGCAAAAATGAAGTTTTTTTTCAGAGAAATAAATGATTTCAAACGTTTCTGTCGAGCTGAGATTTTGGAATCGTTCGAAATACGGGACAACGCGATTCTTCGCGTAGATCGAAGTTTAGTTCGATACAGCTGTGCAAGACAACGTTCGATGCAAGAATTTCTCGGTTTCAGACCAAGGAAACGATTTTGACACGTTCAGGGTGAGCTCAGATTCCAGAATCGCTCGAAACTCGGGACATCTCGATTCTCTGTGTCGATCTACGTTTCGATCGATTCAGTTGTGCGAGACGACGTTCAATGCAGGAATTGACCTTTTTCCACAAAAATGCACGATTTTCACAATTTGTGTCGAGCCTAGATGCCAGAATCGCTCTGAACACGCAAAATCACGATTTTCGGGGTAGATCGAAGTGTTTCCGATACAGACGTGCGGGATGACTTTCAACGCACTGATTCTATGACTTTGGTCAAAATGAAGAATTGTATTACTCTTACGACGATCTGTAATGCAAGAATCGCTCGAAACTCGGGAGAACTTGATTCCCGGCGTAGATCAAAGTATCGATCGATTAAGTTGTGCGAGACGACGTTTAACACAGGAATTGGTTTTTTTTCCCAAAAACGAACGATTTTCACACTTTCCTGTCAAGCCTGGATGCCAGAATCGCTCGAAATACGCAAAACCTCGATTCTTGTGTTGGATCGAAATTATCCCGATACAGTCGTGTACGACGACGTTGACCGCAAGAATAGCATGATTTCGGACTGAATGAATGATTGTGACACTCTTACGTCGGGCTGTGATGCCGGAATCGCTCGAAACTCGGGACGTATCCCTTCCCGGTGTAGATCGATGTTTCGATCGATTGAGTTGTGCAAGACGACGCTTTATGCAAGAATTAAGATTTTTCAGAAAAATGAATGATTTGAACCTTTTTTGTCGAACCTAGATTCCAGAATGGCTCGGAAGCCCGAGCCTCAAATCCTGGGTCAGATCGAAGTTTCTCAAATACAGACGTGTAAGATAACGTTTAACGCGAGAATCCTACGATTTTTGACCGAATTAATGATTGTGACACCCCTACGTCGAGCATTAATACCAGAATCGCTCGAATCTCTGCAGAACTCGATTCCCGGCGTAGATCGAAGTACCGATAAATTGAGTTCTGCAAGACGACGTTTAATGCAAGAATTGGTTGTATTGAAAAATATATGATTTCGACACTTTCCTGTCGACTCTAGATGCCAGATTGCTCGAAACACGCAAAACCTCGATTTTCGGGACAGATCGAAGTTTTTCCGATACTGCCGTGCAAGATGACTCTTAACGCAGTAATTCTATGAATTTAGACTAAATAAATGATGTTGACACTATTACGTCGAGCTGAGATACCAGAATCGCTCGAAACTCGGGACATCTCGATTCTCGGTGTAGATCGATGTTTTTATTGATTCAGTTGTGCGGAACGACGTTCAATGCAAAAATGAAGTTTTTTTTCAGAGAAATAAATGATTTCAAACGTTTCTGTCGAGCTGAGATTTTGGAATCGTTCGAAATACGGGACAACGCGATTCTTCGCGTAGATCGAAGTTTAGTTCGATACAGCTGTGCAAGACAACGTTCGATGCAAGAATTTCTCGGTTTCAGACCAAAGAAACGATTTTGACACGTTCAGGGTGAGCTCAGATTCCAGAATCGCTCGAAACTCGGGACATCTCGATTCTCTGTGTCGATCTACGTTTCGATCGATTCAGTTGTGCGAGACGACGTTCAATGCAGGAATTGACCTTTTTCCACAAAAATGCACGATTTTCACAATTTGTGTCGAGCCTAGATGCCAGAATCGCTCTGAACACGCAAAATCACGATTTTCGGGGTAGATCGAAGTGTTTCCGATACAGACGTGCGGGATGACTTTCAACGCACTAATTCTATGACTTTGGTCAAAATGAATAATTGTATTACTCTTACGACGATCTGTAATGCAAGAATCGCTCGAAACTCGGGAGAACTTGATTCCCGGCGTAGATCAAAGTATCGATCGATTAAGTTGTGCGAGACGACGTTTAACGCAGGAATTAGTTTTTTTTCCCAAAAACGAACGATTTTCACACTTTCCTGTCAAGCCTAGATGCCAGAATCGCTCGAAATACGCAAAACCTCGATTCTTGTGTTGGATCGAAATTATCCCGATACAGTCGTGTACGACGACGTTGACCGCAAGAATAGCATGATTTCGGACTGAATGAATGATTGGGACACTCTTACGTCGGGCTGTGATGCCGGAATCGCTCGAAACTCGGGACGTATCCCTTCCCGGTGTAGATCGATGTTTCGATCGATTGAGTTGTGCAAGACGACGCTTTATGCAAGAATTAAGTTTTTTCAGAAAAATGAATGATTTGAACCTTTTTTGTCGAACCTAGATTCCAGAATGGCTCGGAAGCCCGAGCCTCAAATCCTGGGTCAGATCGAAGTTCCTCAAATACAGACGTGTAAGATAACGTTTAACGCGAGAATCCTACGATTTTTGACCGAATTAATGATTGTGAAACCCCTACGTCGAGCATTAATACCAGAATCGCTCGAATCTCTGCAGAACTCGATTCCCGGCGTAGATCGAAGTACCGATAAATTGAGTTCTGCAAGACGACGTTCAATGCAAGAATTGGTTGTATTGAAAAATATATGATTTCGACACTTTCCTGTCGACTCTAGATGCCAGATTGCTCGAAACACGCAAAACCTCGATTTTCGGGGCAGATCGAAGTTTTTCCGATACTGCCGTGCAAGATGACTCTTAACGCAGTAATTCTATGAATTTAGACTAAATAAATGATGTTGACACTATTACGTCGAGCTGAGATACCAGAATCGCTCGAAACTCGGGACATCTCGATTCTCGGTGTAGATCGATGTTTTTATTGATTCAGTTGTGCGGAACGACATTCAATGCAAAAATGAAGTTTTTTTTCAGAGAAATAAATGATTTCAAACGTTTCTGTCGAGCTGAGATTTTGGAATCGTTCGAAATACGGGACAACGCGATTCTTCGCGTAGATCGAAGTTTAGTTCGATACAGCTGTGCAAGACAACGTTCGATGCAAGAATTTCTCGGTTTCAGACCAAGGAAACGATTTTGACACGTTCAGGGTGAGCTCAGATTCCAGAATCGCTCGAAACTCGGGACATCTCGATTCTCTGTGTCGATCTACGTTTCGATCGATTCAGTTGTGCGAGACGACGTTCAATGCAGGAATTGACCTTTTTCCACAAAAATGCACGATTTTCACAATTTGTGTCGAGCCTAGATGCCAGAATCGCTCTGAACACGCAAAATCACGATTTTCGGGGTAGATCGAAGTGTTTCCGATACAGACGTGCGGGATGACTTTCAACGCACTGATTCTATGACTTTGGTCAAAATGAAGAATTGTATTACTCTTACGACGATCTGTAATGCAAGAATCGCTCGAAACTCGGGAGAACTTGATTCCCGGCGTAGATCAAAGTATCGATCGATTAAGTTGTGCGAGACGACGTTTAACACAGGAATTGGTTTTTTTTCCCAAAAACGAACGATTTTCACACTTTCCTGTCAAGCCTGGATGCCAGAATCGCTCGAAATACGCAAAACCTCGATTCTTGTGTTGGATCGAAATTATCCCGATACAGTCGTGTACGACGACGTTGACCGCAAGAATAGCATGATTTCGGACTGAATGAATGATTGTGACACTCTTACGTCGGGCTGTGATGCCGGAATCGCTCGAAACTCGGGACGTATCCCTTCCCGGTGTAGATCGATGTTTCGATCGATTGAGTTGTGCAAGACGACGCTTTATGCAAGAATTAAGTTTTTTCAGAAAAATGAATGATTTGAACCTTTTTTGTCGAACCTAGATTCCAGAATGGCTCGGAAGCCCGAGCCTCAAATCCTGGGTCAGATCGAAGTTTCTCAAATACAGACGTGTAAGATAACGCGAGAATCCTACGATTTTTGACCGAATTAATGATTGTGACACCCCTACGTCGAGCATTAATACCAGAATCGCTCGAATCTCTGCAGAACTCGATTCCCGGCGTAGATCGAAGTACCGATAAATTGAGTTCTGCAAGACGACGTTTAATGCAAGAATTGGTTGTATTAAAAAATATATGATTTCGACACTTTCCTGTCGACTCTAGATGCCAGATTGCTCGAAACACGCAAAACCTCGATTTTCGGGGCAGATCGAAGTTTTTCCGATACTGCCGTGCAAGATGACTCTTAACGCAGTAATTCTATGAATTTAGACTAAATAAATGATGTTGACACTATTACTCCGAGCTGAGATACCAGAATCGCTCGAAACTCGGGACATCTCGATTCTCGGTGTAGATCGATGTTTTTATTGATTCAGTTGTGCGGAACGACGTTCAATGCAAAAATGAAGTTTTTTTTTCAGAGAAATAAATGATTTCAAACGTTTCTGTCGAGCTGAGATTTTGGAATCGTTCGAAATACGGGACAACGCGATTCTTCGCGTAGATCGAAGTTTAGTTCGATACAGCTGTGCAAGACAACGTTCGATGCAAGAATCTCTCGGTTTCAGACAAATAAAACGATTTTGACATGTTCAGGGTGAGCTCAGATTCCAGAATCGCTCGAAACTCGGGAGAACTTGATTCCCGGCGTAGATCAAAGTGTCGACTGATTAAGTTGTGCGAGACGACGTTTAACGCAAGAAATGTTTTTTTTTTCACAAAAATGAACGGTTTTAACACTTTCCTGTCGAGCCTAGATGCCAGAATAGCTCGGAATACGCAAAACCTCGAGTCTCGGGGTGGATCGAAGTTTCTCCGATACTGTCGTGCAAGATGACTCTCAACGCAGTAATCTTATGAATTCAAACTAATTGAATGATTACGTCGAGCTGAGATGCCAGAATCGCTTGAAACTCAGGACATCTCGATTCTCGGTGTATATCGATGTTTTGATCGATTCAGTTGTGAAAGACGAGGTTTATTGGAGAATTAAATTTTTATCAGAAAAACGGATAATGTGACCCTTTTCTGTCAAGCATGAATGCCAGAAATGCGCGAATGATGCAAAACCTCAAATCCTGGGGTATAACGAAGTTTCTCCGATACAGCCGTGTAAGACGACGTTTAACGACCGAATTCTATGATTTTGAACTAAATCAATGATTGTGACACTCTCACGTTAAGCTGTGATTCCAGAATCGCTCTGAACTCGGGACATATCTATTCTCGATGTAGATCGATGTTTCGATCGATTCAGTTGTGCAAGACAACGTTTAATGCAAAACATAAGTTTTTCCAGCGAAATGAATAATTTTGCACATTTCTGTCAAGCTGAGATGTCGGAATCGGTCGAAACACGGGACATTTTATTCCTTGGTGTAGACCGATTTTTCTTCAGAAAAATGAATGATTTGACCCTTTTTTGTCGAATATAGATTATAGAATGGCTCGGAAGCCCAAGCCTCAAATCCTGGGGTAGATCGAAGTTCCTCAAATACAGACGTGTAAGATAACGTTTAACGCGAGAATCCTACGATTTTTTACTGAATTAATGATTGTGACACCCCTACGTCGAGCATTAATACCAGATACGCTCGAAATTCTGCAGAACTCGATTCCCGGCGTAGATCGAAGTACCGATAAATAGAGTTGTGCAAGACCACGTTTAATGCAAGAATTAGTTGTTTTCAAAAAATGAATGATTTCGACACTTTCCTGTCGAGCCTAGATGCCAGATTGCTCGAAACACGCAAAACCTCGATTTTCGGGGCAGATCGAAGTTTTTCCGATACTGCCGTGCAAGATGACTCTCAACGCAGTAATTCTATGAATTTAGGCTAAATGAATGATTTTAACACTATTACGTCGAGCTGAGATACCAGAATCGCTTGAAATTCAGGACATCTCGATTCTCGGTGTATATCGATGTTTTGATCGATTCAGTGGTGCAAGCCAAGGTTTAATGCAATAATTGAGTTGTTGCAGATAAACGAATAGATTGACGCTTTTTTGTCGAGCATAAATGGCAGATATGCGCGAACTATGCAAAACCTCAAATCCCGGGGTATACTCGAAGTTTCTCCGATACAGCCGTGTAAGACCACGTTTAACGACCGAATTCTATGATTTTGAACTAAATCAATGATTGCGACACTCTCACGTTAAGCTGTGATTCCAGAATCGCTCTAAACTCGGGACATATCTATTCTCGATGTAGATCGATGTTTAGATCGATTCAGTTGTGCAAGACAACGTTTGATGCAAAAGATGAGTTTTTCCAGCGAAATGAATGATTTTGCACATTTCTGTCGAGCTGAGATGTCGGAATCGGTCGAAATACGGGACATCTTATTCCTCGGTGTAGACCGATTTTTCGTTCGATAGCGATGTGCAAGACGACGATTAACGCAAGAATTCTATGATTTTGGACCAGATGAATGATTTCGACACTCTAACGTCGAGCTGAGATGCCAGAATCGCTCGAAACTCGAGACATCTCGATTCTCGGTGTATATCGATGTTTTGATCGATTCAGTTGTGAAAGACGAGGTTTAATAGAGAATTGAGTTTTTCCAGAAAAACGGATAATGTGACCCTTTTCTGTCAAGCATAAATGCCAGAAATGCGCGAACTATGCAAAACCTCAAATCCTGGGGTATAACGAAGTTTCTCCGATACAGCCGTGTAAGACGACGTTTAACGACCGAATTCTATGATTTTGAACTAAATTAATGATTGTGACACTCTCACGTTAAGCTGTGATTCCAGAATCGCTCGAAACTCGGGACATCTCGATTCTCGGTGTATATCGATGTTTTGATCGATTCAGTGGTGCAAGCCAAGGTTTAATGCAAGAATTGAGTTGTTTCAGAAAAACGAATAGATTGACGCTTTTCTGTCGAGCATAAATGGCAGATATGCGCGAACTATGCAAAATCTCAAATCCCGGGATATACTCGAAGTTTCTCTGATACGGATGTGTAAGACCACGTTTAACGACAGAATTCTATGATTTTGCACCAGATGAATGATTTCGACACTCTAACGTCGAGCTGAGATGCCAGAATCGCTCGAAACTCGGGACATCTCGATTCTCGGTGTAGATCGATGTTTTCATCGATTCAGTTGTGCGGAACGACGTTCAATGCAAAAATGAAGTTTCTTTCCAGAGAAATAAATGATTTCAAACGTTTCTGTCGAGCTGAGATTTTGGAATCGTTCGAAATACGGGACAACTCGATTCATCGCGTGGATCGAAATTTAGTTCGATACAGCTGTGCAAGACAACGTTTGATGCAAGGATTTCTGGTTTCAGACAAAAGAAACGATTTTGACACGTTCAGGGTGAGCTCAGATTCCAGAATCGCTCGAAACTCGGGACATCTCGAATCTCTGTGTCGATCTACGTTTCGATCGATTCAGTTGTGCGAGACGACTTTTAACGCAAGAATTGAATTCTTTAACAAAAATAAATGATTTCTACACTTTTCTGGTAAACCTAGGTGCCAGAATCGCTCGACAGACGCAAAACCTCGAATCCCGGGGTAGATCGAAGTTTTTCCGATACGGCCGTGTAGAACAACGTTCAACGCGAAAATTCTATAATTTTAGACTGAATAAATGATAGTGACACTCTTATGCCGAGCTGTGATGCCAGGATCGCTCGAAACTCGGGACATTTCGATTCTCGGTGTAGATCGATGTTTCGATAGATTCAGTTGTGCAAGACAACGTTTGATGCAAAAGATAAGTTTTTCCAGCGAAATGAATGATTTTGCACATTTCTGTCGAGCTGAGATGTCGGAACCAGTCGAAATACAAAACGTCTTATTCCTCGGTGTAGACCGATTTTTCGTTCGATAGCGATGTGCAAGACGACGATTAACGATAGAATTCTATGATTTTGGACCAGATGAATGATTTCGACACTCTAACGTCGAGCTGAGATGCCAGAATCGCTCGAAACTCGTGACGTCTCGATTCTCGGTGTATATCGATGTTTTGATCGATTCAGTGGTGCAAGCCAAGTTTTAATGCAAGGATTGAGTTGTTTCAGAAAAACGAATAGATTGACGCTTTTCTGTCGAGCATAAATAACAGATATGCGCGAACTATGCAAAACCTCAAATCCCGGGATATACTCGAAGTTTCTCTGATACGGATGTGTAAGACCACGTTTAACGACAATATTCTATGATTTTGCACCAGATGAATGATTTCGACACTCTAACGTCGAGCTGAGATGCCAGAATCGCTCGAAACTCGGGACATCTCGATTCTCGGTGTAGATCGATGTTTTTATCGATTCAGTTGTGCGGAACGACGTTAAATGCAAAAATGAAGTTTCTTTCCAGAGAAATAAATGATTTCAAACGTTTTTGTCGAACTGAGATTTTGGAATCGTTCGAAATACGGGACAACTCGATTCTTCGCGTAGATCGAAGTTTAGTTCGATACAGCTGTGCAAGACAACGTTCAATGCAAGGATTTCTCGGTTTCAGACCAAAGAAACGATTTTGACACGTTCAGGGTGAGCTCAGATTCCAGAATCGCCCGAAACTCGGGACATCTCGATTCTCTGTGTCGATCTACGTTTCGATCGATTCAGTTGTGCGAGACGACGTTCAATGCAGGAATTGACCTTTTTCCACAAAAATGCACGATTTTCACAATTTGTGTCGAGCCTAGATGCCAGAATCGCTCTGAACACGCAAAATCACGATTTTCGGGGTAGATCGAAGTGTTTCCGATACAGACGTGCGGGATGACTTTCAACGCACTAATTCTATGACTTTGGTCAAAATGAATAATTGTATTACTCTTACGACGATCTGTAATGCAAGAATCGCTCGAAACTCGGGAGAACTTGATTCCCGGCGTAGATCAAAGTATCGATCGATTAAGTTGTGCGAGACGACGTTTAACGCAGGAATTGGTTTTTTTTCCCAAAAACGAACGATTTTCACACTTTCCTGTCAAGCCTAGATGCCAGAATCGCTCGAAATACGCAAAACCTCGATTCTTGTGTTGGATCGAAATTATCCCGATACAGTCGTGTACGACGACGTTGACCGCAAGAATAGCATGATTTCGGACTGAATGAATGATTGTGACACTCTTACGTCGGGCTGTGATGCCGGAATCGCTCGAAACTCGGGACGTATCCCTTCCCGGTGTAGATCGATGTTTCGATCGATTGAGTTGTGCAAGACGACGCTTTATGCAAGAATTAAGTTTTTTCAGAAAAATGAATGATTTGAACCTTTTTTGTCGAACCTAGATTCCAGAATGGCTCGGAAGCCCGAGCCTCAAATCCTGGGTCAGATCGAAGTTCCTCAAATACAGACGTGTAAGATAACGTTTAACGCGAGAATCCTACGATTTTTGACCGAATTAATGATTGTGACACCCCTACGTCGAGCATTAATACCAGAATCGCTCGAATCTCTGCAGAACTCGATTCCCGGCGTAGATCGAAGTACCGATAAATTGAGTTCTGCAAGACGACGTTTAATGCTAGAATTGGTTGTATTGAAAAATATATGATTTCGACACTTTCCTGTCGACTCTAGATGCCAGATTGCTCGAAACACGCAAAACCTCGATTTTCGGGGCAGATCGAAGTTTTTCCGATACTGCCGTGCAAGATGACTCTTAACGCAGTAATTCTATGAATTTAGACTAAATAAATGATGTTGACACTATTACGTCGAGCTGAGATACCAGAATCGCTCGAAACTCGGGACATCTCGATTCTCGGTGTAGATCGATGTTTTTATTGATTCAGTTGTGCGGAACGACGTTCAATGCAAAAATGAAGTTTTTTTTCAGAGAAATAAATGATTTCAAACGTTTCTGTCGAGCTGAGATTTTGGAATCGTTCGAAATACGGGACAACGCGATTCTTCGCGTAGATCGAAGTTTAGTTCGATACAGCTGTGCAAGACAACGTTCGATGCAAGAATTTCTCGGTTTCAGACCAAAGAAACGATTTTGACACGTTCAGGGTGAGCTCAGATTCCAGAATCGCTCGAAACTCGGGACATCTCGATTCTCTGTGTCGATCTACGTTTCGATCGATTCAGTTGTGCGAGACGACGTTCAATGCAGGAATTGACCTTTTTCCACAAAAATGCACGATTTTCACAATTTGTGTCGAGCCTAGATGCCAGAATCGCTCTGAACACGCAAAATCACGATTTTCGGGGTAGATCGAAGTGTTTCCGATACAGACGTGCGGGATGACTTTCAACGCACTAATTCTATGACTTTGGTCAAAATGAATAATTGTATTACTCTTACGACGATCTGTAATGCAAGAATCGCTCGAAACTCGGGAGAACTTGATTCCCGGCGTAGATCAAAGTATCGATCGATTAAGTTGTGCGAGACGACGTTTAACGCAGGAATTGGTTTTTTTTTCCAAAAACGAACGATTTTCACACTTTCCTGTCAAGCCTAGATGCCAGAATCGCTCGAAATACGCAAAACCTCGATTCTTGTGTTGGATCGAAATTATCCCGATACAGTCGTGTACGACGACGTTGACCGCAAGAATAGCATGATTTCGGACTGAATGAATGATTGTGACACTCTTACGTCGGGCTGTGATGCCGGAATCGCTCGAAACTCGGGACGTATCCCTTCCCGGTGTAGATCGATGTTTCGATCGATTGAGTTGTGCAAGACGACGCTTTATGCAAGAATTAAGTTTTTTCAGAAAAATGAATGATTTGAACCTTTTTTGTCGAACCTAGATTCCAGAATGGCTCGGAAGCCCGAGCCTCAAATCCTGGGTCAGATCGAAGTTCCTCAAATACAGACGTGTAAGATAACGTTTAACGCGAGAATCCTACGATTTTTGACCGAATTAATGATTGTGAAACCCCTACGTCGAGCATTAATACCAGAATCGCTCGAATCTCTGCAGAACTCGATTCCCGGCGTAGATCGAAGTACCGATAAATTGAGTTCTGCAAGACGACGTTTAATGCAAGAATTGGTTGTATTGAAAAATATATGATTTCGACACTTTCCTGTCGACTCTAGATGCCAGATTGCTCGAAACACGCAAAACCTCGATTTTCGGGGCAGATCGAAGTTTTTCCGATACTGCCGTGCAAGATGACTCTTAACGCAGTAATTCTATGAATTTAGACTAAATAAATGATGTTGACACTATTACGTCGAGCTGAGATACCAGAATCGCTCGAAACTCGGGACATCTCGATTCTCGGTGTAGATCGATGTTTTTATTGATTCAGTTGTGCGGAACGACATTCAATGCAAAAATGAAGTTTTTTTTCAGAGAAATAAATGATTTCAAACGTTTCTGTCGAGCTGAGATTTTGGAATCGTTCGAAATACGGGACAACGCGATTCTTCGCGTAGATCGAAGTTTAGTTCGATACAGCTGTGCAAGACAACGTTCGATGCAAGAATTTCTCGGTTTCAGACAAATGAAAC
Organism: Tromatobia lineatoria; assembly: GCA_949699805.1. Taxonomy (NCBI): domain Eukaryota; kingdom Metazoa; phylum Arthropoda; class Insecta; order Hymenoptera; family Ichneumonidae; genus Tromatobia; species Tromatobia lineatoria. The sequence continues at coordinate 4,302,363 of OX453050.1, forward strand.
GATTTTGACACGTTCAGGGTGAGCTCAGATTCCAGAATCGCTCGAAACTCGGGACATCTCGATTCTCGGTGTCGATCTACGTTTCGATCGATTCAGTTGTGCGAGACGACGTTTAACGCAAGAATTAAGTTCTTTAACAAAAATTGATGATTTCTACACTTTTGTGGTAAACCTAGATGCCAGAATCGCTCGACAGACGAAGAACCTCGAATCCCGGGGTAGATCGAAGTTTTTCCGATACGGCCGTGTAGAACAACGTTCAACGCGAAAATTCTAAAATTTTAGACTGAATAAATGATAGTGACACTCTTATGCCGAGCTGTTATGCCAGGATCGCTCGAAACTCGGGACGTATCCCTTCCCGGTGTAGATCGATGTTTCGATCGATTGAGTTGTACAAGACGACGCTTTATGCAAGAATTAAGTTTTTTCCGAAAAATGAATGATTTGACCCTTTTTTGTCGAACATAGATTCCAGAATGGCTCGGGAGCCCAAGCCTGAAATCCTGGGGTAGATCGAAGTTCTTCAAATACAGACGTGTAAGACAACGTTTAACGCGAGAATCCTACGATTTTTGACTGAATGAATGATTGTGACACCCCTACGTCGAGCATTAATACCAGAATCGCTCGAATCTCTGCAGAACTCGATTCCCGGCGTAGATCGAAGTACCGATAAATTGAGTTCTGCAAGACGACGTTTAATGCAAGAATTGGTTGTATTGAAAAATATATGATTTCGACACTTTCCTGTCGACTCTAGATGCCAGAATTTTCGAAACACGCAAAACCTCGATTTTCGGGGCAGATCGAAGTTTTTCCGATACTGCCGTGCAAGATGACTCTCAACGCAGTAATTCTATGGATTAAGACTAAATGAATGATTTTGACACTCTAACGTCGAGCTGAGATGCCAGAATCGCTCGAAACTCGGGACATCTCGATTTTCGTTGTAGATCGATGTTTTTATCGATTCAGTTGTGAAAGACGAGGTTTAATAGAGAATTGAGTTTTTTCAGAAAAACGGATAATGTGACCCTTTTCTGTCAAGCATAAATGCCAGAAATGCGCGAACTATGCAAAACCTCAAATCCTGGGGTATAACGAAGTTTCTCCGATACAGCCGTGTAAGACGACGTTTAACGACCGAATTCTATGATTTTGAACTAAATCAACGATTGTGACACTCTCACGTTAAGCTGTGATTCCAGAATCGCTCGAAACTCGGGACATATCGATTCTCGATGTAGATCGATGTTTCGATCGATTCAGTTGTGCAAGACAACGTTTGATGCAAAAGATAAGTTTTTCCAGCAAAATGAATGAATTTGCACATTTCTGTCGAGCTGAGATGTCGGAATCGGTCGAAATACGGGACATCTTATTCCTCGGTGTAGACCGATTTTTCGTTCGATAGCGATGTGCAAGACGACGATTAACGCAAGAATTCTATGATTTTGGACCAGATGAATGATTTCGACACTCTAACGTCGAGCTGAGATGCCAGAATCGCTCGAAACTCGGGACATATCGATTCTCGAAGTAGATCGATGTTTCGATCGATTCAGTTGTGCAAGACAACGTTTGATGCGAAAGATAAGTTTTTCCAGCAAAATGAATGATTTTGCACATTTCTGTCGAGCTGAGATGTCGGAACCGGTCGAAATACGAAACATCTTATTCCTCGGTGTAGACCGATTTTTCGTTCGATAGCGATGTGCAAGACGACGATTAACGATAGAATTCTATGATTTTGGACCAGATGAATGATTTCGACACTCTAACGTCGAGCTGAGATGCCAGAATCGCTCGAAACTCGTGACGTCTCGATTCTCGGTGTATATCGATGTTTTGATCGATTCAGTGGTGCAAGCCAAGGTTCAATGCAAGGATTGAGTTGTTTCAGAAAAACAAATAGATTGACGCTTTTCTGTCGAGCATAAATGGCAGATATGCGCGAACTATGCAAAACCTCAAATCCCGGGATATACTCGAAGTTTCTCTGATACGGATGTGTAAGACCACGTTCAACGACAATATTCTATGATTTTGCACCAGATGAATGATTTCGACACTCTAACGTCGAGCTGAGATGCCAGAATCGCTCAAAACTCGGGACATCTTGATTCTCGGTGTAGATCGATGTTTTTATCGATTCAGTTGTGCGAAACGACGTTAAATGCAAAAATGAAGTTTCTTTCCAGAGAAATAAATGATTTCAAACGTTTCTGTCGAACTGAGATTTTGGAATCGTTCGAAATACGGGACAACTCGATTCTTCGCGTAGATCGAAGTTTAGTTCGATACAGCTGTGCAAGACAACGTTCGATGCAAGGATTTCTCGGTTTCAGACCAAAGAAACGATTTTGACACGTTCAGGGTGAGCTCAGATTCCAGAATCGCTCGAAACACGGGACATCTCGATTCTCTGTGTCGATCTACGTTTCGATCGATTCAGTTGTGCGAGACGACGTTCAATGCAGGAATTGACTTTTTTTCACAAAAATGCACGACTTTCACAATTTGTGTCGAGCCTAGATGCCAGAATCGCTCTGAACACGCAAAATCACGATTCTCGGGGTAGATAGAAGTGTTTCCGATACAGACGTGCGGGATGACTTTCAACGCACTAATTCTATGACTTTGGTCAAAATGAATAATTGTATTACTCTTACGACGATCTGTAATGCCAGAATCGCTCGAAACTCGGGAGAACTTGATTCCCGGCGTAGATCAAAGTATCGATCGATTAAGTTGTGCGAGACGACGTTTAGGGCAGGAATTGGTTTTTTTTTCCCAAAAACGAACGATTTTCACACTTTCCTGTCAAGCCTAGATGCCAGAATCGCTCGAAATACGCAAAACCTCGATTCTTGTGTTGGATCGAAATTTTCCCGATACAGTCGTGTACGACGACGTTGACCGCAAGAATAGCATGATTTCGGACTGAATGAATGATTGTGACACTCTTACGTCGGGCTGTGATGCCAGAATCGCTCGAAACTCGGGACGTATCCCTTCCCGGTGTAGATCGATGTTTCGATCGATTGAGTTGTGCAAGACGACGCTTTATGCAAGAATTAAGTTTTTTCAGAAAAATGAATGATTTGAACCTTTTTTGTCGAACCTAGATTCCAGAAAGCCTCGGAAGCCCGAGCCTCAAATCCTGGGTCAGATCGAAGTTCCTCAAATACAGACGTGTAAGATAACGTTCAACGCGAGAATCCTACGATTTTTGACTGAATTAATGATTGTGACACCCCTACGTCGAGCATTAATACCAGAATCGCTCGAATCTATGCAGAACTCGATTCCCGGCGTAGATCGAAGTACCGATAAATTGAGTTCTGCAAGACGACGTTTAACGCAAGAATTGGTTGTATTGAAAAATATATGATTTCGACACTTTCCTGTCGACTCTAGATGCCAGATTGCTCGAAACACGCAAAACCTCGATTTTCGGGGCAGATCGAAGTTTTTCCGATACTGCCGTGCAAGATGACTCTTAACGCAGTAATTCTATGAATTTAGACTAAATAAATGATGTTGACACTATTACGTCGAGCTGAGATACCAGAATCGCTCGAAACTCGGGACATCTCGATTCTCGGTGTAGATCGATGTTTTTATTGATTCAGTTGTGCGGAACGACGTTCAATGCAAAAATGAAGTTTCTTTTCAGAGAAATAAATGATTTCAAACGTTTCTGTCGAGCTGAGATTTTGGAATTGTTCGAAATACGGGACAATTCGATTCTTCGCGTAGATTGAAGTTTAGTTCGATACAGCTGTGCAAGACAACGTTCGATGCAAGAATTTCTCGGTTTCAGACAAATGAAACGATTTTGACACGTTAAGGGTGAGCTCAGATTCCAGAATCGCTCGAAACTCGGGACATCTCGATTCTCGGTGTCGATCTACGTTTCGATCGATTCAGTTGTGCGAGACGACGTTTAAGGCAAGAATTAAGTTCTTTAACAAAAATTAATGATTTCTACACTTTTCTGGTAAACCTAGATGCCAGAATCGCTCGACAGACGCAGAACCTCGAATCCCGGGGTAGATCGAAGTTTTTCCGATACGGCCGTGTAGAACAACGTTCAACGCGAAAATTCTAAAATTTTAGACTGAATAAATGATAGTGACACTCTTATGCCGAGCTGTTATGCCAGGATCGCTCGAAACTCGGGACGTATCCCTTCCCGGTGTAGATCGATGTTTCGATCGATTGAGTTGTACAAGACGACGCTTTATGCAAGAATTAAGTTTTTTCCGAAAAATGAATGATTTGACCCTTTTTTGTCGAACATAGATTCCAGAATGGCTCGGGAGCCCAAGCCTGAAATCCTGGGGTAGATCGAAGTTCTTCAAATACAGACGTGTAAGACAACGTTTAACGCGAGAATCCTACGATTTTTGACTGAATGAATGATTGTGACACCCCTACGTCGAGCATTAATACCAGAATCGCTCGAATCTCTGCAGAACTCGATTCCCGGCGTAGATCGAAGTACCGATAAATTGAGTTCTGCAAGACGACGTTTAATGCAAGAATTGGTTGTATTGAAAAATATATGATTTCGACACTTTCCTGTCGACTCTAGATGCCAGAATTTTCGAAACACGCAAAACCTCGATTTTCGGGGCAGATCGAAGTTTTTCCGATACTGCCGTGCAAGATGACTCTCAACGCAGTAATTCTATGGATTAAGACTAAATGAATGATTTTGACACTCTAACGTCGAGCTGAGATGCCAGAATCGCTCGAAACTCGGGACATCTCGATTTTCGTTGTAGATCGATGTTTTTATCGATTCAGTTGTGAAAGACGAGGTTTAATAGAGAATTGAGTTTTTTCAGAAAAACGGATAATGTGACCCTTTTCTGTCAAGCATAAATGCCAGAAATGCGCGAACTATGCAAAACCTCAAATCCTGGGGTATAACGAAGTTTCTCCGATACAGCCGTGTAAGACGACGTTTAACGACCGAATTCTATGATTTTGAACTAAATCAACGATTGTGACACTCTCACGTTAAGCTGTGATTCCAGAATCGCTCGAAACTCGGGACATATCGATTCTCGATGTAGATCGATGTTTCGATCGATTCAGTTGTGCAAGACAACGTTTGATGCAAAAGATAAGTTTTTCCAGCAAAATGAATGAATTTGCACATTTCTGTCGAGCTGAGATGTCGGAATCGGTCGAAATACGGGACATCTTATTCCTCGGTGTAGACCGATTTTTCGTTCGATAGCGATGTGCAAGACGACGATTAACGCAAGAATTCTATGATTTTGGACCAGATGAATGATTTCGACACTCTAACGTCGAGCTGAGATGCCAGAATCGCTCGAAACTCGGGACATATCGATTCTCGAAGTAGATCGATGTTTCGATCGATTCAGTTGTGCAAGACAACGTTTGATGCGAAAGATAAGTTTTTCCAGCAAAATGAATGATTTTGCACATTTCTGTCGAGCTGAGATGTCGGAACCGGTCGAAATACGAAACATCTTATTCCTCGGTGTAGACCGATTTTTCGTTCGATAGCGATGTGCAAGACGACGATTAACGATAGAATTCTATGATTTTGGACCAGATGAATGATTTCGACACTCTAACGTCGAGCTGAGATGCCAGAATCGCTCGAAACTCGTGACGTCTCGATTCTCGGTGTATATCGATGTTTTGATCGATTCAGTGGTGCAAGCCAAGGTTCAATGCAAGGATTGAGTTGTTTCAGAAAAACAAATAGATTGACGCTTTTCTGTCGAGCATAAATGGCAGATATGCGCGAACTATGCAAAACCTCAAATCCCGGGATATACTCGAAGTTTCTCTGATACGGATGTGTAAGACCACGTTCAACGACAATATTCTATGATTTTGCACCAGATGAATGATTTCGACACTCTAACGTCGAGCTGAGATGCCAGAATCGCTCAAAACTCGGGACATCTTGATTCTCGGTGTAGATCGATGTTTTTATCGATTCAGTTGTGCGAAACGACGTTAAATGCAAAAATGAAGTTTCTTTCCAGAGAAATAAATGATTTCAAACGTTTCTGTCGAACTGAGATTTTGGAATCGTTCGAAATACGGGACAACTCGATTCTTCGCGTAGATCGAAGTTTAGTTCGATACAGCTGTGCAAGACAACGTTCGATGCAAGGATTTCTCGGTTTCAGACCAAAGAAACGATTTTGACACGTTCAGGGTGAGCTCAGATTCCAGAATCGCTCGAAACACGGGACATCTCGATTCTCTGTGTCGATCTACGTTTCGATCGATTCAGTTGTGCGAGACGACGTTCAATGCAGGAATTGACTTTTTTTCACAAAAATGCACGACTTTCACAATTTGTGTCGAGCCTAGATGCCAGAATCGCTCTGAACACGCAAAATCACGATTCTCGGGGTAGATAGAAGTGTTTCCGATACAGACGTGCGGGATGACTTTCAACGCACTAATTCTATGACTTTGGTCAAAATGAATAATTGTATTACTCTTACGACGATCTGTAATGCCAGAATCGCTCGAAACTCGGGAGAACTTGATTCCCGGCGTAGATCAAAGTATCGATCGATTAAGTTGTGCGAGACGACGTTTAGGGCAGGAATTGGTTTTTTTTTCCCAAAAACGAACGATTTTCACACTTTCCTGTCAAGCCTAGATGCCAGAATCGCTCGAAATACGCAAAACCTCGATTCTTGTGTTGGATCGAAATTTTCCCGATACAGTCGTGTACGACGACGTTGACCGCAAGAATAGCATGATTTCGGACTGAATGAATGATTGTGACACTCTTACGTCGGGCTGTGATGCCAGAATCGCTCGAAACTCGGGACGTATCCCTTCCCGGTGTAGATCGATGTTTCGATCGATTGAGTTGTGCAAGACGACGCTTTATGCAAGAATTAAGTTTTTTCAGAAAAATGAATGATTTGAACCTTTTTTGTCGAACCTAGATTCCAGAAAGCCTCGGAAGCCCGAGCCTCAAATCCTGGGTCAGATCGAAGTTCCTCAAATACAGACGTGTAAGATAACGTTCAACGCGAGAATCCTACGATTTTTGACTGAATTAATGATTGTGACACCCCTACGTCGAGCATTAATACCAGAATCGCTCGAATCTATGCAGAACTCGATTCCCGGCGTAGATCGAAGTACCGATAAATTGAGTTCTGCAAGACGACGTTTAACGCAAGAATTGGTTGTATTGAAAAATATATGATTTCGACACTTTCCTGTCGACTCTAGATGCCAGATTGCTCGAAACACGCAAAACCTCGATTTTCGGGGCAGATCGAAGTTTTTCCGATACTGCCGTGCAAGATGACTCTTAACGCAGTAATTCTATGAATTTAGACTAAATAAATGATGTTGACACTATTACGTCGAGCTGAGATACCAGAATCGCTCGAAACTCGGGACATCTCGATTCTCGGTGTAGATCGATGTTTTTATTGATTCAGTTGTGCGGAACGACGTTCAATGCAAAAATGAAGTTTCTTTTCAGAGAAATAAATGATTTCAAACGTTTCTGTCGAGCTGAGATTTTGGAATTGTTCGAAATACGGGACAATTCGATTCTTCGCGTAGATTGAAGTTTAGTTCGATACAGCTGTGCAAGACAACGTTCGATGCAAGAATTTCTCGGTTTCAGACAAATGAAACGATTTTGACACGTTAAGGGTGAGCTCAGATTCCAGAATCGCTCGAAACTCGGGACATCTCGATTCTCGGTGTCGATCTACGTTTCGATCGATTCAGTTGTGCAAGACGACGTTCAATGCAGGAATTGACTTTTTTCCACAAAAATGCACGATTTTGACAATTTGTGTCGAGCCTAGATGCCAGAATCGCTCTGAACACGCAAAATCACGATTCTCGGGGTAGATCGAAGTTTTTCCGAATCAGACGTGCGGGATGACTTTCAACGCACTAATTCTATGACTTTGGTCAAAATGAATGACTGTATTACTTTTACGACGATCTGTAATGCCAGGATCGCTCGAAACTCGGGAGAACTTGATTCCCGGCGTAGATCAAAGTATTGATCGATTAAGTTGTGCGAGACGACGTTTAACGCAGGAATTGGTTTTTTTTCCCAAAAACGAACGATTTTCACACTTTCCTGTCGAGCCTAGATGCCAGAATCGCTCGAAATACGCAAAACCTCGATTCTTGTGTTGGATCGAAATTTTCCCGATACAGTCGTGTACGACGACGTTGACCGCGAGAATAGTATGATTTCGGACTGAATGAATAATTGTGACACTCTTACGTCGCGCTGTGATGCCGGAATCGCTCGAAACTCGGGACGTTTCCCTTCCCGGTGTAGATCGATGTTTCGATCGATTGAGTTATGCAAGACGACTCTTTATGCAAGAATTAAGTTTTTTTCAGAAAAATGAATGATTTGACCCTTTGTTGTCGAACATAGATTCCAGAATGGCTCGGAAGCCCAAGCCTCAAATCCTGGGGTAGATCGAAGTCCCTCAAATACAGACGTGTCAGATAACGTTTAACGCGAGAATCCTACGATTTTTGACTGAATTAATGATTGTGACACCCCTACGTCGAGCATTAATACCAGATACGCTCGAAACTCTGCAGAACTCGATTCCCGGCGTAGATCGAAGTACCGATAAATTGAGTTCTGCAAGACGACGTTTAATGCAAGATCTGGTTGTATTCAAAAATATATGATTTCGACACTTTCCTGTCGACTCTAGATGCCAGAATTTTCGAAACACGCAAAACCTCGATTTTCGAGGCAGATCGAAGTTTTTCCGATACTGCCGTGCAAGATGACTCTCAACGCAGTAATTCTATGGATTAAGACTAAATGAATGATTTTGACACTCTAACGTCGAGCTGAGATGCCAGAATCGCTAGAAAATCGGGACATCTCGATTTTCGTTGTAGATCGATGTTTTTATCGATTCAGTTGTGAAAGACAAGGTTTAATAGAGAATTGAGTTTTTTCAGAAAAACGGATAATGTGACCCTTTTCTGTCAAGCATAAATGCCAGAAATGCGCGAACTATGCAAAACCTCAAATCCTGGGGTATAACGAAGTTTCTCCGATACAGCCGTGTAAGACGACGTTTAACGACCGAATTCTATGATTTTGAACTAAATCAACGATTGTGACACTCTCACGTTAAGCTGTGATTCCAGAATCGCTCGAAACTCGGGACATATCGATTCTCGATGTAGATCGATGTTTCGATCGATTCAGTTGTGCAAGACAACGTTTGATGCAAAAGATAAGTTTTTCCAGCAAAATGAATGAATTAACACATTTCTGTCGAGCTGAGATGTCGGAATCGGTCGAAATACGGGACATCTTATTCCTCGGTGTAGACCGATTTTTCGTTCGATAGCGATGTGCAAGACGACGATTAACGCAAGAATTCTATGATTTTGGACCAGATGAATGATTTCGACACTCTAACGTCGAGCTGAGATGCCAGAATCGCTCGAAACTCGAGACATCTCGCTTCTCGGTGTATATCGATGTTTTGATCGATTCAGTTGTGAAAGACGAGGTTTAATAGAGAATTGAGTCTTTTCAGAAAAACGGATAATGTGACCCTTTTCTGTCAAGCATAAATGCCAGAAATGCGCGAACTATGCAAAACCTCAAATCCTGGGGTATAACGAAGTTTCTCCGATACAGCTGCGTAAGACGACGTTCAACGACCGAATTCTATGATTTTAAACTAAATCAATGATTGTGACACTCTCACGTTAAGCTGTGATTCCAGAATCGCTCGAAACTCGGGACATATCGATTCTCGAAGTAGATCGATGTTTCGATCGATTCAGTTGTGCAAGACAACGTTTAATGCGAAAGATAATTTTTTCCAGCGAAATGAATGATTTTGCACATTTCTGTCGAGCTGAGATGTCGGAACCGGTCGAAATACAAAACATCTTATTCCTCGGTGTAGACCGATTTTTCGTTCGATAGCGATGTGCAAGACGACGATTAACGATAGAATTCTATGATTTTGGACAAGATGAATGATTTCGACACTCTAACGTCGAGCTGAGATGCCAGAATCGCTCGAAACTCGTGACGTCTCGATTCTCGGTGTATATCGATGTTTTGATCGATTCAGTGGTGCAAGCCAAGGTTCAATGCAAGGACTGAGTTGTTTCAGAAAAACGAATAGATTGACGCTTTTCTGTCGAGCATAAATGGCAGATATGCGCGAACTATGCAAAACCTCAAATCCCGGGATATACTCGAAGTTTCTCTGATACGGATGTGTAAGACCACGTTTAACGACAATATTCTATGATTTTGCACCAGATGAATGATTTCGACACTCTAACGTCGAGCTGAGATGCCAGAATCGCTCGAAACTCGGGACATCTCGATTCTCGGTGTAGATCGATGTTTTTATCGATTCAGTTGTGCGGAACGACGTTAAATGCAAAAATGAAGTTTCTTTCCAGAGAAATAAATGATTTCAAACGTTTCTGTCGAACTGAGATTTTGGAATCGTTCGAAATACGGGACAACTCGATTCTTCGCGTAGATCGAAGTTTAGTTCGATACAGCTGTGCAAGACAACGTTCGATGCAAGGATTTCTCGGTTTCAGACCAAAGAAACGATTTTGACACGTTCAGGGTGAGCTCAGATTCCAGAATCGCTCGAAACTCGGGACATCTCGATTCTCTGTGTCGATCTACGTTTCGATCGATTCAGTTGTGCGAGACGACGTTCAATGCAGGAATTGACCTTTTTCCACAAAAATGCACGATTTTCACAATTTGTGTCGAGCCTAGATGCCAGAATCGCTCTGAACACGCAAAATCACGATTTTCGGGGTAGATCGAAGTGTTTCCGATACAGACGTGCGGGATGACTTTCAACGCACTAATTCTATGACTTTGGTCAAAATGAATAATTGTCTTACTCTTACGACGATCTGTAATGCAAGAATCGCTCGAAACTCGGGAGAACTTGATTCCCGGCGTAGATCAAAGTATCGATCGATTAAGTTGTGCGAGACGACGTTTAACGCAGGAATTGGTTTTTTTCCCCAAAAACGAACGATTTTCACACTTTCCTGTCAAGCCTAGATGCCAGAATCGCTCGAAATACGCAAAACCTCGATTCTTGTGTTGGATCGAAATTATCCCGATACAGTCGTGTACGACGACGTTGACCGCAAGAATAGCATGATTTCGGACTGAATGAATGATTGTGACACTCTTACGTCGGGCTGTGATGCCAGAATCGCTCGAAACTCGGGACGTATCCCTTCCCGGTGTAGATCGATGTTTCGATCGATTGAGTTGTGCAAGACGACGCTTTATGCAAGAATTAAGTTTTTTCAGAAAAATAAATGATTTGAACCTTTTCTGTCGAACCTAGATTCCAGAATGGCTCGGAAGCCCGAGCCTCAAATCCTGGGTCAGATCGAAGTTCCTCAAATACAGACGTGTACGATAACGTTTAACGCGAGAATCCTACGATTTTTGACCGAATTAATGATTGTGACACCCCTACGTCGAGCATTAATACCAGAATCGCTCGAATCTCTGCAGAACTCGATTCCCGGCGTAGATCGAAGCACCGATAAATTGAGTTCTGCAAGACGACGTTTAATGCAAGAATTGGTTGTATTGAAAAATATATGATTTAGACACTTTCCTGTCGACTCTAGATGCCAGATTGCTCGAAACACGCAAAACCTCGATTTTCGGGGCAGATCGAAGTTTTTCCGATACTGCCGTGCAAGATGACTCTTAACGCAGTAATTCTATGAATTTAGACTAAATAAATGATGTTGACACTATTACGTCGAGCTGAGATACCAGAATCGCTCGAAACTCGGGACATCTCGATTCTCGGTGTAGATCGATGTTTTTATTGATTCAGTTGTGCGGAACGACATTCAATGCAAAAATGAAGTTTTTTTTCAGAGAAATAAATGATTTCAAACGTTTCTGTCGAGCTGAGATTTTGGAATCGTTCGAAATACGGGACAACGCGATTCTTCGCGTAGATCGAAGTTTAGTTCGATACAGCTGTGCAAGACAACGTTCGATGCAAGAATTTCTCGGTTTCAGACAAATGAAACGATTTTGACACGTTCAGGGTGAGCTCAGATTCCAGAATCGCTCGAAACTCGGGACATCTCGATTCTCGGTGTCGATCTACGTTTCGATCGATTCAGTTGTGCGAGACGACGTTTAACGCAAGAATTAAGTTCTTTAACAAAAATTGATGATTTCTACACTTTTGTGGTAAACCTAGATGCCAGAATCGCTCGACAGACGAAGAACCTCGAATCCCGGGGTAGATCGAAGTTTTTCCGATACGGCCGTGTAGAACAACGTTCAACGCGAAAATTCTAAAATTTTAGACTGAATAAATGATAGTGACACTCTTATGCCGAGCTGTTATGCCAGGATCGCTCGAAACTCGGGACGTATCCCTTCCCGGTGTAGATCGATGTTTCGATCGATTGAGTTGTACAAGACGACGCTTTATGCAAGAATTAAGTTTTTTCCGAAAAATGAATGATTTGACCCTTTTTTGTCGAACATAGATTCCAGAATGGCTCGGGAGCCCAAGCCTGAAATCCTGGGGTAGATCGAAGTTCTTCAAATACAGACGTGTATGACAACGTTTAACGCGAGAATCCTACGATTTTTGACTGAATGAATGATTGTGACACCCCTACGTCGAGCATTAATACCAGAATCGCTCGAATCTCTGCAGAACTCGATTCCCGGCGTAGATCGAAGTACCGATAAATTGAGTTCTGCAAGACGACGTTTAATGCAAGAATTGGTTGTATTGAAAAATATATGATTTCGACACTTTCCTGTCGACTCTAGATGCCAGAATTTTCGAAACACGCAAAACCTCGATTTTCGGGGCAGATCGAAGTTTTTCCGATACTGCCGTGCAAGATGACTCTCAACGCAGTAATTCTATGGATTAAGACTAAATGAATGATTTTGACACTCTAACGTCGAGCTGAGATGCCAGAATCGCTCGAAACTCGGGACATCTCGATTTTCGTTGTAGATCGATGTTTTTATCGATTCAGTTGTGAAAGACGAGGTTTAATAGAGAATTGAGTTTTTTCAGAAAAACGGATAATGTGACCCTTTTCTGTCAAGCATAAATGCCAGAAATGCGCGAACTATGCAAAACCTCAAATCCTGGGGTATAACGAAGTTTCTCCGATACAGCCGTGTAAGACGACGTTTAACGACCGAATTCTATGATTTTGAACTAAATCAACAATTGTGACACTCTCACGTTAAGCTGTGATTCCAGAATCGCTCGAAACTCGGGACATATCGATTCTCGATGTAGATCGATGTTTCGATCGATTCAGTTGTGCAAGACAACGTTTGATGCAAAAGATAAGTTTTTCCAGCAAAATGAATGAATTTGCACATTTCTGTCGAGCTGAGATGTCGGAATCGGTCGAAATACGGGACATCTTATTCCTCGGTGTAGACCGATTTTTCGTTCGATAGCGATGTGCAAGACGACGATTAACGCAAGAATTCTATGATTTTGGACCAGATGAATGATTTCGACACTCTAACGTCGAGCTGAGATGCCAGAATCGCTCGAAACTCGGGACATATCGATTCTCGAAGTAGATCGATGTTTCGATCGATTCAGTTGTGCAAGACAACGTTTGATGCGAAAGATAAGTTTTTCCAGCAAAATGAATGATTTTGCACATTTCTGTCGAGCTGAGATGTCGGAACCGGTCGAAATACGAAACATCTTATTCCTCGGTGTAGACCGATTTTTCGTTCGATAGCGATGTGCAAGACGACGATTAACGATAGAATTCTATGATTTTGGACCAGATGAATGATTTCGACACTCTAACGTCGAGCTGAGATGCCAGAATCGCTCGAAACTCGTGACGTCTCGATTCTCGGTGTATATCGATGTTTTGATCGATTCAGTGGTGCAAGCCAAGGTTCAATGCAAGGATTGAGTTGTTTCAGAAAAACGAATAGATTGACGCTTTTCTGTCGAGCATAAATGGCAGATATGCGCGAACTATGCAAAACCTCAAATCCCGGGATATACTCGAAGTTTCTCTGATACGGATGTGTAAGACCACGTTCAACGACAATATTCTATGATTTTGCACCAGATGAATGATTTCGACACTCTAACGTCGAGCTGAGATGCCAGAATCGCTCAAAACTCGGGACATCTTGATTCTCGGTGTAGATCGATGTTTTTATCGATTCAGTTGTGCGAAACGACGTTAAATGCAAAAATGAAGTTTCTTTCCAGAGAAATAAATGATTTCAAAGGTTTCTGTCGAACTGAGATTTCGGAATCGTTCGAAATACGGGACAACTCGATTCTTCGCGTAGATCGAAGTTTAGTTCGATACAGCTGTGCAAGACAACGTTCGATGCAAGAATTTCTCGGTTTCAGACCAAAGAAACAATTTTGACACGTTCAGGGTGAGCTCAGATTCCAGAATCGCTCGAAACTCGGGACATCTCGATTCTCTGTGTCGATCTACGTTTCGATCGATTCAGTTGTGCGAGACGACGTTCAATGCAGGAATTGACTTTTTTTCACAAAAATGCACGACTTTCACAATTTGTGTCGAGCCTAGATGCCAGAATCGCTCTGAACACGCAAAATCACGATTCTCGGGGTAGATAGAAGTGTTTCCGATACAGACGTGCGGGATGACTTTCAACGCACTAATTCTATGACTTTGGTCAAAATGAATAATTGTATTACTCTTACGACGATCTGTAATGCCAGAATCGCTCGAAACTCGGGAGAACTTGATTCCCGGCGTAGATCAAAGTATCGATCGATTAAGTTGTGCGAGACGACGTTTAGGGCAGGAATTGGTTTTTTTTCCCAAAAACGAACGATTTTCACACTTTCCTGTCAAGCCTAGATGCCAGAATCGCTCGAAATACGCAAAACCTCGATTCTTGTGTTGGATCGAAATTTTCCCGATACAGTCGTGTACGACGACGTTGACCGCAAGAATAGCATGATTTCGGACTGAATGAATGATTGTGACACTCTTACGTCGGGCTGTGATGCCAGAATCGCTCGAAACTCGGGACGTATCCCTTCCCGGTGTAGATCGATGTTTCGATCGATTGAGTTGTGCAAGACGACGCTTTATGCAAGAATTAAGTTTTTTCAGAAAAATAAATGATTTGAACCTTTTTTGTCGAACCTAGATTCCAGAAAGCCTCGGAAGCCCGAGCCTCAAATCCTGGGTCAGATCGAAGTTCCTCAAATACAGACGTGTAAGATAACGTTCAACGCGAGAATCCTACGATTTTTGACTGAATTAATGATTGTGACACCCCTACGTCGAGCATTAATACCAGAATCGCTCGAATCTATGCAGAACTCGATTCCCGGCGTAGATCGAAGTACCGATAAATTGAGTTCTGCAAGACGACGTTTAACGCAAGAATTGGTTGTATTGAAAAATATATGATTTCGACACTTTCCTGTCGACTCTAGATGCCAGATTGCTCGAAACACGCAAAACCTCGATTTTCGGGGCAGATCGAAGTTTTTCCGATACTGCCGTGCAAGATGACTCTTAACGCAGTAATTCTATGAATTTAGACTAAATAAATGATGTTGACACTATTACGTCGAGCTGAGATACCAGAATCGCTCGAAACTCGGGACATCTCGATTCTCGGTGTGGATCGATGTTTTTATTGATTCAGTTGTGCGGAACGACGTTCAATGCAAAAATGAAGTTTCTTTTCAGAGAAATAAATGATTTCAAACGTTTCTGTCGAGCTGAGATTTTGGAATTGTTCGAAATACGGGACAATTCGATTCTTCGCGTAGATTGAAGTTTAGTTCGATACAGCTGTGCAAGACAACGTTCGATGCAAGAATTTCTCGGTTTCAGACAAATGAAACGATTTTCTCACGTTAAGGGTGAGCTCAGATTCCAGAATCGCTCGAAACTCGGGACATCTCGATTCTCGGTGTCGATCTACGTTTCGATCGATTCAGTTGTGCGAGACGACGTTTAACGCAAGAATTAAGTTCTTTAACAAAAATTGATGATTTCTACACTTTTGTGGTAAACCTAGATGCCAGAATCGCTCGACAGACGAAGAACCTCGAATCCCGGGGTAGATCGAAGTTTTTCCGATACGGCCGTGTAGAACAACGTTCAACGCGAAAATTCTAAAATTTTAGACTGAATAAATGATAGTGACACTCTTATGCCGAGCTGTTATGCCAGGATCGCTCGAAACTCGGGACGTATCCCTTCCCGGTGTAGATCGATGTTTCGATCGATTGAGTTGTACAAGACGACGCTTTATGCAAGAATTAAGTTTTTTCCGAAAAATGAATGATTTGACCCTTTTTTGTCGAACATAGATTCCAGAATGGCTCGGGAGCCCAAGCCTGAAATCCTGGGGTAGATCGAAGTTCTTCAAATACAGACGTGTAAGACAACGTTTAACGCGAGAATCCTACGATTTTTGACTGAATGAATGATTGTGACACCCCTACGTCGAGCATTAATACCAGAATCGCTCGAATCTCTGCAGAACTCGATTCCCGGCGTAGATCGAAGTACCGATAAATTGAGTTCTGCAAGACGACGTTTAATGCAAGAATTGGTTGTATTGAAAAATATATGATTTCGACACTTTCCTGTCGACTCTAGATGCCAGAATTTTCGAAACACGCAAAACCTCGATTTTCGGGGCAGATCGAAGTTTTTCCGATACTGCCGTGCAAGATGACTCTCAACGCAGTAATTCTATGGATTAAGACTAAATGAATGATTTTGACACTCTAACGTCGAGCTGAGATGCCAGAATCGCTCGAAACTCGGGACATCTCGATTTTCGTTGTAGATCGATGTTTTTATCGATTCAGTTGTGAAAGACGAGGTTTAATAGAGAATTGAGTTTTTTCAGAAAAACGGATAATGTGACCCTTTTCTGTCAAGCATAAATGCCAGAAATGCGCGAACTATGCAAAACCTCAAATCCTGGGGTATAACGAAGTTTCTCCGATACAGCCGTGTAAGACGACGTTTAACGACCGAATTCTATGATTTTGAACTAAATCAACAATTGTGACACTCTCACGTTAAGCTGTGATTCCAGAATCGCTCGAAACTCGGGACATATCGATTCTCGATGTAGATCGATGTTTCGATCGATTCAGTTGTGCAAGACAACGTTTGATGCAAAAGATAAGTTTTTCCAGCAAAATGAATGAATTTGCACATTTCTGTCGAGCTGAGATGTCGGAATCGGTCGAAATACGGGACATCTTATTCCTCGGTGTAGACCGATTTTTCGTTCGATAGCGATGTGCAAGACGACGATTAACGCAAGAATTCTATGATTTTGGACCAGATGAATGATTTCGACACTCTAACGTCGAGCTGAGATGCCAGAATCGCTCGAAACTCGGGACATATCGATTCTCGAAGTAGATCGATGTTTCGATCGATTCAGTTGTGCAAGACAACGTTTGATGCGAAAGATAAGTTTTTCCAGCAAAATGAATGATTTTGCACATTTCTGTCGAGCTGAGATGTCGGAACCGGTCGAAATACGAAACATCTTATTCCTCGGTGTAGACCGATTTTTCGTTCGATAGCGATGTGCAAGACGACGATTAACGATAGAATTCTATGATTTTGGACCAGATGAATGATTTCGACACTCTAACGTCGAGCTGAGATGCCAGAATCGCTCGAAACTCGTGACGTCTCGATTCTCGGTGTATATCGATGTTTTGATCGATTCAGTGGTGCAAGCCAAGGTTCAATGCAAGGATTGAGTTGTTTCAGAAAAACGAATAGATTGACGCTTTTCTGTCGAGCATAAATGGCAGATATGCGCGAACTATGCAAAACCTCAAATCCCGGGATATACTCGAAGTTTCTCTGATACGGATGTGTAAGACCACGTTCAACGACAATATTCTATGATTTTGCACCAGATGAATGATTTCGACACTCTAACGTCGAGCTGAGATGCCAGAATCGCTCAAAACTCGGGACATCTTGATTCTCGGTGTAGATCGATGTTTTTATCGATTCAGTTGTGCGAAACGACGTTAAATGCAAAAATGAAGTTTCTTTCCAGAGAAATAAATGATTTCAAAGGTTTCTGTCGAACTGAGATTTCGGAATCGTTCGAAATACGGGACAACTCGATTCTTCGCGTAGATCGAAGTTTAGTTCGATACAGCTGTGCAAGACAACGTTCGATGCAAGAATTTCTCGGTTTCAGACCAAAGAAACAATTTTGACACGTTCAGGGTGAGCTCAGATTCCAGAATCGCTCGAAACTCGGGACATCTCGATTCTCTGTGTCGATCTACGTTTCGATCGATTCAGTTGTGCGAGACGACGTTCAATGCAGGAATTGACTTTTTTTCACAAAAATGCACGACTTTCACAATTTGTGTCGAGCCTAGATGCCAGAATCGCTCTGAACACGCAAAATCACGATTCTCGGGGTAGATAGAAGTGTTTCCGATACAGACGTGCGGGATGACTTTCAACGCACTAATTCTATGACTTTGGTCAAAATGAATAATTGTATTACTCTTACGACGATCTGTAATGCCAGAATCGCTCGAAACTCGGGAGAACTTGATTCCCGGCGTAGATCAAAGTATCGATCGATTAAGTTGTGCGAGACGACGTTTAGGGCAGGAATTGGTTTTTTTTCCCAAAAACGAACGATTTTCACACTTTCCTGTCAAGCCTAGATGCCAGAATCGCTCGAAATACGCAAAACCTCGATTCTTGTGTTGGATCGAAATTTTCCCGATACAGTCGTGTACGACGACGTTGACCGCAAGAATAGCATGATTTCGGACTGAATGAATGATTGTGACACTCTTACGTCGGGCTGTGATGCCAGAATCGCTCGAAACTCGGGACGTATCCCTTCCCGGTGTAGATCGATGTTTCGATCGATTGAGTTGTGCAAGACGACGCTTTATGCAAGAATTAAGTTTTTTCAGAAAAATAAATGATTTGAACCTTTTTTGTCGAACCTAGATTCCAGAAAGCCTCGGAAGCCCGAGCCTCAAATCCTGGGTCAGATCGAAGTTCCTCAAATACAGACGTGTAAGATAACGTTCAACGCGAGAATCCTACGATTTTTGACTGAATTAATGATTGTGACACCCCTACGTCGAGCATTAATACCAGAATCGCTCGAATCTATGCAGAACTCGATTCCCGGCGTAGATCGAAGTACCGATAAATTGAGTTCTGCAAGACGACGTTTAACGCAAGAATTGGTTGTATTGAAAAATATATGATTTCGACACTTTCCTGTCGACTCTAGATGCCAGATTGCTCGAAACACGCAAAACCTCGATTTTCGGGGCAGATCGAAGTTTTTCCGATACTGCCGTGCAAGATGACTCTTAACGCAGTAATTCTATGAATTTAGACTAAATAAATGATGTTGACACTATTACGTCGAGCTGAGATACCAGAATCGCTCGAAACTCGGGACATCTCGATTCTCGGTGTGGATCGATGTTTTTATTGATTCAGTTGTGCGGAACGACGTTCAATGCAAAAATGAAGTTTCTTTTCAGAGAAATAAATGATTTCAAACGTTTCTGTCGAGCTGAGATTTTGGAATCGTTCGAAATACGGGACAACGCGATTCTTCGCGTAGATCGAAGTTTAGTTCGATACAGCTGTGCAAGACAACGTTCGATGCAAGAATTTCTCGGTTTCAGACCAAGGAAACGATTTTGACACGTTCAGGGTGAGCTCAGATTCCAGAATCGCTCGAAACTCGGGACATCTCGATTCTCTGTGTCGATCTACGTTTCGATCGATTCAGTTGTGCGAGACGACGTTCAATGCAGGAATTGACCTTTTTCCACAAAAATGCACGATTTTCACAATTTGTGTCCAGCCTAGATGCCAGAATCGCTCTGAACACGCAAAATCACGATTTTCGGGGTAGATCGAAGTGTTTCCGATACAGACGTGCGGGATGACTTTCAACGCACTGATTCTATGACTTTGGTCAAAATGAAGAATTGTATTACTCTTACGACGATCTGTAATGCAAGAATCGCTCGAAACTCGGGAGAACTTGATTCCCGGCGTAGATCAAAGTATCGATCGATTAAGTTGTGCGAGACGACGTTTAACACAGGAATTGGTTTTTTTTCCCAAAAACGAACGATTTTCACACTTTCCTGTCAAGCCTGGATGCCAGAATCGCTCGAAATACGCAAAACCTCGATTCTTGTGTTGGATCGAAATTATCCCGATACAGTCGTGTACGACGACGTTGACCGCAAGAATAGCATGATTTCGGACTGAATGAATGATTGTGACACTCTTACGTCGGGCTGTGATGCCGGAATCGCTCGAAACTCGGGACGTATCCCTTCCCGGTGTAGATCGATGTTTCGATCGATTGAGTTGTGCAAGACGACGCTTTATGCAAGAATTAAGTTTTTTCAGAAAAATGAATGATTTGAACCTTTTTTGTCGAACCTAGATTCCAGAATGGCTCGGAAGCCCGAGCCTCAAATCCTGGGTCAGATCGAAGTTTCTCAAATACAGACGTGTAAGATAACGCGAGAATCCTACGATTTTTGACCGAATTAATGATTGTGACACCCCTACGTCGAGCATTAATACCAGAATCGCTCGAATCTCTGCAGAACTCGATTCCCGGCGTAGATCGAAGTACCGATAAATTGAGTTCTGCAAGACGACGTTTAATGCAAGAATTGGTTGTATTAAAAAATATATGATTTCGACACTTTCCTGTCGACTCTAGATGCCAGATTGCTCGAAACACGCAAAACCTCGATTTTCGGGGCAGATCGAAGTTTTTCCGATACTGCCGTGCAAGATGACTCTTAACGCAGTAATTCTATGAATTTAGACTAAATAAATGATGTTGACACTATTACTCCGAGCTGAGATACCAGAATCGCTCGAAACTCGGGACATCTCGATTCTCGGTGTAGATCGATGTTTTTATTGATTCAGTTGTGCGGAACGACGTTCAATGCAAAAATGAAGTTTTTTTTTCAGAGAAATAAATGATTTCAAACGTTTCTGTCGAGCTGAGATTTTGGAATCGTTCGAAATACGGGACAACGCGATTCTTCGCGTAGATCGAAGTTTAGTTCGATACAGCTGTGCAAGACAACGTTCGATGCAAGAATCTCTCGGTTTCAGACAAATAAAACGATTTTGACATGTTCAGGGTGAGCTCAGATTCCAGAATCGCTCGAAACTCGGGAGAACTTGATTCCCGGCGTAGATCAAAGTGTCGACTGATTAAGTTGTGCGAGACGACGTTTAACGCAAGAAATGTTTTTTTTTTCACAAAAATGAACGGTTTTAACACTTTCCTGTCGAGCCTAGATGCCAGAATAGCTCGGAATACGCAAAACCTCGAGTCTCGGGGTGGATCGAAGTTTCTCCGATACTGTCGTGCAAGATGACTCTCAACGCAGTAATCTTATGAATTCAAACTAATTGAATGATTACGTCGAGCTGAGATGCCAGAATCGCTTGAAACTCAGGACATCTCGATTCTCGGTGTATATCGATGTTTTGATCGATTCAGTTGTGAAAGACGAGGTTTATTGGAGAATTAAATTTTTATCAGAAAAACGGATAATGTGACCCTTTTCTGTCAAGCATGAATGCCAGAAATGCGCGAATGATGCAAAACCTCAAATCCTGGGGTATAACGAAGTTTCTCCGATACAGCCGTGTAAGACGACGTTTAACGACCGAATTCTATGATTTTGAACTAAATCAATGATTGTGACACTCTCACGTTAAGCTGTGATTCCAGAATCGCTCTGAACTCGGGACATATCTATTCTCGATGTAGATCGATGTTTCGATCGATTCAGTTGTGCAAGACAACGTTTAATGCAAAAGATAAGTTTTTCCAGCGAAATGAATAATTTTGCACATTTCTGTCAAGCTGAGATGTCGGAATCGGTCGAAACACGGGACATTTTATTCCTTGGTGTAGACCGATTTTTCTTCAGAAAAATGAATGATTTGACCCTTTTTTGTCGAATATAGATTATAGAATGGCTCGGAAGCCCAAGCCTCAAATCCTGGGGTAGATCGAAGTTCCTCAAATACAGACGTGTAAGATAACGTTTAACGCGAGAATCCTACGATTTTTTACTGAATTAATGATTGTGACACCCCTACGTCGAGCATTAATACCAGATACGCTCGAAATTCTGCAGAACTCGATTCCCGGCGTAGATCGAAGTACCGATAAATAGAGTTGTGCAAGACCACGTTTAATGCAAGAATTAGTTGTTTTCAAAAAATGAATGATTTCGACACTTTCCTGTCGAGCCTAGATGCCAGATTGCTCGAAACACGCAAAACCTCGATTTTCGGGGCAGATCGAAGTTTTTCCGATACTGCCGTGCAAGATGACTCTCAACGCAGTAATTCTATGAATTTAGGCTAAATGAATGATTTTAACACTATTACGTCGAGCTGAGATACCAGAATCGCTTGAAATTCAGGACATCTCGATTCTCGGTGTATATCGATGTTTTGATCGATTCAGTGGTGCAAGCCAAGGTTTAATGCAATAATTGAGTTGTTGCAGATAAACGAATAGATTGACGCTTTTTTGTCGAGCATAAATGGCAGATATGCGCGAACTATGCAAAACCTCAAATCCCGGGGTATACTCGAAGTTTCTCCGATACTGCCGTGTAAGACCACGTTTAACGACCGAATTCTATGATTTTGAACTAAATCAATGATTGCGACACTCTCACGTTAAGCTGTGATTCCAGAATCGCTCTAAACTCGGGACATATCTATTCTCGATGTAGATCGATGTTTAGATCGATTCAGTTGTGCAAGACAACGTTTGATGCAAAAGATGAGTTTTTCCAGCGAAATGAATGATTTTGCACATTTCTGTCGAGCTGAGATGTCGGAATCGGTCGAAATACGGGACATCTTATTCCTCGGTGTAGACCGATTTTTCGTTCGATAGCGATGTGCAAGACGACGATTAACGCAAGAATTCTATGATTTTGGACCAGATGAATGATTTCGACACTCTAACGTCGAGCTGAGATGCCAGAATCGCTCGAAACTCGAGACATCTCGATTCTCGGTGTATATCGATGTTTTGATCGATTCAGTTGTGAAAGACGAGGTTTAATAGAGAATTGAGTTTTTCCAGAAAAACGGATAATGTGACCCTTTTCTGTCAAGCATAAATGCCAGAAATGCGCGAACTATGCAAAACCTCAAATCCTGGGGTATAACGAAGTTTCTCCGATACAGCCGTGTAAGACGACGTTTAACGACCGAATTCTATGATTTTGAACTAAATTAATGATTGTGACACTCTCACGTTAAGCTGTGATTCCAGAATCGCTCGAAACTCGGGACATCTCGATTCTCGGTGTATATCGATGTTTTGATCGATTCAGTGGTGCAAGCCAAGGTTTAATGCAAGAATTGAGTTGTTTCAGAAAAACGAATAGATTGACGCTTTTCTGTCGAGCATAAATGGCAGATATGCGCGAACTATGCAAAATCTCAAATCCCGGGATATACTCGAAGTTTCTCTGATACGGATGTGTAAGACCACGTTTAACGACAGAATTCTATGATTTTGCACCAGATGAATGATTTCGACACTCTAACGTCGAGCTGAGATGCCAGAATCGCTCGAAACTCGGGACATCTCGATTCTCGGTGTAGATCGATGTTTTCATCGATTCAGTTGTGCGGAACGACGTTCAATGCAAAAATGAAGTTTCTTTCCAGAGAAATAAATGATTTCAAACGTTTCTGTCGAGCTGAGATTTTGGAATCATTCGAAATACGGGACAACTCGATTCATCGCGTGGATCGAAATTTAGTTCGATACAGCTGTGCAAGACAACGTTTGATGCAAGGATTTCTGGTTTCAGACAAAAGAAACGATTTTGACACGTTCAGGGTGAGCTCAGATTCCAGAATCGCTCGAAACTCGGGACATCTCGAATCTCTGTGTCGATCTACGTTTCGATCGATTCAGTTGTGCGAGACGACTTTTAACGCAAGAATTGAATTCTTTAACAAAAATAAATGATTTCTACACTTTTCTGGTAAACCTAGGTGCCAGAATCGCTCGACAGACGCAAAACCTCGAATCCCGGGGTAGATCGAAGTTTTTCCGATACGGCCGTGTAGAACAACGTTCAACGCGAAAATTCTATAATTTTAGACTGAATAAATGATAGTGACACTCTTATGCCGAGCTGTGATGCCAGGATCGCTCGAAACTCGGGACATTTCGATTCTCGGTGTAGATCGATGTTTCGATAGATTCAGTTGTGCAAGACAACGTTTGATGCAAAAGATAAGTTTTTCCAGCGAAATGAATGATTTTGCACATTTCTGTCGAGCTGAGATGTCGGAACCAGTCGAAATACAAAACGTCTTATTCCTCGGTGTAGACCGATTTTTCGTTCGATAGCGATGTGCAAGACGACGATTAACGATAGAATTCTATGATTTTGGACCAGATGAATGATTTCGACACTCTAACGTCGAGCTGAGATGCCAGAATCGCTCGAAACTCGTGACGTCTCGATTCTCGGTGTATATCGATGTTTTGATCGATTCAGTGGTGCAAGCCAAGTTTTAATGCAAGGATTGAGTTGTTTCAGAAAAACGAATAGATTGACGCTTTTCTGTCGAGCATAAATAACAGATATGCGCGAACTATGCAAAACCTCAAATCCCGGGATATACTCGAAGTTTCTCTGATACGGATGTGTAAGACCACGTTTAACGACAATATTCTATGATTTTGCACCAGATGAATGATTTCGACACTCTAACGTCGAGCTGAGATGCCAGAATCGCTCGAAACTCGGGACATCTCGATTCTCGGTGTAGATCGATGTTTTTATCGATTCAGTTGTGCGGAACGACGTTAAATGCAAAAATGAAGTTTCTTTCCAGAGAAATAAATGATTTCAAACGTTTCTGTCGAACTGAGATTTTGGAATCGTTCGAAATACGGGACAACTCGATTCTTCGCGTAGATCGAAGTTTAGTTCGATACAGCTGTGCAAGACAACGTTCAATGCAAGGATTTCTCGGTTTCAGACCAAAGAAACGATTTTGACACGTTCAGGGTGAGCTCAGATTCCAGAATCGCTCGAAACTCGGGACATCTCGATTCTCTGTGTCGATCTACGTTTCGATCGATTCAGTTGTGCGAGACGACGTTCAATGCAGGAATTGACCTTTTTCCAAAAAAATGCACGATTTTCACAATTTGTGTCGAGCCTAGATGCCAGAATCGCTCTGAACACGCAAAATCACGATTTTCGGGGTAGATCGAAGTGTTTCCGATACAGACGTGCGGGATGACTTTCAACGCACTAATTCTATGACTTTGGTCAAAATGAATAATTGTATTACTCTTACGACGATCTGTAATGCAAGAATCGCTCGAAACTCGGGAGAACTTGATTCCCGGCGTAGATCAAAGTATCGATCGATTAAGTTGTGCGAGACGACGTTTAACGCAGGAATTGGTTTTTTTTCCCAAAAACGAACGATTTTCACACTTTCCTGTCAAGCCTAGATGCCAGAATCGCTCGAAATACGCAAAACCTCGATTCTTGTGTTGGATCGAAATTATCCCGATACAGTCGTGTACGACGACGTTGACCGCAAGAATAGCATGATTTCGGACTGAATGAATGATTGTGACACTCTTACGTCGGGCTGTGATGCCGGAATCGCTCGAAACTCGGGACGTATCCCTTCCCGGTGTAGATCGATGTTTCGATCGATTGAGTTGTGCAAGACGACGCTTTATGCAAGAATTAAGTTTTTTCAGAAAAATGAATGATTTGAACCTTTTTTGTCGAACCTAGATTCCAGAATGGCTCGGAAGCCCGAGCCTCAAATCCTGGGTCAGATCGAAGTTCCTCAAATACAGACGTGTAAGATAACGTTTAACGCGAGAATCCTACGATTTTTGACCGAATTAATGATTGTGACACCCCTACGTCGAGCATTAATACCAGAATCGCTCGAATCTCTGCAGAACTCGATTCCCGGCGTAGATCGAAGTACCGATAAATTGAGTTCTGCAAGACGACGTTTAATGCTAGAATTGGTTGTATTGAAAAATATATGATTTCGACACTTTCCTGTCGACTCTAGATGCCAGATTGCTCGAAACACGCAAAACCTCGATTTTCGGGGCAGATCGAAGTTTTTCCGATACTGCCGTGCAAGATGACTCTTAACGCAGTAATTCTATGAATTTAGACTAAATAAATGATGTTGACACTATTACGTCGAGCTGAGATACCAGAATCGCTCGAAACTCGGGACATCTCGATTCTCGGTGTAGATCGATGTTTTTATTGATTCAGTTGTGCGGAACGACGTTCAATGCAAAAATGAAGTTTTTTTTCAGAGAAATAAATGATTTCAAACGTTTCTGTCGAGCTGAGATTTTGGAATCGTTCGAAATACGGGACAACGCGATTCTTCGCGTAGATCGAAGTTTAGTTCGATACAGCTGTGCAAGACAACGTTCGATGCAAGAATTTCTCGGTTTCAGACCAAAGAAACGATTTTGACACGTTCAGGGTGAGCTCAGATTCCAGAATCGCTCGAAACTCGGGACATCTCGATTCTCTGTGTCGATCTACGTTTCGATCGATTCAGTTGTGCGAGACGACGTTCAATGCAGGAATTGACCTTTTTCCACAAAAATGCACGATTTTCACAATTTGTGTCGAGCCTAGATGCCAGAATCGCTCTGAACACGCAAAATCACGATTTTCGGGGTAGATCGAAGTGTTTCCGATACAGACGTGCGGGATGACTTTCAACGCACTAATTCTATGACTTTGGTCAAAATGAATAATTGTATTACTCTTACGACGATCTGTAATGCAAGAATCGCTCGAAACTCGGGAGAACTTGATTCCCGGCGTAGATCAAAGTATCGATCGATTAAGTTGTGCGAGACGACGTTTAACGCAGGAATTGGTTTTTTTTTCCAAAAACGAACGATTTTCACACTTTCCTGTCAAGCCTAGATGCCAGAATCGCTCGAAATACGCAAAACCTCGATTCTTGTGTTGGATCGAAATTATCCCGATACAGTCGTGTACGACGACGTTGACCGCAAGAATAGCATGATTTCGGACTGAATGAATGATTGTGACACTCTTACGTCGGGCTGTGATGCCGGAATCGCTCGAAACTCGGGACGTATCCCTTCCCGGTGTAGATCGATGTTTCGATCGATTGAGTTGTGCAAGACGACGCTTTATGCAAGAATTAAGTTTTTTCAGAAAAATGAATGATTTGAACCTTTTTTGTCGAACCTAGATTCCAGAATGGCTCGGAAGCCCGAGCCTCAAATCCTGGGTCAGATCGAAGTTCCTCAAATACAGACGTGTAAGATAACGTTTAACGCGAGAATCCTACGATTTTTGACCGAATTAATGATTGTGAAACCCCTACGTCGAGCATTAATACCAGAATCGCTCGAATCTCTGCAGAACTCGATTCCCGGCGTAGATCGAAGTACCGATAAATTGAGTTCTGCAAGACGACGTTTAATGCAAGAATTGGTTGTATTGAAAAATATATGATTTCGACACTTTCCTGTCGACTCTAGATGCCAGATTGCTCGAAACACGCAAAACCTCGATTTTCGGGGCAGATCGAAGTTTTTCCGATACTGCCGTGCAAGATGACTCTTAACGCAGTAATTCTATGAATTTAGACTAAATAAATGATGTTGACACTATTACGTCGAGCTGAGATACCAGAATCGCTCGAAACTCGGGACATCTCGATTCTCGGTGTAGATCGATGTTTTTATTGATTCAGTTGTGCGGAACGACATTCAATGCAAAAATGAAGTTTTTTTTCAGAGAAATAAATGATTTCAAACGTTTCTGTCGAGCTGAGATTTTGGAATCGTTCGAAATACGGGACAACGCGATTCTTCGCGTAGATCGAAGTTTAGTTCGATACAGCTGTGCAAGACAACGTTCGATGCAAGAATTTCTCGGTTTCAGACAAATGAAACGATTTTGACACGTTCAGGGTGAGCTCAGATTCCAGAATCGCTCGAAACTCGGGACATCTCGATTCTCGGTGTCGATCTACGTTTCGATCGATTCAGTTGTGCGAGACGACGTTTAACGCAAGAATTAAGTTCTTTAACAAAAATTGATGATTTCTACACTTTTGTGGTAAACCTAGATGCCAGAATCGCTCGACAGACGAAGAACCTCGAATCCCGGGGTAGATCGAAGTTTTTCCGATACGGCCGTGTAGAACAACGTTCAACGCGAAAATTCTAAAATTTTAGACTGAATAAATGATAGTGACACTCTTATGCCGAGCTGTTATGCCAGGATCGCTCGAAACTCGGGACGTATCCCTTCCCGGTGTAGATCGATGTTTCGATCGATTGAGTTGTACAAGACGACGCTTTATGCAAGAATTAAGTTTTTTCCGAAAAATGAATGATTTGACCCTTTTTTGTCGAACATAGATTCCAGAATGGCTCGGGAGCCCAAGCCTGAAATCCTGGGGTAGATCGAAGTTCTTCAAATACAGACGTGTAAGACAACGTTTAACGCGAGAATCCTACGATTTTTGACTGAATGAATGATTGTGACACCCCTACGTCGAGCATTAATACCAGAATCGCTCGAATCTCTGCAGAACTCGATTCCCGGCGTAGATCGAAGTACCGATAAATTGAGTTCTGCAAGACGACGTTTAATGCAAGAATTGGTTGTATTGAAAAATATATGATTTCGACACTTTCCTGTCGACTCTAGATGCCAGAATTTTCGAAACACGCAAAACCTCGATTTTCGGGGCAGATCGAAGTTTTTCCGATACTGCCGTGCAAGATGACTCTCAACGCAGTAATTCTATGGATTAAGACTAAATGAATGATTTTGACACTCTAACGTCGAGCTGAGATGCCAGAATCGCTCGAAACTCGGGACATCTCGATTTTCGTTGTAGATCGATGTTTTTATCGATTCAGTTGTGAAAGACGAGGTTTAATAGAGAATTGAGTTTTTTCAGAAAAACGGATAATGTGACCCTTTTCTGTCAAGCATAAATGCCAGAAATGCGCGAACTATGCAAAACCTCAAATCCTGGGGTATAACGAAGTTTCTCCGATACAGCCGTGTAAGACGACGTTTAACGACCGAATTCTATGATTTTGAACTAAATCAACGATTGTGACACTCTCACGTTAAGCTGTGATTCCAGAATCGCTCGAAACTCGGGACATATCGATTCTCGATGTAGATCGATGTTTCGATCGATTCAGTTGTGCAAGAGAACGTTTGATGCAAAAGATAAGTTTTTCCAGCAAAATGAATGAATTTGCACATTTCTGTCGAGCTGAGATGTCGGAATCGGTCGAAATACGGGACATCTTATTCCTCGGTGTAGACCGATTTTTCGTTCGATAGCGATGTGCAAGACGACGATTAACGCAAGAATTCTATGATTTTGGACCAGATGAATGATTTCGACACTCTAACGTCGAGCTGAGATGCCAGAATCGCTCGAAACTCGGGACATATCGATTCTCGAAGTAGATCGATGTTTCGATCGATTCAGTTGTGCAAGACAACGTTTGATGCGAAAGATAAGTTTTTCCAGCAAAATGAATGATTTTGCACATTTCTGTCGAGCTGAGATGTCGGAACCGGTCGAAATACGAAACATCTTATTCCTCGGTGTAGACCGATTTTTCGTTCGATAGCGATGTGCAAGACGACGATTAACGATAGAATTCTATGATTTTGGACCAGATGAATGATTTCGACACTCTAACGTCGAGCTGAGATGCCAGAATCGCTCGAAACTCGTGACGTCTCGATTCTCGGTGTATATCGATGTTTTGATCGATTCAGTGGTGCAAGCCAAGGTTCAATGCAAGGATTGAGTTGTTTCAGAAAAACAAATAGATTGACGCTTTTCTGTCGAGCATAAATGGCAGATATGCGCGAACTATGCAAAACCTCAAATCCCGGGATATACTCGAAGTTTCTCTGATACGGATGTGTAAGACCACGTTCAACGACAATATTCTATGATTTTGCACCAGATGAATGATTTCGACACTCTAACGTCGAGCTGAGATGCCAGAATCGCTCAAAACTCGGGACATCTTGATTCTCGGTGTAGATCGATGTTTTTATCGATTCAGTTGTGCGAAACGACGTTAAATGCAAAAATGAAGTTTCTTTCCAGAGAAATAAATGATTTCAAACGTTTCTGTCGAACTGAGATTTTGGAATCGTTCGAAATACGGGACAACTCGATTCTTCGCGTAGATCGAAGTTTAGTTCGATACAGCTGTGCAAGACAACGTTCGATGCAAGGATTTCTCGGTTTCAGACCAAAGAAACGATTTTGACACGTTCAGGGTGAGCTCAGATTCCAGAATCGCTCGAAACTCGGGACATCTCGATTCTCTGTGTCGATCTACGTTTCGATCGATTCAGTTGTGCGAGACGACGTTCAATGCAGGAATTGACTTTTTTTCACAAAAATGCACGACTTTCACAATTTGTGTCGAGCCTAGATGCCAGAATCGCTCTGAACACGCAAAATCACGATTCTCGGGGTAGATAGAAGTGTTTCCGATACAGACGTGCGGGATGACTTTCAACGCACTAATTCTATGACTTTGGTCAAAATGAATAATTGTATTACTCTTACGACGATCTGTAATGCCAGAATCGCTCGAAACTCGGGAGAACTTGATTCCCGGCGTAGATCAAAGTATCGATCGATTAAGTTGTGCGAGACGACGTTTAGGGCAGGAATTGGTTTTTTTTCCCAAAAACGAACGATTTTCACACTTTCCTGTCAAGCCTAGATGCCAGAATCGCTCGAAATACGCAAAACCTCGATTCTTGTGTTGGATCGAAATTTTCCCGATACAGTCGTGTACGACGACGTTGACCGCAAGAATAGCATGATTTCGGACTGAATGAATGATTGTGACACTCTTACGTCGGGCTGTGATGCCAGAATCGCTCGAAACTCGGGACGTATCCCTTCCCGGTGTAGATCGATGTTTCGATCGATTGAGTTGTGCAAGACGACGCTTTATGCAAGAATTAAGTTTTTTCAGAAAAATGAATGATTTGAACCTTTTTTGTCGAACCTAGATTCCAGAAAGCCTCGGAAGCCCGAGCCTCAAATCCTGGGTCAGATCGAAGTTCCTCAAATACAGACGTGTAAGATAACGTTCAACGCGAGAATCCTACGATTTTTGACTGAATTAATGATTGTGACACCCCTACGTCGAGCATTAATACCAGAATCGCTCGAATCTATGCAGAACTCGATTCCCGGCGTAGATCGAAGTACCGATAAATTGAGTTCTGCAAGACGACGTTTAACGCAAGAATTGGTTGTATTGAAAAATATATGATTTCGACACTTTCCTGTCGACTCTAGATGCCAGATTGCTCGAAACACGCAAAACCTCGATTTTCGGGGCAGATCGAAGTTTTTCCGATACTGCCGTGCAAGATGACTCTTAACGCAGTAATTCTATGAATTTAGACTAAATAAATGATGTTGACACTATTACGTCGAGCTGAGATACCAGAATCGCTCGAAACTCGGGACATCTCGATTCTCGGTGTAGATCGATGTTTTTATTGATTCAGTTGTGCGGAACGACGTTCAATGCAAAAATGAAGTTTCTTTTCAGAGAAATAAATGATTTCAAACGTTTCTGTCGAGCTGAGATTTTGGAATTGTTCGAAATACGGGACAATTCGATTCTTCGCGTAGATTGAAGTTTAGTTCGATACAGCTGTGCAAGACAACGTTCGATGCAAGAATTTCTCGGTTTCAGACAAATGAAACGATTTTGACACGTTAAGGGTGAGCTCAGATTCCAGAATCGCTCGAAACTCGGGACATCTCGATTCTCGGTGTCGATCTACGTTTCGATCGATTCAGTTGTGCGAGACGACGTTTAAGGCAAGAATTAAGTTCTTTAACAAAAATTAATGATTTCTACACTTTTCTGGTAAACCTAGATGCCAGAATCGCTCGACAGACGCAGAACCTCGAATCCCGGGGTAGATCGAAGTTTTTCCGATACGGCCGTGTAGAACAACGTTCAACGCGAAAATTCTGAAATTTAAGACTGAATAAATGATAGTGACACTCTTATGCCGAGCTGTTATGCCAGGATCGCTCGAAACTCGGGACATTTCGATTCTCGGTGTAGATCGATGTTTCGATAAATTCAGTTGTGCAAGACGACGTTCAATGCAGGAATTGACTTTTTTCCACAAAAATGCACGATTTTGACAATTTGTGTCGAGCCTAGATGCCAGAATCGCTCTGAACACGCAAAATCACGATTCTCGGGGTAGATCGAAGTTTTTCCGAATCAGACGTGCGGGATGACTTTCAACGCACTAATTCTATGACTTTGGTCAAAATGAATGACTGTATTACTTTTACGACGATCTGTAATGCCAGGATCGCTCGAAACTCGGGAGAACTTGATTCCCGGCGTAGATCAAAGTATTGATCGATTAAGTTGTGCGAGACGACGTTTAACGCAGGAATTGGTTTTTTTTCCCAAAAACGAACGATTTTCACACTTTCCTGTCGAGCCTAGATGCCAGAATCGCTCGAAATACGCAAAACCTCGATTCTTGTGTTGGATCGAAATTTTCCCGATACAGTCGTGTACGACGACGTTGACCGCGAGAATAGTATGATTTCGGACTGAATGAATAATTGTGACACTCTTACGTCGCGCTGTGATGCCGGAATCGCTCGAAACTCGGGACGTTTCCCTTCCCGGTGTAGATCGATGTTTCGATCGATTGAGTTATGCAAGACGACTCTTTATGCAAGAATTAAGTTTTTTTCAGAAAAATGAATGATTTGACCCTTTGTTGTCGAACATAGATTCCAGAATGGCTCGGAAGCCCAAGCCTCAAATCCTGGGGTAGATCGAAGTCCCTCAAATACAGACGTGTCAGATAACGTTTAACGCGAGAATCCTACGATTTTTGACTGAATTAATGATTGTGACACCCCTACGTCGAGCATTAATACCAGATACGCTCGAAACTCTGCAGAACTCGATTCCCGGCGTAGATCGAAGTACCGATAAATTGAGTTCTGCAAGACGACGTTTAATGCAAGATCTGGTTGTATTCAAAAATATATGATTTCGACACTTTCCTGTCGACTCTAGATGCCAGAATTTTCGAAACACGCAAAACCTCGATTTTCGAGGCAGATCGAAGTTTTTCCGATACTGCCGTGCAAGATGACTCTCAACGCAGTAATTCTATGGATTAAGACTAAATGAATGATTTTGACACTCTAACGTCGAGCTGAGATGCCAGAATCGCTAGAAAATCGGGACATCTCGATTTTCGTTGTAGATCGATGTTTTTATCGATTCAGTTGTGAAAGACAAGGTTTAATAGAGAATTGAGTTTTTTCAGAAAAACGGATAATGTGACCCTTTTCTGTCAAGCATAAATGCCAGAAATGCGCGAACTATGCAAAACCTCAAATCCTGGGGTATAACGAAGTTTCTCCGATACAGCCGTGTAAGACGACGTTTAACGACCGAATTCTATGATTTTGAACTAAATCAACGATTGTGACACTCTCACGTTAAGCTGTGATTCCAGAATCGCTCGAAACTCGGGACATATCGATTCTCGATGTAGATCGATGTTTCGATCGATTCAGTTGTGCAAGACAACGTTTGATGCAAAAGATAAGTTTTTCCAGCAAAATGAATGAATTAACACATTTCTGTCGAGCTGAGATGTCGGAATCGGTCGAAATACGGGACATCTTATTCCTCGGTGTAGACCGATTTTTCGTTCGATAGCGATGTGCAAGACGACGATTAACGATAGAATTCTATGATTTTGGACCAGATGAATGATTTCGACACTCTAACGTCGAGCTGAGATGCCAGAATCGCTCGAAACTCGTGACGTCTCGATTCTCGGTGTATATCGATGTTTTGATCGATTCAGTGGTGCAAGCCAAGGTTCAATGCAAGGATTGAGTTGTTTCAGAAAAACGAATAGATTGACGCTTTTCTGTCGAGCATAAATGGCAGATATGCGCGAACTATGCAAAACCTCAAATCCCGGGATATACTCGAAGTTTCTCTGATACGGATGTGTAAGACCACGTTCAACGACAATATTCTATGATTTTGCACCAGATGAATGATTTCGACACTCTAACGTCGAGCTGAGATGCCAGAATCGCTCAAAACTCGGGACATCTTGATTCTCGGTGTAGATCGATGTTTTTATCGATTCAGTTGTGCGAAACGACGTTAAATGCAAAAATGAAGTTTCTTTCCAGAGAAATAAATGATTTCAAAGGTTTCTGTCGAACTGAGATTTCGGAATCGTTCGAAATACGGGACAACTCGATTCTTCGCGTAGATCGAAGTTTAGTTCGATACAGCTGTGCAAGACAACGTTCGATGCAAGAATTTCTCGGTTTCAGACCAAAGAAACAATTTTGACACGTTCAGGGTGAGCTCAGATTCCAGAATCGCTCGAAACTCGGGACATCTCGATTCTCTGTGTCGATCTACGTTTCGATCGATTCAGTTGTGCGAGACGACGTTCAATGCAGGAATTGACTTTTTTTCACAAAAATGCACGACTTTCACAATTTGTGTCGAGCCTAGATGCCAGAATCGCTCTGAACACGCAAAATCACGATTCTCGGGGTAGATAGAAGTGTTTCCGATACAGACGTGCGGGATGACTTTCAACGCACTAATTCTATGACTTTGGTCAAAATGAATAATTGTATTACTCTTACGACGATCTGTAATGCCAGAATCGCTCGAAACTCGGGAGAACTTGATTCCCGGCGTAGATCAAAGTATCGATCGATTAAGTTGTGCGAGACGACGTTTAGGGCAGGAATTGGTTTTTTTTCCCAAAAACGAACGATTTTCACACTTTCCTGTCAAGCCTAGATGCCAGAATCGCTCGAAATACGCAAAACCTCGATTCTTGTGTTGGATCGAAATTTTCCCGATACAGTCGTGTACGACGACGTTGACCGCAAGAATAGCATGATTTCGGACTGAATGAATGATTGTGACACTCTTACGTCGGGCTGTGATGCCAGAATCGCTCGAAACTCGGGACGTATCCCTTCCCGGTGTAGATCGATGTTTCGATCGATTGAGTTGTGCAAGACGACGCTTTATGCAAGAATTAAGTTTTTTCAGAAAAATAAATGATTTGAACCTTTTTTGTCGAACCTAGATTCCAGAAAGCCTCGGAAGCCCGAGCCTCAAATCCTGGGTCAGATCGAAGTTCCTCAAATACAGACGTGTAAGATAACGTTCAACGCGAGAATCCTACGATTTTTGACTGAATTAATGATTGTGACACCCCTACGTCGAGCATTAATACCAGAATCGCTCGAATCTATGCAGAACTCGATTCCCGGCGTAGATCGAAGTACCGATAAATTGAGTTCTGCAAGACGACGTTTAACGCAAGAATTGGTTGTATTGAAAAATATATGATTTCGACACTTTCCTGTCGACTCTAGATGCCAGATTGCTCGAAACACGCAAAACCTCGATTTTCGGGGCAGATCGAAGTTTTTCCGATACTGCCGTGCAAGATGACTCTTAACGCAGTAATTCTATGAATTTAGACTAAATAAATGATGTTGACACTATTACGTCGAGCTGAGATACCAGAATCGCTCGAAACTCGGGACATCTCGATTCTCGGTGTGGATCGATGTTTTTATTGATTCAGTTGTGCGGAACGACGTTCAATGCAAAAATGAAGTTTCTTTTCAGAGAAATAAATGATTTCAAACGTTTCTGTCGAGCTGAGATTTTGGAATTGTTCGAAATACGGGACAATTCGATTCTTCGCGTAGATTGAAGTTTAGTTCGATACAGCTGTGCAAGACAACGTTCGATGCAAGAATTTCTCGGTTTCAGACAAATGAAACGATTTTCACACGTTAAGGGTGAGCTCAGATTCCAGAATCGCTCGAAACTCGGGACATCTCGATTCTCGGTGTCGATCTACGTTTCGATCGATTCAGTTGTGCGAGACGACGTTTAAGGCAAGAATTAAGTTCTTTAACAAAAATTAATGATTTCTACACTTTTCTGGTAAACCTAGATGCCAGAATCGCTCGACAGACGCAGAACCTCGAATCCCGGGGTAGATCGAAGTTTTTCCGATACGGCCGTGTAGAACAACGTTCAACGCGAAAATTCTGAAATTTAAGACTGAATAAATGATAGTGACACTCTTATGCCGAGCTGTTATGCCAGGATCGCTCGAAACTCGGGACATTTCGATTCTCGGTGTAGATCGATGTTTCGATAAATTCAGTTGTGCAAGACGACGTTCAATGCAGGAATTGACTTTTTTCCACAAAAATGCACGATTTTGACAATTTGTGTCGAGCCTAGATGCCAGAATCGCTCTGAACACGCAAAATCACGATTCTCGGGGTAGATCGAAGTTTTTCCGAATCAGACGTGCGGGATGACTTTCAACGCACTAATTCTATGACTTTGGTCAAAATGAATGACTGTATTACTTTTACGACGATCTGTAATGCCAGGATCGCTCGAAACTCGGGAGAACTTGATTCCCGGCGTAGATCAAAGTATTGATCGATTAAGTTGTGCGAGACGACGTTTAACGCAGGAATTGGTTTTTTTTCCCAAAAACGAACGATTTTCACACTTTCCTGTCGAGCCTAGATGCCAGAATCGCTCGAAATACGCAAAACCTCGATTCTTGTGTTGGATCGAAATTTTCCCGATACAGTCGTGTACGACGACGTTGACCGCGAGAATAGTATGATTTCGGACTGAATGAATAATTGTGACACTCTTACGTCGCGCTGTGATGCCGGAATCGCTCGAAACTCGGGACGTTTCCCTTCCCGGTGTAGATCGATGTTTCGATCGATTGAGTTATGCAAGACGACTCTTTATGCAAGAATTAAGTTTTTTTCAGAAAAATGAATGATTTGACCCTTTGTTGTCGAACATAGATTCCAGAATGGCTCGGAAGCCCAAGCCTCAAATCCTGGGGTAGATCGAAGTCCCTCAAATACAGACGTGTCAGATAACGTTTAACGCGAGAATCCTACGATTTTTGACTGAATTAATGATTGTGACACCCCTACGTCGAGCATTAATACCAGATACGCTCGAAACTCTGCAGAACTCGATTCCCGGCGTAGATCGAAGTACCGATAAATTGAGTTCTGCAAGACGACGTTTAATGCAAGATCTGGTTGTATTCAAAAATATATGATTTCGACACTTTCCTGTCGACTCTAGATGCCAGAATTTTCGAAACACGCAAAACCTCGATTTTCGAGGCAGATCGAAGTTTTTCCGATACTGCCGTGCAAGATGACTCTCAACGCAGTAATTCTATGGATTAAGACTAAATGAATGATTTTGACACTCTAACGTCGAGCTGAGATGCCAGAATCGCTAGAAAATCGGGACATCTCGATTTTCGTTGTAGATCGATGTTTTTATCGATTCAGTTGTGAAAGACAAGGTTTAATAGAGAATTGAGTTTTTTCAGAAAAACGGATAATGTGACCCTTTTCTGTCAAGCATAAATGCCAGAAATGCGCGAACTATGCAAAACCTCAAATCCTGGGGTATAACGAAGTTTCTCCGATACAGCCGTGTAAGACGACGTTTAACGACCGAATTCTATGATTTTGAACTAAATCAACGATTGTGACACTCTCACGTTAAGCTGTGATTCCAGAATCGCTCGAAACTCGGGACATATCGATTCTCGATGTAGATCGATGTTTCGATCGATTCAGTTGTGCAAGACAACGTTTGATGCAAAAGATAAGTTTTTCCAGCAAAATGAATGAATTAACACATTTCTGTCGAGCTGAGATGTCGGAATCGGTCGAAATACGGGACATCTTATTCCTCGGTGTAGACCGATTTTTCGTTCGATAGCGATGTGCAAGACGACGATTAACGCAAGAATTCTATGATTTTGGACCAGATGAATGATTTCGACACTCTAACGTCGAGCTGAGATGCCAGAATCGCTCGAAACTCGAGACATCTCGCTTCTCGGTGTATATCGATGTTTTGATCGATTCAGTTGTGAAAGACGAGGTTTAATAGAGAATTGAGTCT
Source organism: Tromatobia lineatoria (assembly GCA_949699805.1). Lineage (NCBI taxonomy): Eukaryota > Metazoa > Arthropoda > Insecta > Hymenoptera > Ichneumonidae > Tromatobia > Tromatobia lineatoria. Next base: position 4,340,683 of record OX453050.1, read on the forward strand.
TTTCAGAAAAACGGATAATGTGACCCTTTTCTGTCAAGCATAAATGCCAGAAATGCGCGAACTATGCAAAACCTCAAATCCTGGGGTATAACGAAGTTTCTCCGATACAGCTGTGTAAGACGACGTTTAACGACCGAATTCTATGATTTTAAACTAAATCAATGATTGTGACACTCTCACGTTAAGCTGTGATTCCAGAATCGCTCGAAACTCGGGACATATCGATTCTCGAAGTAGATCGATGTTTCGATCGATTCAGTTGTGCAAGACAACGTTTAATGCGAAAGATAATTTTTTCCAGCGAAATGAATGATTTTGCACATTTCTGTCGAGCTGAGATGTCGGAACCGGTCGAAATACAAAACATCTTATTCCTCGGTGTAGACCGATTTTTCGTTCGATAGCGATGTGCAAGACGACGATTAACGATAGAATTCTATGATTTTGGACAAGATGAATGATTTCGACACTCTAACGTCGAGCTGAGATGCCAGAATCGCTCGAAACTCGTGACGTCTCGATTCTCGGTGTATATCGATGTTTTGATCGATTCAGTGGTGCAAGCCAAGGTTCAATGCAAGGATTGAGTTGTTTCAGAAAAACGAATAGATTGACGCTTTTCTGTCGAGCATAAATGGCAGATATGCGAGAACTATGCAAAACCTCAAATCCCGGGATATACTCGAAGTTTCTCTGATACGGATGTGTAAGACCACGTTTAACGACAATATTCTATGATTTTGCACCAGATGAATGATTTCGACACTCTAACGTCGAGCTGAGATGCCAGAATCGCTCGAAACTCGGGACATCTCGATTCTCGGTGTAGATCGATGTTTTTATCGATTCAGTTGTGCGGAACGACGTTAAATGCAAAAATGAAGTTTCTTTCCAGAGAAATAAATGATTTCAAACGTTTCTGTCGAACTGAGATTTTGGAATCGTTCGAAATACGGGACAACTCGATTCTTCGCGTAGATCGAAGTTTAGTTCGATACAGCTGTGCAAGACAACGTTCGATGCAAGGATTTCTCGGTTTCAGACCAAAGAAACGATTTTGACACGTTCAGGGTGAGCTCAGATTCCAGAATCGCTCGAAACTCGGGACATCTCGATTCTCTGTGTCGATCTACGTTTCGATCGATTCAGTTGTGCGAGACGACGTTCAATGCAGGAATTGACCTTTTTCCACAAAAATGCACGATTTTCACAATTTGTGTCGAGCCTAGATGCCAGAATCGCTCTGAACACGCAAAATCACGATTTTCGGGGTAGATCGAAGTGTTTCCGATACAGACGTGCGGGATGACTTTCAACGCACTAATTCTATGACTTTGGTCAAAATGAATAATTGTCTTACTCTTACGACGATCTGTAATGCAAGAATCGCTCGAAACTCGGGAGAACTTGATTCCCGGCGTAGATCAAAGTATCGATCGATTAAGTTGTGCGAGACGACGTTTAACGCAGGAATTGGTTTTTTTCCCCAAAAACGAACGATTTTCACACTTTCCTGTCAAGCCTAGATGCCAGAATCGCTCGAAATACGCAAAACCTCGATTCTTGTGTTGGATCGAAATTTTCCCGATACAGTCGTGTACGACGACGTTGACCGCAAGAATAGCATGATTTCGGAATGAATGAATGATTGTGACACTCTTACGTCGGGCTGTGATGCCGGAATCGCTCGAAACTCGGGACGTATCCCTTCCCGGTGTAGATCGATGTTTCGATCGATTGAGTTGTGCAAGACGACGCTTTATGCAAGAATTAAGATTTTTCAGAAAAATGAATGATTTGAACCTTTTTTGTCGAACCTAGATTCCAGAATGGCTCGGAAGCCCGAGCCTCAAATCCTGGGTCAGATCGAAGTTCCTCAAATACAGACGTGTAAGATAACGTTTAACGCGAGAATCCTACGATTTTTGACCGAATTAATGATTGTGACACCCCTACGTCGAGCATTAATACCAGAATCGCTCGAATCTCTGCAGAACTCGATTCCCGGCGTAGATCGAAGTACCGATAAATTGAGTTCTGCAAGACGACGTTTAATGCAAGAATTGGTTGTATTGAAAAATATATGATTTCGACACTTTCCTGTCGACTCTAGATGCCAGATTGCTCGAAACACGCAAAACCTCGATTTTCGGGACAGATCGAAGTTTTTCCGATACTGCCGTGCAAGATGACTCTTAACGCAGTAATTCTATGAATTTAGACTAAATAAATGATGTTGACACTATTACGTCGAGCTGAGATACCAGAATCGCTCGAAACTCGGGACATCTCGATTCTCGGTGTAGATCGATGTTTTTATTGATTCAGTTGTGCGGAACGACGTTCAATGCAAAAATGAAGTTTTTTTTCAGAGAAATAAATGATTTCAAACGTTTCTGTCGAGCTGAGATTTTGGAATCGTTCGAAATACGGGACAACGCGATTCTTCGCGTAGATCGAAGTTTAGTTCGATACAGCTGTGCAAGACAACGTTCGATGCAAGAATTTCTCGGTTTCAGACCAAAGAAACGATTTTGACACGTTCAGGGTGAGCTCAGATTCCAGAATCGCTCGAAACTCGGGACATCTCGATTCTCTGTGTCGATCTACGTTTCGATCGATTCAGTTGTGCGAGACGACGTTCAATGCAGGAATTGACCTTTTTCCACAAAAATGCACGATTTTCACAATTTGTGTCGAGCCTAGATGCCAGAATCGCTCTGAACACGCAAAATCACGATTTTCGGGGTAGATCGAAGTGTTTCCGATACAGACGTGCGGGATGACTTTCAACGCACTAATTCTATGACTTTGGTCAAAATGAATAATTGTATTACTCTTACGACGATCTGTAATGCAAGAATCGCTCGAAACTCGGGAGAACTTGATTCCCGGCGTAGATCAAAGTATCGATCGATTAAGTTGTGCGAGACGACGTTTAACGCAGGAATTAGTTTTTTTTCCCAAAAACGAACGATTTTCACACTTTCCTGTCAAGCCTAGATGCCAGAATCGCTCGAAATACGCAAAACCTCGATTCTTGTGTTGGATCGAAATTATCCCGATACAGTCGTGTACGACGACGTTGACCGCAAGAATAGCATGATTTCGGACTGAATGAATGATTGGGACACTCTTACGTCGGGCTGTGATGCCGGAATCGCTCGAAACTCGGGACGTATCCCTTCCCGGTGTAGATCGATGTTTCGATCGATTGAGTTGTGCAAGACGACGCTTTATGCAAGAATTAAGTTTTTTCAGAAAAATGAATGATTTGAACCTTTTTTGTCGAACCTAGATTCCAGAATGGCTCGGAAGCCCGAGCCTCAAATCCTGGGTCAGATCGAAGTTCCTCAAATACAGACGTGTAAGATAACGTTTAACGCGAGAATCCTACGATTTTTGACCGAATTAATGATTGTGAAACCCCTACGTCGAGCATTAATACCAGAATCGCTCGAATCTCTGCAGAACTCGATTCCCGGCGTAGATCGAAGTACCGATAAATTGAGTTCTGCAAGACGACGTTCAATGCAAGAATTGGTTGTATTGAAAAATATATGATTTCGACACTTTCCTGTCGACTCTAGATGCCAGATTGCTCGAAACACGCAAAACCTCGATTTTCGGGGCAGATCGAAGTTTTTCCGATACTGCCGTGCAAGATGACTCTTAACGCAGTAATTCTATGAATTTAGACTAAATAAATGATGTTGACACTATTACGTCGAGCTGAGATACCAGAATCGCTCGAAACTCGGGACATCTCGATTCTCGGTGTAGATCGATGTTTTTATTGATTCAGTTGTGCGGAACGACATTCAATGCAAAAATGAAGTTTTTTTTCAGAGAAATAAATGATTTCAAATGTTTCTGTCGAGCTGAGATTTTGGAATCGTTCGAAATACGGGACAACGCGATTCTTCGCGTAGATCGAAGTTTAGTTCGATACAGCTGTGCAAGACAACGTTCGATGCAAGAATTTCTCGGTTTCAGACCAAGGAAACGATTTTGACACGTTCAGGGTGAGCTCAGATTCTAGAATCGCTCGAAACTCGGGACATCTCGATTCTCTGTGTCGATCTACGTTTCGATCGATTCAGTTGTGCGAGACGACGTTCAATGCAGGAATTGACCTTTTTCCACAAAAATGCACGATTTTCACAATTTGTGTCGAGCCTAGATGCCAGAATCGCTCTGAACACGCAAAATCACGATTTTCGGGGTAGATCGAAGTGTTTCCGATACAGACGTGCGGGATGACTTTCAACGCACTGATTCTATGACTTTGGTCAAAATGAAGAATTGTATTACTCTTACGACGATCTGTAATGCAAGAATCGCTCGAAACTCGGGAGAACTTGATTCCCGGCGTAGATCAAAGTATCGATCGATTAAGTTGTGCGAGACGACGTTTAACACAGGAATTGGTTTTTTTTCCCAAAAACGAACGATTTTCACACTTTCCTGTCAAGCCTGGATGCCAGAATCGCTCGAAATACGCAAAACCTCGATTCTTGTGTTGGATCGAAATTATCCCGATACAGTCGTGTACGACGACGTTGACCGCAAGAATAGCATGATTTCGGACTGAATGAATGATTGTGACACTCTTACGTCGGGCTGTGATGCCGGAATCGCTCGAAACTCGGGACGTATCCCTTCCCGGTGTAGATCGATGTTTCGATCGATTGAGTTGTGCAAGACGACGCTTTATGCAAGAATTAAGTTTTTTCAGAAAAATGAATGATTTGAACCTTTTTTGTCGAACCTAGATTCCAGAATGGCTCGGAAGCCCGAGCCTCAAATCCTGGGTCAGATCGAAGTTTCTCAAATACAGACGTGTAAGATAACGCGAGAATCCTACGATTTTTGACCGAATTAATGATTGTGACACCCCTACGTCGAGCATTAATACCAGAATCGCTCGAATCTCTGCAGAACTCGATTCCCGGCGTAGATCGAAGTACCGATAAATTGAGTTCTGCAAGACGACGTTTAATGCAAGAATTGGTTGTATTAAAAAATATATGATTTCGACACTTTCCTGTCGACTCTAGATGCCAGATTGCTCGAAACACGCAAAACCTCGATTTTCGGGGCAGATCGAAGTTTTTCCGATACTGCCGTGCAAGATGACTCTTAACGCAGTAATTCTATGAATTTAGACTAAATAAATGATGTTGACACTATTACTCCGAGCTGAGATACCAGAATCGCTCGAAACTCGGGACATCTCGATTCTCGGTGTAGATCGATGTTTTTATTGATTCAGTTGTGCGGAACGACGTTCAATGCAAAAATGAAGTTTTTTTTTCAGAGAAATAAATGATTTCAAACGTTTCTGTCGAGCTGAGATTTTGGAATCGTTCGAAATACGGGACAACGCGATTCTTCGCGTAGATCGAAGTTTAGTTCGATACAGCTGTGCAAGACAACGTTCGATGCAAGAATCTCTCGGTTTCAGACAAATAAAACGATTTTGACATGTTCAGGGTGAGCTCAGATTCCAGAATCGCTCGAAACTCGGGAGAACTTGATTCCCGGCGTAGATCAAAGTGTCGACTGATTAAGTTGTGCGAGACGACGTTTAACGCAAGAAATGTTTTTTTTTTCACAAAAATGAACGGTTTTAACACTTTCCTGTCGAGCCTAGATGCCAGAATAGCTCGGAATACGCAAAACCTCGAGTCTCGGGGTGGATCGAAGTTTCTCCGATACTGTCGTGCAAGATGACTCTCAACGCAGTAATCTTATGAATTCAAACTAATTGAATGATTACGTCGAGCTGAGATGCCAGAATCGCTTGAAACTCAGGACATCTCGATTCTCGGTGTATATCGATGTTTTGATCGATTCAGTTGTGAAAGACGAGGTTTATTGGAGAATTAAATTTTTATCAGAAAAACGGATAATGTGACCCTTTTCTGTCAAGCATGAATGCCAGAAATGCGCGAATGATGCAAAACCTCAAATCCTGGGGTATAACGAAGTTTCTCCGATACAGCCGTGTAAGACGACGTTTAACGACCGAATTCTATGATTTTGAACTAAATCAATGATTGTGACACTCTCACGTTAAGCTGTGATTCCAGAATCGCTCTGAACTCGGGACATATCTATTCTCGATGTAGATCGATGTTTCGATCGATTCAGTTGTGCAAGACAACGTTTAATGCAAAAGATAAGTTTTTCCAGCGAAATGAATAATTTTGCACATTTCTGTCAAGCTGAGATGTCGGAATCGGTCGAAACACGGGACATTTTATTCCTTGGTGTAGACCGATTTTTCTTCAGAAAAATGAATGATTTGACCCTTTTTTGTCGAATATAGATTATAGAATGGCTCGGAAGCCCAAGCCTCAAATCCTGGGGTAGATCGAAGTTCCTCAAATACAGACGTGTAAGATAACGTTTAACGCGAGAATCCTACGATTTTTTACTGAATTAATGATTGTGACACCCCTACGTCGAGCATTAATACCAGATACGCTCGAAATTCTGCAGAACTCGATTCCCGGCGTAGATCGAAGTACCGATAAATAGAGTTGTGCAAGACCACGTTTAATGCAAGAATTAGTTGTTTTCAAAAAATGAATGATTTCGACACTTTCCTGTCGAGCCTAGATGCCAGATTGCTCGAAACACGAGAAACCTCGATTTTCGGGGCAGATCGAAGTTTTTCCGATACTGCCGTGCAAGATGACTCTCAACGCAGTAATTCTATGAATTTAGGCTAAATGAATGATTTTAACACTATTACGTCGAGCTGAGATACCAGAATCGCTTGAAATTCAGGACATCTCGATTCTCGGTGTATATCGATGTTTTGATCGATTCAGTGGTGCAAGCCAAGGTTTAATGCAATAATTGAGTTGTTGCAGATAAACGAATAGATTGACGCTTTTTTGTCGAGCATAAATGGCAGATATGCGCGAACTATGCAAAACCTCAAATCCCGGGGTATACTCGAAGTTTCTCCGATACAGCCGTGTAAGACCACGTTTAACGACCGAATTCTATGATTTTGAACTAAATCAATGATTGCGACACTCTCACGTTAAGCTGTGATTCCAGAATCGCTCTAAACTCGGGACATATCTATTCTCGATGTAGATCGATGTTTAGATCGATTCAGTTGTGCAAGACAACGTTTGATGCAAAAGATGAGTTTTTCCAGCGAAATGAATGATTTTGCACATTTCTGTCGAGCTGAGATGTCGGAATCGGTCGAAATACGGGACATCTTATTCCTCGGTGTAGACCGATTTTTCGTTCGATAGCGATGTGCAAGACGACGATTAACGCAAGAATTCTATGATTTTGGACCAGATGAATGATTTCGACACTCTAACGTCGAGCTGAGATGCCAGAATCGCTCGAAACTCGAGACATCTCGATTCTCGGTGTATATCGATGTTTTGATCGATTCAGTTGTGAAAGACGAGGTTTAATAGAGAATTGAGTTTTTCCAGAAAAACGGATAATGTGACCCTTTTCTGTCAAGCATAAATGCCAGAAATGCGCGAACTATGCAAAACCTCAAATCCTGGGGTATAACGAAGTTTCTCCGATACAGCCGTGTAAGACGACGTTTAACGACCGAATTCTATGATTTTGAACTAAATTAATGATTGTGACACTCTCACGTTAAGCTGTGATTCCAGAATCGCTCGAAACTCGGGACATCTCGATTCTCGGTGTATATCGATGTTTTGATCGATTCAGTGGTGCAAGCCAAGGTTTAATGCAAGAATTGAGTTGTTTCAGAAAAACGAATAGATTGACGCTTTTCTGTCGAGCATAAATGGCAGATATGCGCGAACTATGCAAAATCTCAAATCCCGGGATATACTCGAAGTTTCTCTGATACGGATGTGTAAGACCACGTTTAACGACAGAATTCTATGATTTTGCACCAGATGAATGATTTCGACACTCTAACGTCGAGCTGAGATGCCAGAATCGCTCGAAACTCGGGACATCTCGATTCTCGGTGTAGATCGATGTTTTCATCGATTCAGTTGTGCGGAACGACGTTCAATGCAAAAATGAAGTTTCTTTCCAGAGAAATAAATGATTTCAAACGTTTCTGTCGAGCTGAGATTTTGGAATCGTTCGAAATACGGGACAACTCGATTCATCGCGTGGATCGAAATTTAGTTCGATACAGCTGTGCAAGACAACGTTTGATGCAAGGATTTCTGGTTTCAGACAAAAGAAACGATTTTGACACGTTCAGGGTGAGCTCAGATTCCAGAATCGCTCGAAACTCGGGACATCTCGAATCTCTGTGTCGATCTACGTTTCGATCGATTCAGTTGTGCGAGACGACTTTTAACGCAAGAATTGAATTCTTTAACAAAAATAAATGATTTCTACACTTTTCTGGTAAACCTAGGTGCCAGAATCGCTCGACAGACGCAAAACCTCGAATCCCGGGGTAGATCGAAGTTTTTCCGATACGGCCGTGTAGAACAACGTTCAACGCGAAAATTCTATAATTTTAGACTGAATAAATGATAGTGACACTCTTATGCCGAGCTGTGATGCCAGGATCGCTCGAAACTCGGGACATTTCGATTCTCGGTGTAGATCGATGTTTCGATAGATTCAGTTGTGCAAGACAACGTTTGATGCAAAAGATAAGTTTTTCCAGCGAAATGAATGATTTTGCACATTTCTGTCGAGCTGAGATGTCGGAACCAGTCGAAATACAAAACGTCTTATTCCTCGGTGTAGACCGATTTTTCGTTCGATAGCGATGTGCAAGACGACGATTAACGATAGAATTCTATGATTTTGGACCAGATGAATGATTTCGACACTCTAACGTCGAGCTGAGATGCCAGAATCGCTCGAAACTCGTGACGTCTCGATTCTTGGTGTATATCGATGTTTTGATCGATTCAGTGGTGCAAGCCAAGGTTCAATGCAAGGATTGAGTTGTTTCAGAAAAACGAATAGATTGACGCTTTTCTGTCGAGCATAAATGGCAGATATGCGCGAACTATGCAAAACCTCAAATCCCGGGATATACTCGAAGTTTCTCTGATACGGATGTGTAAGACCACGTTCAACGACAATATTCTATGATTTTGCACCAGATGAATGATTTCGACACTCTAACGTCGAGCTGAGATGCCAGAATCGCTCAAAACTCGGGACATCTCGATTCTCGGTGTAGATCGATGTTTTTATCGATTCAGTTGTGCGGAACGACGTTAAATGCAAAAATGAAGTTTCTTTCCAGAGAAATAAATGATTTCAAAGGTTTCTGTCGAACTGAGATTTCGGAATCGTTCGAAATACGGGACAACTCGATTCTTCGCGTAGATCGAAGTTTAGTTCGATACAGCTGTGCAAGACAACGTTCGATGCAAGAATTTCTCGGTTTCAGACCAAAGAAACAATTTTGACACGTTCAGGGTGAGCTCAGATTCCAGAATCGCTCGAAACTCGGGACATCTCGATTCTCTGTGTCGATCTACGTTTCGATCGATTCAGTTGTGCGAGACGACGTTCAATGCAGGAATTGACTTTTTTTCACAAAAATGCACGACTTTCACAATTTGTGTCGAGCCTAGATGCCAGAATCGCTCTGAACACGCAAAATCACGATTCTCGGGGTAGATAGAAGTGTTTCCGATACAGACGTGCGGGATGACTTTCAACGCACTAATTCTATGACTTTGGTCAAAATGAATAATTGTATTACTCTTACGACGATCTGTAATGCCAGAATCGCTCGAAACTCGGGAGAACTTGATTCCCGGCGTAGATCAAAGTATCGATCGATTAAGTTGTGCGAGACGACGTTTAGGGCAGGAATTGGTTTTTTTTTCGAAAAACGAACGATTTTCACACTTTCCTGTCAAGCCTAGATGCCAGAATCGCTCGAAATACGCAAAACCTCGATTCTTGTGTTGGATCGAAATTTTCCCGATACAGTCGTGTACGACGACGTTGACCGCAAGAATAGCATGATTTCGGACTGAATGAATGATTGTGACACTCTTACGTCGGGCTGTGATGCCGGAATCGCTCGAAACTCGGGACGTATCCCTTCCCGGTGTAGATCGATGTTTCGATCGATTGAGTTGTGCAAGACGACGCTTTATGCAAGAATTAAGTTTTTTCAGAAAAATGAATGATTTGAACCTTTTTTGTCGAACCTAGATTCCAGAAAGCCTCGGAAGCCCGAGCCTCAAATCCTGGGTCAGATCGAAGTTCCTCAAATACAGACGTGTAAGATAACGTTCAACGCGAGAATCCTACGATTTTTGACTGAATTAATGATTGTGACACCCCTACGTCGAGCATTAATACCAGAATCGCTTGAATCTATGCAGAACTCGATTCCCGGCGTAGATCGAAGTACCGATAAATTGAGTTCTGCAAGACGACGTTTAACGCAAGAATTGGTTGTATTGAAAAATATATGATTTCGACACTTTCCTGTCGACTCTAGATGCCAGAATTTTCGAAACACGCAAAACCTCGACTTTCGGGGCAGATCGAAGTTTTTCCGATACTGCCGTGCAAGATGACTCTCAACGCAGTAATTCTATGGATTAAGACTAAATGAATGATTTTGACACTCTAACGTCGAGCTGAGATGCCAGAATCGCTCGAAACTCGGGACATCTCGATTTTCGTTGTAGATCGATGTTTTTATCGATTCAGTTGTGAAAGACGAGGTTTAATAGAGAATTGAGTTTTTCCAGAAAAACGGATAATGTGACCCTTTTCTGTCAAGCATAAATGCCAGAAATGCGCGAACTATGCAAAACCTCAAATCCTGGGGTATAACGAAGTTTCTCCGATACAGCCGTCTAAGACGACGTTTAACGACCGAATTCTATGATTTTGAACTAAATCAACGATTGTGACACTCTCACGTTAAGCTGTGATTCCAGAATCGCTCGAAACTCGGGACATATCGATTCTCGATGTAGATCGATGTTTCGATCGATTCAGTTGTGCAAGACAACGTTTGATGCAAAAGATAAGTTTTTCCAGCAAAATGGATGAATTTGCACATTTCTGTCGAGCTGAGATGTCGGAATCGGTCGAAATACGGGACATCTTATTCCTCGGTGTAGACCGATTTTTCGTTCGATAGCGATGTGCAAGACGACGATTAACGCAAGAATTCTATGATTTTGGACCAGATGAATGATTTCGACACTCTAACGTCGAGCTGAGATGCCAGAATCGCTCGAAACTCGGGACATATCGATTCTCGAAGTAGATCGATGTTTCGATCGATTCAGTTGTGCAAGACAACGTTTGATGCGAAAGATAAGTTTTTCTAGCAAAATGAATGATTTTGCACATTTCTGTCGAGCTGAGATGTCGGAACCGGTCGAAATACGAAACATTTTATTCCTCGGTGTAGACCGATTTTTCGTTCGATAGCGATGTGCAAGACGACGATTAACGATAGAATCCTATGATTTTGGACCAGATGAATGATTTCGACACTCTAACGTCGAGCTGAGATGCCAGAATCGCTCGAAACTCGTGACGTCTCGATTCTTGGTGTATATCGATGTTTTGATCGATTCAGTGGTGCAAGCCAAGGTTCAATGCAAGGATTGAGTTGTTTCAGAAAAACGAATAGATTGACGCTTTTCTGTCGAGCATAAATGGCAGATATGCGCGAACTATGCAAAACCTCAAATCCCGGGATATACTCGAAGTTTCTCTGATACGGATGTGTAAGACCACGTTCAACGACAATATTCTATGATTTTGCACCAGATGAATGATTTCGACACTCTAACGTCGAGCTGAGATGCCAGAATCGCTCAAAACTCGGGACATCTCGATTCTCGGTGTAGATCGATGTTTTTATCGATTCAGTTGTGCGGAACGACGTTAAATGCAAAAATGAAGTTTGTTTCCAGAGAAATAAATGATTTCAAAGGTTTCTGTCGAACTGAGATTTCGGAATCGTTCGAAATACGGGACAACTCGATTCTTCGCGTAGATCGAAGTTTAGTTCGATACAGCTGTGCAAGACAACGTTCGATGCAAGAATTTCTCGGTTTCAGACCAAAGAAACAATTTTGACACGTTCAGGGTGAGCTCAGATTCCAGAATCGCTCGAAACTCGGGACATCTCGATTCTCTGTGTCGATCTACGTTTCGATCGATTCAGTTGTGCGAGACGACGTTCAATGCAGGAATTGACTTTTTTTCACAAAAATGCACGACTTTCACAATTTGTGTCGAGCCTAGATGCCAGAATCGCTCTGAACACGCAAAATCACGATTCTCGGGGTAGATAGAAGTGTTTCCGATACAGACGTGCGGGATGACTTTCAACGCACTAATTCTATGACTTTGGTCAAAATGAATAATTGTATTACTCTTACGACGATCTGTAATGCCAGAATCGCTCGAAACTCGGGAGAACTTGATTCCCGGCGTAGATCAAAGTATCGATCGATTAAGTTGTGCGAGACGACGTTTAGGGCAGGAATTGGTTTTTTTTCGAAAAACGAACGATTTTCACACTTTCCTGTCAAGCCTAGATGCCAGAATCGCTCGAAATACGCAAAACCTCGATTCTTGTGTTGGATCGAAATTATCCCGATACAGTCGTGTACGACGACGTTGACCGCAAGAATAGCATGATTTCGGACTGAATGAATGATTGTGACACTCTTACGTCGGGCTGTGATGCCGGAATCGGTCGAAACTCGGGACGTATCCCTTCCCGGTGTAGATCGATGTTTCGATCGATTGAGTTGTGCAAGACGACGCTTTATGCAAGAATTAAGTTTTTTCAGAAAAATAAATGATTTGAACCTTTTCTGTCGAACCTAGATTCCAGAATGGCTCGGAAGCCCGAGCCTCAAATCCTGGGTCAGATCGAAGTTCCTCAAATACAGACGTGTAAGATAACGTTTAACGCGAGAATCCTACGATTTTTGACCGAATTAATGATTGTGACACCCCTACGTCGAGCATTAATACCAGAATCGCTCGAATCTCTGCAGAACTCGATTCCCGGCGTAGATCGAAGCACCGATAAATTGAGTTCTGCAAGACGACGTTTAATGCAAGAATTGGTTGTATTGAAAAATATATGATTTAGACACTTTCCTGTCGACTCTAGATGCCAGATTGCTCGAAACACGCAAAACCTCGATTTTCGGGGCAGATCGAAGTTTTTCCGATACTGCCGTGCAAGATGACTCTTAACGCAGTAATTCTATGAATTTAGACTAAATAAATGATGTTGACACTATTACGTCGAGCTGAGATACCAGAATCGCTCGAAACTCGGGACATCTCGATTCTCGGTGTAGATCGATGTTTTTATTGATTCAGTTGTGCGGAACGACGTTCAATGCAAAAATGAAGTTTCTTTTCAGAGAAATAAATGATTCCAAACGTTTCTGTCGAGCTGAGATTTTGGAATTGTTCGAAATACGGGACAACTCGATTCTTCGCGTAGATCGAAGTTTAGTTCGATACAGCTGTGCAAGACAACGTTTGATGCAAGAATTTCTCGGTTTCAGACAAATGAAACGATTTTGACACGTTCAGGGTGAGCTCAGATTCCAGAATCGCTCGAAACTCGGGACATCTCGATTCTCGGTGTCGATCTACGTTTCGATCGATTCAGTTGTGCGAGACGACGTTTAACGCAAGAATTAAGTTCTTTAACAAAAATTAATGATTTCTACACTTTTGTGGTAAACCTAGATGCCAGAATCGCTCGATAGACGAAGAACCTCGAATCCCGGGGTAGATCGAAGTTTTTCCGATACGGCCGTGTAGAACAACGTTCAACGCGAAAATTCTGAAATTTTAGACTGAATAAATGATAGTGACACTCTTATGCCGAGCTGTTATGCCAGGATCGCTCGAAACTCGGGACGTATCCCTTCCCGGTGTAGATCGATGTTTCGATCGATTGAGTTGTACAAGACGACGCTTTATGCAAGAATTAAGTTTTTTCAGAAAAATGAATGATTTGACCCTTTTTTGTCGAACATAGATTCCAGAATGGCTCGGAAGCCCAAGCCTGAAATCCTGGGGTAGATCGAAGTTCTTCAAATACAGACGTGTAAGACAACGTTTAACGCGAGAATCCTACGATTTTTGACTGAATGAATGATTGTGACACCCCTACGTCGAGCATTAATACCAGAATCGCTCGAATCTCTGCAGAACTCGATTCCCGGGGTAGATCGAAGTACCGATAAATTGAGTTCTGCAAGACGACGTTTAATGCAAGAATTGGTTGTATTGAAAAATATATGATTTCGACACTTTCCTGTCGACTCTAGATGCCAGAATTTTCGAAACACGCAAAACCTCGATTTTCGGGGCAGATCGAAGTTTTTCCGATACTGCCGTGCAAGATGACTCTCAACGCAGTAATTCTATGGATTAAGACTAAATGAATGATTTTGACACTCTAACGTCGAGCTGAGATGCCAGAATCGCTCGAAACTCGGGACATCTCGATTTTCGTTGTAGATCGATGTTTTTATCGATTCAGTTGTGAAAGACGAAGTTTAATAGAGAATTGAGTTTTTTCAGAAAAACGGATAATGTGACCCTTTTCTGTCAAGCATAAATGCCAGAAATGCGCGAACTATGAAAAACCTCAAATCCTGGGGTATAACGAAGTTTCTCCGATACAGCCGTGTAAGACGACGTTTAACGACCGAATTCTATGATTTTGAACTAAATCAACGATTGTGACACTCTCACGTTAAGCTGTGATTCCAGAATCGCTCGAAACTCGGGACATATCGATTCTCGATGTAGATCGATGTTTCGATCGATTCAGTTGTGCAAGACAACGTTTGATGCAAAAGATAAGTTTTTCCAGCAAAATGAATGAATTTGCACATTTCTGTCGAGCTGAGATGTCGGAATCGGTCGAAATACGGGACATCTTATTCCTCGGTGTAGACCGATTTTTCGTTCGATAGCGATGTGCAAGACGACGATTAACGCAAGAATTCTATGATTTTGGACCAGATGAATGATTTCGACACTCTAACGTCGAGCTGAGATGCCAGAATCGCTCGAAACTCGAGACATCTCGATTCTCGGTGTATATCGATGTTTTGATCGATTCAGTTGTGAAAGACGAGGTTTAATAGAGAATTGAGTTTTTTCAGAAAAACGGATAATGTGACCCTTTTCTGTCAAGCATAAATGCCAGAAATGCGCGAACTATGCGAAACCTCAAATCCTGGGGTATAACGAAGTTTCTCCGATACAGCCGTGTAAGACGACGTTTAACGACCGAATTCTATGATTTTGAACTAAATCAACGATTGTGACACTCTCACGTTAAGCTGTGATTCCAGAATCGCTCGAAACTCGGGACATCTCGATTCTCGGTGTAGATCGATGTTTTTATCGATTCAGTTGTGCGGAACGACGTTAAATGCAAAAATGAAGTTTCTTTCCAGAGAAATAAATGATTTCAAAGGTTTCTGTCGAACTGAGATTTCGGAATCGTTCGAAATACGGGACAACTCGATTCTTCGCGTAGATCGAAGTTTAGTTCGATACAGCTGTGCAAGACAACGTTCGATGCAAGAATTTCTCGGTTTCAGACCAAAGAAACAATTTTGACACGTTCAGGGTGAGCTCAGATTCCAGAATCGCTCGAAACTCGGGACATCTCGATTCTCTGTGTCGATCTACGTTTCGATCGATTCAGTTGTGCGAGACGACGTTCAATGCAGGAATTGACTTTTTTTCACAAAAATGCACGACTTTCACAATTTGTGTCGAGCCTAGATGCCAGAATCGCTCTGAACACGCAAAATCACGATTCTCGGGGTAGATAGAAGTGTTTCCGATACAGACGTGCGGGATGACTTTCAACGCACTAATTCTATGACTTTGGTCAAAATGAATAATTGTATTACTCTTACGACGATCTGTAATGCCAGAATCGCTCGAAACTCGGGAGAACTTGATTCCCGGCGTAGATCAAAGTATCGATCGATTAAGTTGTGCGAGACGACGTTTAGGGCAGGAATTGGTTTTTTTTTTCGAAAAACGAACGATTTTCACACTTTCCTGTCAAGCCTAGATGCCAGAATCGCTCGAAATACGCAAAACCTCGATTCTTGTGTTGGATCGAAATTTTCCCGATACAGTCGTGTACGACGACGTTGACCGCAAGAATAGCATGATTTCGGACTGAATGAATGATTGTGACACTCTTACGTCGGGCTGTGATGCCGGAATCGCTCGAAACTCGGGACGTATCCCTTCCCGGTGTAGATCGATGTTTCGATCGATTGAGTTGTGCAAGACGACGCTTTATGCAAGAATTAAGTTTTTTCAGAAAAATGAATGATTTGAACCTTTTTTGTCGAACCTAGATTCCAGAAAGCCTCGGAAGCCCGAGCCTCAAATCCTGGGTCAGATCGAAGTTCCTCAAATACAGACGTGTAAGATAACGTTCAACGCGAGAATCCTACGATTTTTGACTGAATTAATGATTGTGACACCCCTACGTCGAGCATTAATACCAGAATCGCTTGAATCTATGCAGAACTCGATTCCCGGCGTAGATCGAAGTACCGATAAATTGAGTTCTGCAAGACGACGTTTAACGCAAGAATTGGTTGTATTGAAAAATATATGATTTCGACACTTTCCTGTCGACTCTAGATGCCAGAATTTTCGAAACACGCAAAACCTCGACTTTCGGGGCAGATCGAAGTTTTTCCGATACTGCCGTGCAAGATGACTCTCAACGCAGTAATTCTATGGATTAAGACTAAATGAATGATTTTGACACTCTAACGTCGAGCTGAGATGCCAGAATCGCTCGAAACTCGGGACATCTCGATTTTCGTTGTAGATCGATGTTTTTATCGATTCAGTTGTGAAAGACGAGGTTTAATAGAGAATTGAGTTTTTCCAGAAAAACGGATAATGTGACCCTTTTCTGTCAAGCATAAATGCCAGAAATGCGCGAACTATGCAAAACCTCAAATCCTGGGGTATAACGAAGTTTCTCCGATACAGCCGTGTAAGACGACGTTTAACGACCGAATTCTATGATTTTGAACTAAATCAACGATTGTGACACTCTCACGTTAAGCTGTGATTCCAGAATCGCTCGAAACTCGGGACATATCGATTCTCGATGTAGATCGATGTTTCGATCGATTCAGTTGTGCAAGACAACGTTTGATGCAAAAGATAAGTTTTTCCAGCAAAATGGATGAATTTGCACATTTCTGTCGAGCTGAGATGTCGGAATCGGTCGAAATACGGGACATCTTATTCCTCGGTGTAGACCGATTTTTCGTTCGATAGCGATGTGCAAGACGACGATTAACGCAAGAATTCTATGATTTTGGACCAGATGAATGATTTCGACACTCTAACGTCGAGCTGAGATGCCAGAATCGCTCGAAACTCGGGACATATCGATTCTCGAAGTAGATCGATGTTTCGATCGATTCAGTTGTGCAAGACAACGTTTGATGCGAAAGTGTTACGTCGTAGGATCGCCCATCAAAATTTTCGCTAGCTACGGCCCTGCAGTAGTAACAGCTGAGCGCCACAGCTAAGCATCATCGCAGTACGACGCCGCGCGGTCTGATCACACACAGCTGCGGACGGGCCCTACCTACTGCCACTCAACGCTACAGCTGACCAGCCACGCGCTGTTGACCCACTCCAGCGCGTCGCCTACAGCCGAGCATCAAAACAAATTAGTCATGCCTTACTCACCTAGGACTCATCACCAAGCATTAGCAACGCCAAAGTCCTGCTACCTGCCACGTCGTTAACATCACTGAAAAACAACTGACTCAGCGTTGTGTAGTGCAAAGGTAAAAGAGCAGAGTACAGTGAAAGTGAAAGTGGTATGGATGCATGAGTGAGTAAAGGACAAAGTATGGGCAATGGAAGTAAGTTAGAATAAGTAAGAATAGTTACAAAATAATATTATAAATATATTCTTGTTTAGGATGATTATAAAATCATAATTTTAATCAATAATTCATAATTGCAAACATTATTTTATACTATCATTAATATTAATATAAAAATATTCACAAATATTCGTCATAAATTAATATTCAACATGTACATGACAATAGTTAATAACATGAAACACTCTAATTAACATTCAAATATATTAAATCCACGATTAATCAGAATCATACAAATACAGATAACAAATTATTACCATAATTAATAATAAATATAATATCTGCTTACTCATGAATCTATTTTACAAAATAACGAAACTTTACATAAATTAAAATAAGACATTAACAATGATAATAATTATTAATATTACGAAATCAATAACTAATGATTATTAAGAATATCCTGTGAATAGCAATGATGACTGGAACTCTGAAACAAAGGAACAAAGAACATTCCAATCAGATTGATCATCCTCTATAAAGGATGTTAGTATCAACTTTCACTGGACCTTTGTTCGGATTCCATGAATTGTTGTTACCGAATATTTTAAACAATGTACTTACGCTAAGCGAGTCTCGCGTCGCTCGAGATAAGCCACGTGCAGCCAGCGCATACGCAAGGAGAGTAGTGGGGATAGCGTCACTCTCCCCACTGCATAAAAAGCAAGGCAGACGCTCCGGGCGTCAGTTCCTGAAGAATCAGTCCACGCGTCACCTCTGAACGGGCAACACTCTCTGCGTATCCGCCGTACCCTGCGCATCGGTCGAGTAACAGTTGTAGTAGTCTCGTTAAGTGTCGAAGTGTAATACGTTTATCACGTAAGTCTCGGGGCTCCGCGTCAAAGTTACGCGTAATTAATAAATTACCTGAAACAAATGTTGAAGGAAAAATAAATATTAGTGAAAAGTGTAACCAAAATGAAGTTTGAATAATAATCTTATTTCGAATTATTAAGTATAACTTACCTGTGTTTTCTTTCGCGAAGTTTCCTAAAAGTCGTTCGTCGTGTCTCAGAGAATTTGAATATTCCATTTCCCTCGTGACTCCTTACCTGAAAGCGTCCCTTCGTGCAAATACCTGCACTCGGGTCATTCCGTCGAGTCTACTGTGCAACTGCATGCACGTGACTCACTCCTTTCCATCGCAACCATTATTTCTCTTTCCTTTCTTAGTATACACTACCTTTTATAATATATTCAAGTTCAGATGGGCAGACGTCGTGGTGGATACAAATTTCAGCTTCGTCGTTCTTTAGCCATCGCGTGTGCCATTGCCGGACGTCCACGTGGACATAACAAACCTAGCTCAACTATCAATTTGTTAAAGGCTCTTCAAGCCGTCATAAAAGACTCTGTGATCCCTGAACCATCTTTTTCTAAGCCAAGAGTGCGCTCAGTCGAACGTTTTAATTACAAAGTCGTTAAACTCGTGGATTGCTGGTTTTTGTTGAACTCCGCGTCGCTTCCATCGGATCTCCTCACCTTGGTCGAGCCAGTATCTGTTGACGAACCTGAGTCATCTTCAACCGAAGAGGAGGACGATATCGTGATCGTAAAGGAGATACCCATCATCACCATCAACTGATTCAACCCGCTACGCTCATCCGCTCGTTTCGTTGTTGGAATCCTCGATCTGCACCTGGAAAAGAAGAAGAAAGGTAAGATTAGTATATAATATCTTATATCCACACACAATAATTATCCGAATCAGACACGGTCTCTATCCTTAGTGGGCGCATTCCTGCTTAAACGAGAGACCACCCTTTGTTGATCTGTCGATCGTCCTCCGTGCGAGTTTGCGTATAGTTTTTAAAAACACAATTTCAACTCCCAGGACGTAACAAAAGATAAGTTTTTCCAGCAAAATGAATGATTTTGCACATTTCTGTCGAGCTGAGATGTCGGAACCGGTCGAAATACGAAACATTTTATTCCTCGGTGTAGACCGATTTTTCGTTCGATAGCGATGTGCAAGACGACGATTAACGATAGAATTCTATGATTTTGGACCAGATGAATGATTTCGACACTCTAACGTCGAGCTGAGATGCCAGAATCGCTCGAAACTCGTGACGTCTCGATTCTTGGTGTATATCGATGTTTTGATCGATTCAGTGGTGCAAGCCAAGGTTCAATGCAAGGATTGAGTTGTTTCAGAAAAACGAATAGATTGACGCTTTTCTGTCGAGCATAAATGGCAGATATGCGCGAACTATGCAAAACCTCAAATCCCGGGATATACTCGAAGTTTCTCTGATACGGATGTGTAAGACCACGTTCAACGACAATATTCTATGATTTTGCACCAGATGAATGATTTCGACACTCTAACGTCGAGCTGAGATGCCAGAATCGCTCAAAACTCGGGACATCTCGATTCTCGGTGTAGATCGATGTTTTTATCGATTCAGTTGTGCGGAACGACGTTAAATGCAAAAATGAAGTTTCTTTCCAGAGAAATAAATGATTTCAAAGGTTTCTGTCGAACTGAGATTTCGGAATCGTTCGAAATACGGGACAACTCGATTCTTCGCGTAGATCGAAGTTTAGTTCGATACAGCTGTGCAAGACAACGTTCGATGCAAGAATTTCTCGGTTTCAGACCAAAGAAACAATTTTGACACGTTCAGGGTGAGCTCAGATTCCAGAATCGCTCGAAACTCGGGACATCTCGATTCTCTGTGTCGATCTACGTTTCGATCGATTCAGTTGTGCGAGACGACGTTCAATGCAGGAATTGACTTTTTTTCACAAAAATGCACGACTTTCACAATTTGTGTCGAGCCTAGATGCCAGAATCGCTCTGAACACGCAAAATCACGATTCTCGGGGTAGATAGAAGTGTTTCCGATACAGACGTGCGGGATGACTTTCAACGCACTAATTCTATGACTTTGGTCAAAATGAATAATTGTATTACTCTTACGACGATCTGTAATGCCAGAATCGCTCAAAACTCGGGAGAACTTGATTCCCGGCGTAGATCAAAGTATCGATCGATTAAGTTGTGCGAGACGACGTTTAGGGCAGGAATTGGTTTTTTTTTCGAAAAACGAACGATTTTCACACTTTCCTGTCAAGCCTAGATGCCAGAATCGCTCGAAATACGCAAAACCTCGATTCTTGTGTTGGATCGAAATTTTCCCGATACAGTCGTGTACGACGACGTTGACCGCAAGAATAGCATGATTTCGGAATGAATGAATGATTGTGACACTCTTACGTCGGGCTGTGATGCCGGAATCGCTCGAAACTCGGGACGTATCCCTTCCCGGTGTAGATCGATGTTTCGATCGATTGAGTTGTGCAAGACGACGCTTTATGCAAGAATTAAGATTTTTCAGAAAAATGAATGATTTGAACCTTTTTTGTCGAACCTAGATTCCAGAATGGCTCGGAAGCCCGAGCCTCAAATCCTGGGTCAGATCGAAGTTCCTCAAATACAGACGTGTAAGATAACGTTTAACGCGAGAATCCTACGATTTTTGACCGAATTAATGATTGTGACACCCCTACGTCGAGCATTAATACCAGAATCGCTCGAATCTCTGCAGAACTCGATTCCCGGCGTAGATCGAAGTACCGATAAATTGAGTTCTGCAAGACGACGTTTAATGCAAGAATTGGTTGTATTGAAAAATATATGATTTCGACACTTTCCTGTCGACTCTAGATGCCAGATTGCTCGAAACACGCAAAACCTCGATTTTCGGGACAGATCGAAGTTTTTCCGATACTGCCGTGCAAGATGACTCTTAACGCAGTAATTCTATGAATTTAGACTAAATAAATGATGTTGACACTATTACGTCGAGCTGAGATACCAGAATCGCTCGAAACTCGGGACATCTCGATTCTCGGTGTAGATCGATGTTTTTATTGATTCAGTTGTGCGGAACGACGTTCAATGCAAAAATGAAGTTTTTTTTCAGAGAAATAAATGATTTCAAACGTTTCTGTCGAGCTGAGATTTTGGAATCGTTCGAAATACGGGACAACGCGATTCTTCGCGTAGATCGAAGTTTAGTTCGATACAGCTGTGCAAGACAACGTTCGATGCAAGAATTTCTCGGTTTCAGACCAAAGAAACGATTTTGACACGTTCAGGGTGAGCTCAGATTCCAGAATCGCTCGAAACTCGGGACATCTCGATTCTCTGTGTCGATCTACGTTTCGATCGATTCAGTTGTGCGAGACGACGTTCAATGCAGGAATTGACCTTTTTCCACAAAAATGCACGATTTTCACAATTTGTGTCGAGCCTAGATGCCAGAATCGCTCTGAACACGCAAAATCACGATTTTCGGGGTAGATCGAAGTGTTTCCGATACAGACGTGCGGGATGACTTTCAACGCACTAATTCTATGACTTTGGTCAAAATGAATAATTGTATTACTCTTACGACGATCTGTAATGCAAGAATCGCTCGAAACTCGGGAGAACTTGATTCCCGGCGTAGATCAAAGTATCGATCGATTAAGTTGTGCGAGACGACGTTTAACGCAGGAATTAGTTTTTTTTCCCAAAAACGAACGATTTTCACACTTTCCTGTCAAGCCTAGATGCCAGAATCGCTCGAAATACGCAAAACCTCGATTCTTGTGTTGGATCGAAATTATCCCGATACAGTCGTGTACGACGACGTTGACCGCAAGAATAGCATGATTTCGGACTGAATGAATGATTGGGACACTCTTACGTCGGGCTGTGATGCCGGAATCGCTCGAAACTCGGGACGTATCCCTTCCCGGTGTAGATCGATGTTTCGATCGATTGAGTTGTGCAAGACGACGCTTTATGCAAGAATTAAGTTTTTTCAGAAAAATGAATGATTTGAACCTTTTTTGTCGAACCTAGATTCCAGAATGGCTCGGAAGCCCGAGCCTCAAATCCTGGGTCAGATCGAAGTTCCTCAAATACAGACGTGTAAGATAACGTTTAACGCGAGAATCCTACGATTTTTGACCGAATTAATGATTGTGAAACCCCTACGTCGAGCATTAATACCAGAATCGCTCGAATCTCTGCAGAACTCGATTCCCGGCGTAGATCGAAGTACCGATAAATTGAGTTCTGCAAGACGACGTTCAATGCAAGAATTGGTTGTATTGAAAAATATATGATTTCGACACTTTCCTGTCGACTCTAGATGCCAGATTGCTCGAAACACGCAAAACCTCGATTTTCGGGGCAGATCGAAGTTTTTCCGATACTGCCGTGCAAGATGACTCTTAACGCAGTAATTCTATGAATTTAGACTAAATAAATGATGTTGACACTATTACGTCGAGCTGAGATACCAGAATCGCTCGAAACTCGGGACATCTCGATTCTCGGTGTAGATCGATGTTTTTATTGATTCAGTTGTGCGGAACGACATTCAATGCAAAAATGAAGTTTTTTTTCAGAGAAATAAATGATTTCAAATGTTTCTGTCGAGCTGAGATTTTGGAATCGTTCGAAATACGGGACAACGCGATTCTTCGCGTAGATCGAAGTTTAGTTCGATACAGCTGTGCAAGACAACGTTCGATGCAAGAATTTCTCGGTTTCAGACCAAGGAAACGATTTTGACACGTTCAGGGTGAGCTCAGATTCTAGAATCGCTCGAAACTCGGGACATCTCGATTCTCTGTGTCGATCTACGTTTCGATCGATTCAGTTGTGCGAGACGACGTTCAATGCAGGAATTGACCTTTTTCCACAAAAATGCACGATTTTCACAATTTGTGTCGAGCCTAGATGCCAGAATCGCTCTGAACACGCAAAATCACGATTTTCGGGGTAGATCGAAGTGTTTCCGATACAGACGTGCGGGATGACTTTCAACGCACTGATTCTATGACTTTGGTCAAAATGAAGAATTGTATTACTCTTACGACGATCTGTAATGCAAGAATCGCTCGAAACTCGGGAGAACTTGATTCCCGGCGTAGATCAAAGTATCGATCGATTAAGTTGTGCGAGACGACGTTTAACACAGGAATTGGTTTTTTTTCCCAAAAACGAACGATTTTCACACTTTCCTGTCAAGCCTGGATGCCAGAATCGCTCGAAATACGCAAAACCTCGATTCTTGTGTTGGATCGAAATTATCCCGATACAGTCGTGTACGACGACGTTGACCGCAAGAATAGCATGATTTCGGACTGAATGAATGATTGTGACACTCTTACGTCGGGCTGTGATGCCGGAATCGCTCGAAACTCGGGACGTATCCCTTCCCGGTGTAGATCGATGTTTCGATCGATTGAGTTGTGCAAGACGACGCTTTATGCAAGAATTAAGTTTTTTCAGAAAAATGAATGATTTGAACCTTTTTTGTCGAACCTAGATTCCAGAATGGCTCGGAAGCCCGAGCCTCAAATCCTGGGTCAGATCGAAGTTTCTCAAATACAGACGTGTAAGATAACGCGAGAATCCTACGATTTTTGACCGAATTAATGATTGTGACACCCCTACGTCGAGCATTAATACCAGAATCGCTCGAATCTCTGCAGAACTCGATTCCCGGCGTAGATCGAAGTACCGATAAATTGAGTTCTGCAAGACGACGTTTAATGCAAGAATTGGTTGTATTAAAAAATATATGATTTCGACACTTTCCTGTCGACTCTAGATGCCAGATTGCTCGAAACACGCAAAACCTCGATTTTCGGGGCAGATCGAAGTTTTTCCGATACTGCCGTGCAAGATGACTCTTAACGCAGTAATTCTATGAATTTAGACTAAATAAATGATGTTGACACTATTACTCCGAGCTGAGATACCAGAATCGCTCGAAACTCGGGACATCTCGATTCTCGGTGTAGATCGATGTTTTTATTGATTCAGTTGTGCGGAACGACGTTCAATGCAAAAATGAAGTTTTTTTTTCAGAGAAATAAATGATTTCAAACGTTTCTGTCGAGCTGAGATTTTGGAATCGTTCGAAATACGGGACAACGCGATTCTTCGCGTAGATCGAAGTTTAGTTCGATACAGCTGTGCAAGACAACGTTCGATGCAAGAATCTCTCGGTTTCAGACAAATAAAACGATTTTGACATGTTCAGGGTGAGCTCAGATTCCAGAATCGCTCGAAACTCGGGAGAACTTGATTCCCGGCGTAGATCAAAGTGTCGACTGATTAAGTTGTGCGAGACGACGTTTAACGCAAGAAATGTTTTTTTTTTCACAAAAATGAACGGTTTTAACACTTTCCTGTCGAGCCTAGATGCCAGAATAGCTCGGAATACGCAAAACCTCGAGTCTCGGGGTGGATCGAAGTTTCTCCGATACTGTCGTGCAAGATGACTCTCAACGCAGTAATCTTATGAATTCAAACTAATTGAATGATTACGTCGAGCTGAGATGCCAGAATCGCTTGAAACTCAGGACATCTCGATTCTCGGTGTATATCGATGTTTTGATCGATTCAGTTGTGAAAGACGAGGTTTATTGGAGAATTAAATTTTTATCAGAAAAACGGATAATGTGACCCTTTTCTGTCAAGCATGAATGCCAGAAATGCGCGAATGATGCAAAACCTCAAATCCTGGGGTATAACGAAGTTTCTCCGATACAGCCGTGTAAGACGACGTTTAACGACCGAATTCTATGATTTTGAACTAAATCAATGATTGTGACACTCTCACGTTAAGCTGTGATTCCAGAATCGCTCTGAACTCGGGACATATCTATTCTCGATGTAGATCGATGTTTCGATCGATTCAGTTGTGCAAGACAACGTTTAATGCAAAAGATAAGTTTTTCCAGCGAAATGAATAATTTTGCACATTTCTGTCAAGCTGAGATGTCGGAATCGGTCGAAACACGGGACATTTTATTCCTTGGTGTAGACCGATTTTTCTTCAGAAAAATGAATGATTTGACCCTTTTTTGTCGAATATAGATTATAGAATGGCTCGGAAGCCCAAGCCTCAAATCCTGGGGTAGATCGAAGTTCCTCAAATACAGACGTGTAAGATAACGTTTAACGCGAGAATCCTACGATTTTTTACTGAATTAATGATTGTGACACCCCTACGTCGAGCATTAATACCAGATACGCTCGAAATTCTGCAGAACTCGATTCCCGGCGTAGATCGAAGTACCGATAAATAGAGTTGTGCAAGACCACGTTTAATGCAAGAATTAGTTGTTTTCAAAAAATGAATGATTTCGACACTTTCCTGTCGAGCCTAGATGCCAGATTGCTCGAAACACGAGAAACCTCGATTTTCGGGGCAGATCGAAGTTTTTCCGATACTGCCGTGCAAGATGACTCTCAACGCAGTAATTCTATGAATTTAGGCTAAATGAATGATTTTAACACTATTACGTCGAGCTGAGATACCAGAATCGCTTGAAATTCAGGACATCTCGATTCTCGGTGTATATCGATGTTTTGATCGATTCAGTGGTGCAAGCCAAGGTTTAATGCAATAATTGAGTTGTTGCAGATAAACGAATAGATTGACGCTTTTTTGTCGAGCATAAATGGCAGATATGCGCGAACTATGCAAAACCTCAAATCCCGGGGTATACTCGAAGTTTCTCCGATACAGCCGTGTAAGACCACGTTTAACGACCGAATTCTATGATTTTGAACTAAATCAATGATTGCGACACTCTCACGTTAAGCTGTGATTCCAGAATCGCTCTAAACTCGGGACATATCTATTCTCGATGTAGATCGATGTTTAGATCGATTCAGTTGTGCAAGACAACGTTTGATGCAAAAGATGAGTTTTTCCAGCGAAATGAATGATTTTGCACATTTCTGTCGAGCTGAGATGTCGGAATCGGTCGAAATACGGGACATCTTATTCCTCGGTGTAGACCGATTTTTCGTTCGATAGCGATGTGCAAGACGACGATTAACGCAAGAATTCTATGATTTTGGACCAGATGAATGATTTCGACACTCTAACGTCGAGCTGAGATGCCAGAATCGCTCGAAACTCGAGACATCTCGATTCTCGGTGTATATCGATGTTTTGATCGATTCAGTTGTGAAAGACGAGGTTTAATAGAGAATTGAGTTTTTCCAGAAAAACGGATAATGTGACCCTTTTCTGTCAAGCATAAATGCCAGAAATGCGCGAACTATGCAAAACCTCAAATCCTGGGGTATAACGAAGTTTCTCCGATACAGCCGTGTAAGACGACGTTTAACGACCGAATTCTATGATTTTGAACTAAATTAATGATTGTGACACTCTCACGTTAAGCTGTGATTCCAGAATCGCTCGAAACTCGGGACATCTCGATTCTCGGTGTATATCGATGTTTTGATCGATTCAGTGGTGCAAGCCAAGGTTTAATGCAAGAATTGAGTTGTTTCAGAAAAACGAATAGATTGACGCTTTTCTGTCGAGCATAAATGGCAGATATGCGCGAACTATGCAAAATCTCAAATCCCGGGATATACTCGAAGTTTCTCTGATACGGATGTGTAAGACCACGTTTAACGACAGAATTCTATGATTTTGCACCAGATGAATGATTTCGACACTCTAACGTCGAGCTGAGATGCCAGAATCGCTCGAAACTCGGGACATCTCGATTCTCGGTGTAGATCGATGTTTTCATCGATTCAGTTGTGCGGAACGACGTTCAATGCAAAAATGAAGTTTCTTTCCAGAGAAATAAATGATTTCAAACGTTTCTGTCGAGCTGAGATTTTGGAATCGTTCGAAATACGGGACAACTCGATTCATCGCGTGGATCGAAATTTAGTTCGATACAGCTGTGCAAGACAACGTTTGATGCAAGGATTTCTGGTTTCAGACAAAAGAAACGATTTTGACACGTTCAGGGTGAGCTCAGATTCCAGAATCGCTCGAAACTCGGGACATCTCGAATCTCTGTGTCGATCTACGTTTCGATCGATTCAGTTGTGCGAGACGACTTTTAACGCAAGAATTGAATTCTTTAACAAAAATAAATGATTTCTACACTTTTCTGGTAAACCTAGGTGCCAGAATCGCTCGACAGACGCAAAACCTCGAATCCCGGGGTAGATCGAAGTTTTTCCGATACGGCCGTGTAGAACAACGTTCAACGCGAAAATTCTATAATTTTAGACTGAATAAATGATAGTGACACTCTTATGCCGAGCTGTGATGCCAGGATCGCTCGAAACTCGGGACATTTCGATTCTCGGTGTAGATCGATGTTTCGATAGATTCAGTTGTGCAAGACAACGTTTGATGCAAAAGATAAGTTTTTCCAGCGAAATGAATGATTTTGCACATTTCTGTCGAGCTGAGATGTCGGAACCAGTCGAAATACAAAACGTCTTATTCCTCGGTGTAGACCGATTTTTCGTTCGATAGCGATGTGCAAGACGACGATTAACGATAGAATTCTATGATTTTGGACCAGATGAATGATTTCGACACTCTAACGTCGAGCTGAGATGCCAGAATCGCTCGAAACTCGTGACGTCTCGATTCTTGGTGTATATCGATGTTTTGATCGATTCAGTGGTGCAAGCCAAGGTTCAATGCAAGGATTGAGTTGTTTCAGAAAAACGAATAGATTGACGCTTTTCTGTCGAGCATAAATGGCAGATATGCGCGAACTATGCAAAACCTCAAATCCCGGGATATACTCGAAGTTTCTCTGATACGGATGTGTAAGACCACGTTCAACGACAATATTCTATGATTTTGCACCAGATGAATGATTTCGACACTCTAACGTCGAGCTGAGATGCCAGAATCGCTCAAAACTCGGGACATCTCGATTCTCGGTGTAGATCGATGTTTTTATCGATTCAGTTGTGCGGAACGACGTTAAATGCAAAAATGAAGTTTCTTTCCAGAGAAATAAATGATTTCAAAGGTTTCTGTCGAACTGAGATTTCGGAATCGTTCGAAATACGGGACAACTCGATTCTTCGCGTAGATCGAAGTTTAGTTCGATACAGCTGTGCAAGACAACGTTCGATGCAAGAATTTCTCGGTTTCAGACCAAAGAAACAATTTTGACACGTTCAGGGTGAGCTCAGATTCCAGAATCGCTCGAAACTCGGGACATCTCGATTCTCTGTGTCGATCTACGTTTCGATCGATTCAGTTGTGCGAGACGACGTTCAATGCAGGAATTGACTTTTTTTCACAAAAATGCACGACTTTCACAATTTGTGTCGAGCCTAGATGCCAGAATCGCTCTGAACACGCAAAATCACGATTCTCGGGGTAGATAGAAGTGTTTCCGATACAGACGTGCGGGATGACTTTCAACGCACTAATTCTATGACTTTGGTCAAAATGAATAATTGTATTACTCTTACGACGATCTGTAATGCCAGAATCGCTCGAAACTCGGGAGAACTTGATTCCCGGCGTAGATCAAAGTATCGATCGATTAAGTTGTGCGAGACGACGTTTAGGGCAGGAATTGGTTTTTTTTTCGAAAAACGAACGATTTTCACACTTTCCTGTCAAGCCTAGATGCCAGAATCGCTCGAAATACGCAAAACCTCGATTCTTGTGTTGGATCGAAATTTTCCCGATACAGTCGTGTACGACGACGTTGACCGCAAGAATAGCATGATTTCGGACTGAATGAATGATTGTGACACTCTTACGTCGGGCTGTGATGCCGGAATCGCTCGAAACTCGGGACGTATCCCTTCCCGGTGTAGATCGATGTTTCGATCGATTGAGTTGTGCAAGACGACGCTTTATGCAAGAATTAAGTTTTTTCAGAAAAATGAATGATTTGAACCTTTTTTGTCGAACCTAGATTCCAGAAAGCCTCGGAAGCCCGAGCCTCAAATCCTGGGTCAGATCGAAGTTCCTCAAATACAGACGTGTAAGATAACGTTCAACGCGAGAATCCTACGATTTTTGACTGAATTAATGATTGTGACACCCCTACGTCGAGCATTAATACCAGAATCGCTTGAATCTATGCAGAACTCGATTCCCGGCGTAGATCGAAGTACCGATAAATTGAGTTCTGCAAGACGACGTTTAACGCAAGAATTGGTTGTATTGAAAAATATATGATTTCGACACTTTCCTGTCGACTCTAGATGCCAGAATTTTCGAAACACGCAAAACCTCGACTTTCGGGGCAGATCGAAGTTTTTCCGATACTGCCGTGCAAGATGACTCTCAACGCAGTAATTCTATGGATTAAGACTAAATGAATGATTTTGACACTCTAACGTCGAGCTGAGATGCCAGAATCGCTCGAAACTCGGGACATCTCGATTTTCGTTGTAGATCGATGTTTTTATCGATTCAGTTGTGAAAGACGAGGTTTAATAGAGAATTGAGTTTTTCCAGAAAAACGGATAATGTGACCCTTTTCTGTCAAGCATAAATGCCAGAAATGCGCGAACTATGCAAAACCTCAAATCCTGGGGTATAACGAAGTTTCTCCGATACAGCCGTCTAAGACGACGTTTAACGACCGAATTCTATGATTTTGAACTAAATCAACGATTGTGACACTCTCACGTTAAGCTGTGATTCCAGAATCGCTCGAAACTCGGGACATATCGATTCTCGATGTAGATCGATGTTTCGATCGATTCAGTTGTGCAAGACAACGTTTGATGCAAAAGATAAGTTTTTCCAGCAAAATGGATGAATTTGCACATTTCTGTCGAGCTGAGATGTCGGAATCGGTCGAAATACGGGACATCTTATTCCTCGGTGTAGACCGATTTTTCGTTCGATAGCGATGTGCAAGACGACGATTAACGCAAGAATTCTATGATTTTGGACCAGATGAATGATTTCGACACTCTAACGTCGAGCTGAGATGCCAGAATCGCTCGAAACTCGGGACATATCGATTCTCGAAGTAGATCGATGTTTCGATCGATTCAGTTGTGCAAGACAACGTTTGATGCGAAAGATAAGTTTTTCTAGCAAAATGAATGATTTTGCACATTTCTGTCGAGCTGAGATGTCGGAACCGGTCGAAATACGAAACATTTTATTCCTCGGTGTAGACCGATTTTTCGTTCGATAGCGATGTGCAAGACGACGATTAACGATAGAATCCTATGATTTTGGACCAGATGAATGATTTCGACACTCTAACGTCGAGCTGAGATGCCAGAATCGCTCGAAACTCGTGACGTCTCGATTCTTGGTGTATATCGATGTTTTGATCGATTCAGTGGTGCAAGCCAAGGTTCAATGCAAGGATTGAGTTGTTTCAGAAAAACGAATAGATTGACGCTTTTCTGTCGAGCATAAATGGCAGATATGCGCGAACTATGCAAAACCTCAAATCCCGGGATATACTCGAAGTTTCTCTGATACGGATGTGTAAGACCACGTTCAACGACAATATTCTATGATTTTGCACCAGATGAATGATTTCGACACTCTAACGTCGAGCTGAGATGCCAGAATCGCTCAAAACTCGGGACATCTCGATTCTCGGTGTAGATCGATGTTTTTATCGATTCAGTTGTGCGGAACGACGTTAAATGCAAAAATGAAGTTTGTTTCCAGAGAAATAAATGATTTCAAAGGTTTCTGTCGAACTGAGATTTCGGAATCGTTCGAAATACGGGACAACTCGATTCTTCGCGTAGATCGAAGTTTAGTTCGATACAGCTGTGCAAGACAACGTTCGATGCAAGAATTTCTCGGTTTCAGACCAAAGAAACAATTTTGACACGTTCAGGGTGAGCTCAGATTCCAGAATCGCTCGAAACTCGGGACATCTCGATTCTCTGTGTCGATCTACGTTTCGATCGATTCAGTTGTGCGAGACGACGTTCAATGCAGGAATTGACTTTTTTTCACAAAAATGCACGACTTTCACAATTTGTGTCGAGCCTAGATGCCAGAATCGCTCTGAACACGCAAAATCACGATTCTCGGGGTAGATAGAAGTGTTTCCGATACAGACGTGCGGGATGACTTTCAACGCACTAATTCTATGACTTTGGTCAAAATGAATAATTGTATTACTCTTACGACGATCTGTAATGCCAGAATCGCTCGAAACTCGGGAGAACTTGATTCCCGGCGTAGATCAAAGTATCGATCGATTAAGTTGTGCGAGACGACGTTTAGGGCAGGAATTGGTTTTTTTTCGAAAAACGAACGATTTTCACACTTTCCTGTCAAGCCTAGATGCCAGAATCGCTCGAAATACGCAAAACCTCGATTCTTGTGTTGGATCGAAATTATCCCGATACAGTCGTGTACGACGACGTTGACCGCAAGAATAGCATGATTTCGGACTGAATGAATGATTGTGACACTCTTACGTCGGGCTGTGATGCCGGAATCGGTCGAAACTCGGGACGTATCCCTTCCCGGTGTAGATCGATGTTTCGATCGATTGAGTTGTGCAAGACGACGCTTTATGCAAGAATTAAGTTTTTTCAGAAAAATAAATGATTTGAACCTTTTCTGTCGAACCTAGATTCCAGAATGGCTCGGAAGCCCGAGCCTCAAATCCTGGGTCAGATCGAAGTTCCTCAAATACAGACGTGTAAGATAACGTTTAACGCGAGAATCCTACGATTTTTGACCGAATTAATGATTGTGACACCCCTACGTCGAGCATTAATACCAGAATCGCTCGAATCTCTGCAGAACTCGATTCCCGGCGTAGATCGAAGCACCGATAAATTGAGTTCTGCAAGACGACGTTTAATGCA
Organism: Tromatobia lineatoria; assembly: GCA_949699805.1. Taxonomy (NCBI): domain Eukaryota; kingdom Metazoa; phylum Arthropoda; class Insecta; order Hymenoptera; family Ichneumonidae; genus Tromatobia; species Tromatobia lineatoria. The sequence goes on from OX453050.1 coordinate 4,373,266, forward strand.
AGAATTGGTTGTATTGAAAAATATATGATTTAGACACTTTCCTGTCGACTCTAGATGCCAGATTGCTCGAAACACGCAAAACCTCGATTTTCGGGGCAGATCGAAGTTTTTCCGATACTGCCGTGCAAGATGACTCTTAACGCAGTAATTCTATGAATTTAGACTAAATAAATGATGTTGACACTATTACGTCGAGCTGAGATACCAGAATCGCTCGAAACTCGGGACATCTCGATTCTCGGTGTAGATCGATGTTTTTATTGATTCAGTTGTGCGGAACGACGTTCAATGCAAAAATGAAGTTTCTTTTCAGAGAAATAAATGATTCCAAACGTTTCTGTCGAGCTGAGATTTTGGAATTGTTCGAAATACGGGACAACTCGATTCTTCGCGTAGATCGAAGTTTAGTTCGATACAGCTGTGCAAGACAACGTTTGATGCAAGAATTTCTCGGTTTCAGACAAATGAAACGATTTTGACACGTTCAGGGTGAGCTCAGATTCCAGAATCGCTCGAAACTCGGGACATCTCGATTCTCGGTGTCGATCTACGTTTCGATCGATTCAGTTGTGCGAGACGACGTTTAACGCAAGAATTAAGTTCTTTAACAAAAATTAATGATTTCTACACTTTTGTGGTAAACCTAGATGCCAGAATCGCTCGATAGACGAAGAACCTCGAATCCCGGGGTAGATCGAAGTTTTTCCGATACGGCCGTGTAGAACAACGTTCAACGCGAAAATTCTGAAATTTTAGACTGAATAAATGATAGTGACACTCTTATGCCGAGCTGTTATGCCAGGATCGCTCGAAACTCGGGACGTATCCCTTCCCGGTGTAGATCGATGTTTCGATCGATTGAGTTGTACAAGACGACGCTTTATGCAAGAATTAAGTTTTTTCAGAAAAATGAATGATTTGACCCTTTTTTGTCGAACATAGATTCCAGAATGGCTCGGAAGCCCAAGCCTGAAATCCTGGGGTAGATCGAAGTTCTTCAAATACAGACGTGTAAGACAACGTTTAACGCGAGAATCCTACGATTTTTGACTGAATGAATGATTGTGACACCCCTACGTCGAGCATTAATACCAGAATCGCTCGAATCTCTGCAGAACTCGATTCCCGGGGTAGATCGAAGTACCGATAAATTGAGTTCTGCAAGACGACGTTTAATGCAAGAATTGGTTGTATTGAAAAATATATGATTTCGACACTTTCCTGTCGACTCTAGATGCCAGAATTTTCGAAACACGCAAAACCTCGATTTTCGGGGCAGATCGAAGTTTTTCCGATACTGCCGTGCAAGATGACTCTCAACGCAGTAATTCTATGGATTAAGACTAAATGAATGATTTTGACACTCTAACGTCGAGCTGAGATGCCAGAATCGCTCGAAACTCGGGACATCTCGATTTTCGTTGTAGATCGATGTTTTTATCGATTCAGTTGTGAAAGACGAAGTTTAATAGAGAATTGAGTTTTTTCAGAAAAACGGATAATGTGACCCTTTTCTGTCAAGCATAAATGCCAGAAATGCGCGAACTATGAAAAACCTCAAATCCTGGGGTATAACGAAGTTTCTCCGATACAGCCGTGTAAGACGACGTTTAACGACCGAATTCTATGATTTTGAACTAAATCAACGATTGTGACACTCTCACGTTAAGCTGTGATTCCAGAATCGCTCGAAACTCGGGACATATCGATTCTCGATGTAGATCGATGTTTCGATCGATTCAGTTGTGCAAGACAACGTTTGATGCAAAAGATAAGTTTTTCCAGCAAAATGAATGAATTTGCACATTTCTGTCGAGCTGAGATGTCGGAATCGGTCGAAATACGGGACATCTTATTCCTCGGTGTAGACCGATTTTTCGTTCGATAGCGATGTGCAAGACGACGATTAACGCAAGAATTCTATGATTTTGGACCAGATGAATGATTTCGACACTCTAACGTCGAGCTGAGATGCCAGAATCGCTCGAAACTCGAGACATCTCGATTCTCGGTGTATATCGATGTTTTGATCGATTCAGTTGTGAAAGACGAGGTTTAATAGAGAATTGAGTTTTTTCAGAAAAACGGATAATGTGACCCTTTTCTGTCAAGCATAAATGCCAGAAATGCGCGAACTATGCGAAACCTCAAATCCTGGGGTATAACGAAGTTTCTCCGATACAGCCGTGTAAGACGACGTTTAACGACCGAATTCTATGATTTTGAACTAAATCAACGATTGTGACACTCTCACGTTAAGCTGTGATTCCAGAATCGCTCGAAACTCGGGACATCTCGATTCTCGGTGTAGATCGATGTTTTTATCGATTCAGTTGTGCGGAACGACGTTAAATGCAAAAATGAAGTTTCTTTCCAGAGAAATAAATGATTTCAAAGGTTTCTGTCGAACTGAGATTTCGGAATCGTTCGAAATACGGGACAACTCGATTCTTCGCGTAGATCGAAGTTTAGTTCGATACAGCTGTGCAAGACAACGTTCGATGCAAGAATTTCTCGGTTTCAGACCAAAGAAACAATTTTGACACGTTCAGGGTGAGCTCAGATTCCAGAATCGCTCGAAACTCGGGACATCTCGATTCTCTGTGTCGATCTACGTTTCGATCGATTCAGTTGTGCGAGACGACGTTCAATGCAGGAATTGACTTTTTTTCACAAAAATGCACGACTTTCACAATTTGTGTCGAGCCTAGATGCCAGAATCGCTCTGAACACGCAAAATCACGATTCTCGGGGTAGATAGAAGTGTTTCCGATACAGACGTGCGGGATGACTTTCAACGCACTAATTCTATGACTTTGGTCAAAATGAATAATTGTATTACTCTTACGACGATCTGTAATGCCAGAATCGCTCGAAACTCGGGAGAACTTGATTCCCGGCGTAGATCAAAGTATCGATCGATTAAGTTGTGCGAGACGACGTTTAGGGCAGGAATTGGTTTTTTTTTTCGAAAAACGAACGATTTTCACACTTTCCTGTCAAGCCTAGATGCCAGAATCGCTCGAAATACGCAAAACCTCGATTCTTGTGTTGGATCGAAATTTTCCCGATACAGTCGTGTACGACGACGTTGACCGCAAGAATAGCATGATTTCGGACTGAATGAATGATTGTGACACTCTTACGTCGGGCTGTGATGCCGGAATCGCTCGAAACTCGGGACGTATCCCTTCCCGGTGTAGATCGATGTTTCGATCGATTGAGTTGTGCAAGACGACGCTTTATGCAAGAATTAAGTTTTTTCAGAAAAATGAATGATTTGAACCTTTTTTGTCGAACCTAGATTCCAGAAAGCCTCGGAAGCCCGAGCCTCAAATCCTGGGTCAGATCGAAGTTCCTCAAATACAGACGTGTAAGATAACGTTCAACGCGAGAATCCTACGATTTTTGACTGAATTAATGATTGTGACACCCCTACGTCGAGCATTAATACCAGAATCGCTTGAATCTATGCAGAACTCGATTCCCGGCGTAGATCGAAGTACCGATAAATTGAGTTCTGCAAGACGACGTTTAACGCAAGAATTGGTTGTATTGAAAAATATATGATTTCGACACTTTCCTGTCGACTCTAGATGCCAGAATTTTCGAAACACGCAAAACCTCGACTTTCGGGGCAGATCGAAGTTTTTCCGATACTGCCGTGCAAGATGACTCTCAACGCAGTAATTCTATGGATTAAGACTAAATGAATGATTTTGACACTCTAACGTCGAGCTGAGATGCCAGAATCGCTCGAAACTCGGGACATCTCGATTTTCGTTGTAGATCGATGTTTTTATCGATTCAGTTGTGAAAGACGAGGTTTAATAGAGAATTGAGTTTTTCCAGAAAAACGGATAATGTGACCCTTTTCTGTCAAGCATAAATGCCAGAAATGCGCGAACTATGCAAAACCTCAAATCCTGGGGTATAACGAAGTTTCTCCGATACAGCCGTGTAAGACGACGTTTAACGACCGAATTCTATGATTTTGAACTAAATCAACGATTGTGACACTCTCACGTTAAGCTGTGATTCCAGAATCGCTCGAAACTCGGGACATATCGATTCTCGATGTAGATCGATGTTTCGATCGATTCAGTTGTGCAAGACAACGTTTGATGCAAAAGATAAGTTTTTCCAGCAAAATGGATGAATTTGCACATTTCTGTCGAGCTGAGATGTCGGAATCGGTCGAAATACGGGACATCTTATTCCTCGGTGTAGACCGATTTTTCGTTCGATAGCGATGTGCAAGACGACGATTAACGCAAGAATTCTATGATTTTGGACCAGATGAATGATTTCGACACTCTAACGTCGAGCTGAGATGCCAGAATCGCTCGAAACTCGGGACATATCGATTCTCGAAGTAGATCGATGTTTCGATCGATTCAGTTGTGCAAGACAACGTTTGATGCGAAAGTGTTACGTCGTAGGATCGCCCATCAAAATTTTCGCTAGCTACGGCCCTGCAGTAGTAACAGCTGAGCGCCACAGCTAAGCATCATCGCAGTACGACGCCGCGCGGTCTGATCACACACAGCTGCGGACGGGCCCTACCTACTGCCACTCAACGCTACAGCTGACCAGCCACGCGCTGTTGACCCACTCCAGCGCGTCGCCTACAGCCGAGCATCAAAACAAATTAGTCATGCCTTACTCACCTAGGACTCATCACCAAGCATTAGCAACGCCAAAGTCCTGCTACCTGCCACGTCGTTAACATCACTGAAAAACAACTGACTCAGCGTTGTGTAGTGCAAAGGTAAAAGAGCAGAGTACAGTGAAAGTGAAAGTGGTATGGATGCATGAGTGAGTAAAGGACAAAGTATGGGCAATGGAAGTAAGTTAGAATAAGTAAGAATAGTTACAAAATAATATTATAAATATATTCTTGTTTAGGATGATTATAAAATCATAATTTTAATCAATAATTCATAATTGCAAACATTATTTTATACTATCATTAATATTAATATAAAAATATTCACAAATATTCGTCATAAATTAATATTCAACATGTACATGACAATAGTTAATAACATGAAACACTCTAATTAACATTCAAATATATTAAATCCACGATTAATCAGAATCATACAAATACAGATAACAAATTATTACCATAATTAATAATAAATATAATATCTGCTTACTCATGAATCTATTTTACAAAATAACGAAACTTTACATAAATTAAAATAAGACATTAACAATGATAATAATTATTAATATTACGAAATCAATAACTAATGATTATTAAGAATATCCTGTGAATAGCAATGATGACTGGAACTCTGAAACAAAGGAACAAAGAACATTCCAATCAGATTGATCATCCTCTATAAAGGATGTTAGTATCAACTTTCACTGGACCTTTGTTCGGATTCCATGAATTGTTGTTACCGAATATTTTAAACAATGTACTTACGCTAAGCGAGTCTCGCGTCGCTCGAGATAAGCCACGTGCAGCCAGCGCATACGCAAGGAGAGTAGTGGGGATAGCGTCACTCTCCCCACTGCATAAAAAGCAAGGCAGACGCTCCGGGCGTCAGTTCCTGAAGAATCAGTCCACGCGTCACCTCTGAACGGGCAACACTCTCTGCGTATCCGCCGTACCCTGCGCATCGGTCGAGTAACAGTTGTAGTAGTCTCGTTAAGTGTCGAAGTGTAATACGTTTATCACGTAAGTCTCGGGGCTCCGCGTCAAAGTTACGCGTAATTAATAAATTACCTGAAACAAATGTTGAAGGAAAAATAAATATTAGTGAAAAGTGTAACCAAAATGAAGTTTGAATAATAATCTTATTTCGAATTATTAAGTATAACTTACCTGTGTTTTCTTTCGCGAAGTTTCCTAAAAGTCGTTCGTCGTGTCTCAGAGAATTTGAATATTCCATTTCCCTCGTGACTCCTTACCTGAAAGCGTCCCTTCGTGCAAATACCTGCACTCGGGTCATTCCGTCGAGTCTACTGTGCAACTGCATGCACGTGACTCACTCCTTTCCATCGCAACCATTATTTCTCTTTCCTTTCTTAGTATACACTACCTTTTATAATATATTCAAGTTCAGATGGGCAGACGTCGTGGTGGATACAAATTTCAGCTTCGTCGTTCTTTAGCCATCGCGTGTGCCATTGCCGGACGTCCACGTGGACATAACAAACCTAGCTCAACTATCAATTTGTTAAAGGCTCTTCAAGCCGTCATAAAAGACTCTGTGATCCCTGAACCATCTTTTTCTAAGCCAAGAGTGCGCTCAGTCGAACGTTTTAATTACAAAGTCGTTAAACTCGTGGATTGCTGGTTTTTGTTGAACTCCGCGTCGCTTCCATCGGATCTCCTCACCTTGGTCGAGCCAGTATCTGTTGACGAACCTGAGTCATCTTCAACCGAAGAGGAGGACGATATCGTGATCGTAAAGGAGATACCCATCATCACCATCAACTGATTCAACCCGCTACGCTCATCCGCTCGTTTCGTTGTTGGAATCCTCGATCTGCACCTGGAAAAGAAGAAGAAAGGTAAGATTAGTATATAATATCTTATATCCACACACAATAATTATCCGAATCAGACACGGTCTCTATCCTTAGTGGGCGCATTCCTGCTTAAACGAGAGACCACCCTTTGTTGATCTGTCGATCGTCCTCCGTGCGAGTTTGCGTATAGTTTTTAAAAACACAATTTCAACTCCCAGGACGTAACAGGTTAAATTTTCTGGTGACAGCGGTGGGATAACACTGTCTGTATTTGGATAATTCCGTTTAAAAATCAATTTAATTCGTAAAAATCGTTGAGAAGAATTATTAATATCGAACTCTAGCTAAAATCGCTTTCGAGTCACGTGCGAATTAGAGTAAATTTCTGTCATATTTCAATAAAAAAATTAGAAACACATTTGTCAAAATGGAAACTCGCGGTTCGAAAAATAAAATCCTCACGGAAGAGGAAGTTAAAACTCTGCACGAACAGTTAGCTAGGAAACAGCAGCGTCTGCAAGAACAAGAAGAAGCACTTCGTGTTAAAGATATAGAAAATCAAGAACGTTACAAAGCATTGCAAAAACGCGAAACAGAAATGATAGAGCGCGAAAAGGAGCGCCTATCACAGATTCAAAATGTCGAAACAGAATTAGAGAATAAACGTTTAGAAGCAGACCTCGCGAAAACGGGCGCGTCAAATGTAATTAGTCCAGAATCTCGCGAGCCCTCACGCATCGAAGAAATGCTTGGAGTATTACTCAAAGATTTTAATTACCTCAAAAGAGAAGTAGCAGATTTGCGATCGACAGTTCAAACAACTCCTCGTCAAACACAGAGGACGCTCTCAGTCCCACAACCGAACAACAATAGCAATGTTAGTAATAATCCTCCTGCATATGAAAATGTAGCGTTACCTAATCCACATCTACAGTTTAAAGACGTTCTAGAATCGGTTCCAGTCTTCACGGGTGATAATATCCCCGTTTTAAAGTTTGCAAGGGCGTGTAAACGCGTAAAAGAAATGTTTTCTCCAAATTTAGAGTCAACTATCGCCCGCCTTCTGCGGAATAAATTAAAAGGCCGAGCTTACACGGCAATGGAAGACGACCCATTCGTCACAGTAACAGAGTTCACTGAACGTCTTAAAACTCTTTTCGGTTCTGCAAAATCATTAAATCAATACAGGGGAGAACTTGGTAACATCAGCAAAGGTAGGTCCGAACATGTCATCGATTATATCAGCAGAGTCAAGGACCTCCACTCTGCTATCATCGACGCAGAGACAGGTAACACGAGCGAACAACTCTCACTAGCGCACACTCGTGGTCTTGAAAACGAAGCATTAGAATGCTTTGTTACCGGTTTGCCACCCGATTTCCGTTTACGCCTCCGTCTGGAGGGCTATGATAATCTCAATAGCGCGTTCACAGCAGCGATCCGAGTAGAGAAGGAGATAGAGCGCGATAGAAATCGTTTTAAAGAAACGCGCGCCGAAACTCGACACTCACCGCCGACTAATGTAAACACCGCGCAACGCGATAACATTCAGTGCGATCACTGTAAAAAGCCGGGCCACAGTTCCGAGAATTGTTGGTCTAAACATCCCGATAAGAGGCCACCGCGTAATGAAGCAAGGCCTAAACCTTTGTTCAACTCTCCACGCGACGACTCGAGACCAAAATGCACGTATTGCAATCGTCTCGGTCACGCGATAGACAACTGCTTTATTAAACAGCGAAACGACAAGCAACAAGACTCACCGTCACATTCGGGAAACGGGCAGCAACGTTCGACAAACCCGGGCGCGAGTCGAGCGGAGCGACCCTCAGAGCGTCCAGTTCGACCCATAGCACACGAAACGTGCGAACCGCAAACGTTCGACTAAAAACTCGTTCTTTTGTGCCGACCGTTGAAATAGATTCACCGCAACTGATCAGCAAATCCGACTTTTTGGTAGACTCGGGTGCTGACCCAAATCTCATTAAGCAAAAAACATTAAAACCAAGCGTACCAGTAAATTCAAACGATATTTTACGTCTACAAGGCATCTCCGACGAGCCTGTTTTTACTATCGGTTCAACTTTCATCGACATTCAAGGTACCGTTTGTGAATTTCACGTGGTAGAAGATTCTTTTCTTATCCAACAAGACGCGATACTAGGATCGGAGTTTCACGTTAATAATAGAGCCGCTATTGACTACGATAAGGAGGCAGTCACTTGGAAGCACGGACAACTTCCGTTTAAAAACCGAGAAACAGTAGTGATTCCTGCTCGTTCTTCGGCGATCTTTCACGTACGTGTTAAAAATTCTGATTTGAGCGAAGGGTACCTTCCTAGGCTAAATTGTGGTGAGGGAGTCTACGCAGGCGAAGCCGTCGTTACTCAGTCTAACGGTGTAGCATACCTCAAAGCATTTAATACTACCGAGGAGGATATCGAGCTCACAGTACCGGCAGTCACTCTCCAAAACTTTTGTACAGCGACAGAACAAACTAATAGTAACGTTATTACAATCAGTAATCCAATACAAAATGTAACATTTTCAAATCAAGTAAAGACTATAAAACATTGTAGAAACGATAATCATCCGCGCATAGCTAAAGTAAGGGAGCTACTTCGACTCGACCATCTTAACAATGAAGAGTTAGATAGCATTGATAATATTTTGGCGGACACATTTGATCTATTTCACATACCTGGAGAACAATTAGACTCTACTAACGTGATTCAACATAAAATTGTAACCACAGATGATCAACCAGTTTTTACTCGCCAATACCGTTTTCCTCCTGCTCACAAAGACGAAATAACAAAACAAGTGGGAGATTTAATTGATAACAAAATTATCGAGCCATCGGATTCACCTTACAGCTCACCCCTGTGGATCGTCCCCAAAAAGGCTGATTCGCACGGGAAGCTCAGGTGGCGTATGGTAATCGACTATAGAGGCTTGAACGAAAAGACCGTGGGTGATGCCTACCCTCTTCCTAACATAACTGAAATCCTAGATCAACTCGGTAGCGCGAAATACTTTTCGGTTTTTGACTTGGCCAGCGGATTTCACCAAATAAGAGTGCATCCCGACGATGCTCCAAAAACTGCTTTCTCTACCCCTTTTGGCCATTACCAATTCAATAGAATGCCATTTGGGCTCAAAAACGCACCAGCGACCTTTCAAAGACTTATGGATAGAGTGTTGTGTGGCTTGCAAGGTACAGAGCTCTTTGTTTATTTAGATGATATTGTCGTGTACGCGAGCTCCTTGCAGGAACACGAGATTAAAATTCGAAAACTTGCCGACCGCTTGAGAAAGGCTAATTTGAAATTACAACCGGACAAATGTGAGTTTCTTCGCAAGGAGGTCGCTTATTTAGGTCATGTTATCAGTAAGGACGGAGTACGACCCGATCCGAAGAAACTAGAGTCAGTTCGAAACTACCCACAGCCAACAAGCCCCACTAAAATTAAACAGTTTTTGGGCTTAGCTGGATATTATAGAAGATTTATTGAGAACTTTTCTGGAATTTCAAGACCATTAACTCAATTGCTAAAGAAAGGATCCACTTTCAAATGGACACAGTCCCAAGAGGAGGCTTTTCAAAAGCTGAAAAATGCTCTTTGCTCAGAACCAGTATTACAGTACCCTGATTTTACACAACCGTTCATTGTTACGACTGATGCTTCAAATGTAGCTATCGGCGGAGTTATTAGTCAAGGCAAAGTAGGCAGCGATAGGCCGATTTCTTATACATCTCGAACACTATCCGCCGCCGAAGAAAGATATTCAACGATCGAAAAAGAACTGCTAGCAATAGTCTACAGCGTATCTCAATTCCGTCATTATGTATATGGTAGAGAGTTTACGTTAATAACCGACCACAGGCCTTTGGTATGGCTCCACTCTGTTAAGGATCCAGCTAACCGCTTAGTTCATTGGCGTCTCAAGTTGGAGAATTATCAATACAAAATTGTTTACAAGCCAGGCAGAGCGAACGCAAACGCCGACGCGTTATCGCGAAACCCGCCTGACAGATCCGTTCTAATCGTAACTCCACTTGAAAGACTAAACAGTACAAGCTCCGAAGACGAGACGTTTATATTCGAGAGCCGACCGCATAACAATAACGATAAGGGTAAGAAAAGGAAACGTTGCGATAGTATACCTAAACAGCCGGCCAAACCTGTAAATAATCCCGAAGAAAGCTGCGGTTCTCAATTAAGACCCAGTACGTCTATAGAAGACGATATTTTTCAAACGCCCGCTGATTCGGTAGACTTACCTTTAAGTGAAAATAGTGATGACGAAGAACCGGCGTCGCCTGCTCCTTCCGACAGCGACGCTAACGATGATGAAGACTCCTCCGACGAATCCGAAGCGGAAAGCGATATTTTCAATCGTGCAACTTTCCCTTTCAAATTACCTGTAAACAAAGAAAAAGAAATTAAAAGGTTTAGAATCGAAGAATCTCGAGATAGAATATCTATGTGCAGAGACAATGTATTAATATTTGTTACGACTAAGGGTCAACCTGTCGACGACGGTGCTAAAGACTTAGAATCCGTTGATACTTTACCTAAACTTAAAGATCTATGTTTATCACGAGCTAAAATCAGTCATAACGGTAGTAAACTCGTTATTGCTTTACCAATTAAAAATGACCTGCGAGCGCTCACGTCAATCGAAGACCTAAAAGACGCATTAGAATCACTAAGGGATGTAGTAGCGGAACTAGGCATAAATTCACTGAGCGTTGCACGAACACAATACATAGATAACATACTCTGGATTGACATCTTAAAAAACCTTCGCAATTACCTTTTACAATTTCCGTTATTGCTCGTTATTTATAACCAGCTTGTAAAAATACCACCTCAAGAAAAACGACAAGAAATCATACGAGAAGCACATGACTCTCTGGTTGGAGGACACAAGGGCGTCACCAAGACCTTCAAACGCATCAGAGAACGATTCGCTTGGCGAAATATGAAATCCGATGTACAGGAGTACATTCAACATTGCCGTGGCTGTCAACTTAAAAAGCTTGTCCGAATAAAGACAAAGCAACCAATGGTCATCACAGACACCCCAGGCAGCGCATTCGACAAAATCGCGATGGACATCGTTGGTCCACTTCCGACTACAAAAAGAAGAAATACCTACATCCTTACTATCCAGGATTTGCTGACAAAGTACTCGTTGGCAATACCTCTGGAGAAAATCATGTCAGTAGACGTCGCCGACGCATTCTGCAGATCATTCATTGCACACTTCGGCGCACCAAAGGCAATTCTAACGGACCAAGGAAGCAACTTCTGCTCCAGTTTAATGAAGGCCATAGCAAAGAAATTCAAAATTCGTCTATTCACCACTACCGCCTTCCACCCGCAAACGAACGGTTCCATCGAACGTTCACATCATGTGTTGGTCGAGTACCTGAAACAATACGTGGACAAAAATAACGACTGGGACGAATTTCTCGATATGGCGATGTTCTCATACAACACGAGTCAACATGAGGGCACTGGCTTCACCCCGTTCGAATTGGTGTTCGGCAGAATCGCACGTCAACCTTCAAGCAACATGCACGTCGAAGAACACACCAATCCTACTTACGCCGAGTACCTGGAGAATCTGTTTACAAGGATCCAGGGACTACAAGAATTAGCAGCCGCCAACCTGACTGCTGCAAAATACAAATCGAAGAAATACTACGATAAACGAATTAACCCACAAAATTTCGGCGTCGGAGATACCGTCGTTATGTTAAAAGAACCAAAAGATGGCAAATTTAGCGACCAATACACGGAACCCTGCGAGGTCACCGAAGTTCTCTCTGGCGGAAACGTCAAAATTAAATACCGTGGTCGCGACAAAATTGTGCATACGAATAAATTACGCCTGACGAAGTTGCGACAGTAATATCATCTCTGTTGCAGACTTCAAGATGGAAAATACACGTCCGATACGGATACCTCACGATTGGCCAAAATTCGAATTCAGTTTCAAAATCTACTTTTGCGATCGCTGGCAACATTTCCATAGAGAGAAGGCTCTCTATTTTGACCAGGATCGAGAAGAATTCCATTACGTACCTAAGGAAGCATCAAGAATTAAAATCATCGAGGCCGACAAACTCGAACTCATCTGCTTCCATGGAGAACATTATGGGGTTCCTCACTGTTACAACGATTTCAAGCGACAATATAACCGAGAATGTCAGCTCCAAATACAAGGGCAACATCATGACGAAAAGGTCTTACCTGCAAAAAAGAGACCCACTAGGAGGAGGTCCTCGAAGAAGAAGAAGACAACGGAAAAAGTGAATTCAACCACTACAGCGACTACGAGAAGCTGCAGATATTGGACTACGGCTCCACTTTTCTTCATGTTACTGCTGTTTGCATTTTTCTACTCAGCAAACGCAATCGTAGGATACGATTGTGGAGGATCAACGCTAAACATCACCACGATTTCTCTCAATAATGTCGGAGAATGCGACATCCCATTAACCGAACCAGAATCAAAACTTGTCTACATTCAACTCCTGCAATTATCTGAGTTCGAAAGCACAGAAGTAACTCAGTGTAAAGTCGAGATCGACCGTACCATCTATCATTGCGGTATGAGCTCGCACAACTCAATTGTCCAAGGAGGCCATCAAACCTACCTTCACGATTTTGATGAAAGATCCTGCCAACGTCTCCAAGAAACTGGAATGATGAAGCTCAGCTTTGCATCGGAAATCATCGGACTGCATCGAAACGAAACTACATCACGAAGTATTACCATGGGCGGATCCGTTAGCAACGACGGAGCTTGCTCTGGCACTCAGTACAGTGATCCCTATGGAACCTGGAACGATGCTGTCGTCCAGGCATCAGTAAAAATCGCTCTTTACAATTACCATGCCATTGTCAACCTAAAAGCGGGAAAAATTATTCTTCAAGCTGGAACACAGTGTGTGCTCTCGGACGGAAGCTGCATCGATACTCACGGAAACAGCGCCTTCTGGAGGACAGCACCAACTGATTCCTGCAGTTTCAGTCAATACGACGTACTCTACGAAGGTATAGCCACGAAACTGGAATCAATAGAAGATGGAGTTCGGATGCCAGACGTATACACCCTGAAAACTGAATCAACTACCTTCGCACTGGCAAAGCAGTCAGAATATCAAGTGTGTGGATACACGCTTATCCGCACCGAGCATCCGAAGCTGTTTATCCTGGAAACCGAGAAAGGACGTTCACCTGCAACAAAAAAGAAAATTTCCGTTAATAACCTGGACATTTTCTCGTACATAAACTCAAAGTTTGTTTACGTCGAGAAACACGTTCGTGCCCAGATGAAAAACCTTTATCGAGATGTACTTACCCAACGTTGTAACCTGGAAAAAAGAGTTATGCAGAACGCACTGGCCACAGCAGCTATCCTACCTGAAAAGTTCGCCTACACAGTTATGAAAGGACCGGGATATATGGCCGCCATCGCTGGAGAAGTTGCTCATGTCGTTAAGTGTGTTCCTGTTCAGTGCCAACTTAGAAAAACTACGGAGTGTTACCACGAATTACCGGTGACCTACCGCAACAGTTCATACTTCTTGACTACCACATCGAGAATGCTGGTAAAAACTGGCACACAGATCGAGTGCGATCCAATGCTGCCTACTCAATACCAAATCGAAGGCACTTGGTATCGACTCTCACCTCACCCAATGGAGGTCATCTCACCTCAAATACTTCAACCAATGACAAAACCCACCTGGAGATACATCTCTGCAGGAAATTTGGCAACTAGCGGGATCTACTCTGAATCCGACATCGATAAGCTACGAGACCGTATTATGTTCCCAGCGGAAAAACCAGCACTCCTTAACCACCTTGCAAGAGGATCAATCGGTTATCACGTACCTTCTGGTAGCATCTCTATCCGAGGATTAATGGATGAGAGCACCTTAAATCATATTGCCGAGAATGCCGCTGACAAGATGTGGGGAATTTTCCTTAAATTCGGGACTGCAAGCGCAGGTGTCATTGGCCTATTTTTAATAATCAAGATAATCAAACTTATAATCGACACTGTGATTCACGGATACGCACTTCATTCTCTCTACGGATGGAGCATTCATCTGGTTGGAGCAGTGTGGAGTTCAGTCACTAACCTCCTTGTGACTCTGGCTCACAAAGACCGAACCAATTCCAAGGACATCGAGGTCAACGAAGCAACTGCACCGAAGGAAGTAAGGATTCCAATGTATCCTGATCTACACCAACAAACAGATACTGTCGAGTTAGAAGGAGTCGATCCACGACTTTCTTCACGGCTATTCGCCTCTCATCAGCAGAGCCACATCTCGGCTTCCTTCTTAAAGGGGGGAGATGTTACGTCGTAGGATCGCCCATCAAAATTTTCGCTAGCTACGGCCCTGCAGTAGTAACAGCTGAGCGCCACAGCTAAGCATCATCGCAGTACGACGCCGCGCGGTCTGATCACACACAGCTGCGGACGGGCCCTACCTACTGCCACTCAACGCTACAGCTGACCAGCCACGCGCTGTTGACCCACTCCAGCGCGTCGCCTACAGCCGAGCATCAAAACAAATTAGTCATGCCTTACTCACCTAGGACTCATCACCAAGCATTAGCAACGCCAAAGTCCTGCTACCTGCCACGTCGTTAACATCACTGAAAAACAACTGACTCAGCGTTGTGTAGTGCAAAGGTAAAAGAGCAGAGTACAGTGAAAGTGAAAGTGGTATGGATGCATGAGTGAGTAAAGGACAAAGTATGGGCAATGGAAGTAAGTTAGAATAAGTAAGAATAGTTACAAAATAATATTATAAATATATTCTTGTTTAGGATGATTATAAAATCATAATTTTAATCAATAATTCATAATTGCAAACATTATTTTATACTATCATTAATATTAATATAAAAATATTCACAAATATTCGTCATAAATTAATATTCAACATGTACATGACAATAGTTAATAACATGAAACACTCTAATTAACATTCAAATATATTAAATCCACGATTAATCAGAATCATACAAATACAGATAACAAATTATTACCATAATTAATAATAAATATAATATCTGCTTACTCATGAATCTATTTTACAAAATAACGAAACTTTACATAAATTAAAATAAGACATTAACAATGATAATAATTATTAATATTAAGAAATCAATAACTAATGATTATTAAGAATATCCTGTGAATAGCAATGATGACTGGAACTCTGAAACAAAGGAACAAAGAACATTCCAATCAGATTGATCATCCTCTATAAAGGATGTTAGTATCAACTTTCACTGGACCTTTGTTCGGATTCCATGAATTGTTGTTACCGAATATTTTAAACAATGTACTTACGCTAAGCGAGTCTCGCGTCGCTCGAGATAAGCCACGTGCAGCCAGCGCATACGCAAGGAGAGTAGTGGGGATAGCGTCACTCTCCCCACTGCATAAAAAGCAAGGCAGACGCTCCGGGCGTCAGTTCCTGAAGAATCAGTCCACGCGTCACCTCTGAACGGGCAACACTCTCTGCGTATCCGCCGTACCCTGCGCATCGGTCGAGTAACAGTTGTAGTAGTCTCGTTAAGTGTCGAAGTGTAATACGTTTATCACGTAAGTCTCGGGGCTCCGCGTCAAAGTTACGCGTAATTAATAAATTACCTGAAACAAATGTTGAAGGAAAAATAAATATTAGTGAAAAGTGTAACCAAAATGAAGTTTGAATAATAATCTTATTTCGAATTATTAAGTATAACTTACCTGTGTTTTCTTTCGCGAAGTTTCCTAAAAGTCGTTCGTCGTGTCTCAGAGAATTTGAATATTCCATTTCCCTCGTGACTCCTTACCTGAAAGCGTCCCTTCGTGCAAATACCTGCACTCGGGTCATTCCGTCGAGTCTACTGTGCAACTGCATGCACGTGACTCACTCCTTTCCATCGCAACCATTATTTCTCTTTCCTTTCTTAGTATACACTACCTTTTATAATATATTCAAGTTCAGATGGGCAGACGTCGTGGTGGATACAAATTTCAGCTTCGTCGTTCTTTAGCCATCGCGTGTGCCATTGCCGGACGTCCACGTGGACATAACAAACCTAGCTCAACTATCAATTTGTTAAAGGCTCTTCAAGCCGTCATAAAAGACTCTGTGATCCCTGAACCATCTTTTTCTAAGCCAAGAGTGCGCTCAGTCGAACGTTTTAATTACAAAGTCGTTAAACTCGTGGATTGCTGGTTTTTGTTGAACTCCGCGTCGCTTCCATCGGATCTCCTCACCTTGGTCGAGCCAGTATCTGTTGACGAACCTGAGTCATCTTCAACCGAAGAGGAGGACGATATCGTGATCGTAAAGGAGATACCCATCATCACCATCAACTGATTCAACCCGCTACGCTCATCCGCTCGTTTCGTTGTTGGAATCCTCGATCTGCACCTGGAAAAGAAGAAGAAAGGTAAGATTAGTATATAATATCTTATATCCACACACAATAATTATCCGAATCAGACACGGTCTCTATCCTTAGTGGGCGCATTCCTGCTTAAACGAGAGACCACCCTTTGTTGATCTGTCGATCGTCCTCCGTGCGAGTTTGCGTATAGTTTTTAAAAACACAATTTCAACTCCCAGGACGTAACAAAAGATAAGTTTTTCCAGCAAAATGAATGATTTTGCACATTTCTGTCGAGCTGAGATGTCGGAACCGGTCGAAATACGAAACATTTTATTCCTCGGTGTAGACCGATTTTTCGTTCGATAGCGATGTGCAAGACGACGATTAACGATAGAATTCTATGATTTTGGACCAGATGAATGATTTCGACACTCTAACGTCGAGCTGAGATGCCAGAATCGCTCGAAACTCGTGACGTCTCGATTCTTGGTGTATATCGATGTTTTGATCGATTCAGTGGTGCAAGCCAAGGTTCAATGCAAGGATTGAGTTGTTTCAGAAAAACGAATAGATTGACGCTTTTCTGTCGAGCATAAATGGCAGATATGCGCGAACTATGCAAAACCTCAAATCCCGGGATATACTCGAAGTTTCTCTGATACGGATGTGTAAGACCACGTTCAACGACAATATTCTATGATTTTGCACCAGATGAATGATTTCGACACTCTAACGTCGAGCTGAGATGCCAGAATCGCTCAAAACTCGGGACATCTCGATTCTCGGTGTAGATCGATGTTTTTATCGATTCAGTTGTGCGGAACGACGTTAAATGCAAAAATGAAGTTTCTTTCCAGAGAAATAAATGATTTCAAAGGTTTCTGTCGAACTGAGATTTCGGAATCGTTCGAAATACGGGACAACTCGATTCTTCGCGTAGATCGAAGTTTAGTTCGATACAGCTGTGCAAGACAACGTTCGATGCAAGAATTTCTCGGTTTCAGACCAAAGAAACAATTTTGACACGTTCAGGGTGAGCTCAGATTCCAGAATCGCTCGAAACTCGGGACATCTCGATTCTCTGTGTCGATCTACGTTTCGATCGATTCAGTTGTGCGAGACGACGTTCAATGCAGGAATTGACTTTTTTTCACAAAAATGCACGACTTTCACAATTTGTGTCGAGCCTAGATGCCAGAATCGCTCTGAACACGCAAAATCACGATTCTCGGGGTAGATAGAAGTGTTTCCGATACAGACGTGCGGGATGACTTTCAACGCACTAATTCTATGACTTTGGTCAAAATGAATAATTGTATTACTCTTACGACGATCTGTAATGCCAGAATCGCTCAAAACTCGGGAGAACTTGATTCCCGGCGTAGATCAAAGTATCGATCGATTAAGTTGTGCGAGACGACGTTTAGGGCAGGAATTGGTTTTTTTTTCGAAAAACGAACGATTTTCACACTTTCCTGTCAAGCCTAGATGCCAGAATCGCTCGAAATACGCAAAACCTCGATTCTTGTGTTGGATCGAAATTATCCCGATACAGTCGTGTACGACGACGTTGACCGCAAGAATAGCATGATTTCGGACTGAATGAATGATTGTGACACTCTTACGTCGGGCTGTGATGCCGGAATCGCTCGAAACTCGGGACGTATCCCTTCCCGGTGTAGATCGATGTTTCGATCGATTGAGTTGTGCAAGACGACGCTTTATGCAAGAATTAAGTTTTTTCAGAAAAATGAATGATTTGAACCTTTTTTGTCGAACCTAGATTCCAGAATGGCTCGGAAGCCCGAGCCTCAAATCCTGGGTCAGATCGAAGTTCCTCAAATACAGACGTGTAAGATAACGTTTAACGCGAGAATCCTACGATTTTTGACCGAATTAATGATTGTGACACCCCTACGTCGAGCATTAATACCAGAATCGCTCGAATCTCTGCAGAACTCGATTCCCGGCGTAGATCGAAGTACCGATAAATTGAGTTCTGCAAGACGACGTTTAATGCAAGAATTGGTTGTATTGAAAAATATATGATTTCGACACTTTCCTGTCGACTCTAGATGCCAGATTGCTCGAAACACGCAAAACCTCGATTTTCGGGGCAGATCGAAGTTTTTCCGATACTGCCGTGCAAGATGACTCTTAACGCAGTAATTCTATGAATTTAGACTAAATAAATGATGTTGACACTATTACGTCAAGCTGAGATACCAGAATCGCTCGAAACTCGGGACATCTCGATTCTCGGTGTAGATCGATGTTTTTATTGATTCAGTTGTGCGGAACGACGTTCAATGCAAAAATGAAGTTTTTTTTCAGAGAAATAAATGATTTCAAACGTTTCTGTCGAGCTGAGATTTTGGAATCGTTCGAAATACGGGACAACGCGATTCTTCGCGTAGATCGAAGTTTAGTTCGATACAGCTGTGCAAGACAACGTTCGATGCAAGAATTTCTCGGTTTCAGACCAAAGAAACGATTTTGACACGTTCAGGGTGAGCTCAGATTCCAGAATCGCTCGAAACTCGGGACATCTCGATTCTCTGTGTCGATCTACGTTTCGATCGATTCAGTTGTGCGAGACGACGTTCAATGCAGGAATTGACCTTTTTCCACAAAAATGCACGATTTTCACAATTTGTGTCGAGCCTAGATGCCAGAATCGCTCTGAACACGCAAAATCACGATTTTCGGGGTAGATCGAAGTGTTTCCGATACAGACGTGCGGGATGACTTTCAACGCACTAATTCTATGACTTTGGTCAAAATGAATAATTGTATTACTCTTACGACGATCTGTAATGCAAGAATCGCTCGAAACTCGGGAGAACTTGATTCCCGGCGTAGATCAAAGTATCGATCGATTAAGTTGTGCGAGACGACGTTTAACGCAGGAATTGGTTTTTTTTTCCAAAAACGAACGATTTTCACACTTTCCTGTCAAGCCTAGATGCCAGAATCGCTCGAAATACGCAAAACCTCGATTCTTGTGTTGGATCGAAATTATCCCGATACAGTCGTGTACGACGACGTTGACCGCAAGAATAGCATGATTTCGGACTGAATGAATGATTGTGACACTCTTACGTCGGGCTGTGATGCCGGAATCGCTCGAAACTCGGGACGTATCCCTTCCCGATGTAGATCGATGTTTCGATCGATTGAGTTGTGCAAGACGACGCTTTATGCAAGAATTAAGTTTTTTCAGAAAAATGAATGATTTGAACCTTTTTTGTCGAACCTAGATTCCAGAATGGCTCGGAAGCCCGAGCCTCAAATCCTGGGTCAGATCGAAGTTCCTCAAATACAGACGTGTAAGATAACGTTTAACGCGAGAATCCTACGATTTTTGACTGAATGAATGATTGTGACACCCCTACGTAGAGCATTAATACCAGAATCGCTCGAATCTCTGCAGAACTCGATTCCCGGCGTAGATCGAAGTACCGATAAATTGAGTTCTGCAAGACGACGTTTAATGCAAGAATTGGTTGTATTGAAAAATATATGATTTCGACACTTTCCTGTCGACTCTAGATGCCAGATTGCTCGAAACACGCAAAACCTCGATTTTCGGGGCAGATCGAAGTTTTTCCGATACTGCCGTGCAAGATGACTCTCAACGCAGTAATTCTATGGATTAAGACTAAATGAATGATTTTGACACTCTAACGTCGAGCTGAGATGCCAGAATCGCTCGAAACTCGAGACATCTCGATTCTCGGTGTATATCGATGTTTTGATCGATTCAGTTGTGAAAGACGAGGTTTAATAGAGAATTGAGTTTTTTCAGAAAAACGGATAATGTGACCCTTTTCTGTCAAGCATAAATGCCAGAAATGCGCGAACTATGCAAAACCTCAAATCCTGGGGTAGAACGAAGTTTCTCCGATACAGCCGTGTAAGACGACGTTTAACGACCGAATTCTATGATTTTGAACTAAATCAACAATTGTGACACTCTCACGTTAAGCTGTGATTCCAGAATCGCTCGAAACTCGGGACATATCGATTCTCGATGTAGATCGATGTTTCGATCGATTCAGTTGTGCAAGACAACGTTTGATGCAAAAGATAAGTTTTTCCAGCAAAATGAATGAATTTGCACATTTCTGTCGAGCTGAGATGTCGGAATCGGTCGAAATACGGGACATCTTATTCCTCGGTGTAGACCGATTTTTCGTTCGATAGCGATGTGCAAGACGACGATTAACGCAAGAATTCTATGATTTTGGACCAGATGAATGATTTCGACACTCTAACGTCGAGCTGAGATGCCAGAATCGCTCGAAACTCGGGACATATCGATTCTCGAAGTAGATCGATGTTTCGATCGATTCAGTTGTGCAAGACAACGTTTGATGCGAAAGATAAGTTTTTCCAGCAAAATGAATGATTTTGCACATTTCTGTCGAGCTGAGATGTCGGAACCGGTCGAAATACGAAACATCTTATTCCTCGGTGTAGACCGATTTTTCGTTCGATAGCGATGTGCAAGACGACGATTAACGATAGAATTCTATGATTTTGGACCAGATGAATGATTTCGACACTCTAACGTCGAGCTGAGATGCCAGAATCGCTCGAAACTCGTGACGTCTCGATTCTCGGTGTATATCGATGTTTTGATCGATTCAGTGGTGCAAGCCAAGGTTCAATGCAAGGATTGAGTTGTTTCAGAAAAACGAATAGATTGACGCTTTTCTGTCGAGCATAAATGGCAGATATGCGCGAACTATGCAAAACCTCAAATCCCGGGATATACTCGAAGTTTCTCTGATACGGATGTGTAAGACCACGTTCAACGACAATATTCTATGATTTTGCACCAGATGAATGATTTCGACACTCTAACGTCGAGCTGAGATGCCAGAATCGCTCGAAACTCGGGACATCTCGATTCTCGGTGTAGATCGATGTTTTTATCGATTCAGTTGTGCGGAACGACGTTAAATGCAAAAATGAAGTTTCTTTCCAGAGAAATAAATGATTTCAAAGGTTTCTGTCGAACTGAGATTTCGGAATCGTTCGAAATACGGGACAACTCGATTCTTCGCGTAGATCGAAGTTTAGTTCGATACAGCTGTGCAAGACAACGTTCGATGCAAGAATTTCTCGGTTTCAGACCAAAGAAACAATTTTGACACGTTCAGAGTGAGCTCAGATTCCAGAATCGCTCGAAACTCGGGACATCTCGATTCTCTGTGTCGATCTACGTTTCGATCGATTCAGTTGTGCGAGACGACGTTCAATGCAGGAATTGACTTTTTTTCACAAAAATGCACGATTTTCACAATTTGTGTCGAGCCTAGATGCCAGAATCGCTCTGAACACGCAAAATCACGATTCTCGGGGTAGATGGAAGTGTTTCCGTTACAGACGTGCGGGATGACTTTCAACGCACTAATTCTATGACTTTGGTCAAAATGAATAATTGTATTACTCTTACGACGATCTGTAATGCCAGAATCGCTCAAAACTCGGGAGAACTTGATTCCCGGCGTAGATCAAAGTATCGATCGATTAAGTTGTGCGAGACGACGTTTAGGGCAGGAATTGGTTTTTTTTCCCAAAAACGAACGATTTTCACACTTTCCTGTCAAGCCTAGATGCCAGAATCGCTCGAAATACGCAAAACCTCGATTCTTGTGTTGGATCGAAATTTTCCCGATACAGTCGTGTACGACGACGTTGACCGCAAGAATAGCATGATTTCGGACTGAATGAATGATTGTGACACTCTTACGTCGGGCTGTGATGCCGGAATCGCTCGAAACTCGGGACGTATCCCTTCCCGGTGTAGATCGATGTTTCGATCGATTGAGTTGTGCAAGACGACGCTTTATGCAAGAATTAAGTTTTTTCAGAAAAATGAATGATTTGAACCTTTTTTGTCGAACCTAGATTCCAGAAAGCCTCGGAAGCCCGAGCCTCAAATCCTGGGTCAGATCGAAGTTCCTCAAATACAGACGTGTAAGATAACGTTCAACGCGAGAATCCTACGATTTTTGACTGAATTAATGATTGTGACACCCCTACGTCGAGCATTAATACCAGAATCGCTCGAATCTATGCAGAACTCGATTCCCGGCGTAAATCGAAGTACCGATAAATTGAGTTCTGCAAGACGACGTTTAACGCAAGAATTGGTTGTATTGAAAAATATATGATTTCGACACTTTCCTGTCGACTCTAGATGCCGGATTGCTCGAAACACGCAAAACCTCGATTTTCGGGGCAGATCGAAGTTTTTCCGATACTGCCGTGCAAGATGACTCTTAACGCAGTAATTCTATGAATTTAGACTAAATAAATGATGTTGACACTATTACGTCGAGCTGAGATACCAGAATCACTCGAAACTCGGGACATCTCGATTCTCGGTGTAGATCGATGTTTTTATTGATTCAGTTGTGCGGAACGACGTTCAATGCAAAAATGAAGTT
Source organism: Tromatobia lineatoria (assembly GCA_949699805.1). Lineage (NCBI taxonomy): Eukaryota > Metazoa > Arthropoda > Insecta > Hymenoptera > Ichneumonidae > Tromatobia > Tromatobia lineatoria. Next base: position 4,396,643 of record OX453050.1, read on the forward strand.
TCTTTTCAGAGAAATAAATGATTTCAAACGTTTCTGTCGAGCTGAGATTTTGGAATTGTTCGAAATACGGGACAATTCGATTCTTCGCGTAGATTGAAGTTTAGTTCGATACAGCTGTGCAAGACAACGTTCGATGCAAGAATTTCTCGGTTTCAGACAAATGAAACGATTTTGACACGTTAAGGGTGAGCTCAGATTCCAGAATCGCTCGAAACTCGGGACATCTCGATTCTCGGTGTCGATCTACGTTTCGATCGATTCAGTTGTGCGAGACGACGTTTAAGGCAAGAATTAAGTTCTTTAACAAAAATTAATGATTTCTACACTTTTCTGGTAAACCTAGATGCCAGAATCGCTCGACAGACGCAGAACCTCGAATCCCGGGGTAGATCGAAGTTTTTCCGATACGGCCGTGTAGAACAACGTTTAACGCGAAAATTCTGGAATTTTAGACTGAATAAATGATAGTGACACTCTTATGCGGAGCTGTTATGCCAGGATCGCTCGAAACTCGGGACATTTCGATTCTCGGTGTAGATCGATGTTTCGATAAATTCAGTTGTGCAAGACGACGTTCAATGCAGGAATTGACTTTTTTCCACAAAAATGCACGATTTTGACAATTTGTGTCGAGCCTAGATGCCAGAATCGCTCTGAACACGCAAAATCACGATTCTCGGGGTAGATCGAAGTTTTTCCGAAACAGACGTGCGGGATGACTTTCAACGCACTAATTCTATGACTTTGGTCAAAATGAATGACTGTATTACTTTTACGACGATCTGTAATGCCGGGATCGCTCGAAACTCGGGAGAACTTGATTCCCGGCGTAGATCAAAGTATTGATCGATTAAGTTGTGCGAGACGACGTTTAACGCAGGAATTGGTTTTTTTGCCCAAAAACGAACGATTTTCACACTTTCCTGTCGAGCCTAGATGCCAGAATCGCTCGAAATACGCAAAACCTCGATTCTTGTGTTGGATCGAAATTTTCCCGATACAGTCGTGTACGACGACGTTGACCGCGAGAATAGTATGATTTCGGACTGAATGAATAATTGTGACACTCTTACGTCGCGCTGTGATGCCGGAATCGCTCGAAACTCGGGACGTATCCCTTCCCGGTGTAGATCGATGTTTCGATCGATTGAGTTATGCAAGACGACTCTTTATGCAAGAATTAAGTTTTTTTCAGAAAAATGAATGATTTGACCCTTTGTTGTCGAACATAGATTCCAGAATGGCTCGGAAGCCCAAGCCTCAAATCCTGGGGTAGATCGAAGTCCCTCAAATACAGACGTGTCAGATAACGTTTAACGCGAGAATCCTACGATTTTTGACTGAATTAATGATTGTGACACCCTTACGTCGAGCATTAATACCAGATACGCTCGAAACTCTGCAGAACTCGATTCCCGGCGTAGATCGAAGTACCGATAAATTGAGTTCTGCAAGACGACGTTTAATGCAAGAATTGGTTGTATTGAAAAATATATGATTTCGACACTTTCCTGTCGACTCTAGATGCCAGAATTTTCGAAACACGCAAAACCTCGATTTTCGGGGCAGATCGAAGTTTTTCCGATACTGCCGTGCAAGATGACTCTCAACGCAGTAATTCTATGGATTAAGACTAAATGAATGATTTTGACACTCTAACGTCGAGCTGAGATGCCAGAATCGCTCGAAACTCGGGACATCTCGATTTTCGTTGTAGATCGATGTTTTTATCGATTCAGTTGTGAAAGACGAGGTTCAATAGAGAATTGAGTTTTTTCAGGAAAACGGATAATGTGACCCTTTTCTGTCAAGCATAAATGCCAGAAATGCGCGAACTATGCAAAACCTCAAATCCTGGGGTATAACGAAGTTTCTCCGATACAGCCGTGTAAGACGACGTTTAACGACCGAATTCTATGATTTTGAACTAAATCAACGATTGTGACACTCTCACGTTAAGCTGTGATTCCAGAATCGCTCGAAACTCGGGACATATCGATTCTCGATGTAGATCGATGTTTCGATCGATTCAGTTGTGCAAGACAACGTTTGATGCAAAAGATAAGTTTTTCCAGCAAAATGAATGAATTAACACATTTCTGTCGAGCTGAGATGTCGGAATCGGTCGAAATACGGGACATCTTATTCCTCGGTGTAGACCGATTTTTCGTTCGATAGCGATGTGCAAGACGACGATTAACGGAAGAATTCTATGATTTTGGACCAGATGAATGATTTCGACACTCTAACGTCGAGCTGAGATGCCAGAATCGCTCGAAACTCGAGACATCTCGCTTCTCGGTGTATATCGATGTTTTGATCGATTCAGTTGTGAAAGACGAGGTTTAATAGAGAATTGAGTCTATTCAGAAAAACGGATAATGTGACCCTTTTCTGTCAAGCATAAATGCCAGAAATGCGCGAACTATGCAAAACCTCAAATCCTGGGGTATAACGAAGTTTCTCCGATACAGCCGTGTAAGACGACGTTTAACGACCGAATTCTATGATTTTAAACTAAATTAATGATTGTGACACTCTCACGTTAAGCTGTGATTCCAGAATCGCTCGAAACTCGGGACATATCGATTCTCGAAGTAGATCGATGTTTCGATCGATTCAGTTGTGCAAGACAACGTTTAATGCGAAAGATAATTTTTTCCAGCGAAATGAATGATTTTGCACATTTCTGTCGAGCTGAGGTGTCGGAACCGGTCGAAATACGAAACATCTTATTCCTCGGTGTAGACCGATTTTTCGTTCGATAGCGATGTGCAAGACGACGATTAACGATAGAATTCTATGATTTTGGACCAGATGAATGATTTCGACACTCTAACGTCAAGCTGAGATACCAGAATCGCTCGACACTCGGGACATCTCGATTCTCGGTGTAGATCGATGTTTTTATTGATTCAGTTGTGCGGAACGACGTTCAATGCAAAAATGAAGTTTCTTTTCAGAGAAATAAATGATTTCAAACGTTTCCGTCGAGCTGAGATTTTGGAATCGTTCGAAATACGGGACAACTCGATTCTTCGCGTAGATCGAAGTTTAGTTCGATACAGCTGTGCAAGACAACGTTCGATGCAAGAATTTCTCGGTTTCAGACAAATGAAACGATTTTGGCACGTTCAGGGTGAGCTCAGATTCCAGAATCGCTCGAAACTCGGGACATCTCGATTCTCGGTGTCGATCTACGTTTCGATCGATTCAGTTGTGCGAGACGACGTTTAACGCAAGAATTAAGTTCTTTAACAAAAATTAATGATTTCTACACTTTTCTGGTAAACCTAGATGCCAGAATCGCTCGACAGACGAAGAACCTCGAATCCCGGGGTAGATCGATGTTTTTCCGATACGGCCGTGTAGAACAACGTTCAACGCGAAAATTCTGAAATTTTAGACTGAATAAATGATAGTGACACTCTTATGCCGAGCTGTTATGCCAGGATCGCTCGAAACTCGGGACGTATCCCTTCCCGGTGTAGATCGATGTTTCGATCGATTGAGTTGTACGAGACGACGCTTTATGCAAGAATTAAGTTTTTTCAGAAAAATGAATGATTTGACCCTTTTTTGTCGAACATAGATTCCAGAATGGCTCGGAAGCCCAAGCCTGAAATCCTGGGGTAGATCGAAGTTCTTTAAATACAGACGTGTAAGACAACGTTTAACGCGAGAATCCTACGATTTTTGACTGAATGAATGATTGTGACACCCCTACGTCGAGCATTAATACCAGAATCGCTCGAATCTCTGCAGAACTCGATTCCCGGCGTAGATCGAAGTACCGATAAATTGAGTTCTGCAAGACGACGTTTTATGCAAGAATTGGTTGTATTGAAAAATATATGATTTCGATACTTTCCTGTCGACTCTAGATGCCAGAATGCTCGAAACACGCGAAACCTCGATTTTCGGGGCAGATCGAAGTTTTTCCGATACTGCCGTGCAAGATGACTCTCAACGCAGTAATTCTATGAATTTAGACTAAATGAATGATTTCGACACTCTAACGTCGAGCTGAGATGCCAGAATCGCTCGAAACTCGGGACATTTCGATTCTCGGTGTAGATCGATGTTTTTATCGATTCAGTTTTGCGGAACGACGTTCAATGCAAAAATGAAGTTTCTTTCTAGAGAAATAAATGATTTCAAACGTTTCTGTCGAGCTGAGATTTTGGAATCGTTCGAAATACGGGACAACTCGATTCTTCGCGTAGATCGAAGTTTAGTTCGATACAGCTGTGCAAGACAACGTTCGATGCAAAAATTTCTCGGTTTCAGATAAAAAAAACGATTTTGACACGGTCAGGGTGAGCTCAGATTCCAGAATCGCTCGAAACTCGGGACATCTCGATTCTCGGTGTCGATCTACGTTTCGATCGATTCAGTTGTGCGAGACGACGTTTAACGCAAGAATTAAGTTCTTTAACAAAAATAAATGATTTCTACACTTTTCTGGTAAACCTAGATGCCAGAATCGCTCGACAGACGCAGAACCTCGAATCCCGGGGTAGATCGAAGTTTTTCCGATACGGCCGTGTAGAACAACGTTCAACGCGAAAATTCTGAAATTTTAGACTGAATAAATGATAGTGACACTCTTATGCCGAGCTGTTATGCCAGGATCGCTCGAAACTCGGGACATTTCGATTCTCGGTGTAGATCGATGTTTCGATAAATTCAGTTGTGCAAGACGACGTTCAATGCAGGAATTGACTTTTTTCCACAAAAATGCACGATTTTGACAATTTATGTCGAGCCTAGATGCCAGAATCGCTCTAAACACGCAAAATCACGATTCTCGGGGTAGATCGAAGTTTTTCCGAATCAGACGTGCGGGATGACTTTCAACGCACTAATTCTATGACTTTGGTCAAAATGAATGACTGTATTACTTTTACGACGATCTGTAATGCCAGGATCGCTCGAAACTCGGGAGAACTTGATTCCCGGCGTAGATCAAAGTATTGATCGATTAAGTTGTGCGAGACGACGTTTAACGCCGGAATTGGATTTTTTTCCCAAAAACGAACGATTTTAACACTTTTCTGTCGAGCCTAGATGCCAGAATCGCTCGAAATACGCAAAACCTCGATTCTTGTGTTGGATCGAAATTTTCCCGATACAGTCGTGTACGACGACGTTGACCGCGAGAATAGTATGATTTCGGACTGAATGAATAATTGTGACACTCGTACGTCGCGCTGTGATGCCGGAATCGCTCGAAACTCGGGACGTATCTCTTCCCGGTGTAGATCGATGTTTCGATCGATTGAGTTATGCAAGACGACGCTTTATGCAAGAATTAAGTTTTTTCAGAAAAATGAATGATTTGAACCTTTTTTGTCGAACCTAGATTCCAGAATGGCTCGAAAGCCCGAGCCTCAAATCCTGGGTCAGATCGAAGTTCCTCAAATACAGACGTGTAAGATAACGTTTAACGCGAGAATCCTACGATTTTTGACTGAATGAATGATTGTGACACCCCTACGTAGAGCATTAATACCAGAATCGCTCGAATCTCTGCAGAACTCGATTCCCGGCGTAGATCGAAGTACCGATAAATTGAGTTCTGCAAGACGACGTTTAATGCAAGAATTGGTTGTATTGAAAAATATATGATTTCGACACTTTCCTGTCGACTCTAGATGCCAGATTGCTCGAAACACGCAAAACCTCGATTTTCGGGGCAGATCGAAGTTTTTCCGATACTGCCGTGCAAGATGACTCTCAACGCAGTAATTCTATGGATTAAGACTAAATGAATGATTTTGACACTCTAACGTCGAGCTGAGATGCCAGAATCGCTCGAAACTCGAGACATCTCGATTCTCGGTGTATATCGATGTTTTGATCGATTCAGTTGTGAAAGACGAGGTTTAATAGAGAATTGAGTTTTTTCAGAAAAACGGATAATGTGACCCTTTTCTGTCAAGCATAAATGCCAGAAATGCGCGAACTATGCAAAACCTCAAATCCTGGGGTAGAACGAAGTTTCTCCGATACAGCCGTGTAAGACGACGTTTAACGACCGAATTCTATGATTTTGAACTAAATCAACAATTGTGACACTCTCACGTTAAGCTGTGATTCCAGAATCGCTCGAAACTCGGGACATATCGATTCTCGATGTAGATCGATGTTTCGATCGATTCAGTTGTGCAAGACAACGTTTGATGCAAAAGATAAGTTTTTCCAGCAAAATGAATGAATTTGCACATTTCTGTCGAGCTGAGATGTCGGAATCGGTCGAAATACGGGACATCTTATTCCTCGGTGTAGACCGATTTTTCGTTCGATAGCGATGTGCAAGACGACGATTAACGCAAGAATTCTATGATTTTGGACCAGATGAATGATTTCGACACTCTAACGTCGAGCTGAGATGCCAGAATCGCTCGAAACTCGGGACATATCGATTCTCGAAGTAGATCGATGTTTCGATCGATTCAGTTGTGCAAGACAACGTTTGATGCGAAAGATAAGTTTTTCCAGCAAAATGAATGATTTTGCACATTTCTGTCGAGCTGAGATGTCGGAACCGGTCGAAATACGAAACATCTTATTCCTCGGTGTAGACCGATTTTTCGTTCGATAGCGATGTGCAAGACGACGATTAACGATAGAATTCTATGATTTTGGACCAGATGAATGATTTCGACACTCTAACGTCGAGCTGAGATGCCAGAATCGCTCGAAACTCGTGACGTCTCGATTCTCGGTGTATATCGATGTTTTGATCGATTCAGTGGTGCAAGCCAAGGTTCAATGCAAGGATTGAGTTGTTTCAGAAAAACGAATAGATTGACGCTTTTCTGTCGAGCATAAATGGCAGATATGCGCGAACTATGCAAAACCTCAAATCCCGGGATATACTCGAAGTTTCTCTGATACGGATGTGTAAGACCACGTTCAACGACAATATTCTATGATTTTGCACCAGATGAATGATTTCGACACTCTAACGTCGAGCTGAGATGCCAGAATCGCTCGAAACTCGGGACATCTCGATTCTCGGTGTAGATCGATGTTTTTATCGATTCAGTTGTGCGGAACGACGTTAAATGCAAAAATGAAGTTTCTTTCCAGAGAAATAAATGATTTCAAAGGTTTCTGTCGAACTGAGATTTCGGAATCGTTCGAAATACGGGACAACTCGATTCTTCGCGTAGATCGAAGTTTAGTTCGATACAGCTGTGCAAGACAACGTTCGATGCAAGAATTTCTCGGTTTCAGACCAAAGAAACAATTTTGACACGTTCAGAGTGAGCTCAGATTCCAGAATCGCTCGAAACTCGGGACATCTCGATTCTCTGTGTCGATCTACGTTTCGATCGATTCAGTTGTGCGAGACGACGTTCAATGCAGGAATTGACTTTTTTTCACAAAAATGCACGATTTTCACAATTTGTGTCGAGCCTAGATGCCAGAATCGCTCTGAACACGCAAAATCACGATTCTCGGGGTAGATGGAAGTGTTTCCGTTACAGACGTGCGGGATGACTTTCAACGCACTAATTCTATGACTTTGGTCAAAATGAATAATTGTATTACTCTTACGACGATCTGTAATGCCAGAATCGCTCAAAACTCGGGAGAACTTGATTCCCGGCGTAGATCAAAGTATCGATCGATTAAGTTGTGCGAGACGACGTTTAGGGCAGGAATTGGTTTTTTTTCCCAAAAACGAACGATTTTCACACTTTCCTGTCAAGCCTAGATGCCAGAATCGCTCGAAATACGCAAAACCTCGATTCTTGTGTTGGATCGAAATTTTCCCGATACAGTCGTGTACGACGACGTTGACCGCAAGAATAGCATGATTTCGGACTGAATGAATGATTGTGACACTCTTACGTCGGGCTGTGATGCCGGAATCGCTCGAAACTCGGGACGTATCCCTTCCCGGTGTAGATCGATGTTTCGATCGATTGAGTTGTGCAAGACGACGCTTTATGCAAGAATTAAGTTTTTTCAGAAAAATGAATGATTTGAACCTTTTTTGTCGAACCTAGATTCCAGAAAGCCTCGGAAGCCCGAGCCTCAAATCCTGGGTCAGATCGAAGTTCCTCAAATACAGACGTGTAAGATAACGTTCAACGCGAGAATCCTACGATTTTTGACTGAATTAATGATTGTGACACCCCTACGTCGAGCATTAATACCAGAATCGCTCGAATCTATGCAGAACTCGATTCCCGGCGTAAATCGAAGTACCGATAAATTGAGTTCTGCAAGACGACGTTTAACGCAAGAATTGGTTGTATTGAAAAATATATGATTTCGACACTTTCCTGTCGACTCTAGATGCCGGATTGCTCGAAACACGCAAAACCTCGATTTTCGGGGCAGATCGAAGTTTTTCCGATACTGCCGTGCAAGATGACTCTTAACGCAGTAATTCTATGAATTTAGACTAAATAAATGATGTTGACACTATTACGTCGAGCTGAGATACCAGAATCACTCGAAACTCGGGACATCTCGATTCTCGGTGTAGATCGATGTTTTTATTGATTCAGTTGTGCGGAACGACGTTCAATGCAAAAATGAAGTTTCTTTTCAGAGAAATAAATGATTTCAAACGTTTCTGTCGAGCTGAGATTTTGGAATTGTTCGAAATACGGGACAATTCGATTCTTCGCGTAGATTGAAGTTTAGTTCGATACAGCTGTGCAAGACAACGTTCGATGCAAGAATTTCTCGGTTTCAGACAAATGAAACGATTTTGACACGTTAAGGGTGAGCTCAGATTCCAGAATCGCTCGAAACTCGGGACATCTCGATTCTCGGTGTCGATCTACGTTTCGATCGATTCAGTTGTGCGAGACGACGTTTAAGGCAAGAATTAAGTTCTTTAACAAAAATTAATGATTTCTACACTTTTCTGGTAAACCTAGATGCCAGAATCGCTCGACAGACGCAGAACCTCGAATCCCGGGGTAGATCGAAGTTTTTCCGATACGGCCGTGTAGAACAACGTTTAACGCGAAAATTCTGGAATTTTAGACTGAATAAATGATAGTGACACTCTTATGCGGAGCTGTTATGCCAGGATCGCTCGAAACTCGGGACATTTCGATTCTCGGTGTAGATCGATGTTTCGATAAATTCAGTTGTGCAAGACGACGTTCAATGCAGGAATTGACTTTTTTCCACAAAAATGCACGATTTTGACAATTTGTGTCGAGCCTAGATGCCAGAATCGCTCTGAACACGCAAAATCACGATTCTCGGGGTAGATCGAAGTTTTTCCGAAACAGACGTGCGGGATGACTTTTAACGCACTAATTCTATGACTTTGGTCAAAATGAATGACTGTATTACTTTTACGACGATCTGTAATGCCGGGATCGCTCGAAACTCGGGAGAACTTGATTCCCGGCGTAGATCAAAGTATTGATCGATTAAGTTGTGCGAGACGACGTTTAACGCAGGAATTGGTTTTTTTGCCCAAAAACGAACGATTTTCACACTTTCCTGTCGAGCCTAGATGCCAGAATCGCTCGAAATACGCAAAACCTCGATTCTTGTGTTGGATCGAAATTTTCCCGATACAGTCGTGTACGACGACGTTGACCGCGAGAATAGTATGATTTCGGACTGAATGAATAATTGTGACACTCTTACGTCGCGCTGTGATGCCGGAATCGCTCGAAACTCGGGACGTATCCCTTCCCGGTGTAGATCGATGTTTCGATCGATTGAGTTATGCAAGACGACTCTTTATGCAAGAATTAAGTTTTTTTCAGAAAAATGAATGATTTGACCCTTTGTTGTCGAACATAGATTCCAGAATGGCTCGGAAGCCCAAGCCTCAAATCCTGGGGTAGATCGAAGTCCCTCAAATACAGACGTGTCAGATAACGTTTAACGCGAGAATCCTACGATTTTTGACTGAATTAATGATTGTGACACCCTTACGTCGAGCATTAATACCAGATACGCTCGAAACTCTGCAGAACTCGATTCCCGGCGTAGATCGAAGTACCGATAAATTGAGTTCTGCAAGACGACGTTTAATGCAAGAATTGGTTGTATTGAAAAATATATGATTTCGACACTTTCCTGTCGACTCTAGATGCCAGAATTTTCGAAACACGCAAAACCTCGATTTTCGGGGCAGATCGAAGTTTTTCCGATACTGCCGTGCAAGATGACTCTCAACGCAGTAATTCTATGGATTAAGACTAAATGAATGATTTTGACACTCTAACGTCGAGCTGAGATGCCAGAATCGCTCGAAACTCGGGACATCTCGATTTTCGTTGTAGATCGATGTTTTTATCGATTCAGTTGTGAAAGACGAGGTTCAATAGAGAATTGAGTTTTTTCAGGAAAACGGATAATGTGACCCTTTTCTGTCAAGCATAAATGCCAGAAATGCGCGAACTATGCAAAACCTCAAATCCTGGGGTATAACGAAGTTTCTCCGATACAGCCGTGTAAGACGACGTTTAACGACCGAATTCTATGATTTTGAACTAAATCAACGATTGTGACACTCTCACGTTAAGCTGTGATTCCAGAATCGCTCGAAACTCGGGACATATCGATTCTCGATGTAGATCGATGTTTCGATCGATTCAGTTGTGCAAGACAACGTTTGATGCAAAAGATAAGTTTTTCCAGCAAAATGAATGAATTAACACATTTCTGTCGAGCTGAGATGTCGGAATCGGTCGAAATACGGGACATCTTATTCCTCGGTGTAGACCGATTTTTCGTTCGATAGCGATGTGCAAGACGACGATTAACGGAAGAATTCTATGATTTTGGACCAGATGAATGATTTCGACACTCTAACGTCGAGCTGAGATGCCAGAATCGCTCGAAACTCGAGACATCTCGCTTCTCGGTGTATATCGATGTTTTGATCGATTCAGTTGTGAAAGACGAGGTTTAATAGAGAATTGAGTCTATTCAGAAAAACGGATAATGTGACCCTTTTCTGTCAAGCATAAATGCCAGAAATGCGCGAACTATGCAAAACCTCAAATCCTGGGGTATAACGAAGTTTCTCCGATACAGCCGTGTAAGACGACGTTTAACGACCGAATTCTATGATTTTAAACTAAATTAATGATTGTGACACTCTCACGTTAAGCTGTGATTCCAGAATCGCTCGAAACTCGGGACATATCGATTCTCGAAGTAGATCGATGTTTCGATCGATTCAGTTGTGCAAGACAACGTTTAATGCGAAAGATAATTTTTTCCAGCGAAATGAATGATTTTGCACATTTCTGTCGAGCTGAGGTGTCGGAACCGGTCGAAATACGAAACATCTTATTCCTCGGTGTAGACCGATTTTTCGTTCGATAGCGATGTGCAAGACGACGATTAACGATAGAATTCTATGATTTTGGACCAGATGAATGATTTCGACACTCTAACGTCGAGCTGAGATGCCAGAATCGCTCGAAACTCGTGACGTCTCGATTCTCGGTGTATATCGATGTTTTGATCGATTCAGTGGTGCAAGCCAAGGTTCAATGCAAGGATTGAGTTGTTTCAGAAAAACGAATAGATTGACGCTTTTCTGTCGAGCATAAATGGCAGATATGCGCGAACTATGCAAAACCTCAAATCCCGGGATATACTCGAAGTTTCTCTGATACGGATGTGTAAGACCACGTTCAACGACAATATTCTATGATTTTGCACCAGATGAATGATTTCGACACTCTAACGTCGAGCTGAGATGCCAGAATCGCTCGAAACTCGGGACATCTCGATTCTCGGTGTAGATCGATGTTTTTATCGATTCAGTTGTGCGGAACGACGTTAAATGCAAAAATGAAGTTTCTTTCCAGAGAAATAAATGATTTCAAAGGTTTCTGTCGAACTGAGATTTCGGAATCGTTCGAAATACGGGACATTCGATTCTTCGCGTAGATCGAAGTTTAGTTCGATACAGCTGTGCAAGACAACGTTCGATGCAAGAATTTCTCGGTTTCAGACCAAAGAAACGATTTTGACACGTTCAGGGTGAGCTCAGATTCCAGAATCGCTCGAAACTCGGGACATCTCGATTCTCGGTGTCGATCTACGTTTCGATCGATTGAGTTGTGCGAGACGACGTTTAACGCAAGAAATAAGTTCTTTAACAAAAATTAACGATTTCTACACTTTTCTGGTAAACCTAGATGCCAGAATCGCTCGACAGACGCAAAACCTCGAATCCCGGGTCAGATCGAAGTTTTTCCGATACGGCCGTGTAGAACAACGTTCAACGCGAAAATTCTATAATTTTAGACTGAATAAATGATAGTGACTCTCTTATGCCGAGCTGTGATGCCAGGATCGCTCGAAACTCGGGACATTTCGATTCTCGGTGTAGATCGATGTTTCGATAGATTCAGTTGTGCAAGACGACGTTTAATGGAGGAATTGACTTTTTTCCACAAAAATGCACGATTTTGACAATTTGTCTCGAGCCTAGATGCCAGAATCGCTCTGAACACGCAAAATCACGATTCTTGGGGTAGATCGAAGTTTTTCCGATACAGACGAGCGGGATGACTTTCAACGCACTAATTCTATGACTTTGGTCAAAATGAATGACTGTATTACTTTTACGACGATCTGTAATGCCAGGATCGCTCGAAACTCGGGAGAACTTGATTTCCGGCGTAGATCAAAGTATCGATCGATTAAGTTGTGCGAGTCGACGTTTAACGCAGGAATTGGTTTTTTTTTTCCCAAAAACGAACGATTTTCACACTTTCCTGTCGAGCCTAGATGCCAGAATCGCTCGAAATACGCAAAACCTCGATTCTTGTGTTGGATCGAAATTTTCCCGATACAGGCGTGTACGACGACGTTGACCGCAAGAATAGCATGATTTCGGACTGAATGAATGATTGTGACACTCTTACGTCGGGCTGTGATGCCGGAATCGCTCGAAACTCGGGACGTATCCCTTCCCGGTGTGGATCGATGTTTCGATCGATTGAGTTGTACAAGACGACGCTTTATGCAAGAATTAAGTTTTTTCAGAAAAATGAATGATTTGAACCTTTTTTGTCGAACCTAGATTCCAGAATGGCTCGGAAGCCCGAGCCTCAAATCCTGGGTCAGATCGAAGTTCCTCAAATACAGACGTGTAAGATAACGTTTAACGCGAGAATCCTACGATTTTTGACCGAATTAATGATTGTGACACCCCTACGTCGAACATTAATACCAGAATCGCTCGAATCTCTGCAGAACTCGATTCCCGGCGTAGATCGAAGTACCGATAAATTGAGTTCTGCAAGACGACGTTTAATGCAAGAATTGGTTGTATTGAAAAATATATGATTTCGACACTTTCCTGTCGACTCTAGATGCCAGATTGCTCGAAACACGCAAAACCTCGATTTTCGGGGCAGATCGAAGTTTTTCCGATATTGCCGTGCAAGATGACTCTTAACGCAGTAATTCTATGAATTTAGACTAAATAAATGATGTTGACACTATTACGTCAAGCTGAGATACCAGAATCGCTCGACACTCGGGACATCTCGATTCTCGGTGGAGATCGATGTTTTTATTGATTCAGTTGTGCGGAACGACGTTCAATGCAAAAATGAAGTTTCTTTTCAGAAAAATAAATGATTTCAAACGTTTCCGTCGAGCTGAGATTTTGGAATCGTTCGAAATACGGGACAACTCGATTCTTCGCGTAGATCGAAGTTTAGTTCGATACAGCTGTGCAAGACAACGTTCGATGCAAGAATTTCTCGGTTTCAGACAAATGAAACGATTTTGACACGTTCAGGGTGAGCTCAGATTCCACAATCGCTCGAAACTCGGGACATCTCGATTCTCGGTGTCGATCTACGTTTCGATCGATTCAGTTGTGCGAGACGACGTTTAACGCAAGAATTAAGTTCTTTAACAAAAATTAATGATTTCTACACTTTTCTGGTAAACCTAGATGCCAGAATCGCTCGACAGACGAAGAACCTCGAATCCCGGGGTAGATCGATGTTTTTCCGATACGGCCGTGTAGAACAACGTTCAACGCGAAAATTCTGAAATTTTAGACTGAATAAATGATAGTGACACTCTTATGCCGAGCTGTTATGCCAGGATCGCTCGAAACTCGGGACGTATCCCTTCCCGGTGTAGATCGATGTTTCGATCGATTGAGTTGTACGAGACGACGCTTTATGCAAGAATTAAGTTTTTTCAGAAAAATGAATGATTTGACCCTTTTTTGTCGAACATAGATTCCAGAATGGCTCGGAAGCCCAAGCCTGAAATCCTGGGGTAGATCGAAGTTCTTTAAATACAGACGTGTAAGACAACGTTTAACGCGAGAATCCTACGATTTTTGACTGAATGAATGATTGTGACACCCCTACGTCGAGCATTAATACCAGAATCGCTCGAATCTCTGCAGAACTCGATTCCCGGCGTAGATCGAAGTACCGATAAATTGAGTTCTGCAAGACGACGTTTTATGCAAGAATTGGTTGTATTGAAAAATATATGATTTCGACACTTTCCTGTCGACTCTAGATGCCAGAATGCTCGAAACACGCGAAACCTCGATTTTCGGGGCAGATCGAAGTTTTTCCGATACTGCCGTGCAAGATGACTCTCAACGCAGTAATTCTATGAATTTAGACTAAATGAATGATTTCGACACTCTAACGTCGAGCTGAGATGCCAGAATCGCTCGAAACTCGGGACATTTCGATTCTCGGTGTAGATCGATGTTTTTATCGATTCAGTTTTGCGGAACGACGTTCAATGCAAAAATGAAGTTTCTTTCTAGAGAAATAAATGATTTCAAACGTTTCTGTCGAGCTGAGATTTTGGAATCGTTCAAGATACGGGACAACTCGATTCTTCGCGTAGATCGAAGTTTAGTTCGATACAGCTGTGCAAGACAACGTTCGATGCAAAAATTTCTCGGTTTCAGATAAAAAAAACGATTTTGACACGGTCAGGGTGAGCTCAGATTCCAGAATCGCTCGAAACTCGGGACATCTCGATTCTCGGTGTCGATCTACGTTTCGATCGATTCAGTTGTGCGAGACGACGTTTAACGCAAGAATTGAATTCTTTAACAAAAATAAATGATTTCTACACTTTTCTGGTAAACCTAGATGCCAGAATCGCTCGACAGACGCAGAACCTCGAATCCCGGGGTAGATCGAAGTTTTTCCGATACGGCCGTGTAGAACAACGTTCAACGCGAAAATTCTGAAATTTTAGACTGAATAAATGATAGTGACACTCTTATGCCGAGCTGTTATGCCAGGATCGCTCGAAACTCGGGACATTTCGATTCTCGGTGTAGATCGATGTTTCGATAAATTCAGTTGTGCAAGACGACGTTCAATGCAGGAATTGACTTTTTTCCACAAAAATGCAGATTTTGACAATTTGTGTCGAGCCTAGATGCCAGAATCGCTCTAAACACGCAAAATCACGATTCTCGGGGTAGATCGAAGTTTTTCCGAATCAGACGTGCGGGATGACTTTCAACGCACTAATTCTATGACTTTGGTCAAAATGAATGACTGTATTACTTTTACGACGATCTGTAATGCCAGGATCGCTCGAAACTCGGGAGAACTTGATTCCCGGCGTAGATCAAAGTATTGATCGATTAAGTTGTGCGAAACGACGTTTAACGCCGGAATTGGATTTTTTTCCCAAAAACGAACGATTTTCACACTTTCCTGTCGAGCCTAGATGCCAGAATCGCTCGAAATACGCAAAACCTCGATTCTTGTGTTGGATCGAAATTTTCCCGATACAGTCGTGTACGACGACGTTGACCGCGAGAATAGTATGATTTCGGACTGAATGAATAATTGTGACACTCTTACGTCGCGCTGTGATGCCGGAATCGCTCGAAACTCGGGACGTTTCCCTTCCCGGTGTAGATCGATGTTTCGATCGATTGAGTTATGCAAGACGACTCTTTATGCAAGAATTAAGTTTTTTTCAGAAAAATGAATGATTTGACCCTTTGTTGTCGAACATAGATTCCAGAATGGCTCGGAAGCCCATGCCTCAAATCCTGGGGTAGATCGAAGTCCCTCAAATACAGACGTGTCAGATAACGTTTAACGCGAGAATCCTACGATTTTTGACTGAATTAATGATTGTGACACCCCTACGTCGAGCATTAATACCAGATACGCTCGAAACTCTGCAGAACTCGATTCCCGGCGTAGATCGAAGTACCGATAAATTGAGTTCTGCAAGACGACGTTTAATGCAAGATCTGGTTGTATTCAAAAATATATGATTTCGACACTTTCCTGTCGACTCTAGATGCCAGAATTTTCGAAACACGCAAAACCTCGATTTTCGAGGCAGATCGAAGTTTTTCCGATACTGCCGTGCAAGATGACTCTCAACGCAGTAATTCTATGGATTAAGACTAAATGAATGATTTTGACACTCTAACGTCGAGCTGAGATGCCAGAATCGCTAGAAAATCGGGACATCTCGATTTTCGTTGTAGATCGATGTTTTTATCGATTCAGTTGTGAAAGACAAGGTTTAATAGAGAATTGAGTTTTTTCAGAAAAACGGATAATGTGACCCTTTTCTGTCAAGCATAAATGCCAGAAATGCGCGAACTATGCAAAACCTCAAATCCTGGGGTATAACGAAGTTTCTCCGATACAGCCGTGTAAGACGACGTTAAACGACCGAATTCTATGATTTTGAACTAAATCAACGATTGTGACACTCTCACGTTAAGCTGTGATTCCAGAATCGCTCGAAACTCGGGACATATCGATTCTCGATGTAGATCGATGTTTCGATCGATTCAGTTGTGCAAGACAACGTTTGATGCAAAAGATAAGTTTTTCCAGCAAAATGAATGAATTAACACATTTCTGTCGAGCTGAGATGTCGGAATCGGTCGAAATACGGGACATCTTATTCCTCGGTGTAGACCGATTTTTCGTTCGATAGCGATGTGCAAGACGACGATTAACGCAAGAATTCTATGATTTTGGACCAGATGAATGATTTCGACACTCTAACGTCGAGCTGAGATGCCAGAATCGCTCGAAACTCGAGACATCTCGCTTCTCGGTGTATATCGATGTTTTGATCGATTCAGTTGTGAAAGACGAGGTTTAATAGAGAATTGAGTCTTTTCAGAAAAACGGATAATGTGACCCTTTTCTGTCAAGCATAAATGCCAGAAATGCGCGAACTATGCAAAACCTCAAATCCTGGGGTATAACGAAGTTTCTCCGATACAGCTGTGTAAGACGACGTTTAACGACCGAATTCTATGATTTTAAACTAAATCAATGATTGTGACACTCTCACGTTAAGCTGTGATTCCAGAATCGCTCGAAACTCGGGACATATCGATTCTCGAAGTAGATCGATGTTTCGATTGATTCAGTTGTGCAAGACAACGTTTAATGCGAAAGATAATTTTTTCCAGCGAAATGAATGATTTTGCACATTTCTGTCGAGCTGAGATGTCGGAACCGGTCGAAATACAAAACATCTTATTCCTCGGTGTAGACCGATTTTTCGTTCGATAGCGATGTGCAAGACGACGATTAACGATAGAATTCTATGATTTTGGACCAGATGAATGATTTCGACACTCTAACGTCGAGCTGAGATGCCAGAATCGCTCGAAACTCGTGACGTCTCGATTCTCGGTGTATATCGATGTTTTGATCGATTCAGTGGTGCAAGCCAAGGTTCAATGCAAGGATTGAGTTGTTTCAGAAAAACGAATAGATTGACGCTTTTCTGTCGAGCATAAATGGCAGATATGCGCGAACTATGCAAAACCTCAAATCCCGGGATATACTCGAAGTTTCTCTGATACGGATGTGTAAGACCACGTTCAACGACAATATTCTATGATTTTGCACCAGATGAATGATTTCGACACTCTAACGTCGAGCTGAGATGCCAGAATCGCTCGAAACTCGGGACATCTCGATTCTCGGTGTAGATCGATGTTTTTATCGATTCAGTTGTGCGGAACGACGTTAAATGCAAAAATGAAGTTTCTTTCCAGAGAAATAAATGATTTCAAACGTTTCTGTCGAACTGAGATTTTGGAATCGTTCGAAATACGGGACAACTCGATTCTTCGCGTAGATCGAAGTTTAGTTCGATACAGCTGTGCAAGACAACGTTCGATGCAAGGATTTCTCGGTTTCAGACCAAAGAAACGATTTTGACACGTTCAGGGTGAGCTCAGATTCCAGAATCGCTCGAAACTCGGGACATATCGATTCTCGAAGTAGATCGATGTTTCGATCGATTCAGTTGTGCAAGACAACGTTTAATGCGAAAGATAATTTTTTCCAGCGAAATGAATGATTTTGCACATTTCTGTCGAGCTGAGGTGTCGGAACCGGTCGAAATACGAAACATCTTATTCCTCGGTGTAGACCGATTTTTCGTTCGATAGCGATGTGCAAGACGACGATTAACGATAGAATTCTATGATTTTGGACCAGATGAATGATTTCGACACTCTAACGTCGAGCTGAGATGCCAGAATCGCTCGAAACTCGTGACGTCTCGATTCTCGGTGTATATCGATGTTTTGATCGATTCAGTGGTGCAAGCCAAGGTTCAATGCAAGGATTGAGTTGTTTCAGAAAAACGAATAGATTGACGCTTTTCTGTCGAGCATAAATGGCAGATATGCGCGAACTATGCAAAACCTCAAATCCCGGGATATACTCGAAGTTTCTCTGATACGGATGTGTAAGACCACGTTCAACGACAATATTCTATGATTTTGCACCAGATGAATGATTTCGACACTCTAACGTCGAGCTGAGATGCCAGAATCGCTCGAAACTCGGGACATCTCGATTCTCGGTGTAGATCGATGTTTTTATCGATTCAGTTGTGCGGAACGACGTTAAATGCAAAAATGAAGTTTCTTTCCAGAGAAATAAATGATTTCAAAGGTTTCTGTCGAACTGAGATTTCGGAATCGTTCGAAATACGGGACATTCGATTCTTCGCGTAGATCGAAGTTTAGTTCGATACAGCTGTGCAAGACAACGTTCGATGCAAGAATTTCTCGGTTTCAGACCAAAGAAACGATTTTGACACGTTCAGGGTGAGCTCAGATTCCAGAATCGCTCGAAACTCGGGACATCTCGATTCTCGGTGTCGATCTACGTTTCGATCGATTGAGTTGTGCGAGACGACGTTTAACGCAAGAAATAAGTTCTTTAACAAAAATTAACGATTTCTACACTTTTCTGGTAAACCTAGATGCCAGAATCGCTCGACAGACGCAAAACCTCGAATCCCGGGTCAGATCGAAGTTTTTCCGATACGGCCGTGTAGAACAACGTTCAACGCGAAAATTCTATAATTTTAGACTGAATAAATGATAGTGACTCTCTTATGCCGAGCTGTGATGCCAGGATCGCTCGAAACTCGGGACATTTCGATTCTCGGTGTAGATCGATGTTTCGATAGATTCAGTTGTGCAAGACGACGTTTAATGGAGGAATTGACTTTTTTCCACAAAAATGCACGATTTTGACAATTTGTCTCGAGCCTAGATGCCAGAATCGCTCTGAACACGCAAAATCACGATTCTTGGGGTAGATCGAAGTTTTTCCGATACAGACGAGCGGGATGACTTTCAACGCACTAATTCTATGACTTTGGTCAAAATGAATGACTGTATTACTTTTACGACGATCTGTAATGCCAGGATCGCTCGAAACTCGGGAGAACTTGATTTCCGGCGTAGATCAAAGTATCGATCGATTAAGTTGTGCGAGTCGACGTTTAACGCAGGAATTGGTTTTTTTTTTCCCAAAAACGAACGATTTTCACACTTTCCTGTCGAGCCTAGATGCCAGAATCGCTCGAAATACGCAAAACCTCGATTCTTGTGTTGGATCGAAATTTTCCCGATACAGGCGTGTACGACGACGTTGACCGCAAGAATAGCATGATTTCGGACTGAATGAATGATTGTGACACTCTTACGTCGGGCTGTGATGCCGGAATCGCTCGAAACTCGGGACGTATCCCTTCCCGGTGTGGATCGATGTTTCGATCGATTGAGTTGTACAAGACGACGCTTTATGCAAGAATTAAGTTTTTTCAGAAAAATGAATGATTTGAACCTTTTTTGTCGAACCTAGATTCCAGAATGGCTCGGAAGCCCGAGCCTCAAATCCTGGGTCAGATCGAAGTTCCTCAAATACAGACGTGTAAGATAACGTTTAACGCGAGAATCCTACGATTTTTGACCGAATTAATGATTGTGACACCCCTACGTCGAACATTAATACCAGAATCGCTCGAATCTCTGCAGAACTCGATTCCCGGCGTAGATCGAAGTACCGATAAATTGAGTTCTGCAAGACGACGTTTAATGCAAGAATTGGTTGTATTGAAAAATATATGATTTCGACACTTTCCTGTCGACTCTAGATGCCAGATTGCTCGAAACACGCAAAACCTCGATTTTCGGGGCAGATCGAAGTTTTTCCGATATTGCCGTGCAAGATGACTCTTAACGCAGTAATTCTATGAATTTAGACTAAATAAATGATGTTGACACTATTACGTCAAGCTGAGATACCAGAATCGCTCGACACTCGGGACATCTCGATTCTCGGTGGAGATCGATGTTTTTATTGATTCAGTTGTGCGGAACGACGTTCAATGCAAAAATGAAGTTTCTTTTCAGAAAAATAAATGATTTCAAACGTTTCCGTCGAGCTGAGATTTTGGAATCGTTCGAAATACGGGACAACTCGATTCTTCGCGTAGATCGAAGTTTAGTTCGATACAGCTGTGCAAGACAACGTTCGATGCAAGAATTTCTCGGTTTCAGACAAATGAAACGATTTTGACACGTTCAGGGTGAGCTCAGATTCCAGAATCGCTCGAAACTCGGGACATCTCGATTCTCGGTGTCGATCTACGTTTCGATCGATTCAGTTGTGCGAGACGACGTTTAACGCAAGAATTAAGTTCTTTAACAAAAATTAATGATTTCTACACTTTTCTGGTAAACCTAGATGCCAGAATCGCTCGACAGACGAAGAACCTCGAATCCCGGGGTAGATCGATGTTTTTCCGATACGGCCGTGTAGAACAACGTTCAACGCGAAAATTCTGAAATTTTAGACTGAATAAATGATAGTGACACTCTTATGCCGAGCTGTTATGCCAGGATCGCTCGAAACTCGGGACGTATCCCTTCCCGGTGTAGATCGATGTTTCGATCGATTGAGTTGTACGAGACGACGCTTTATGCAAGAATTAAGTTTTTTCAGAAAAATGAATGATTTGACCCTTTTTTGTCGAACATAGATTCCAGAATGGCTCGGAAGCCCAAGCCTGAAATCCTGGGGTAGATCGAAGTTCTTTAAATACAGACGTGTAAGACAACGTTTAACGCGAGAATCCTACGATTTTTGACTGAATGAATGATTGTGACACCCCTACGTCGAGCATTAATACCAGAATCGCTCGAATCTCTGCAGAACTCGATTCCCGGCGTAGATCGAAGTACCGATAAATTGAGTTCTGCAAGACGACGTTTTATGCAAGAATTGGTTGTATTGAAAAATATATGATTTCGACACTTTCCTGTCGACTCTAGATGCCAGAATGCTCGAAACACGCGAAACCTCGATTTTCGGGGCAGATCGAAGTTTTTCCGATACTGCCGTGCAAGATGACTCTCAACGCAGTAATTCTATGAATTTAGACTAAATGAATGATTTCGACACTCTAACGTCGAGCTGAGATGCCAGAATCGCTCGAAACTCGGGACATTTCGATTCTCGGTGTAGATCGATGTTTTTATCGATTCAGTTTTGCGGAACGACGTTCAATGCAAAAATGAAGTTTCTTTCTAGAGAAATAAATGATTTCAAACGTTTCTGTCGAGCTGAGATTTTGGAATCGTTCAAGATACGGGACAACTCGATTCTTCGCGTAGATCGAAGTTTAGTTCGATACAGCTGTGCAAGACAACGTTCGATGCAAAAATTTCTCGGTTTCAGATAAAAAAAACGATTTTGACACGGTCAGGGTGAGCTCAGATTCCAGAATCGCTCGAAACTCGGGACATCTCGATTCTCGGTGTCGATCTACGTTTCGATCGATTCAGTTGTGCGAGACGACGTTTAACGCAAGAATTGAATTCTTTAACAAAAATAAATGATTTCTACACTTTTCTGGTAAACCTAGATGCCAGAATCGCTCGACAGACGCAGAACCTCGAATCCCGGGGTAGATCGAAGTTTTTCCGATACGGCCGTGTAGAACAACGTTCAACGCGAAAATTCTGAAATTTTAGACTGAATAAATGATAGTGACACTCTTATGCCGAGCTGTTATGCCAGGATCGCTCGAAACTCGGGACATTTCGATTCTCGGTGTAGATCGATGTTTCGATAAATTCAGTTGTGCAAGACGACGTTCAATGCAGGAATTGACTTTTTTCCACAAAAATGCAGATTTTGACAATTTGTGTCGAGCCTAGATGCCAGAATCGCTCTAAACACGCAAAATCACGATTCTCGGGGTAGATCGAAGTTTTTCCGAATCAGACGTGCGGGATGACTTTCAACGCACTAATTCTATGACTTTGGTCAAAATGAATGACTGTATTACTTTTACGACGATCTGTAATGCCAGGATCGCTCGAAACTCGGGAGAACTTGATTCCCGGCGTAGATCAAAGTATTGATCGATTAAGTTGTGCGAAACGACGTTTAACGCCGGAATTGGATTTTTTTCCCAAAAACGAACGATTTTCACACTTTCCTGTCGAGCCTAGATGCCAGAATCGCTCGAAATACGCAAAACCTCGATTCTTGTGTTGGATCGAAATTTTCCCGATACAGTCGTGTACGACGACGTTGACCGCGAGAATAGTATGATTTCGGACTGAATGAATAATTGTGACACTCTTACGTCGCGCTGTGATGCCGGAATCGCTCGAAACTCGGGACGTTTCCCTTCCCGGTGTAGATCGATGTTTCGATCGATTGAGTTATGCAAGACGACTCTTTATGCAAGAATTAAGTTTTTTTCAGAAAAATGAATGATTTGACCCTTTGTTGTCGAACATAGATTCCAGAATGGCTCGGAAGCCCATGCCTCAAATCCTGGGGTAGATCGAAGTCCCTCAAATACAGACGTGTCAGATAACGTTTAACGCGAGAATCCTACGATTTTTGACTGAATTAATGATTGTGACACCCCTACGTCGAGCATTAATACCAGATACGCTCGAAACTCTGCAGAACTCGATTCCCGGCGTAGATCGAAGTACCGATAAATTGAGTTCTGCAAGACGACGTTTAATGCAAGATCTGGTTGTATTCAAAAATATATGATTTCGACACTTTCCTGTCGACTCTAGATGCCAGAATTTTCGAAACACGCAAAACCTCGATTTTCGAGGCAGATCGAAGTTTTTCCGATACTGCCGTGCAAGATGACTCTCAACGCAGTAATTCTATGGATTAAGACTAAATGAATGATTTTGACACTCTAACGTCGAGCTGAGATGCCAGAATCGCTAGAAAATCGGGACATCTCGATTTTCGTTGTAGATCGATGTTTTTATCGATTCAGTTGTGAAAGACAAGGTTTAATAGAGAATTGAGTTTTTTCAGAAAAACGGATAATGTGACCCTTTTCTGTCAAGCATAAATGCCAGAAATGCGCGAACTATGCAAAACCTCAAATCCTGGGGTATAACGAAGTTTCTCCGATACAGCCGTGTAAGACGACGTTAAACGACCGAATTCTATGATTTTGAACTAAATCAACGATTGTGACACTCTCACGTTAAGCTGTGATTCCAGAATCGCTCGAAACTCGGGACATATCGATTCTCGATGTAGATCGATGTTTCGATCGATTCAGTTGTGCAAGACAACGTTTGATGCAAAAGATAAGTTTTTCCAGCAAAATGAATGAATTAACACATTTCTGTCGAGCTGAGATGTCGGAATCGGTCGAAATACGGGACATCTTATTCCTCGGTGTAGACCGATTTTTCGTTCGATAGCGATGTGCAAGACGACGATTAACGCAAGAATTCTATGATTTTGGACCAGATGAATGATTTCGACACTCTAACGTCGAGCTGAGATGCCAGAATCGCTCGAAACTCGAGACATCTCGCTTCTCGGTGTATATCGATGTTTTGATCGATTCAGTTGTGAAAGACGAGGTTTAATAGAGAATTGAGTCTTTTCAGAAAAACGGATAATGTGACCCTTTTCTGTCAAGCATAAATGCCAGAAATGCGCGAACTATGCAAAACCTTAAATCCTGGGGTATAACGAAGTTTCTCCGATACAGCTGTGTAAGACGACGTTTAACGACCGAATTCTATGATTTTAAACTAAATCAATGATTGTGACACTCTCACGTTAAGCTGTGATTCCAGAATCGCTCGAAACTCGGGACATATCGATTCTCGAAGTAGATCGATGTTTCGATTGATTCAGTTGTGCAAGACAACGTTTAATGCGAAAGATAATTTTTTCCAGCGAAATGAATGATTTTGCACATTTCTGTCGAGCTGAGATGTCGGAACCGGTCGAAATACAAAACATCTTATTCCTCGGTGTAGACCGATTTTTCGTTCGATAGCGATGTGCAAGACGACGATTAACGATAGAATTCTATGATTTTGGACCAGATGAATGATTTCGACACTCTAACGTCGAGCTGAGATGCCAGAATCGCTCGAAACTCGTGACGTCTCGATTCTCGGTGTATATCGATGTTTTGATCGATTCAGTGGTGCAAGCCAAGGTTCAATGCAAGGATTGAGTTGTTTCAGAAAAACGAATAGATTGACGCTTTTCTGTCGAGCATAAATGGCAGATATGCGCGAACTATGCAAAACCTCAAATCCCGGGATATACTCGAAGTTTCTCTGATACGGATGTGTAAGACCACGTTCAACGACAATATTCTATGATTTTGCACCAGATGAATGATTTCGACACTCTAACGTCGAGCTGAGATGCCAGAATCGCTCGAAACTCGGGACATCTCGATTCTCGGTGTAGATCGATGTTTTTATCGATTCAGTTGTGCGGAACGACGTTAAATGCAAAAATGAAGTTTCTTTCCAGAGAAATAAATGATTTCAAACGTTTCTGTCGAACTGAGATTTTGGAATCGTTCGAAATACGGGACAACTCGATTCTTCGCGTAGATCGAAGTTTAGTTCGATACAGCTGTGCAAGACAACGTTCGATGCAAGGATTTCTCGGTTTCAGACCAAAGAAACGATTTTGACACGTTCAGGGTGAGCTCAGATTCCAGAATCGCTCGAAACTCGGGACATCTCGATTCTCTGTGTCGATCTACGTTTCGATCGATTCAGTTGTGCGAGACGACGTTCAATGCAGGAATTGACCTTTTTCCACAAAAATGCACGATTTTCACAATTTGTGTCGAGCCTAGATGCCAGAATCGCTCTGAACACGCAAAATCACGATTTTCGGGGTAGATCGAAGTGTTTCCGATACAGACGTGCGGGATGACTTTCAACGCACTAATTCTATGACTTTGGTCAAAATGAATAATTGTCTTACTCTGACGACGATCTGTAATGCAAGAATCGCTCGAAACTCGGGAGAACTTGATTCCCGGCGTAGATCAAAGTATCGATCGATTAAGTTGTGCAAGACGACGTTTAACGCAGGAATTGGTTTTTTTCCCCAAAAACGAACGATTTTCACACTTTCCTGTCAAGCCTAGATGCCAGAATCGCTCGAAATACGCAAAACCTCGATTCTTGTGTTGGATCGAAATTATCCCGATACAGTCGTGTACGACGACGTTGACCGCAAGAATAGCATGATTTCGGACTGAATGAATGATTGTGACACTCTTACGTCGGGCTGTGATGCCGGAATCGGTCGAAACTCGGGACGTATCCCTTCCCGGTGTAGATCGATGTTTCGATCGATTGAGTTGTGCAAGACGACGCTTTATGCAAGAATTAAGTTTTTTCAGAAAAATAAATGATTTGAACCTTTTCTGTCGAACCTAGATTCCAGAATGGCTCGGAAGCCCGAGCCTCAAATCCTGGGTCAGATCGAAGTTCCTCAAATACAGACGTGTAAGATAACGTTTAACGCGAGAATCCTACGATTTTTGACCGAATTAATGATTGTGACACCCCTACGTCGAGCATTAATACCAGAATCGCTCGAATCTCTGCAGAACTCGATTCCCGGCGTAGATCGAAGCACCGATAAATTGAGTTCTGCAAGACGACGTTTAATGCAAGAATTGGTTGTATTGAAAAATATATGATTTAGACACTTTCCTGTCGACTCTAGATGCCAGATTGCTCGAAACACGCAAAACTTCGATTTTCGGGGCAGATCGAAGTTTTTCCGATACTGCCGTGCAAGATGACTCTTAACGCAGTAATTCTATGAATTTAGACTAAATAAATGATGTTGACACTATTACGTCGAGCTGAGATACCAGAATCGCTCGAAACTCGGGACATCTCGATTCTCGGTGTAGATCGATGTTTTTATTGATTCAGTTGTGCGGAACGACGTTCAATGCAAAAATGAAGTTTCTTTTCAGAGAAATAAATGATTCCAAACGTTTCTGTCGAGCTGAGATTTTGGAATTGTTCGAAATACGGGACAACTCGATTCTTCGCGTAGATCGAAGTTTAGTTCGATACAGCTGTGCAAGACAACGTTTGATGCAAGAATTTCTCGGTTTCAGACAAATGAAACGATTTTGACACGTTCAGGGTGAGCTCAGATTCCAGAATCGCTCGAAACTCGGGACATCTCGATTCTCGGTGTCGATCTACGTTTCGATCGATTCAGTTGTGCGAGACGACGTTTAACGCAAGAATTAAGTTCTTTAACAAAAATTAATGATTTCTACACTTTTGTGGTAAACCTAGATGCCAGAATCGCTCGATAGACGAAGAACCTCGAATCCCGGGGTAGATCGAAGTTTTTCCGATACGGCCGTGTAGAACAACGTTCAACGCGAAAATTCTGAAATTTTAGACTGAATAAATGATAGTGACACTCTTATGCCGAGCTGTTATGCCAGGATCGCTCGAAACTCGGGACGTATCCCTTCCCGGTGTAGATCGATGTTTCGATCGATTGAGTTGTACAAGACGACGCTTTATGCAAGAATTAAGTTTTTTCAGAAAAATGAATGATTTGACCCTTTTTTGTCGAACATAGATTCCAGAATGGCTCGGAAGCCCAAGCCTGAAATCCTGGGCTAGATCGAAGTTCTTCAAATACAGACGTGTAAGACAACGTTTAACGCGAGAATCCTACGATTTTTGACTGAATGAATGATTGTGACACCCCTACGTCGAGCATTAATACCAGAATCGCTCGAATCTCTGCAGAACTCGATTCCCGGGGTAGATCGAAGTACCGATAAATTGAGTTCTGCAAGACGACGTTTAATGCAAGAATTGGTTGTATTGAAAAATATATGATTTCGACACTTTCCTGTCGACTCTAGATGCCAGAATTTTCGAAACACGCAAAACCTCGATTTTCGGGGCAGATCGAAGTTTTTCCGATACTGCCGTGCAAGATGACTCTCAACGCAGTAATTCTATGGATTAAGACTAAATGAATGATTTTGACACTCTAACGTCGAGCTGAGATGCCAGAATCGCTCGAAACTCGGGACATCTCGATTTTCGTTGTAGATCGATGTTTTTATCGATTCAGTTGTGAAAGACGAGGTTTAATAGAGAATTGAGTTTTTTCAGAAAAACGGATAATGTGACCCTTTTCTGTCAAGCATAAATGCCAGAAATGCGCGAACTATGAAAAACCTCAAATCCTGGGGTATAACGAAGTTTCTCCGATACAGCCGTGTAAGACGACGTTTAACGACCGAATTCTATGATTTTGAACTAAATCAACGATTGTGACACTCTCACGTTAAGCTGTGATTCCAGAATCGCTCGAAACTCGGGACATATCGATTCTCGATGTAGATCGATGTTTCGATCGATTCAGTTGTGCAAGACAACGTTTGATGCAAAAGATAAGTTTTTCCAGCAAAATGAATGAATTTGCACATTTCTGTCGAGCTGAGATGTCGGAATCGGTCGAAATACGGGACATCTTATTCCTCGGTGTAGACCGATTTTTCGTTCGATAGCGATGTGCAAGACGACGATTAACGCAAGAATTCTATGATTTTGGACCAGATGAATGATTTCGACACTCTAACGTCGAGCTGAGATGCCAGAATCGCTCGAAACTCGAGACATCTCGATTCTCGGTGTATATCGATGTTTTTATCGATTCAGTTGTGCGAAACGACGTTAAATGCAAAAATGAAGTTTCTTTCCAGAGAAATAAATGATTTCAAAGGTTTTTGTCGAACTGAGATTTCGGAATCGTTCGAAATACGGGACAACTCGATTCTTCGCGTAGATCGAAGTTTAGTTCGATACAGTTGTGCAAGACAACGTTCGATGCAAGAATTTCTCGGTTTCAGACCAAAGAAACAATTTTGACACGTTCAGGGTGAGCTCAGATTCCAGAATCGCTCGAAACTCGGGACATCTCGATTCTCTGTGTCGATCTACGTTTCGATCGATTCAGTTGTGCGAGACGACGTTCAATGCAGGAATTGACTTTTTTTCACAAAAATGCACGACTTTCACAATTTGTGTCGAGCCTAGATGCCAGAATCGCTCTGAACACGCAAAATCACGATTCTCGGGGTAGATAGAAGTGTTTCCGATACAGACGTGCGGGATGACTTTCAACGCACTAATTCTATGACTTTGGTCAAAATGAATAATTGTATTACTCTTACGACGATCTGTAATGCCAGAATCGCTCGAAACTCGGGAGAACTTGATTCCCGGCGTAGATCAAAGTATCGATCGATTAAGTTGTGCGAGACGACGTTTAGGGCAGGAATTGGTTTTTTTTCCCAAAAACGAACGATTTTCACACTTTCCTGTCAAGCCTAGATGCCAGAATCGCTCGAAATACGCAAAACCTCGATTCTTGTGTTGGATCGAAATTTTCCCGATACAGTCGTGTACGACGACGTTGACCGCAAGAATAGCATGATTTCGGACTGAATGAATGATTGTGACACTCTTACGTCGGGCTGTGATGCCAGAATCGCTCGAAACTCGGGACGTATCCCTTCCCGGTGTAGATCGATGTTTCGATCGATTGAGTTGTGCAAGACGACGCTTTATGCAAGAATTAAGTTTTTTCAGAAAAATGAATGATTTGAACCTTTTTTGTCGAACCTAGATTCCAGAAAGCCTCGGAAGCCCGAGCCTCAAATCCTGGGTCAGATCGAAGTTCCTCAAATACAGACGTGTAAGATAACGTTCAACGCGAGAATCCT
This sequence comes from Tromatobia lineatoria, assembly GCA_949699805.1. Classification (NCBI taxonomy): domain Eukaryota; kingdom Metazoa; phylum Arthropoda; class Insecta; order Hymenoptera; family Ichneumonidae; genus Tromatobia; species Tromatobia lineatoria. The sequence continues at coordinate 4,426,034 of OX453050.1, forward strand.
ACGATTTTTGACTGAATTAATGATTGTGACACCCCTACGTCGAGCATTAATACCAGAATCACTCGAATCTATGCAGAACTCGATTCCCGGCGTAGATCGAAGTACCGATAAATTGAGTTCTGCAAGACGACGTTTAACGCAAGAATTGGTTGTATTGAAAAATATATGATTTCGACACTTTCCTGTCGACTCTAGATGCCAGATTGCTCGAAACACGCAAAACCTCGATTTTCGGGGCAGATCGAAGTTTTTCCGATACTGCCGTGCAAGATGACTCTTAACGCAGTAATTCTATGAATTTAGACTAAATAAATGATGTTGACACTATTACGTCGAGCTGAGATACCAGAATCGCTCGAAACTCGGGACATCTCGATTCTCGGTGTGGATCGATGTTTTTATTGATTCAGTTGTGCGGAACGACGTTCAATGCAAAAATGAAGTTTCTTTTCAGAGAAATAAATGATTTCAAACGTTTCTGTCGAGCTGAGATTTTGGAATTGTTCGAAATACAGGACAATTCGATTCTTCGCGTAGATTGAAGTTTAGTTCGATACAGCTGTGCAAGACAACGTTCGATGCAAGAATTTCTCGGTTTCAGACAAATGAAACGATTTTGACACGTTAAGGGTGAGCTCAGATTCCAGAATCGCTCGAAACTCGGGACATCTCGATTCTCGGTGTCGATCTACGTTTCGATCGATTCAGTTGTGCGAGACGACGTTTAAGGCAAGAATTAAGTTCTTTAACAAAAATTAATGATTTCTACACTTTTCTGGTAAACCTAGATGCCAGAATCGCTCGACAGACGCAGAACCTCGAATCCCGGGGTAGATCGAAGTTTTTCCGATACGGCCGTGTAGAACAACGTTCAACGCGAAAATTCTGAAATTTAAGACTGAATAAATGATAGTGACACTCTTATGCCGAGCTGTTATGCCAGGATCGCTCGAAACTCGGGACATTTCGATTCTCGGTGTAGATCGATGTTTCGATAAATTCAGTTGTGCAAGACGACGTTCAATGCAGGAATTGACTTTTTTCCACAAAAATGCACGATTTTGACAATTTGTGTCGAGCCTAGATGCCAGAATCGCTCTGAACACGCAAAATCACGATTCTCGGGGTAGATCGAAGTTTTTCCGAATCAGACGTGCGGGATGACTTTTAACGCACTAATTCTATGACTTTGGTCAAAATGAATGACTGTATTACTTTTACGACGATCTGTAATGCCAGGATCGCTCGAAACTCGGGAGAACTTGATTCCCGGCGTAGATCAAAGTATTGATCGATTAAGTTGTGCGAGACGACGTTTAACGCAGGAATTGGTTTTTTTTCCCAAAAACAAACGATTTTCACACTTTCCTGTCGAGCCTAGATGCCAGAATCGCTCGAAATACGCAAAACCTCGATTCTTGTGTTGGATCGAAATTTTCCCGATACAGTCGTGTACGACGACGTTGACCGCGAGAATAGTATGATTTCGGACTGAATGAATAATTGTGACACTCTTACGTCGCGCTGTGATGCCGGAATCGCTCGAAACTCGGGACGTTTCCCTTCCCGGTGTAGATCGATGTTTCGATCGATTGAGTTATGCAAGACGACTCTTTATGCAAGAATTAAGTTTTTTTCAGAAAAATGAATGATTTGACCCTTTGTTGTCGAACATAGATTCCAGAATGGCTCGGAAGCCCATGCCTCAAATCCTGGGGTAGATCGAAGTCCCTCAAATACAGACGTGTCAGATAACGTTTAACGCGAGAATCCTACGATTTTTGACTGAATTAATGATTGTGACACCCCTACGTCGAGCATTAATACCAGATACGCTCGAAACTCTGCAGAACTCGATTCCCGGCGTAGATCGAAGTACCGATAAATTGAGTTCTGCAAGACGACGTTTAATGCAAGATCTGGTTGTATTCAAAAATATATGATTTCGACACTTTCCTGTCGACTCTAGATGCCAGAATTTTCGAAACACGCAAAACCTCGATTTTCGAGGCAGATCGAAGTTTTTCCGATACTGCCGTGCAAGATGACTCTCAACGCAGTAATTCTATGGATTAAGACTAAATGAATGATTTTGACACTCTAACGTCGAGCTGAGATGCCAGAATCGCTAGAAAATCGGGACATCTCGATTTTCGTTGTAGATCGATGTTTTTATCGATTCAGTTGTGAAAGACAAGGTTTAATAGAGAATTGAGTTTTTTCAGAAAAACGGATAATGTGACCCTTTTCTGTCAAGCATAAATGCCAGAAATGCGCGAACTATGCAAAACCTCAAATCCTGGGGTATAACGAAGTTTCTCCGATACAGCCGTGTAAGACGACGTTAAACGACCGAATTCTATGATTTTGAACTAAATCAACGATTGTGACACTCTCACGTTAAGCTGTGATTCCAGAATCGCTCGAAACTCGGGACATATCGATTCTCGATGTAGATCGATGTTTCGATCGATTCAGTTGTGCAAGACAACGTTTGATGCAAAAGATAAGTTTTTCCAGCAAAATGAATGAATTAACACATTTCTGTCGAGCTGAGATGTCGGAATCGGTCGAAATACGGGACATCTTATTCCTCGGTGTAGACCGATTTTTCGTTCGATAGCGATGTGCAAGACGACGATTAACGCAAGAATTCTATGATTTTGGACCAGATGAATGATTTCGACACTCTAACGTCGAGCTGAGATGCCAGAATCGCTCGAAACTCGAGACATCTCGCTTCTCGGTGTATATCGATGTTTTGATCGATTCAGTTGTGAAAGACGAGGTTTAATAGAGAATTGAGTCTTTTCAGAAAAACGGATAATGTGACCCTTTTCTGTCAAGCATAAATGCCAGAAATGCGCGAACTATGCAAAACCTCAAATCCTGGGGTATAACGAAGTTTCTCCGATACAGCTGTGTAAGACGACGTTTAACGACCGAATTCTATGATTTTAAACTAAATCAATGATTGTGACACTCTCACGTTAAGCTGTGATTCCAGAATCGCTCGAAACTCGGGACATATCGATTCTCGAAGTAGATCGATGTTTCGATCGATTCAGTTGTGCAAGACAACGTTTAATGCGAAAGATAATTTTTTCCAGCGAAATGAATGATTTTGCACATTTCTGTCGAGCTGAGATGTCGGAACCGGTCGAAATACAAAACATCTTATTCCTCGGTGTAGACCGATTTTTCGTTCGATAGCGATGTGCAAGACGACGATTAACGATAGAATTCTATGATTTTGGACAAGATGAATGATTTCGACACTCTAACGTCGAGCTGAGATGCCAGAATCGCTCGAAACTCGTGACGTCTCGATTCTCGGTGTATATCGATGTTTTGATCGATTCAGTGGTGCAAGCCAAGGTTCAATGCAAGGATTGAGTTGTTTCAGAAAAACGAATAGATTGACGCTTTTCTGTCGAGCATAAATGGCAGATATGCGCGAACTATGCAAAACCTCAAATCCCGGGATATACTCGAAGTTTCTCTGATACGGATGTGTAAGACCACGTTTAACGACAATATTCTATGATTTTGCACCAGATGAATGATTTCGACACTCTAACGTCGAGCTGAGATGCCAGAATCGCTCGAAACTCGGGACATCTCGATTCTCGGTGTAGATCGATGTTTTTATCGATTCAGTTGTGCGGAACGACGTTAAATGCAAAAATGAAGTTTCTTTCCAGAGAAATAAATGATTTCAAACGTTTCTGTCGAACTGAGATTTTGGAATCGTTCGAAATACGGGACAACTCGATTCTTCGCGTAGATCGAAGTTTAGTTCGATACAGCTGTGCAAGACAACGTTCGATGCAAGGATTTCTCGGTTTCAGACCAAAGAAACGATTTTGACACGTTCAGGGTGAGCTCAGATTCCAGAATCGCTCGAAACTCGGGACATCTCGATTCTCTGTGTCGATCTACGTTTCGATCGATTCAGTTGTGCGAGACGACGTTCAATGCAGGAATTGACCTTTTTCCACAAAAATGCACGATTTTCACAATTTGTGTCGAGCCTAGATGCCAGAATCGCTCTGAACACGCAAAATCACGATTTTCGGGGTAGATCGAAGTGTTTCCGATACAGACGTGCGGGATGACTTTCAACGCACTAATTCTATGACTTTGGTCAAAATGAATAATTGTCTTACTCTGACGACGATCTGTAATGCAAGAATCGCTCGAAACTCGGGAGAACTTGATTCCCGGCGTAGATCAAAGTATCGATCGATTAAGTTGTGCAAGACGACGTTTAACGCAGGAATTGGTTTTTTTCCCCAAAAACGAACGATTTTCACACTTTCCTGTCAAGCCTAGATGCCAGAATCGCTCGAAATACGCAAAACCTCGATTCTTGTGTTGGATCGAAATTATCCCGATACAGTCGTGTACGACGACGTTGACCGCAAGAATAGCATGATTTCGGACTGAATGAATGATTGTGACACTCTTACGTCGGGCTGTGATGCCGGAATCGGTCGAAACTCGGGACGTATCCCTTCCCGGTGTAGATCGATGTTTCGATCGATTGAGTTGTGCAAGACGACGCTTTATGCAAGAATTAAGTTTTTTCAGAAAAATAAATGATTTGAACCTTTTCTGTCGAACCTAGATTCCAGAATGGCTCGGAAGCCCGAGCCTCAAATCCTGGGTCAGATCGAAGTTCCTCAAATACAGACGTGTAAGATAACGTTTAACGCGAGAATCCTACGATTTTTGACCGAATTAATGATTGTGACACCCCTACGTCGAGCATTAATACCAGAATCGCTCGAATCTCTGCAGAACTCGATTCCCGGCGTAGATCGAAGCACCGATAAATTGAGTTCTGCAAGACGACGTTTAATGCAAGAATTGGTTGTATTGAAAAATATATGATTTAGACACTTTCCTGTCGACTCTAGATGCCAGATTGCTCGAAACACGCAAAACCTCGATTTTCGGGGCAGATCGAAGTTTTTCCGATACTGCCGTGCAAGATGACTCTTAACGCAGTAATTCTATGAATTTAGACTAAATAAATGATGTTGACACTATTACGTCGAGCTGAGATACCAGAATCGCTCGAAACTCGGGACATCTCGATTCTCGGTGTAGATCGATGTTTTTATTGATTCAGTTGTGCGGAACGACGTTCAATGCAAAAATGAAGTTTCTTTTCAGAGAAATAAATGATTCCAAACGTTTCTGTCGAGCTGAGATTTTGGAATTGTTCGAAATACGGGACAACTCGATTCTTCGCGTAGATCGAAGTTTAGTTCGATACAGCTGTGCAAGACAACGTTTGATGCAAGAATTTCTCGGTTTCAGACAAATGAAACGATTTTGACACGTTCAGGGTGAGCTCAGATTCCAGAATCGCTCGAAACTCGGGACATCTCGATTCTCGGTGTCGATCTACGTTTCGATCGATTCAGTTGTGCGAGACGACGTTTAACGCAAGAATTAAGTTCTTTAACAAAAATTAATGATTTCTACACTTTTGTGGTAAACCTAGATGCCAGAATCGCTCGATAGACGAAGAACCTCGAATCCCGGGGTAGATCGAAGTTTTTCCGATACGGCCGTGTAGAACAACGTTCAACGCGAAAATTCTGAAATTTTAGACTGAATAAATGATAGTGACACTCTTATGCCGAGCTGTTATGCCAGGATCGCTCGAAACTCGGGACGTATCCCTTCCCGGTGTAGATCGATGTTTCGATCGATTGAGTTGTACAAGACGACGCTTTATGCAAGAATTAAGTTTTTTCAGAAAAATGAATGATTTGACCCTTTTTTGTCGAACATAGATTCCAGAATGGCTCGGAAGCCCAAGCCTGAAATCCTGGGCTAGATCGAAGTTCTTCAAATACAGACGTGTAAGACAACGTTTAACGCGAGAATCCTACGATTTTTGACTGAATGAATGATTGTGACACCCCTACGTCGAGCATTAATACCAGAATCGCTCGAATCTCTGCAGAACTCGATTCCCGGGGTAGATCGAAGTACCGATAAATTGAGTTCTGCAAGACGACGTTTAATGCAAGAATTGGTTGTATTGAAAAATATATGATTTCGACACTTTCCTGTCGACTCTAGATGCCAGAATTTTCGAAACACGCAAAACCTCGATTTTCGGGGCAGATCGAAGTTTTTCCGATACTGCCGTGCAAGATGACTCTCAACGCAGTAATTCTATGGATTAAGACTAAATGAATGATTTTGACACTCTAACGTCGAGCTGAGATGCCAGAATCGCTCGAAACTCGGGACATCTCGATTTTCGTTGTAGATCGATGTTTTTATCGATTCAGTTGTGAAAGACGAGGTTTAATAGAGAATTGAGTTTTTTCAGAAAAACGGATAATGTGACCCTTTTCTGTCAAGCATAAATGCCAGAAATGCGCGAACTATGAAAAACCTCAAATCCTGGGGTATAACGAAGTTTCTCCGATACAGCCGTGTAAGACGACGTTTAACGACCGAATTCTATGATTTTGAACTAAATCAACGATTGTGACACTCTCACGTTAAGCTGTGATTCCAGAATCGCTCGAAACTCGGGACATATCGATTCTCGATGTAGATCGATGTTTCGATCGATTCAGTTGTGCAAGACAACGTTTGATGCAAAAGATAAGTTTTTCCAGCAAAATGAATGAATTTGCACATTTCTGTCGAGCTGAGATGTCGGAATCGGTCGAAATACGGGACATCTTATTCCTCGGTGTAGACCGATTTTTCGTTCGATAGCGATGTGCAAGACGACGATTAACGCAAGAATTCTATGATTTTGGACCAGATGAATGATTTCGACACTCTAACGTCGAGCTGAGATGCCAGAATCGCTCGAAACTCGAGACATCTCGATTCTCGGTGTATATCGATGTTTTGATCGATTCAGTTGTGAAAGACGAGGTTTAATAGAGAATTGAGTTTTTTCAGAAAAACGGATAATGTGACCCTTTTCTGTCAAGCATAAATGCCAGAAATGCGCGAACTATGCGAAACCTCAAATCCTGGGGTATAACGAAGTTTCTCCGATACAGCTGTGTAAGACGACGTTTAACGACCGAATTCTATGATTTTAAACTAAATCAATGATTGTGACACTTTCACGTTAAGCTGTGATTCCAGAATCGCTCGAAATTCGGGACATATCGATTCTCGAAGTAGATCGATGTTTCGATCGATTCAGTTGTGCAAGACAACGTTTGATGCGAAAGATAAGTTTTTCCAGCAAAATGAATGATTTTGCACATTTCTGTCGAGCTGAGATGTCGAAACCGGTCGAAATACGAAACATCTTATTCCTCGGTGTAGACCGATTTTTCGTTCGATAGCGATGTGCAAGACGACGATTAACGATAGAATTCTATGATTTTGGACCAGATGAATGATTTCGACACTCTAACGTCGAGCTGAGATGCCAGAATCGCTCGAAACTCGTGACGTCTCGATTCTCGGTGTATATCGATGTTTTGATCGATTCAGTGGTGCAAGCCAAGGTTCAATGCAAGGATTGAGTTGTTTCAGAAAAACGAATAGATTGACGCTTTTCTGACGAGGATAAATGGCAGATATGCGCGAACTATGCAAAACCTCAAATCCCGGGATATACTCGAAGTTTCTCTGATACGGATGTGTAAGACCACGTTCAACGACAATATTCTATGATTTTGCACCAGATGAATGATTTCGACACTCTAACGTCGAGCTGAGATGCCAGAATCGCTCGAAACTCGGGACATCTCGATTCTCGAAGTAGATCGATGTTTCGATCGATTCAGTTGTGCAAGACAACGTTTGATGCGAAAGATAAGTTTTTCCAGCAAAATGAATGATTTTGCACATTTCTGTCGAGCTGAGATGTCGGAACCGGTCGAAATACGAAACATTTTATTCCTCGGTGTAGACCGATTTTTCGTTCGATAGCGATGTGCAAGACGACGATTAACGATAGAATTCTATGATTTTGGACCAGATGAATGATTTCGACACTCTAACGTCGAGCTGAGATGCCAGAATCGCTCGAAACTCGTGACGTCTCGATTCTTGGTGTATATCGATGTTTTGATCGATTCAGTGGTGCAAGCCAAGGTTCAATGCAAGGATTGAGTTGTTTCAGAAAAACGAATAGATTGACGCTTTTCTGTCGAGCATAAATGGCAGATATGCGCGAACTATGCAAAACCTCAAATCCCGGGATATACTCGAAGTTTCTCTGATACGGATGTGTAAGACCACGTTCAACGACAATATTCTATGATTTTGCACCAGATGAATGATTTCGACACTCTAACGTCGAGCTGAGATGCCAGAATCGCTCAAAACTCGGGACATCTCGATTCTCGGTGTAGATCGATGTTTTTATCGATTCAGTTGTGCGGAACGACGTTAAATGCAAAAATGAAGTTTCTTTCCAGAGAAATAAATGATTTCAAAGGTTTCTGTCGAACTGAGATTTCGGAATCGTTCGAAATACGGGACAACTCGATTCTTCGCGTAGATCGAAGTTTAGTTCGATACAGCTGTGCAAGACAACGTTCGATGCAAGAATTTCTCGGTTTCAGACCAAAGAAACAATTTTGACACGTTCAGGGTGAGCTCAGATTCCAGAATCGCTCGAAACTCGGGACATCTCGATTCTCTGTGTCGATCTACGTTTCGATCGATTCAGTTGTGCGAGACGACGTTCAATGCAGGAATTGACCTTTTTCCACAAAAATGCACGATTTTCACAATTTGTGTCGAGCCTAGATGCCAGAATCGCTCTGAACACGCAAAATCACGATTTTCGGGGTAGATCGAAGTGTTTCCGATACAGACGTGCGGGATGACTTTCAACGCACTAATTCTATGACTTTGGTCAAAATGAATAATTGTCTTACTCTGACGACGATCTGTAATGCAAGAATCGCTCGAAACTCGGGAGAACTTGATTCCCGGCGTAGATCAAAGTATCGATCGATTAAGTTGTGCAAGACGACGTTTAACGCAGGAATTGGTTTTTTTCCCCAAAAACGAACGATTTTCACACTTTCCTGTCAAGCCTAGATGCCAGAATCGCTCGAAATACGCAAAACCTCGATTCTTGTGTTGGATCGAAATTATCCCGATACAGTCGTGTACGACGACGTTGACCGCAAGAATAGCATGATTTCGGACTGAATGAATGATTGTGACACTCTTACGTCGGGCTGTGATGCCGGAATCGGTCGAAACTCGGGACGTATCCCTTCCCGGTGTAGATCGATGTTTCGATCGATTGAGTTGTGCAAGACGACGCTTTATGCAAGAATTAAGTTTTTTCAGAAAAATAAATGATTTGAACCTTTTCTGTCGAACCTAGATTCCAGAATGGCTCGGAAGCCCGAGCCTCAAATCCTGGGTCAGATCGAAGTTCCTCAAATACAGACGTGTAAGATAACGTTTAACGCGAGAATCCTACGATTTTTGACCGAATTAATGATTGTGACACCCCTACGTCGAGCATTAATACCAGAATCGCTCGAATCTCTGCAGAACTCGATTCCCGGCGTAGATCGAAGCACCGATAAATTGAGTTCTGCAAGACGACGTTTAATGCAAGAATTGGTTGTATTGAAAAATATATGATTTAGACACTTTCCTGTCGACTCTAGATGCCAGATTGCTCGAAACACGCAAAACCTCGATTTTCGGGGCAGATCGAAGTTTTTCCGATACTGCCGTGCAAGATGACTCTTAACGCAGTAATTCTATGAATTTAGACTAAATAAATGATGTTGACACTATTACGTCGAGCTGAGATACCAGAATCGCTCGAAACTCGGGACATCTCGATTCTCGGTGTAGATCGATGTTTTTATTGATTCAGTTGTGCGGAACGACGTTCAATGCAAAAATGAAGTTTCTTTTCAGAGAAATAAATGATTCCAAACGTTTCTGTCGAGCTGAGATTTTGGAATTGTTCGAAATACGGGACAACTCGATTCTTCGCGTAGATCGAAGTTTAGTTCGATACAGCTGTGCAAGACAACGTTTGATGCAAGAATTTCTCGGTTTCAGACAAATGAAACGATTTTGACACGTTCAGGGTGAGCTCAGATTCCAGAATCGCTCGAAACTCGGGACATCTCGATTCTCGGTGTCGATCTACGTTTCGATCGATTCAGTTGTGCGAGACGACGTTTAACGCAAGAATTAAGTTCTTTAACAAAAATTAATGATTTCTACACTTTTGTGGTAAACCTAGATGCCAGAATCGCTCGATAGACGAAGAACCTCGAATCCCGGGGTAGATCGAAGTTTTTCCGATACGGCCGTGTAGAACAACGTTCAACGCGAAAATTCTGAAATTTTAGACTGAATAAATGATAGTGACACTCTTATGCCGAGCTGTTATGCCAGGATCGCTCGAAACTCGGGACATCTCGATTTTCGTTGTAGATCGATGTTTTTATCGATTCAGTTGTGAAAGACGAGGTTTAATAGAGAATTGAGTTTTTTCAGAAAAACGGATAATGTGACCCTTTTCTGTCAAGCATAAATGCCAGAAATGCGCGAACTATGAAAAACCTCAAATCCTGGGGTATAACGAAGTTTCTCCGATACAGCCGTGTAAGACGACGTTTAACGACCGAATTCTATGATTTTGAACTAAATCAACGATTGTGACACTCTCACGTTAAGCTGTGATTCCAGAATCGCTCGAAACTCGGGACATATCGATTCTCGATGTAGATCGATGTTTCGATCGATTCAGTTGTGCAAGACAACGTTTGATGCAAAAGATAAGTTTTTCCAGCAAAATGAATGAATTTGCACATTTCTGTCGAGCTGAGATGTCGGAATCGGTCGAAATACGGGACATCTTATTCCTCGGTGTAGACCGATTTTTCGTTCGATAGCGATGTGCAAGACGACGATTAACGCAAGAATTCTATGATTTTGGACCAGATGAATGATTTCGACACTCTAACGTCGAGCTGAGATGCCAGAATCGCTCGAAACTCGAGACATCTCGATTCTCGGTGTATATCGATGTTTTGATCGATTCAGTTGTGAAAGACGAGGTTTAATAGAGAATTGAGTTTTTTCAGAAAAACGGATAATGTAACCCTTTTCTGTCAAGCATAAATGCCAGAAATGCGCGAACTATGCGAAACCTCAAATCCTGGGGTATAACGAAGTTTCTCCGATACAGCCGTGTAAGACGACGTTTAACGACCGAATTCTATGATTTTGAACTAAATCAACGATTGTGACACTCTCACGTTAAGCTGTGATTCCAGAATCGCTCGAAACTCGGGACATCTCGATTCTCGGTGTAGATCGATGTTTTTATCGATTCAGTTGTGCGGAACGACGTTAAATGCAAAAATGAAGTTTCTTTCCAGAGAAATAAATGATTTCAAAGGTTTCTGTCGAACTGAGATTTCGGAATCGTTCGAAATACGGGACAACTCGATTCTTCGCGTAGATCGAAGTTTAGTTCGATACAGCTGTGCAAGACAACGTTCGATGCAAGAATTTCTCGGTTTCAGACCAAAGAAACAATTTTGACACGTTCAGGGTGAGCTCAGATTCCAGAATCGCTCGAAACTCGGGACATCTCGATTCTCTGTGTCGATCTACGTTTCGATCGATTCAGTTGTGCGAGACGACGTTCAATGCAGGAATTGACTTTTTTTCACAAAAATGCACGACTTTCACAATTTGTGTCGAGCCTAGATGCCAGAATCGCTCTGAACACGCAAAATCACGATTCTCGGGGTAGATAGAAGTGTTTCCGATACAGACGTGCGGGATGACTTTCAACGCACTAATTCTATGACTTTGGTCAAAATGAATAATTGTATTACTCTTACGACGATCTGTAATGCCAGAATCGCTCGAAACTCGGGAGAACTTGATTCCCGGCGTAGATCAAAGTATCGATCGATTAAGTTGTGCGAGACGACGTTTAGGGCAGGAATTGGTTTTTTTTTCGAAAAACGAACGATTTTCACACTTTCCTGTCAAGCCTAGATGCCAGAATCGCTCGAAATACGCAAAACCTCGATTCTTGTGTTGGATCGAAATTTTCCCGATACAGTCGTGTACGACGACGTTGACCGCAAGAATAGCATGATTTCGGACTGAATGAATGATTGTGACACTCTTACGTCGGGCTGTGATGCCGGAATCGCTCGAAACTCGGGACGTATCCCTTCCCGGTGTAGATCGATGTTTCGATCGATTGAGTTGTGCAAGACGACGCTTTATGCAAGAATTAAGTTTTTTCAGAAAAATGAATGATTTGAACCTTTTTTGTCGAACCTAGATTCCAGAAAGCCTCGGAAGCCCGAGCCTCAAATCCTGGGTCAGATCGAAGTTCCTCAAATACAGACGTGTAAGATAACGTTCAACGCGAGAATCCTACGATTTTTGACTGAATTAATGATTGTGACACCCCTACGTCGAGCATTAATACCAGAATCGCTTGAATCTATGCAGAACTCGATTCCCGGCGTAGATCGAAGTACCGATAAATTGAGTTCTGCAAGACGACGTTTAACGCAAGAATTGGTTGTATTGAAAAATATATGATTTCGACACTTTCCTGTCGACTCTAGATGCCAGAATTTTCGAAACACGCAAAACCTCGACTTTCGGGGCAGATCGAAGTTTTTCCGATACTGCCGTGCAAGATGACTCTCAACGCAGTAATTCTATGGATTAAGACTAAATGAATGATTTTGACACTCTAACGTCGAGCTGAGATGCCAGAATCGCTCGAAACTCGGGACATCTCGATTTTCGTTGTAGATCGATGTTTTTATCGATTCAGTTGTGAAAGACGAGGTTTAATAGAGAATTGAGTTTTTCCAGAAAAACGGATAATGTGACCCTTTTCTGTCAAGCATAAATGCCAGAAATGCGCGAACTATGCAAAACCTCAAATCCTGGGGTATAACGAAGTTTCTCCGATACAGCCGTGTAAGACGACGTTTAACGACCGAATTCTATGATTTTGAACTAAATCAACGATTGTGACACTCTCACGTTAAGCTGTGATTCCAGAATCGCTCGAAACTCGGGACATATCGATTCTCGATGTAGATCGATGTTTCGATCGATTCAGTTGTGCAAGACAACGTTTGATGCAAAAGATAAGTTTTTCCAGCAAAATGGATGAATTTGCACATTTCTGTCGAGCTGAGATGTCGGAATCGGTCGAAATACGGGACATCTTATTCCTCGGTGTAGACCGATTTTTCGTTCGATAGCGATGTGCAAGACGACGATTAACGCAAGAATTCTATGATTTTGGACCAGATGAATGATTTCGACACTCTAACGTCGAGCTGAGATGCCAGAATCGCTCGAAACTCGGGACATATCGATTCTCGAAGTAGATCGATGTTTCGATCGATTCAGTTGTGCAAGACAACGTTTGATGCGAAAGATAAGTTTTTCCAGCAAAATGAATGATTTTGCACATTTCTGTCGAGCTGAGATGTCGGAACCGGTCGAAATACGAAACATTTTATTCCTCGGTGTAGACCGATTTTTCGTTCGATAGCGATGTGCAAGACGACGATTAACGATAGAATTCTATGATTTTGGACCAGATGAATGATTTCGACACTCTAACGTCGAGCTGAGATGCCAGAATCGCTCGAAACTCGTGACGTCTCGATTCTTGGTGTATATCGATGTTTTGATCGATTCAGTGGTGCAAGCCAAGGTTCAATGCAAGGATTGAGTTGTTTCAGAAAAACGAATAGATTGACGCTTTTCTGTCGAGCATAAATGGCAGATATGCGCGAACTATGCAAAACCTCAAATCCCGGGATATACTCGAAGTTTCTCTGATACGGATGTGTAAGACCACGTTCAACGACAATATTCTATGATTTTGCACCAGATGAATGATTTCGACACTCTAACGTCGAGCTGAGATGCCAGAATCGCTCAAAACTCGGGACATCTCGATTCTCGGTGTAGATCGATGTTTTTATCGATTCAGTTGTGCGGAACGACGTTAAATGCAAAAATGAAGTTTCTTTCCAGAGAAATAAATGATTTCAAAGGTTTCTGTCGAACTGAGATTTCGGAATCGTTCGAAATACGGGACAACTCGATTCTTCGCGTAGATCGAAGTTTAGTTCGATACAGCTGTGCAAGACAACGTTCGATGCAAGAATTTCTCGGTTTCAGACCAAAGAAACAATTTTGACACGTTCAGGGTGAGCTCAGATTCCAGAATCGCTCGAAACTCGGGACATCTCGATTCTCTGTGTCGATCTACGTTTCGATCGATTCAGTTGTGCGAGACGACGTTCAATGCAGGAATTGACTTTTTTTCACAAAAATGCACGACTTTCACAATTTGTGTCGAGCCTAGATGCCAGAATCGCTCTGAACACGCAAAATCACGATTCTCGGGGTAGATAGAAGTGTTTCCGATACAGACGTGCGGGATGACTTTCAACGCACTAATTCTATGACTTTGGTCAAAATGAATAATTGTATTACTCTTACGACGATCTGTAATGCCAGAATCGCTCAAAACTCGGGAGAACTTGATTCCCGGCGTAGATCAAAGTATCGATCGATTAAGTTGTGCGAGACGACGTTTAGGGCAGGAATTGGTTTTTTTTTCGAAAAACGAACGATTTTCACACTTTCCTGTCAAGCCTAGATGCCAGAATCGCTCGAAATACGCAAAACCTCGATTCTTGTGTTGGATCGAAATTATCCCGATACAGTCGTGTACGACGACGTTGACCGCAAGAATAGCATGATTTCGGACTGAATGAATGATTGTGACACTCTTACGTCGGGCTGTGATGCCGGAATCGCTCGAAACTCGGGACGTATCCCTTCCCGGTGTAGATCGATGTTTCGATCGATTGAGTTGTGCAAGACGACGCTTTATGCAAGAATTAAGTTTTTTCAGAAAAATGAATGATTTGAACCTTTTTTGTCGAACCTAGATTCCAGAATGGCTCGGAAGCCCGAGCCTCAAATCCTGGGTCAGATCGAAGTTCCTCAAATACAGACGTGTAAGATAACGTTTAACGCGAGAATCCTACGATTTTTGACCGAATTAATGATTGTGACACCCCTACGTCGAGCATTAATACCAGAATCGCTCGAATCTCTGCAGAACTCGATTCCCGGCGTAGATCGAAGTACCGATAAATTGAGTTCTGCAAGACGACGTTTAATGCAAGAATTGGTTGTATTGAAAAATATATGATTTCGACACTTTCCTGTCGACTCTAGATGCCAGATTGCTCGAAACACGCAAAACCTCGATTTTCGGGGCAGATCGAAGTTTTTCCGATACTGCCGTGCAAGATGACTCTTAACGCAGTAATTCTATGAATTTAGACTAAATAAATGATGTTGACACTATTACGTCAAGCTGAGATACCAGAATCGCTCGAAACTCGGGACATCTCGATTCTCGGTGTAGATCGATGTTTTTATTGATTCAGTTGTGCGGAACGACGTTCAATGCAAAAATGAAGTTTTTTTTCAGAGAAATAAATGATTTCAAACGTTTCTGTCGAGCTGAGATTTTGGAATCGTTCGAAATACGGGACAACGCGATTCTTCGCGTAGATCGAAGTTTAGTTCGATACAGCTGTGCAAGACAACGTTCGATGCAAGAATTTCTCGGTTTCAGACCAAAGAAACGATTTTGACACGTTCAGGGTGAGCTCAGATTCCAGAATCGCTCGAAACTCGGGACATCTCGATTCTCTGTGTCGATCTACGTTTCGATCGATTGAGTTGTGCGAGACGACGTTTAACGCAAGAAATAAGTTCTTTAACAAAAATTAACGATTTCTACACTTTTCTGGTAAACCTAGATGCCAGAATCGCTCGACAGACGCAAAACCTCGAATCCCGGGGTAGATCGATGTTTTTCCGATACGGCCGTGTAGAACAACGTTCAACGCGAAAATTCTGAAATTTTAGACTGAATAAATGATAGTGACACTCTTATGCCGAGCTGTTATGCCAGGATCGCTCGAAACTCGGGACGTATCCCTTCCCGGTGTAGATCGATGTTTCGATCGATTGAGTTGTACGAGACGACGCTTTATGCAAGAATTAAGTTTTTTCAGAAAAATGAATGATTTGACCCTTTTTTGTCGAACATAGATTCCAGAATGGCTCGGAAGCCCAAGCCTGAAATCCTGGGGTAGATCGAAGTTCTTTAAATACAGACGTGTAAGACAACGTTTAACGCGAGAATCCTACGATTTTTGACTGAATGAATGATTGTGACACCCCTACGTCGAGCATTAATACCAGAATCGCTCGAATCTCTGCAGAACTCGATTCCCGGCGTAGATCGAAGTACCGATAAATTGAGTTCTGCAAGACGACGTTTTATGCAAGAATTGGTTGTATTGAAAAATATATGATTTCGATACTTTCCTGTCGACTCTAGATGCCAGAATGCTCGAAACACGCGAAACCTCGATTTTCGGGGCAGATCGAAGTTTTTCCGATACTGCCGTGCAAGATGACTCTCAACGCAGTAATTCTATGAATTTAGACTAAATGAATGATTTCGACACTCTAACGTCGAGCTGAGATGCCAGAATCGCTCGAAACTCGGGACATTTCGATTCTCGGTGTAGATCGATGTTTTTATCGATTCAGTTTTGCGGAACGACGTTCAATGCAAAAATGAAGTTTCTTTCTAGAGAAATAAATGATTTCAAACGTTTCTGTCGAGCTGAGATTTTGGAATCGTTCGAAATACGGGACAACTCGATTCTTCGCGTAGATCGAAGTTTAGTTCGATACAGCTGTGCAAGACAACGTTCGATGCAAAAATTTCTCGGTTTCAGATAAAAAAAACGATTTTGACACGGTCAGGGTGAGCTCAGATTCCAGAATCGCTCGAAACTCGGGACATCTCGATTCTCGGTGTCGATCTACGTTTCGATCGATTCAGTTGTGCGAGACGACGTTTAACGCAAGAATTAAGTTCTTTAACAAAAATAAATGATTTCTACACTTTTCTGGTAAACCTAGATGCCAGAATCGCTCGACAGACGCAGAACCTCGAATCCCGGGGTAGATCGAAGTTTTTCCGATACGGCCGTGTAGAACAACGTTCAACGCGAAAATTCTGAAATTTTAGACTGAATAAATGATAGTGACACTCTTATGCCGAGCTGTTATGCCAGGATCGCTCGAAACTCGGGACATTTCGATTCTCGGTGTAGATCGATGTTTCGATAAATTCAGTTGTGCAAGACGACGTTCAATGCAGGAATTGACTTTTTTCCACAAAAATGCACGATTTTGACAATTTGTGTCGAGCCTAGATGCCAGAATCGCTCTAAACACGCAAAATCACGATTCTCGGGGTAGATCGAAGTTTTTCCGAATCAGACGTGCGGGATGACTTTCAACGCACTAATTCTATGACTTTGGTCAAAATGAATGACTGTATTACTTTTACGACGATCTGTAATGCCAGGATCGCTCGAAACTCGGGAGAACTTGATTCCCGGCGTAGATCAAAGTATTGATCGATTAAGTTGTGCGAGACGACGTTTAACGCCGGAATTGGATTTTTTTCCCAAAAACGAACGATTTTAACACTTTTCTGTCGAGCCTAGATGCCAGAATCGCTCGAAATACGCAAAACCTCGATTCTTGTGTTGGATCGAAATTTTCCCGATACAGTCGTGTACGACGAGGTTGACCGCAAGAATAGTATGATTTCGGACTGAATGAATACTTGTGAAACTCTCACGTCGGGCTGTGATGCCGGAATCACTCGAAACTCGGGACATCTCGATTTTCGTTGTAGATCGATGTTTTTATCGATTCAGTTGTGAAAGACGAGGTTTAATAGAGAATTGAGTTTTTTCAGAAAAACGGATACTGTGACCCTTTTCTGTCAAGCATAAATGCCAGAAATGCGCGAACTATGCAAAACCTCAAATCCTCGGGTATAACGAAGTTTCTCCGATACAGCCGTGTAAGACGACGTTTAACGACCGAATTCTATGATTTTGAACTAAATCAACGATTGTGACACTCTCACGTTAAGCTGTGATTCCAGAATCGCTCGAAACTCGGGACATATCGATTCTCGATGTAGATCGATGTTTCGATCGATTCAGTTGTGCAAGACAACGTTTGATGCAAAAGATAAGTTTTTCCAGCAAAATGAATGAATTTGCACATTTCTGTCGAGCTGAGATGTCGGAATCGGTCGAAATACGGGACATCTTATTCCTCGGTGTAGACCGATTTTTCGTTCGATAGCGATGTGCAAGACGACGATCAACGCAAGAATTCTATGATTTTGGACCAGATGAATGATTTCGACACTCTAACGTCGAGCTGAGATGCCAGAATCGCTCGAAACTCGGGACATCTCGATTCTCGGTGTAGATCGATGGTTTTATCGATTCAGTTGTGCGGAACGACGTTAAATGGTAAAATGAAGTTCTTTCCAGAGAAATAAATGATTTCAAACGTTTCTGTCGAACTGAGATTTTGGAATCGTTCGAAATACGGGACAACTCGATTCTTCGCGTAGATCGAAGTTTAGTTCGATACAGCTGTGCAAGACAACCTTCGATGCAAGAATTTCTCGGTTTCAGATAAAAAAAACGATTTTGACACGTTCAGGGTGAGCTCAGATTCCAGAATCGCTCGAAACTCGGGACATCTCGATTCTCGGTGTCGATCTACGTTTCGATCGATTCAGTTGTGCGAGACGAGTTTCAATGCAGGAATTGACTTTTTTTTCCCAAAAACGAACGATTTTCACACTTTCCTGTCGAGCCTAGATGCCAGAATCGCTCGAAATACGCAAAACCTCGATTCTTGTGTTGGATCGAAATTTTCCCGATACAGGCGTGTACGACGACGTTGACCGCAAGAATAGCATGATTTCGGACTGAATGAATGATTGTGACACTCTTACGTCGGGCTGTGATGCCGGAATCGCTCGAAACTCGGGACGTATCCCTTCCCGGTGTGGATCGATGTTTCGATCGATTGAGTTGTGCAAGACGACGCTTTATGCAAGAATTAAGTTTTTTCAGAAAAATGAATGATTTGAACCTTTTTTGTCGAACCTAGATTCCAGAAAGCCTCGGAAGCCCGAGCCTCAAATCCTGGGTCAGATCGAAGTTCCTCAAATACAGACGTGTAAGATAACGTTCAACGCGAGAATCCTACGATTTTTGACTGAATTAATGATTGTGACACCCCTACGTCGAGCATTAATACCAGAATCGCTCGAATCTATGCAGAACTCGATTCCCGGCGTAAATCGAAGTACCGATAAATTGAGTTCTGCAAGACGACGTTTAACGCAAGAATTGGTTGTATTGAAAAATATATGATTTCGACACTTTCCTGTCGACTCTAGATGCCGGATTGCTCGAAACACGCAAAACCTCGATTTTCGGGGCAGATCGAAGTTTTTCCGATACTGCCGTGCAAGATGACTCTTAACGCAGTAATTCTATGAATTTAGACTAAATAAATGATGTTGACACTATTACGTCGAGCTGAGATACCAGAATCACTCGAAACTCGGGACATCTCGATTCTCGGTGTAGATCGATGTTTTTATTGATTCAGTTGTGCGGAACGACGTTCAATGCAAAAATGAAGTTTCTTTTCAGAGAAATAAATGATTTCAAACGTTTCCGTCGAGCTGAGATTTTGGAATCGTTCGAAATACGGGACAACTCGATTCTTCGCGTAGATCGAAGTTTAGTTCGATACAGCTGTGCAAGACAACGTTCGATGCAAGAATTTCTCGGTTTCAGACAAATGAAACGATTTTGACACGTTCAGGGTGAGCTCAGATTCCAGAATCGCTCGAAACTCGGGACATCTCGATTCTCGGTGTCGATCTACGTTTCGATCAATTCAGTTGTGCGAGACGACGTTTAACGCAAGAATTAAGTTCTTTAACAAAAATTAATGATTTCTACACTTTTCTGGTAAACCTAGATGCCAGAATCGCTCGACAGACGAAGAACCTCGAATCCCGGGGTAGATCGATGTTTTTCCGATACGGCCGTGTAGAACAACGTTCAACGCGAAAATTCTGAAATTTTAGACTGAATAAATGATAGTGACACTCTTATGCCGAGCTGTTATGCCAGGATCGCTCGAAACTCGGGACGTATCCCTTCCCGGTGTAGATCAATGTTTCGATCGATTGAGTTGTACGAGACGACGCTTTATGCAAGAATTAAGTTTTTTCAGAAAAATGAATGATTTGACCCTTTTTTGTCGAACATAGATTCCAGAATGGCTCGGAAGCCCAAGCCTAAAATCCTGGGGTAGATCGAAGTTCTTTAAATACAGACGTGTAAGACAACGTTTAACGCGAGAATCCTACGATTTTTGACTGAATGAATGATTGTGACACCCCTACGTCGAGCATTAATACCAGAATCGCTCGAATCTCTGCAGAACTCGATTCCCGGCGTAGATCGAAGTACCGATAAATTGAGTTCTGCAAGACGACGTTTTATGCAAGAATTGGTTGTATTGAAAAATATATGATTTCGATACTTTCCTGTCGACTCTAGATGCCAGAATGCTCGAAACACGCGAAACCTCGATTTTCGGGGCAGATCGAAGTTTTTCCGATACTGCCGTGCAAGATGACTCTCAACGCAGTAATTCTATGAATTTAGACTAAATGAATGATTTCGACACTCTAACGTCGAGCTGAGATGCCAGAATCGCTCGAAACTCGGGACATTTCGATTCTCGGTGTAGATCGATGTTTTTATCGATTCAGTTTTGCGGAACGACGTTCAATGCAAAAATGAAGTTTCTTTCTAGAGAAATAAATGATTTCAAACGTTTCTGTCGAGCTGAGATTTTGGAATCGTTCGAAATACGGGACAACTCGATTCTTCGCGTAGATCGAAGTTTAGTTCGATACAGCTGTGCAAGACAACGTTCGATGCAAAAATTTCTCGGTTTCAGATAAAAAAAACGATTTTGACACGGTCAGGGTGAGCTCAGATTCCAGAATCGCTCGAAACTCGGGACATCTCGATTCTCGGTGTCGATCTACGTTTCGATCGATTCAGTTGTGCGAGACGACGTTTAACGCAAGAATTAAGTTCTTTAACAAAAATAAATGATTTCTACACTTTTCTGGTAAACCTAGATGCCAGAATCGCTCGACAGACGCAGAACCTCGAATCCCGGGGTAGATCGAAGTTTTTCCGATACGGCCGTGTAGAACAACGTTCAACGCGAAAATTCTGAAATTTTAGACTGAATAAATGATAGTGACACTCTTATGCCGAGCTGTTATGCCAGGATCGCTCGAAACTCGGGACATTTCGATTCTCGGTGTAGATCGATGTTTCGATAAATTCAGTTGTGCAAGACGACGTTCAATGCAGGAATTGACTTTTTTCCACAAAAATGCACGATTTTGACAATTTGTGTCGAGCCTAGATGCCAGAATCGCTCTAAACACGCAAAATCACGATTCTCGGGGTAGATCGAAGTTTTTCCGAATCAGACGTGCGGGATGACTTTCAACGCACTAATTCTATGACTTTGGTCAAAATGAATGACTGTATTACTTTTACGACGATCTGTAATGCCAGGATCGCTCGAAACTCGGGAGAACTTGATTCCCGGCGTAGATCAAAGTATTGATCGATTAAGTTGTGCGAGACGACGTTTAACGCCGGAATTGGATTTTTTTCCCAAAAACGAACGATTTTAACACTTTTCTGTCGAGCCTAGATGCCAGAATCGCTCGAAATACGCAAAACCTCGATTCTTGTGTTGGATCGAAATTTTCCCGATACAGTCGTGTACGACGACGTTGACCGCGAGAATAGTATGATTTCGGACTGAATGAATAATTGTGACACTCTTACGTCGCGCTGTGATGCCGGAATCGCTCGAAACTCGGGACGTATCTCTTCCCGGTGTAGATCGATGTTTCGATCGATTGAGTTATGCAAGACGACGCTTTATGCAAGAATTAAGTTTTTTCAGAAAAATGAATGATTTGAACCTTTTTTGTCGAACCTAGATTCCAGAATGGCTCGAAAGCCCGAGCCTCAAATCCTGGGTCAGATCGAAGTTCCTTAAATACAGACGTGTAAGATAACGTTTAACGCGAGAATCCTACGATTTTTGACTGAATGAATGATTGTGACACCCCTACGTAGAGCATTAATACCAGAATCGCTCGAATCTCTGCAGAACTCGATTCCCGGCGTAGATCGAAGTACCGATAAATTGAGTTCTGCAAGACGACGTTTAATGCAAGAATTGGTTGTATTGAAAAATATATGATTTCGACACTTTCCTGTCGACTCTAGATGCCAGATTGCTCGAAACACGCAAAACCTCGATTTTCGGGGCAGATCGAAGTTTTTCCGATACTGCCGTGCAAGATGACTCTCAACGCAGTAATTCTATGGATTAAGACTAAATGAATGATTTTGACACTCTAACGTCGAGCTGAGATGCCAGAATCGCTCGAAACTCGAGACATCTCGATTCTCGGTGTATATCGATGTTTTGATCGATTCAGTTGTGAAAGACGAGGTTTAATAGAGAATTGAGTTTTTTCAGAAAAACGGATAATGTGACCCTTTTCTGTCAAGCATAAATGCCAGAAATGCGCGAACTATGCAAAACCTCAAATCCTGGGGTAGAACGAAGTTTCTCCGATACAGCCGTGTAAGACGACGTTTAACGACCGAATTCTATGATTTTAAACTAAATCAATGATTGTGACACTCTCACGTTAAGCTGTGATTCCAGAATCGCTCGAAACTCGGGACATATCGATTCTCGAAGTAGATCGATGTTTCGATCGATTCAGTTGTGCAAGACAACGTTTGATGCGAAAGATAAGTTTTTCCAGCAAAATGAATGATTTTGCACATTTCTGTCGAGCTGAGATGTCGGAACCGGTCGAAATACGAAACATCTTATTCCTCGGTGTAGACCGATTTTTCGTTCGATAGCGATGTGCAAGACGACGATTAACGATAGAATTCTATGATTTTGGACCAGATGAATGATTTCGACACTCTAACGTCGAGCTGAGATGCCAGAATCGCTCGAAACTCGTGACGTCTCGATTCTCGGTGTATATCGATGTTTTGATCGATTCAGTGGTGCAAGCCAAGGTTCAATGCAAGGATTGAGTTGTTTCAGAAAAACGAATAGATTGACGCTTTTCTGTCGAGCATAAATGGCAGATATGCGCGAACTATGCAAAACCTCAAATCCCGGGATATACTCGAAGTTTCTCTGATACGGATGTGTAAGACCACGTTCAACGACAATATTCTATGATTTTGCACCAGATGAATGATTTCGACACTCTAACGTCGAGCTGAGATGCCAGAATCGCTCGAAACTCGGGACATCTCGATTCTCGGTGTAGATCGATGTTTTTATCGATTCAGTTGTGCGGAACGACGTTAAATGCAAAAATGAAGTTTCTTTCCAGAGAAATATATGATTTCAAAGGTTTCTGTCGAACTGAGATTTCGGAATCGTTCGAAATACGGGACAACTCGATTCTTCGCGTAGATCGAAGTTTAGTTCGATACAGCTGTGCAAGACAACGTTCGATGCAAGAATTTCTCGGTTTCAGACCAAAGAAACAATTTTGACACGTTCAGAGTGAGCTCAGATTCCAGAATCGCTCGAAACTCGGGACATCTCGATTCTCTGTGTCGATCTACGTTTCGATCGATTCAGTTGTGCGAGACGACGTTCAATGCAGGAATTGACTTTTTTTCACAAAAATGCACGATTTTCACAATTTGTGTCGAGCCTAGATGCCAGAATCGCTCTGAACACGCAAAATCACGATTCTCGGGGTAGATGGAAGTGTTTCCGTTACAGACGTGCGGGATGACTTTCAACGCACTAATTCTATGACTTTGGTCAAAATGAATAATTGTATTACTCTTACGACGATCTGTAATGCCAGAATCGCTCAAAACTCGGGAGAACTTGATTCCCGGCGTAGATCAAAGTATCGATCGATTAAGTTGTGCGAGACGACGTTTAGGGCAGGAATTGGTTTTTTTTCCCAAAAACGAACGATTTTCACACTTTCCTGTCAAGCCTAGATGCCAGAATCGCTCGAAATACGCAAAACCTCGATTCTTGTGTTGGATCGAAATTTTCCCGATACAGTCGTGTACGACGACGTTGACCGCAAGAATAGCATGATTTCGGACTGAATGAATGATTGTGACACTCTTACGTCGGGCTGTGATGCCGGAATCGCTCGAAACTCGGGACGTATCCCTTCCCGGTGTAGATCGATGTTTCGATCGATTGAGTTGTGCAAGACGACGCTTTATGCAAGAATTAAGTTTTTTCAGAAAAATGAATGATTTGAACCTTTTTTGTCGAACCTAGATTCCAGAAAGCCTCGGAAGCCCGAGCCTCAAATCCTGGGTCAGATCGAAGTTCCTCAAATACAGACGTGTAAGATAACGTTCAACGCGAGAATCCTACGATTTTTGACTGAATTAATGATTGTGACACCCCTACGTCGAGCATTAATACCAGAATCGCTCGAATCTATGCAGAACTCGATTCCCGGCGTAAATCGAAGTACCGATAAATTGAGTTCTGCAAGACGACGTTTAACGCAAGAATTGGTTGTATTGAAAAATATATGATTTCGACACTTTCCTGTCGACTCTAGATGCCGGATTGCTCGAAACACGCAAAACCTCGATTTTCGGGGCAGATCGAAGTTTTTCCGATACTGCCGTGCAAGATGACTCTTAACGCAGTAATTCTATGAATTTAGACTAAATAAATGATGTTGACACTATTACGTCGAGCTGAGATACCAGAATCACTCGAAACTCGGGACATCTCGATTCTCGGTGTAGATCGATGTTTTTATTGATTCAGTTGTGCGGAACGACGTTCAATGCAAAAATGAAGTTTCTTTTCAGAGAAATAAATGATTTCAAACGTTTCTGTCGAGCTGAGATTTTGGAATTGTTCGAAATACGGGACAATTCGATTCTTCGCGTAGATTGAAGTTTAGTTCGATACAGCTGTGCAAGACAACGTTCGATGCAAGAATTTCTCGGTTTCAGACAAATGAAACGATTTTGACACGTTAAGGGTGAGCTCAGATTCCAGAATCGCTCGAAACTCGGGACATCTCGATTCTCGGTGTCGATCTACGTTTCGATCGATTCAGTTGTGCGAGACGACGTTTAAGGCAAGAATTAAGTTCTTTAACAAAAATTAATGATTTCTACACTTTTCTGGTAAACCTAGATGCCAGAATCGCTCGACAGACGCAGAACCTCGAATCCCGGGGTAGATCGAAGTTTTTCCGATACGGCCGTGTAGAACAACGTTCAACGCGAAAATTCTGGAATTTTAGACTGAATAAATGATAGTGACACTCTTATGCGGAGCTGTTATGCCAGGATCGCTCGAAACTCGGGACATTTCGATTCTCGGTGTAGATCGATGTTTCGATAAATTCAGTTGTGCAAGACGACGTTCAATGCAGGAATTGACTTTTTTCCACAAAAATGCACGATTTTGACAATTTGTGTCGAGCCTAGATGCCAGAATCGCTCTGAACACGCAAAATCACGATTCTCGGGGTAGATCGAAGTTTTTCCGAAACAGACGTGCGGGATGACTTTCAACGCACTAATTCTATGACTTTGGTCAAAATGAATGACTGTATTACTTTTACGACGATCTGTAATGCCGGGATCGCTCGAAACTCGGGAGAACTTGATTCCCGGCGTAGATCAAAGTATTGATCGATTAAGTTGTGCGAGACGACGTTTAACGCAGGAATTGGTTTTTTTGCCCAAAAACGAACGATTTTCACACTTTCCTGTCGAGCCTAGATGCCAGAATCGCTCGAAATACGCAAAACCTCGATTCTTGTGTTGGATCGAAATTTTCCCGATACAGTCGTGTACGACGACGTTGACCGCGAGAATAGTATGATTTCGGACTGAATGAATAATTGTGACACTCTTACGTCGCGCTGTGATGCCGGAATCGCTCGAAACTCGGGACGTATCCCTTCCCGGTGTAGATCGATGTTTCGATCGATTGAGTTATGCAAGACGACTCTTTATGCAAGAATTAAGTTTTTTTCAGAAAAATGAATGATTTGACCCTTTGTTGTCGAACATAGATTCCAGAATGGCTCGGAAGCCCAAGCCTCAAATCCTGGGGTAGATCGAAGTCCCTCAAATACAGACGTGTCAGATAACGTTTAACGCGAGAATCCTACGATTTTTGACTGAATTAATGATTGTGACACCCTTACGTCGAGCATTAATACCAGATACGCTCGAAACTCTGCAGAACTCGATTCCCGGCGTAGATCGAAGTACCGATAAATTGAGTTCTGCAAGACGACGTTTAATGCAAGAATTGGTTGTATTAAAAAATATATGATTTCGACACTTTCCTGTCGACTCTAGATGCCAGAATTTTCGAAACACGCAAAACCTCGATTTTCGGGGCAGATCGAAGTTTTTCCGATACTGCCGTGCAAGATGACTCTCAACGCAGTAATTCTATGGATTAAGACTAAATGAATGATTTTGACACTCTAACGTCGAGCTGAGATGCCAGAATCGCTCGAAACTCGGGACATCTCGATTTTCGTTGTAGATCGATGTTTTTATCGATTCAGTTGTGAAAGACGAGGTTCAATAGAGAATTGAGTTTTTTCAGGAAAACGGATAATGTGACCCTTTTCTGTCAAGCATAAATGCCAGAAATGCGCGAACTATGCAAAACCTCAAATCCTGGGGTATAACGAAGTTTCTCCGATACAGCCGTGTAAGACGACGTTTAACGACCGAATTCTATGATTTTGAACTAAATCAACGATTGTGACACTCTCACGTTAAGCTGTGATTCCAGAATCGCTCGAAACTCGGGACATATCGATTCTCGATGTAGATCGATGTTTCGATCGATTCAGTTGTGCAAGACAACGTTTGATGCAAAAGATAAGTTTTTCCAGCAAAATGAATGAATTAACACATTTCTGTCGAGCTGAGATGTCGGAATCGGTCGAAATACGGGACATCTTATTCCTCGGTGTAGACCGATTTTTCGTTCGATAGCGATGTGCAAGACGACGATTAACGGAAGAATTCTATGATTTTGGACCAGATGAATGATTTCGACACTCTAACGTCGAGCTGAGATGCCAGAATCGCTCGAAACTCGAGACATCTCGCTTCTCGGTGTATATCGATGTTTTGATCGATTCAGTTGTGAAAGACGAGGTTTAATAGAGAATTGAGTCTATTCAGAAAAACGGATAATGTGACCCTTTTCTGTCAAGCATAAATGCCAGAAATGCGCGAACTATGCAAAACCTCAAATCCTGGGGTATAACGAAGTTTCTCCGATACAGCCGTGTAAGACGACGTTTAACGACCGAATTCTATGATTTTAAACTAAATTAATGATTGTGACACTCTCACGTTAAGCTGTGATTCCAGAATCGCTCGAAACTCGGGACATATCGATTCTCGAAGTAGATCGATGTTTCGATCGATTCAGTTGTGCAAGACAACGTTTAATGCGAAAGATAATTTTTTCCAGCGAAATGAATGATTTTGCACATTTCTGTCGAGCTGAGGTGTCGGAACCGGTCGAAATACGAAACATCTTATTCCTCGGTGTAGACCGATTTTTCGTTCGATAGCGATGTGCAAGACGACGATTAACGATAGAATTCTATGATTTTGGACCAGATGAATGATTTCGACACTCTAACGTCGAGCTGAGATGCCAGAATCGCTCGAAACTCGTGACGTCTCGATTCTCGGTGTATATCGATGTTTTGATCGATTCAGTGGTGCAAGCCAAGGTTCAATGCAAGGATTGAGTTGTTTCAGAAAAACGAATAGATTGACGCTTTTCTGTCGAGCATAAATGGCAGATATGCGCGAACTATGCAAAACCTCAAATCCCGGGATATACTCGAAGTTTCTCTGATACGGATGTGTAAGACCACGTTCAACGACAATATTCTATGATTTTGCACCAGATGAATGATTTCGACACTCTAACGTCGAGCTGAGATGCCAGAATCGCTCGAAACTCGGGACATCTCGATTCTCGGTGTAGATCGATGTTTTTATCGATTCAGTTGTGCGGAACGACGTTAAATGCAAAAATGAAGTTTCTTTCCAGAGAAATAAATGATTTCAAAGGTTTCTGTCGAACTGAGATTTCGGAATCGTTCGAAATACGGGACATTCGATTCTTCGCGTAGATCGAAGTTTAGTTCGATACAGCTGTGCAAGACAACGTTCGATGCAAGAATTTCTCGGTTTCAGACCAAAGAAACGATTTTGACACGTTCAGGGTGAGCTCAGATTCCAGAATCGCTCGAAACTCGGGACATCTCGATTCTCGGTGTCGATCTACGTTTCGATCGATTGAGTTGTGCGAGACGACGTTTAACGCAAGAAATAAGTTCTTTAACAAAAATTAACGATTTCTACACTTTTCTGGTAAACCTAGATGCCAGAATCGCTCGACAGACGCAGAACCTCGAATCCCGGGGTAGATCGAAGTTTTTCCGATACGGCCGTGTAGAACAACGTTCAACGCGAAAATTCTGAAATTTTAGACTGAATAAATGATAGTGACACTCTTATGCCGAGCTGTTATGCCAGGATCGCTCGAAACTCGGGACATTTCGATTCTCGGTGTAGATCGATGTTTCGATAAATTCAGTTGTGCAAGACGACGTTCAATGCAGGAATTGACTTTTTTCCACAAAAATGCAGATTTTGACAATTTGTGTCGAGCCTAGATGCCAGAATCGCTCTAAACACGCAAAATCACGATTCTCGGGGTAGATCGAAGTTTTTCCGAATCAGACGTGCGGGATGACTTTCAACGCACTAATTCTATGACTTTGGTCAAAATGAATGACTGTATTACTTTTACGACGATCTGTAATGCCAGGATCGCTCGAAACTCGGGAGAACTTGATTCCCGGCGTAGATCAAAGTATTGATCGATTAAGTTGTGCGAAACGACGTTTAACGCCGGAATTGGATTTTTTTCCCAAAAACGAACGATTTTCACACTTTCCTGTCGAGCCTAGATGCCAGAATCGCTCGAAATACGCAAAACCTCGATTCTTGTGTTGGATCGAAATTTTCCCGATACAGTCGTGTACGACGACGTTGACCGCGAGAATAGTATGATTTCGGACTGAATGAATAATTGTGACACTCTTACGTCGCGCTGTGATGCCGGAATCGCTCGAAACTCGGGACGTATCCCTTCCCGGTGTAGATCGATGTTTCGATCGATTGAGTTATGCAAGACGACGCTTTATGCAAGAATTAAGTTTTTTCAGAAAAATGAATGATTTGAACCTTTTTTGTCGAACCTAGATTCCAGAATGGCTCGAAAGCCCGAGCCTCAAATCCTGGGTCAGATCGAAGTTCCTCAAATACAGACGTGTAAGATAACGTTTAACGCGAGAATCCTACGATTTTTGACTGAATGAATGATTGTGACACCCCTACGTAGAGCATTAATACCAGAATCGCTCGAATCTCTGCAGAACTCGATTCCCGGCGTAGATCGAAGTACCGATAAATTGAGTTCTGCAAGACGACGTTTAATGCAAGAATTGGTTGTATTGAAAAATATATGATTTCGACACTTTCCTGTCGACTCTAGATGCCAGATTGCTCGAAACACGCAAAACCTCGATTTTCGGGGCAGATCGAAGTTTTTCCGATACTGCCGTGCAAGATGACTCTCAACGCAGTAATTCTATGGATTAAGACTAAATGAATGATTTTGACACTCTAACGTCGAGCTGAGATGCCAGAATCGCTCGAAACTCGAGACATCTCGATTCTCGGTGTATATCGATGTTTTGATCGATTCAGTTGTGAAAGACGAGGTTTAATAGAGAATTGAGTTTTTTCAGAAAAACGGATAATGTGACCCTTTTCTGTCAAGCATAAATGCCAGAAATGCGCGAACTATGCAAAACCTCAAATCCTGGGGTAGAACGAAGTTTCTCCGATACAGCCGTGTAAGACGACGTTTAACGACCGAATTCTATGATTTTAAACTAAATCAATGATTGTGACACTCTCACGTTAAGCTGTGATTCCAGAATCGCTCGAAACTCGGGACATATCGATTCTCGAAGTAGATCGATGTTTCGATCGATTCAGTTGTGCAAGACAACGTTTGATGCGAAAGATAAGTTTTTCCAGCAAAATGAATGATTTTGCACATTTCTGTCGAGCTGAGATGTCGGAACCGGTCGAAATACGAAACATCTTATTCCTCGGTGTAGACCGATTTTTCGTTCGATAGCGATGTGCAAGACGACGATTAACGATAGAATTCTATGATTTTGGACCAGATGAATGATTTCGACACTCTAACGTCGAGCTGAGATGCCAGAATCGCTCGAAACTCGTGACGTCTCGATTCTCGGTGTATATCGATGTTTTGATCGATTCAGTGGTGCAAGCCAAGGTTCAATGCAAGGATTGAGTTGTTTCAGAAAAACGAATAGATTGACGCTTTTCTGTCGAGCATAAATGGCAGATATACGCGAACTATGCAAAACCTCAAATCCCGGGATATACTCGAAGTTTCTCTGATACGGATGTGTAAGACCACGTTCAACGACAATATTCTATGATTTTGCACCAGATGAATGATTTCGACACTCTAACGTCGAGCTGAGATGCCAGAATCGCTCGAAACTCGGGACATCTCGATTCTCGGTGTAGATCGATGTTTTTATCGATTCAGTTGTGCGGAACGACGTTAAATGCAAAAATGAAGTTTCTTTCCAGAGAAATAAATGATTTCAAAGGTTTCTGTCGAACTGAGATTTCGGAATCGTTCGAAATACGGGACAACTCGATTCTTCGCGTAGATCGAAGTTTAGTTCGATACAGCTGTGCAAGACAACGTTCGATGCAAGAATTTCTCGGTTTCAGACCAAAGAAACAATTTTGACACGTTCAGAGTGAGCTCAGATTCCAGAATCGCTCGAAACTCGGGACATCTCGATTCTCTGTGTCGATCTACGTTTCGATCGATTCAGTTGTGCGAGACGACGTTCAATGCAGGAATTGACTTTTTTTCACAAAAATGCACGATTTTCACAATTTGTGTCGAGCCTAGATGCCAGAATCGCTCTGAACACGCAAAATCACGATTCTCGGGGTAGATAGAAGTGTTTCCGTTACAGACGTGCGGGATGACTTTCAACGCACTAATTCTATGACTTTGGTCAAAATGAATAATTGTATTACTCTTACGACGATCTGTAATGCCAGAATCGCTCAAAACTCGGGAGAACTTGATTCCCGGCGTAGATCAAAGTATCGATCGATTAAGTTGTGCGAGACGACGTTTAGGGCAGGAATTGGTTTTTTTTCCCAAAAACGAACGATTTTCACACTTTCCTGTCAAGCCTAGATGCCAGAATCGCTCGAAATACGCAAAACCTCGATTCTTGTGTTGGATCGAAATTTTCCCGATACAGTCGTGTACGACGACGTTGACCGCAAGAATAGCATGATTTCGGACTGAATGAATGATTGTGACACTCTTACGTCGGGCTGTGATGCCGGAATCGCTCGAAACTCGGGACGTATCCCTTCCCGGTGTAGATCGATGTTTCGATCGATTGAGTTGTGCAAGACGACGCTTTATGCAAGAATTAAGTTTTTTCAGAAAAATGAATGATTTGAACCTTTTTTGTCGAACCTAGATTCCAGAAAGCCTCGGAAGCCCGAGCCTCAAATCCTGGGTCAGATCGAAGTTCCTCAAATACAGACGTGTAAGATAACGTTCAACGCGAGAATCCTACGATTTTTGACTGAATTAATGATTGTGACACCCCTACGTCGAGCATTAATACCAGAATCGCTCGAATCTATGCAGAACTCGATTCCAGGCGTAGATCGAAGTACCGATAAATTGAGTTCTGCAAGACGACGTTTAACGCAAGAATTGGTTGTATTGAAAAATATATGATTTCGACACTTTCCTGTCGACTCTAGATGCCAGATTGCTCGAAACACGCAAAACCTCGATTTTCGGGGCAGATCGAAGTTTTTCCGATATTGCCGTGCAAGATGACTCTTAACGCAGTAATTCTATGAATTTAGACTAAATAAATGATGTTGACACTATTACGTCAAGCTGAGATACCAGAATCGCTCGACACTCGGGACATCTCGATTCTCGGTGTAGATCGATGTTTTTATTGATTCAGTTGTGCGGAACGACGTTCAATGCAAAAATGAAGTTTCTTTTCAGAGAAATAAATGATTTCAAACGTTTCCGTCGAGCTGAGATTTTGGAATCGTTCGAAATACGGGACAACTCGATTCTTCGCGTAGATCGAAGTTTAGTTCGATACAGCTGTGCAAGACAACGTTCGATGCAAGAATTTCTCGGTTTCAGACAAATGAAACGATTTTGACACGTTCAGGGTGAGCTCAGATTCCAGAATCGCTCGAAACTCGGGACATCTCGATTCTCGGTGTCGATCTACGTTTCGATCGATTCAGTTGTGCGAGACGACGTTTAACGCAAGAATTAAGTTCTTTAACAAAAATTAATGATTTCTACACTTTTCTGGTAAACCTAGATGCCAGAATCGCTCGACAGACGAAGAACCTCGAATCCCGGGGTAGATCGATGTTTTTCCGATACGGCCGTGTAGAACAACGTTCAACGCGAAAATTCTGAAATTTTAGACTGAATAAATGATAGTGACACTCTTATGCCGAGCTGTTATGCCAGGATCGCTCGAAACTCGGGACGTATCCCTTCCCGGTGTAGATCGATGTTTCGATCGATTGAGTTGTACGAGACGACGCTTTATGCAAGAATTAAGTTTTTTCAGAAAAATGAATGATTTGACCCTTTTTTGTCGAACATAGATTCCAGAATGGCTCGGAAGCCCAAGCCTGAAATCCTGGGGTAGATCGAAGTTCTTTAAATACAGACGTGTAAGACAACGTTTAACGCGAGAATCCTACGATTTTTGACTGAATGAATGATTGTGACACCCCTACGTCGAGCATTAATACCAGAATCGCTCGAATCTCTGCAGAACTCGATTCCCGGCGTAGATCGAAGTACCGATAAATTGAGTTCTGCAAGACGACGTTTAATGCAAGAATTGGTTGTATTGAAAAATATATGATTTCGACACTTTCCTGTCGACTCTAGATGCCAGATTGCTCGAAACACGCAAAACCTCGATTTTCGGGGCAGATCGAAGTTTTTCCGATATTGCCGTGCAAGATGACTCTTAACGCAGTAATTCTATGAATTTAGACTAAATGAATGATTTCGACACTCTAACGTCGAGCTGAGATGCCAGAATCGCTCGAAACTCGGGACATTTCGATTCTCGGTGTAGATCGATGTTTTTATTGATTCAGTTGTGCGGAACGACGTTCAATGCAAAAATGAAGTTTCTTTTCAGAGAAATAAATGATTTCAAACGTTTCCGTCGAGCTGAGATTTTGGAATCGTTCGAAATACGGGACAACTCGATTCTTCGCGTAGATCGAAGTTTAGTTCGATACAGCTGTGCAAGACAACGTTCGATGCAAGAATTTCTCGGTTTCAGACAAATGAAACGATTTTGACACGTTCAGGGTGAGCTCAGATTCCAGAATCGCTCGAAACTCGGGACATCTCGATTCTCGGTGTCGATCTACGTTTCGATCGATTCAGTTGTGCGAGACGACGTTTAACGCAAGAATTAAGTTCTTTAACAAAAATTAATGATTTCTACACTTTTCTGGTAAACCTAGATGCCAGAATCGCTCGACAGACGAAGAACCTCGAATCCCGGGGTAGATCGATGTTTTTCCGATACGGCCGTGTAGAACAACGTTCAACGCGAAAATTCTGAAATTTTAGACTGAATAAATGATAGTGACACTCTTATGCCGAGCTGTTATGCCAGGATCGCTCGAAACTCGGGACGTATCCCTTCCCGGTGTAGATCGATGTTTCGATCGATTGAGTTGTACGAGACGACGCTTTATGCAAGAATTAAGTTTTTTCAGAAAAATGAATGATTTGACCCTTTTTTGTCGAACATAGATTCCAGAATGGCTCGGAAGCCCAAGCCTGAAATCCTGGGGTAGATCGAAGTTCTTTAAATACAGACGTGTAAGACAACGTTTAACGCGAGAATCCTACGATTTTTGACTGAATGAATGATTGTGACACCCCTACGTCGAGCATTAATACCAGAATCGCTCGAATCTCTGCAGAACTCGATTCCCGGCGTAGATCGAAGTACCGATAAATTGAGTTCTGCAAGACGACGTTTTATGCAAGAATTGGTTGTATTGAAAAATATATGATTTCGACACTTTCCTGTCGACTCTAGATGCCAGAATGCTCGAAACACGCGAAACCTCGATTTTCGGGGCAGATCGAAGTTTTTCCGATACTGCCGTGCAAGATGACTCTCAACGCAGTAATTCTATGAATTTAGACTAAATGAATGATTTCGACACTCTAACGTCGAGCTGAGATGCCAGAATCGCTCGAAACTCGGGACATTTCGATTCTCGGTGTAGATCGATGTTTTTATCGATTCAGTTTTGCGGAACGACGTTCAATGCAAAAATGAAGTTTCTTTCTAGAGAAATAAATGATTTCAAACGTTTCTGTCGAGCTGAGATTTTGGAATCGTTCGAAATACGGGACAACTCGATTCTTCGCGTAGATCGAAGTTTAGTTCGATACAGCTGTGCAAGACAACGTTCGATGCAAAAATTTCTCGGTTTCAGATAAAAAAAACGATTTTGACACGGTCAGGGTGAGCTCAGATTCCAGAATCGCTCGAAACTCGGGACATCTCGATTCTCGGTGTCGATCTACGTTTCGATCGATTCAGTTGTGCGAGACGACGTTTAACGCAAGAATTGAATTCTTTAACAAAAATAAATGATTTCTACACTTTTCTGGTAAACCTAGATGCCAGAATCGCTCGACAGACGCAGAACCTCGAATCCCGGGGTAGATCGAAGTTTTTCCGATACGGCCGTGTAGAACAACGTTCAACGCGAAAATTCTGAAATTTTAGACTGAATAAATGATAGTGACACTCTTATGCCGAGCTGTTATGCCAGGATCGCTCGAAACTCGGGACATTTCGATTCTCGGTGTAGATCGATGTTTCGATAAATTCAGTTGTGCAAGACGACGTTCAATGCAGGAATTGACTTTTTTCCACAACAATGCAGATTTTGACAATTTGTGTCGAGCCTAGATGCCAGAATCGCTCTAAACACGCAAAATCACGATTCTCGGGGTAGATCGAAGTTTTTCCGAATCAGACGTGCGGGATGACTTTCAACGCACTAATTCTATGACTTTGGTCAAAATGAATGACTGTATTACTTTTACGACGATCTGTAATGCCAGGATCGCTCGAAACTCGGGAGAACTTGATTCCCGGCGTAGATCAAAGTATTGATCGATTAAGTTGTGCGAAACGACGTTTAACGCTGGAATTGGATTTTTTTCCCAAAAACGAACGATTTTCACACTTTCCTGTCGAGCCTAGATGCCAGAATCGCTCGAAATACGCAAAACCTCGATTCTTGTGTTGGATCGAAATTTTCCCGATACAGTCGTGTACGACGACGTTGACCGCGAGAATAGTATGATTTCGGACTGAATGAATAATTGTGACACTCTTACGTCGCGCTGTGATGCCGGAATCGCTCGAAACTCGGGACGTATCCCTTCCCGGTGTAGATCGATGTTTCGATCGATTGAGTTATGCAAGACGACGCTTTATGCAAGAATTAAGTTTTTTCAGAAAAATGAATGATTTGAACCTTTTTTGTCGAACCTAGATTCCAGAATGGCTCGAAAGCCCGAGCCTCAAATCCTGGGTCAGATCGAAGTTCCTCAAATACAGACGTGTAAGATAACGTTTAACGCGAGAATCCTACGATTTTTGACTGAATGAATGATTGTGACACCCCTACGTAGAGCATTAATACCAGAATCGCTCGAATCTCTGCAGAACTCGATTCCCGGCGTAGATCGAAGTACCGATAAATTGAGTTCTGCAAGACGACGTTTAATGCAAGAATTGGTTGTATTGAAAAATATATGATTTCGACACTTTCCTGTCGACTCTAGATGCCAGATTGCTCGAAACACGCAAAACCTCGATTTTCGGGGCAGATCGAAGTTTTTCCGATACTGCCGTGCAAGATGACTCTCAACGCAGTAATTCTATGGATTAAGACTAAATGAATGATTTTGACACTCTAACGTCGAGCTGAGATGCCAGAATCGCTCGAAACTCGAGACATCTCGATTCTCGGTGTATATCGATGTTTTGATCGATTCAGTTGTGAAAGACGAGGTTTAATAGAGAATTGAGTTTTTTCAGAAAAACGGATAATGTGACCCTTTTCTGTCAAGCATAAATGCCAGAAATGCGCGAACTATGCAAAACCTCAAATCCTGGGGTAGAACGAAGTTTCTCCGATACAGCCGTGTAAGACGACGTTTAACGACCGAATTCTATGATTTTAAACTAAATCAATGATTGTGACACTCTCACGTTAAGCTGTGATTCCAGAATCGCTCGAAACTCGGGACATATCGATTCTCGAAGTAGATCGATGTTTCGATCGATTCAGTTGTGCAAGACAACGTTTGATGCGAAAGATAAGTTTTTCCAGCAAAATGAATGATTTTGCACATTTCTGTCGAGCTGAGATGTCGGAACCGGTCGAAATACGAAACATCTTATTCCTCGGTGTAGACCGATTTTTCGTTCGATAGCGATGTGCAAGACGACGATTAACGATAGAATTCTATGATTTTGGACCAGATGAATGATTTCGACACTCTAACGTCGAGCTGAGATGCCAGAATCGCTCGAAACTCGTGACGTCTCGATTCTCGGTGTATATCGATGTTTTGATCGATTCAGTGGTGCAAGCCAAGGTTCAATGCAAGGATTGAGTTGTTTCAGAAGAACAAATAGATTGACGCTTTTCTGTCGAGCATAAATGGCAGATATACGCGAACTATGCAAAACCTCAAATCCCGGGATATACTCGAAGTTTCTCTGATACGGATGTGTAAGACCACGTTCAACGACAATATTCTATGATTTTGCACCAGATGAATGATTTCGACACTCTAACGTCGAGCTGAGATGCCAGAATCGCTCGAAACTCGGGACATCTCGATTCTGGGTGTAGATCGATGTTTTTATCGATTCAGTTGTGCGGAACGACGTTAAATGCAAAAATGAAGTTTCTTTCCAGAGAAATAAATGATTTCAAAGGTTTCTGTCGAACTGAGATTTCGGAATCGTTCGAAATACGGGACAACTCGATTCTTCGCGTAGATCGAAGTTTAGTTCGATACAGCTGTGCAAGACAACGTTCGATGCAAGAATTTCTCGGTTTCAGACCAAAGAAACAATTTTGACACGTTCAGAGTGAGCTCAGATTCCAGAATCGCTCGAAACTCGGGACATCTCGATTCTCTGTGTCGATCTACGTTTCGATCGATTCAGTTGTGCGAGACGACGTTCAATGCAGGAATTGACTTTTTTTCACAAAAATGCACGATTTTCACAATTTGTGTCGAGCCTAGATGCCAGAATCGCTCTGAACACGCAAAATCACGATTCTCGGGGTAGATAGAAGTGTTTCCGATACAGACGTGCGGGATGACTTTCAACGCACTAATTCTATGACTTTGGTCAAAATGAATAATTGTATTACTCTTACGACGATCTGTAATGCCAGAATCGCTCGAAACTCGGGAGAACTTGATTCCCGGCGTAGATCAAAGTATCGATCGATTAAGTTGTGCGAGACGACGTTTAGGGCAGGAATTGGTTTTTTTTCCCAAAAACGAACGATTTTCACACTTTCCTGTCAAGCCTAGATGCCAGAATCGCTCGAAATACGCAAAACCTCGATTCTTGTGTTGGATCGAAATTTTCCCGATACAGTCGTGTACGACGACGTTGACCGCAAGAATAGCATGATTTCGGACTGAATGAATGATTGTGACACTCTTACGTCGGGCTGTGATGCCGGAATCGCTCGAAACTCGGGACGTATCCCTTCCCGGTGTAGATCGATGTTTCGATCGATTGAGTTGTACAAGACGACGCTTTATGCAAGAATTAAGTTTTTTCAGAAAAATGAATGATTTGAACCTTTTTTGTCGAACCTAGATTCCAGAATGGCTCGGAAGCCCGAGCCTCAAATCCTGGGTCAGATCGAAGTTCCTCAAATACAGACGTGTAAGATAACGTTTAACGCGAGAATCCTACGATTTTTGACTGAATTAATGATTGTGACACCCCTACGTCGAGCATTAATACCAGAATCGCTCGAATCTCTGCAGAACTCGATTCCCGGCGTAGATCGAAGTACCGATAAATTGAGTTCTGCAAGACGACGTTTAATGCAAGAATTGGTTGTATTGAAAAATATATGATTTCGACACTTTCCTGTCGACTCTAGATGCCAGATTGCTCGAAACACGCAAAACCTCGATTTTCGGGGCAGATCGAAGTTTTTCCGATACTGCCGTGCAAGATGACTCTTAACGCAGTAATTCTATGAATTTAGACTAAATAAATGATGTTGACACTATTACGTCGAGCTGAGATACCAGAATCGCTCGAAACTCGGGACATCTCGATTCTCGGTGTA
Source organism: Tromatobia lineatoria (assembly GCA_949699805.1). Classification (NCBI taxonomy): domain Eukaryota; kingdom Metazoa; phylum Arthropoda; class Insecta; order Hymenoptera; family Ichneumonidae; genus Tromatobia; species Tromatobia lineatoria. The sequence continues at coordinate 4,464,820 of OX453050.1, forward strand.
GATCGATGTTTTTATTGATTCAGTTGTGCGGAACGACGTTCAATGCAAAAATGAAGTTTCTTTTCAGAGAAATAAATGATTTCAAACGTTTCTGTCGAGCTGAGATTTTGGAATTGTTCGAAATACGGGACAATTCGATTCTTCGCGTAGATTGAAGTTTAGTTCGATACAGCTGTGCAAGACAACGTTCGATGCAAGAATTTCTCGGTTTCAGACAAATGAAACGATTTTGACACGTTAAGGGTGAGCTCAGATTCCAGAATCGCTCGAAACTCGGGACATCTCGATTCTCGGTGTCGATCTACGTTTCGATCGATTCAGTTGTGCGAGACGACGTTTAACGCAAGAATTAAGTTCTTTAACAAAAATTAATGATTTCTACACTTTTCTGGTAAACCTAGATGCCAGAATCGCTCGACAGACGCAGAACCTCGAATCCCGGGGTAGATCGAAGTTTTTCCGATACGGCCGTGTAGAACAACGTTCAACGCGAAAATTCTGAAATTTTAGACTGAATAAATGATAGTGACACTCTTATGCCGAGCTGTTATGCCAGGATCGCTCGAAACTCGGGACATTTCGATTCTCGGTTTAGATCGATGTTTCGATAAATTCAGTTGTGCAAGACGACGTTCAATGCAGGAATTGACTTTTTTCCACAAAAATGCACGATTTTGACAATTTGTGTCGAGCCTAGATGCCAGAATCGCTCTGAACACGCAAAATCACGATTCTCGGGGTAGATCGAAGTTTTTCCGAATCAGACGTGCGGGATGACTTTCAACGCACTAATTCTATGACTTTGGTCAAAATGAATGACTGTATTACTTTTACGACGATCTGTAATGCCAGGATCGCTCGAAACTCGGGAGAACTTGATTCCCGGCGTAGATCAAAGTATTGATCGATTAAGTCGTGCGAGACGACGTTTAACGCAGGAATTGGTTTTTTCTCCCAAAAACGAACGATTTTCACACTTTCCTGTCGAGCCTAGATGCCAGAATCGCTCGAAATACGCAAAACCTCGATTCTTGTGTTGGATCGAAATTTTCCCGATACAGTCGTGTACGACGACGTTGACCGCGAGAATAGTATGATTTCGGACTGAATGAATAATTGTGACACTCTTACGTCGCGCTGTGATGCCGGAATCGCTCGAAACTCGGGACGTATCCCTTCCCGGTGTAGATCGATGTTTCGATCGATTGAGTTATGCAAGACGACGCTTTATGCAAGAATTAAGTTTTTTTCAGAAAAATGAATGATTTGACCCTTTGTTGTCGAACATAGATTCCAGAATGGCTCGGAAGCCCAAGCCTCAAATCCTGGGGTAGATCGAAGTCCCTCAAATACAGACGTGTCAGATAACGTTTAACGCGAGAATCCTACGATTTTTGACTGAATTAATGATTGTGACACCCCTACGTCGAGCATTAATACCAGATACGCTCGAAACTCTGCAGAACTCGATTCCCGGCGTAGATCGAAGTACCGATAAATTGAGTTCTGCAAGACGACGTTTAATGCAAGAATTGGTTGTATTGAAAAATATATGATTTCGACACTTTCCTGTCGACTCTAGATGCCAGAATTTTCGAAACACGCAAAACCTCGATTTTCGGGGCAGATCGAAGTTTTTCCGATACTGCCGTGCAAGATGACTCTCAACGCAGTAATTCTATGGATTAAGACTAAATGAATGATTTTGACACTCTAACGTCGAGCTGAGATGCCAGAATCGCTCGAAACTCGGGACATCTCGATTTTCGTTGTAGATCGATGTTTTTATCGATTCATTCGTGAAAGACAAGGTTTAATAGAGAATTGAGTTTTTTCAGAAAAACGGATAATGTGACCCTTTTCTGTCAAGCATAAATGCCAGAAATGCGCGAACTATGCAAAACCTCAAATCCTGGGGTATAACGAAGTTTCTCCGATACAGCCGTGTAAGACGACGTTTAACGACCTAATTCTATGATTTTGAACTAAATCAACGATTGTGACACTCTCACGTTAAGCTGTGATTCCAGAATCGCTCGAAACTCGGGACATATCGATTCTCGATGTAGATCGATGTTTCGATCGATTCAGTTGTGCAAGACAACGTTTGATGCAAAAGATAAGTTTTTCCAGCAAAATGAATGAATTAACACATTTCTGTCGAGCTGAGATGTCGGAATCGGTCGAAATACGGGACATCTTATTCCTCGGTGTAGACCGATTTTTCGTTCGATAGCGATGTGCAAGACGACGATTAACGCAAGAATTCTATGATTTTGGACCAGATGAATGATTTCGACACTCTAACGTCGAGCTGAGATGCCAGAATCGCTCGAAACTCGAGACATCTCGCTTCTCGGTGTATATCGATGTTTTGATCGATTCAGTTGTGAAAGACGAGGTTTAATAGAGAATTGAGTCTTTTCAGAAAAACGGATAATGTGACCCTTTTCTGTCAAGCATAAATGCCAGAAATGCGCGAACTATGCAAATCCTCAAATCCTGGGGTATAACGAAGTTTCTCCGATACAGCCGTGTAAGACGACGTTTAACGACCTAATTCTATGATTTTGAACTAAATCAACGATTGTGACACTCTTACGTTAAGCTGTGATTCCAGAATCGCTCGAAACTCGGGACATATCGATTCTCGATGTAGATCGATGTTTCGATCGATTCAGTTGTGCAAGACAACGTTTGATGCAAAAGATAAGTTTTTCCAGCAAAATGAATGAATTAACACATTTCTGTCGAGCTGAGATGTCGGAATCGGTCGAAATACGGGACATCTTATTCCTCGGTGTAGACCGATTTTTCGTTCGATAGCGATGTGCAAGACGACGATTAACGCAAGAATTCTATGATTTTGGACCAGATGAATGATTTCGACACTCTAACGTCGAGCTGAGATGCAAGAATCGCTCGAAACTCGAGACATCTCGCTTCTCGGTGTATATCGATGTTTTGATCGATTCAGTTGTGAAAGACGAGGTTTAATAGAGAATTGAGTCTTTTCAGAAAAACGGATAATGTGACCCTTTTCTGTCAAGCATAAATGCCAGAAATGCGCGAACTATGCAAAACCTCAAATCCTGGGGTATAACGAAGTTTCTCCGATACAGCCGTGTAAGACGACGTTTAACGACCGAATTCTATGATTTTAAACTAAATCAATGATTGTGACACTCTCACGTTAAGCTGTGATTCCAGAATCGCTCGAAACTCGGGACATATCGATTCTCGAAGTAGATCGATGTTTCGATCGATTCAGTTGTGCAAGACAACGTTTAATGCGAAAGATAATTTTTTCCAGCGAAATGAATGATTTTGCACATTTCTGTCGAGCTGAGATGTCGGAACCGGTCGAAATACAAAACATCTTATTCCTCGGTGTAGAACGATTTTTCGTTCGATAGCGATGTGCAAGACGACGATTAACGATAGAATTCTATGATTTTGGACCAGATAAATGATTTCGACACTCTAACGTCGAGCTGAGATGCCAGAATCGCTCGAAACTCGTGACGTCTCGATTCTCGGTGTATATCGATGTTTTGATCGATTCAGTGGTGCAAGCCAAGTTTTAATGCAAGGATTGAGTTGTTTCAGAAAAACGAATAGATTGACGCTTTTCTGTCGAGCATAAATGGCAGATATGCGCGAACTATGCAAAACCTCAAATCCCGGGATATACTCGAAGTTTCTCTGATACGGATGTGTAAGACCACGTTTAACGACAATATTCTATGATTTTGCACCAGATGAATGATTTCGACACTCTAACGTCGAGCTGAGATGCCAGAATCGCTCGAAACTCGGGACATCTCGATTCTCGGTGTAGATCGATGTTTTTATTGATTCAGTTGTGCGGAACGACGTTCAATGCAAAAATGAAGTTTCTTTTCAGAGAAATAAATGATTTCAAACGTTTCTGTCGAGCTGAGATTTTGGAATTGTTCGAAATACGGGACAATTCGATTCTTCGCGTAGATTGAAGTTTAGTTCGATACAGCTGTGCAAGACAACGTTCGATGCAAGAATTTCTCGGTTTCAGACCAAAGAAACGATTTTGACACGTTCAGGGTGAGCTCAGATTCCAGAATCGCTCGAAACTCGGGACATCTCGATTCTCTGTGTCGATCTACGTTTCGATCGATTCAGTTGTGCGAGACGACGTTCAATGCAGGAATTGACCTTTTTCCACAGAAATGCACGATTTTCACAATTTGTGTCGAGCCTAGATGCCAGAATCGCTCTGAACACGCAAAATCACGATTTTCGGGGTAGATCGAAGTGTTTCCGATACAGACGTGCGGGATGACTTTCAACGCACTAATTCTATGACTTTGGTCAAAATGAATAATTGTCTTACTCTTACGACGATCTGTAATGCAAGAATCGCTCGAAACTCGGGAGAACTTGATTCCCGGCGTAGATCAAAGTATCGATCGATTAAGTTGTGCGAGACGACGTTTAACGCAGGAATTGGTTTTTTTCCCCAAAAACGAACGATTCTTACACTTTCCTGTCGAGCCTAGATGCCAAAATCGCTCGGAATACGTAAAACCTCGATTCTTGTGTTGGATCGAAATTTTCCCGATACAGTCGTGTACGACGAGGTTGACCGCAAGAATAGTATGATTTCGGACTGAATGAATACTTGTGACACTCTCACGTCGGGCTGTGATGCCGGAATCACTCGAAACTCGGGACATCTCGATTTTCGTTGTAGATCGATGTTTTTATCGATTCAGTTGTGAAAGACGAGGTTTAATAGAGAATTGAGTTTTTTCAGAAAAACGGATACTGTGACCCTTTTCTGTCAAGCATAAATGCCAGAAATGCGCGAACTATGCAAAACCTCAAATCCTGGGGTATAACGAAGTTTCTCCGATACAGCCGTGTAAGACGACGTTTAACGACCGAATTCTATGATTTTGAACTAAATCAACGATTGTGACACTCTCACGTTAAGCTGTGATTCCAGAATCGCTCGAAACTCGGGACATATCGATTCTCGATGTAGATCGATGTTTCGATCGATTCAGTTGTGCAAGACAACGTTTGATGCAAAAGATAAGTTTTTCCAGCAAAATGAATGAATTTGCACATTTCTGTCGAGCTGAGATGTCGGAATCGGTCGAAATACGGGACATCTTATTCCTCGGTGTAGACCGATTTTTCGTTCGATAGCGATGTGCAAGACGACGATTAACGCAAGAATTCTATGATTTTGGACCAGATGAATGATTTCGACACTCTAACGTCGAGCTGAGATGCCAGAATCGCTCGAAACTCGGGACATCTCGATTCTCGGTGTAGATCGATGTTTTTATCGATTCAGTTGTGCGGAACGACGTTAAATGCAAAAATGAAGTTCTTTCCAGAGAAATAAATGATTTCAAACGTTTCTGTCGAACTGAGATTTTGGAATCGTTCGAAATACGGGACAATTCGATTCTTCGCGTAGATTGAAGTTTAGTTCGATACAGCTGTGCAAGACAACCTTCGATGCAAGTATTTTTCGGTTTCAGGTAAAAAAAACGATTTTGACACGTTCAGGGTGAGCTCAGATTCCAGAATCGCTCGAAACTCGGGACATCTCGATTCTCGGTGTCGATCTACGTTTCGATCGATTCAGTTGTGCGAGACGACGTTTAAGGCAAGAATTAAGTTCTTTAACAAAAATTAATGATTTCTACACTTTTCTGGTAAACCTAGATGCCAGAATCGCTCGACAGACGCAGAACCTCGAATCCCGGGGTAGATCGAAGTTTTTCCGATACGGCCGTGTAGAACAACGTTCAACGCGAAAATTCTGAAATTTTAGACTGAATAAATGATAGTGACACTCTTATGCCGAGCTGTTATGCCAGGATCGCTCGAAACTCGGGACATCTCGATTCTCTGTGTCGATCTACGTTTCGATCGATTCAGTTGTGCGAGACGACGTTCAATGCAGGAATTGACTTTTTTTCACAAAAATGCACGATTTTCACAATTTGTGTCGAGCCTAGATGCCAGAATCGCTCTGAACACGCAAAATCACGATTCTCGGGGTAGATAGAAGTGTTTCCGATACAGACGTGCGGGATGACTTTCAACGCACTAATTCTATGACTTTGGTCAAAATGAATAATTGTATTACTCTTACGACGATCTGTAATGCCAGAATCGCTCGAAACTCGGGAGAACTTGATTCCCGGCGTAGATCAAAGTATCGATCGATTAAGTTGTGCGAGACGACGTTTAGGGCAGGAATTGGTTTTTTTTCCCAAAAACGAACGATTTTCACACTTTCCTGTCAAGCCTAGATGCCAGAATCGCTCGAAATACGCAAAACCTCGATTCTTGTGTTGGATCGAAATTTTCCCGATACAGTCGTGTACGACGACGTTGACCGCAAGAATAGCATGATTTCGGACTGAATGAATGATTGTGACACTCTTACGTCGGGCTGTGATGCCGGAATCGCTCGAAACTCGGGACGTATCCCTTCCCGGTGTAGATCGATGTTTCGATCGATTGAGTTGTACAAGACGACGCTTTATGCAAGAATTAAGTTTTTTCAGAAAAATGAATGATTTGAACCTTTTTTGTCGAACCTAGATTCCAGAATGGCTCGGAAGCCCGAGCCTCAAATCCTGGGTCAGATCGAAGTTCCTCAAATACAGACGTGTAAGATAACGTTTAACGCGAGAATCCTACGATTTTTGACTGAATTAATGATTGTGACACCCCTACGTCGAGCATTAATACCAGAATCGCTCGAATCTCTGCAGAACTCGATTCCCGGCGTAGATCGAAGTACCGATAAATTGAGTTCTGCAAGACGACGTTTAATGCAAGAATTGGTTGTATTGAAAAATATATGATTTCGACACTTTCCTGTCGACTCTAGATGCCAGATTGCTCGAAACACGCAAAACCTCGATTTTCGGGGCAGATCGAAGTTTTTCCGATACTGCCGTGCAAGATGACTCTTAACGCAGTAATTCTATGAATTTAGACTAAATAAATGATGTTGACACTATTACGTCGAGCTGAGATACCAGAATCGCTCGAAACTCGGGACATCTCGATTCTCGGTGTAGATCGATGTTTTTATTGATTCAGTTGTGCGGAACGACGTTCAATGCAAAAATGAAGTTTCTTTTCAGAGAAATAAATGATTTCAAACGTTTCTGTCGAGCTGAGATTTTGGAATTGTTCGAAATACGGGACAATTCGATTCTTCGCGTAGATTGAAGTTTAGTTCGATACAGCTGTGCAAGACAACGTTCGATGCAAGAATTTCTCGGTTTCAGACAAATGAAACGATTTTGACACGTTAAGGGTGAGCTCAGATTCCAGAATCGCTCGAAACTCGGGACATCTCGATTCTCGGTGTCGATCTACGTTTCGATCGATTCAGTTGTGCGAGACGACGTTTAACGCAAGAATTAAGTTCTTTAACAAAAATTAATGATTTCTACACTTTTCTGGTAAACCTAGATGCCAGAATCGCTCGACAGACGCAGAACCTCGAATCCCGGGGTAGATCGAAGTTTTTCCGATACGGCCGTGTAGAACAACGTTCAACGCGAAAATTCTGAAATTTTAGACTGAATAAATGATAGTGACACTCTTATGCCGAGCTGTTATGCCAGGATCGCTCGAAACTCGGGACATTTCGATTCTCGGTTTAGATCGATGTTTCGATAAATTCAGTTGTGCAAGACGACGTTCAATGCAGGAATTGACTTTTTTCCACAAAAATGCACGATTTTGACAATTTGTGTCGAGCCTAGATGCCAGAATCGCTCTGAACACGCAAAATCACGATTCTCGGGGTAGATCGAAGTTTTTCCGAATCAGACGTGCGGGATGACTTTCAACGCACTAATTCTATGACTTTGGTCAAAATGAATGACTGTATTACTTTTACGACGATCTGTAATGCCAGGATCGCTCGAAACTCGGGAGAACTTGATTCCCGGCGTAGATCAAAGTATTGATCGATTAAGTCGTGCGAGACGACGTTTAACGCAGGAATTGGTTTTTTCTCCCAAAAACGAACGATTTTCACACTTTCCTGTCGAGCCTAGATGCCAGAATCGCTCGAAATACGCAAAACCTCGATTCTTGTGTTGGATCGAAATTTTCCCGATACAGTCGTGTACGACGACGTTGACCGCGAGAATAGTATGATTTCGGACTGAATGAATAATTGTGACACTCTTACGTCGCGCTGTGATGCCGGAATCGCTCGAAACTCGGGACGTATCCCTTCCCGGTGTAGATCGATGTTTCGATCGATTGAGTTATGCAAGACGACGCTTTATGCAAGAATTAAGTTTTTTTCAGAAAAATGAATGATTTGACCCTTTGTTGTCGAACATAGATTCCAGAATGGCTCGGAAGCCCAAGCCTCAAATCCTGGGGTAGATCGAAGTCCCTCAAATACAGACGTGTCAGATAACGTTTAACGCGAGAATCCTACGATTTTTGACTGAATTAATGATTGTGACACCCCTACGTCGAGCATTAATACCAGATACGCTCGAAACTCTGCAGAACTCGATTCCCGGCGTAGATCGAAGTACCGATAAATTGAGTTCTGCAAGACGACGTTTAATGCAAGAATTGGTTGTATTGAAAAATATATGATTTCGACACTTTCCTGTCGACTCTAGATGCCAGAATTTTCGAAACACGCAAAACCTCGATTTTCGGGGCAGATCGAAGTTTTTCCGATACTGCCGTGCAAGATGACTCTCAACGCAGTAATTCTATGGATTAAGACTAAATGAATGATTTTGACACTCTAACGTCGAGCTGAGATGCCAGAATCGCTCGAAACTCGGGACATCTCGATTTTCGTTGTAGATCGATGTTTTTATCGATTCATTCGTGAAAGACAAGGTTTAATAGAGAATTGAGTTTTTTCAGAAAAACGGATAATGTGACCCTTTTCTGTCAAGCATAAATGCCAGAAATGCGCGAACTATGCAAAACCTCAAATCCTGGGGTATAACGAAGTTTCTCCGATACAGCCGTGTAAGACGACGTTTAACGACCTAATTCTATGATTTTGAACTAAATCAACGATTGTGACACTCTCACGTTAAGCTGTGATTCCAGAATCGCTCGAAACTCGGGACATATCGATTCTCGATGTAGATCGATGTTTCGATCGATTCAGTTGTGCAAGACAACGTTTGATGCAAAAGATAAGTTTTTCCAGCAAAATGAATGAATTAACACATTTCTGTCGAGCTGAGATGTCGGAATCGGTCGAAATACGGGACATCTTATTCCTCGGTGTAGACCGATTTTTCGTTCGATAGCGATGTGCAAGACGACGATTAACGCAAGAATTCTATGATTTTGGACCAGATGAATGATTTCGACACTCTAACGTCGAGCTGAGATGCCAGAATCGCTCGAAACTCGAGACATCTCGCTTCTCGGTGTATATCGATGTTTTGATCGATTCAGTTGTGAAAGACGAGGTTTAATAGAGAATTGAGTCTTTTCAGAAAAACGGATAATGTGACCCTTTTCTGTCAAGCATAAATGCCAGAAATGCGCGAACTATGCAAATCCTCAAATCCTGGGGTATAACGAAGTTTCTCCGATACAGCCGTGTAAGACGACGTTTAACGACCTAATTCTATGATTTTGAACTAAATCAACGATTGTGACACTCTTACGTTAAGCTGTGATTCCAGAATCGCTCGAAACTCGGGACATATCGATTCTCGATGTAGATCGATGTTTCGATCGATTCAGTTGTGCAAGACAACGTTTGATGCAAAAGATAAGTTTTTCCAGCAAAATGAATGAATTAACACATTTCTGTCGAGCTGAGATGTCGGAATCGGTCGAAATACGGGACATCTTATTCCTCGGTGTAGACCGATTTTTCGTTCGATAGCGATGTGCAAGACGACGATTAACGCAAGAATTCTATGATTTTGGACCAGATGAATGATTTCGACACTCTAACGTCGAGCTGAGATGCAAGAATCGCTCGAAACTCGAGACATCTCGCTTCTCGGTGTATATCGATGTTTTGATCGATTCAGTTGTGAAAGACGAGGTTTAATAGAGAATTGAGTCTTTTCAGAAAAACGGATAATGTGACCCTTTTCTGTCAAGCATAAATGCCAGAAATGCGCGAACTATGCAAAACCTCAAATCCTGGGGTATAACGAAGTTTCTCCGATACAGCCGTGTAAGACGACGTTTAACGACCGAATTCTATGATTTTAAACTAAATCAATGATTGTGACACTCTCACGTTAAGCTGTGATTCCAGAATCGCTCGAAACTCGGGACATATCGATTCTCGAAGTAGATCGATGTTTCGATCGATTCAGTTGTGCAAGACAACGTTTAATGCGAAAGATAATTTTTTCCAGCGAAATGAATGATTTTGCACATTTCTGTCGAGCTGAGATGTCGGAACCGGTCGAAATACAAAACATCTTATTCCTCGGTGTAGAACGATTTTTCGTTCGATAGCGATGTGCAAGACGACGATTAACGATAGAATTCTATGATTTTGGACCAGATAAATGATTTCGACACTCTAACGTCGAGCTGAGATGCCAGAATCGCTCGAAACTCGTGACGTCTCGATTCTCGGTGTATATCGATGTTTTGATCGATTCAGTGGTGCAAGCCAAGTTTTAATGCAAGGATTGAGTTGTTTCAGAAAAACGAATAGATTGACGCTTTTCTGTCGAGCATAAATGGCAGATATGCGCGAACTATGCAAAACCTCAAATCCCGGGATATACTCGAAGTTTCTCTGATACGGATGTGTAAGACCACGTTTAACGACAATATTCTATGATTTTGCACCAGATGAATGATTTCGACACTCTAACGTCGAGCTGAGATGCCAGAATCGCTCGAAACTCGGGACATCTCGATTCTCGGTGTAGATCGATGTTTTTATTGATTCAGTTGTGCGGAACGACGTTCAATGCAAAAATGAAGTTTCTTTTCAGAGAAATAAATGATTTCAAACGTTTCTGTCGAGCTGAGATTTTGGAATTGTTCGAAATACGGGACAATTCGATTCTTCGCGTAGATTGAAGTTTAGTTCGATACAGCTGTGCAAGACAACGTTCGATGCAAGAATTTCTCGGTTTCAGACCAAAGAAACGATTTTGACACGTTCAGGGTGAGCTCAGATTCCAGAATCGCTCGAAACTCGGGACATCTCGATTCTCTGTGTCGATCTACGTTTCGATCGATTCAGTTGTGCGAGACGACGTTCAATGCAGGAATTGACCTTTTTCCACAGAAATGCACGATTTTCACAATTTGTGTCGAGCCTAGATGCCAGAATCGCTCTGAACACGCAAAATCACGATTTTCGGGGTAGATCGAAGTGTTTCCGATACAGACGTGCGGGATGACTTTCAACGCACTAATTCTATGACTTTGGTCAAAATGAATAATTGTCTTACTCTTACGACGATCTGTAATGCAAGAATCGCTCGAAACTCGGGAGAACTTGATTCCCGGCGTAGATCAAAGTATCGATCGATTAAGTCGTGCGAGACGACGTTTAACGCAGGAATTGGTTTTTTTCCCCAAAAACGAATGATTCTTACACTTTCCTGTCGAGCCTAGATGCCAGAATCGCTCGGAATACGTAAAACCTCGATTCTTGTGTTGGATCGAAATTTTCCCGATACAGTCGTGTACGACGAGGTTGACCGCAAGAATAGTATGATTTCGGACTGAATGAATACTTGTGACACTCTCACGTCGGGCTGTGATGCCGGAATCATTCGAAACTCGGGACATCTCGATTTTCGTTGTAGATCGATGTTTTTATCGATTCAGTTGTGAAAGACGAGGTTTAATAGAGAATTGAGTTTTTTCAGCAAAACGGATACTGTGACCCTTTTCTGTCAAGCATAAATGCCAGAAATGCGCGAACTATGCAAAACCTCAAATCCTGGGGTATAACGAAGTTTCTCCGATACAGCCGTGTAAGACGACGTTTAACGACCGAATTCTATGATTTTGAACTAAATCAACGATTGTGACACTCTCACGTTAAGCTGTGATTCCAGAATCGCTCGAAACTCGGGACATATCGATTCTCGATGTAGATCGATGTTTCGATCGATTCAGTTGTGCAAGACAACGTTTGATGCAAAAGATAAGTTTTTCCAGCAAAATAAATGAATTTGCACATTTCTGTCGAGCTGAGATGTCGGAATCGGTCGAAATACGGGACATCTTATTCCTCGGTGTAGACCGATTTTTCGTTCGATAGCGATGTGCAAGACGACGATTAACGCAAGAATTCTATGATTTTGGACCAGATGAATGATTTCGACACTCTAACGTCGAGCTGAGATGCCAGAATCGCTCGAAACTCGAGACATCTCGATTCTCGGTGTATATCGATGTTTTGATCGATTCAGTTGTGAAAGACGAGGTTTAATAGAGAATTGAGTTTTTTCAGAAAAACGGATAATGTGACCCTTTTCTGTCAAGCATAAATGCCAGAAATGCGCGAACTATGCGAAACCTCGAATCCTGGGGTATAACGAAGTTTCTCCGATACAGCCGTGTAAGACGACGTTTAACGACCGAATTCTATGATTTTAAACTAAATCAATGATTGTGACACTCTCACGTTAAGCTGTGATTCCAGAATCGCTTGAAACTCGGGACATATCGATTCTCGAAGTAGATCGATGTTTCGATCGATTCAGTTGTGCAAGACAACGTTTGATGCGAAAGATAAGTTTTTCCAGCAAAATAAATGATTTTGCACATTTCTGTCGAGCTGAGATTCCGGAACCGGTCGAAATACGAAACATCTTATTCCTCGGTGTAGACCGATTTTTCGTTCGATAGCGATGTGCAAGACGACGATTAACGATAGAATTCTATGATTTTGGACCAGATGAATGATTTCGACACTCTAACGTCGAGCTGAGATGCCAGAATCGCTCGAAACTCGTGACGTCTCGATTCTCGGTGTATATCGATGTTTTGATCGATTCAGTGGTGCAAGCCAAGGTTCAATGCAAGGATTGAGTTGTTTCAGAAATACGAATAGATTGACGCTTTTCTGTCGAGCATAAATGGCAGATATGCGCGAACTATGCAAAACCTCAAATCCCGGGATATACTCGAAGTTTCTCTGATACGGATGTGTAAGACCACGTTCAACGACAATATTCTATGATTTTGCACCAGATGAATGATTTCGACACTCTAACGTCGAGCTGAGATGCCAGAATCGCTCGAAACTCGGGACATCTCGATTCTCGGTGTAGATCGATGTTTTTATCGATTCAGTTGTGCGGAACGACGTTAAATGCAAAAATGAAGTTTCTTTCCAGAGAAATAAATGATTTCAAAGGTTTCTGTCGAACTGAGATTTCGGAATCGTTCGAAATACGGGACAACTCGATTCTTCGCGTAGATCGAAGTTTAGTTCGATACAGCTGTGCAAGACAACGTTCGATGCAAGAATTTCTCGGTTTCAGACCAAAGAAACGATTTTGACACGTTCAGGGTGAGCTCAGATTCCAGAATCGCTCGAAACTCGGGACATCTCGATTCTCTGTGTCGATCTACGTTTCGATCGATTCAGTTGTGCGAGACGACGTTCAATGCAGGAATTGACTTTTTTTCATAAAAATGCACGATTTTCACAATTTGTGTCGAGCCTAGATGCCAGAATCGCTCTGAACACGCAAAATCACGATTCTCGGGGTAGATAGAAGTGTTTCCGATACAGACGTGCGGGATGACTTTCAACGCACTAATTATATGACTTTGGTCGAAATGAATAATTGTATTACTCTTACGACGATCTGTAATGCCAGAATCGCTCGAAACTCGGGAGAACTTGATTCCCGGCGTAGATCAAAGTATCGATCGATTAAGTTGTGCGAGACGACGTTTAGGGCAGGAATTGGTTTTTTTTTCCCAAAAACGAACGATTTTCACACTTTCCTGTCAAGCCTAGATGCCAGAATCGCTCGAAATACGCAAAACCTCGATTCTTGTGTTGGATCGAAATTTTCCCGATACAGTCGTGTACGACGACGTTGACCGCGAGAATAGTATAATTTCGGACTGAATGAATAATTGTGACACTCTTACGTCGCGCTGTGATGCCGGAATCGCTCGAAACTCGGGACGTATCCCTTCCCGGTGTAGATCGATGTTTCGATCGATTGAGTTATGCAAGACGACGCTTTATGCAAGAATTAAGTTTTTTTCAGAAAAATGAATGATTTGACCCTTTGTTGTCGAACATAGATTCCAGAATGGCTCGGAAGCCCAAGCCTCAAATCCTGGGGTAGATCGAAGTCCCTCAAATACAGACGTGTAAGATAACGTTTAACGCGAGAATCCTACGATTTTTGACTGAATGAATGATTGTGACACCCCTACGTCGAGCATTAATACCAGATACGCTCGAAACTCTGCAGAACTCGATTCCCGGCGTAGATCGAAGTACCGATAAATTGAGTTCTGCAAGACGACGTTTAATGCAAGAATTGGTTGTATTGAAAAATATATGATTTCGACACTTTCCTGTCGACTCTAGATGCCAGAATTTTCGAAACACGCAAAACCTCGATTTTCGGGGCAGATCGAAGTTTTTCCGATACTGCCGTGCAAGATGACTCTCAACGCAGTAATTCTATGGATTAAGACTAAATGAATGATTTTGACACTCTAACGTCGAGCTGAGATGCCAGAATCGCTCGAAACTCGGGACATCTCGATTTTCGTTGTAGATCGATGTTTTTATCGATTCAGTTGTGAAAGACAAGGTTTAATAGAGAATTGAGTTTTTTCAGAAAAACGGATAATGTGACCCTTTTCTGTCAAGCATAAATGCCAGAAATGCGCGAACCATGCAAAACCTCAAATCCTGGGGTATAACGAAGTTTCTCCGATACAGCCGTGTAAGACGACGTTTAACGACCGAATTCTATGATTTTGAACTAAATCAACGATTGTGACACTCTCACGTTAAGCTGTGATTCCAGAATCGCTCGAAACTCGGGACATATCGATTCTCGATGTAGATCGATGTTTCGATCGATTCAGTTGTGCAAGACAACGTTTGATGCAAAAGATAAGTTTTTCCAGCAAAATGAATGAATTAACACATTTCTGTCGAGCTGAGATGTCGGAATCGGTCGAAATACGGGACATCTTATTCCTCGGTGTAGACCGATTTTTCGTTCGATAGCGATGTGCAAGACGACGATTAACGCAAGAATTCTATGATTTTGGACCAGATGAATGATTTCGACACTCTAACGTCGAGCTGAGATGCCAGAATCGCTCGAAACTCGAGACATCTCGCTTCTCGGTGTATATCGATGTTTTGATCGATTCAGTTGTGAAAGACGAGGTTTAATAGAGAATTGAGTCTTTTCAGAAAAACGGATAATGTGACCCTTTTCTGTCAAGCATAAATGCCAGAAATGCGCGAACTATGCAAATCCTCAAATCCTGGGGTATAACGAAGTTTCTCCGATACAGCCGTGTAAGACGACGTTTAACGACCGAATTCTATGATTTTAAACTAAATCAATGATTGTGACACTCTCACGTTAAGCTGTGATTCCAGAATCGCTCGAAACTCGGGACATATCGATTCTCGAAGTAGATCGATGTTTCGATCGATTCAGTTGTGCAAGACAACGTTTAATGCGAAAGATAATTTTTTCCAGCGAAATGAATGATTTTGCACATTTCTGTCGAGCTGAGATGTCGGAACCGGTCGAAATACAAAACATCTTATTCCTCGGTGTAGACCGATTTTTCGTTCGATAGCAATGTGCAAGTCGACGATTAACGATAGAATTCTATGATTTTGGACCAGATGAATGATTTCGACACTCTAACGTCGAGCTGAGATGCCAGAATCGCTCGAAACTCGTGACGTCTCGATTCTCGGTGTATATCGATGTTTTGATCGATTCAGTGGTGCAAGCCAAGTTTTAATGCAAGGATTGAGTTGTTTCAGAAAAACGAATAGATTGACGCTTTTCTGTCGAGCATAAATAGCAGATATGCGCGAACTATGCAAAACCTCAAATCCCGGGATATACTCGAAGTTTCTCTGATACGGATGTGTAAGACCACGTTCAACGACAATATTCTATGATTTTGCACCAGATGAATGATTTCGACACTCTAACGTCGAGCTGAGATGCCAGAATCGCTCGAAACTCGGGACATCTCGATTCTCGGTGTAGATCGATGTTTTTATCGATTCAGTTGTGCGGAACGACGTTAAATGCAAAAATGAAGTTTCTTTTCAGAGAAATAAATGATTTCAAAGGTTTCTGTCGAACTGAGATTTTGGAATCGTTCGAAATACGGGACAACTCGATTCTTCGCGTAGATCGAAGTTTAGTTCGATACAGCTGTGCAAGACAACGTTCGATGCAAGAATTTCTCGGTTTCAGACCAAAGAAACGATTTTGACACGTTCAGGGTGAGCTCAGATTCCAGAATCGCTCGAAACTCGGGACATCTCGATTCTCTGTGTCGATCTACGTTTCGATCGATTCAGTTGTGCGAGACGACGTTCAATGCAGGAATTGACTTTTTTTCACAAAAATGCACGATTTTCACAATTTGTGTCGAGCCTAGATGCCAGAATCGCTCTGAACACGCAAAATCACGATTCTCGGGGTAGATAGAAGTGTTTCCGATACAGACGTGCGGGATGACTTTCAACGCACTAATTCTATGACTTTGGTCAAAATGAATAATTGTATTACTCTTACGACGATCTGTAATGCCAGAATCGCTCGAAACTCGGGAGAACTTGATTCCCGGCGTAAATCAAAGTATCGATCGATTAAGTTGTGCGAGACGACGTTTAGGGCAGGAATTGGTTTTTTTCCCCAAAAACGAACGATTTTCACACTTTCCTGTCAAGCCTGGATGCCAGAATCGCTCGAAATACGCAAAACCTCGATTCTTGTGTTGGATCGAAATTTTCCCGATACAGTCGTGTACGACGACGTTGACCGCAAGAATAGCATGATTTCGGACTGAATGAATGATTGTGACACTCTTACGTCGGGCTGTGATTCCAGAATCGCTCGAAACTCGGGACATATCGATTCTCGAAGTAGATCGATGTTTCGATCGATTGAGTTGTACAAGACGACGCTTTATGCAAGAATTAAGTTTTTTCAGAAAAATGAATGATTTGAACCTTTTTTGTCGAACCTAGATTCCAGAATGGCTCGGAAGCCCGAGCCTCAAATCCTGGGTCAGATCGAAGTTCCTCAAATACAGACGTGTGAGATAACGTTTAACGCGAGAATCCTACGATTTTTGACTGAATTAATGATTGTGACACCCCTACGTCGAGCATTAATACCAGAATCGCTCGAATCTCTGCAGAACTCGATTCCCGGAATAGATCGAAGTACCGATAAATTGAGTTCTGCAAGACGACGTTTAATGCAAGAATTGGTTGTATTGAAAAATATATGATTTCGACACTTTCCTGTCGACTCTAGATGCCAGATTGCTCGAAACACGCAAAACCTCGATTTTCGGGGCAGATCGAAGTTTTTCCGATACTGCCGTGCAAGATGACTCTTAACGCAGTAATTCTATGAATTTAGACTAAATAAATGATGTTGACACTATTACGTCGAGCTGAGATACCAGAATCGCTCGAAACTCGGGACATCTCGATTCTCGGTGTAGATCGATGTTTTTATTGATTCAGTTGTGCGGAACGACGTTCAATGCAAAAATGAAGTTTCTTTTCAGAGAAATAAATGATTTCAAACGTTTCTGTCGAGCTGAGATTTTGGAATTGTTCGAAATACGGGACAATTCGATTCTTCGCGTAGATTGAAGTTTAGTTCGATACAGCTGTGCAAGACAACGTTCGATGCAAGAATTTCTCGGTTTCAGACCAAAGAAACGATTTTGACACGTTCAGGGTGAGCTCAGATTCCAGAATCGCTCGAAACTCGGGACATCTCGATTCTCTGTGTCGATCTACGTTTCGATCGATTCAGTTGTGCGAGACGACGTTCAATGCAGGAATTGACCTTTTTCCACAGAAATGCACGATTTTCACAATTTGTGTCGAGCCTAGATGCCAGAATCGCTCTGAACACGCAAAATCACGATTTTCGGGGTAGATCGAAGTGTTTCCGATACAGACGTGCGGGATGACTTTCAACGCACTAATTCTATGACTTTGGTCAAAATGAATAATTGTCTTACTCTTACGACGATCTGTAATGCAAGAATCGCTCGAAACTCGGGAGAACTTGATTCCCGGCGTAGATCAAAGTATCGATCGATTAAGTTGTGCGAGACGACGTTTAACGCAGGAATTGGTTTTTTTCCCCAAAAACGAACGATTCTTACACTTTCCTGTCGAGCCTAGATGCCAAAATCGCTCGGAATACGTAAAACCTCGATTCTTGTGTTGGATCGAAATTTTCCCGATACAGTCGTGTACGACGAGGTTGACCGCAAGAATAGTATGATTTCGGACTGAATGAATACTTGTGACACTCTCACGTCGGGCTGTGATGCCGGAATCACTCGAAACTCGGGACATCTCGATTTTCGTTGTAGATCGATGTTTTTATCGATTCAGTTGTGAAAGACGAGGTTTAATAGAGAATTGAGTTTTTTCAGAAAAACGGATACTGTGACCCTTTTCTGTCAAGCATAAATGCCAGAAATGCGCGAACTATGCAAAACCTCAAATCCTGGGGTATAACGAAGTTTCTCCGATACAGCCGTGTAAGACGACGTTTAACGACCGAATTCTATGATTTTGAACTAAATCAACGATTGTGACACTCTCACGTTAAGCTGTGATTCCAGAATCGCTCGAAACTCGGGACATATCGATTCTCGATGTAGATCGATGTTTCGATCGATTCAGTTGTGCAAGACAACGTTTGATGCAAAAGATAAGTTTTTCCAGCAAAATGAATGAATTTGCACATTTCTGTCGAGCTGAGATGTCGGAATCGGTCGAAATACGGGACATCTTATTCCTCGGTGTAGACCGATTTTTCGTTCGATAGCGATGTGCAAGACGACGATTAACGCAAGAATTCTATGATTTTGGACCAGATGAATGATTTCGACACTCTAACGTCGAGCTGAGATGCCAGAATCGCTCGAAACTCGGGACATCTCGATTCTCGGTGTAGATCGATGTTTTTATCGATTCAGTTGTGCGGAACGACGTTAAATGCAAAAATGAAGTTCTTTCCAGAGAAATAAATGATTTCAAACGTTTCTGTCGAACTGAGATTTTGGAATCGTTCGAAATACGGGACAACTCGATTCTTCGCGTAGATCGAAGTTTAGTTCGATACAGCTGTGCAAGACAACCTTCGATGCAAGAATTTCTCGGTTTCAGATAAAAAAAACGATTTTGACACGTTCAGGGTGAGCTCAGATTCCAGAATCGCTCGAAACTCGGGACATCTCGATTCTCGGTGTCGATCTACGTTTCGATCGATTCAGTTGTGCGAGACGAGTTTCAATGCAGGAATTGACTTTTTTTCCCAAAAACGAACGATTTTCACACTTTCCTGTCGAGCCTAGATGCCAGAATCGCTCGAAATACGCAAAACCTCGATTCTTGTGTTGGATCGAAATTTTCCCGATACAGGCGTGTACGACGACGTTGACCGCAAGAATAGCATGATTTCGGACTGAATGAATGATTGTGACACTCTTACGTCGGGCTGTGATGCCGGAATCGCTCGAAACTCGGGACGTATCCCTTCCCGGTGTAGATCGATGTTTCGATCGATTGAGTTGTACAAGACGACGCTTTATGCAAGAATTAAGTTTTTTCAGAAAAATGAATGATTTGACCCTTTTTTGTCGAACATAGATTCCAGAATGGCTCGGAAGCCCAAGCCTGAAATCCTGGGGTAGATCGAAGTTCTTCAAATACAGACGTGTAAGACAACGTTTAACGCGAGAATCCTACGATTTTTGACTGAATGAATGATTGTGACACCCCTACGTCGAGCATTAATACCAGATACGCTCGAAACTCTGCAGAACTCGATTCCCGGCGTAGATCGAAGTACCGATAAATTGAGTTCTGCAAGACGACGTTTAATGCAAGAATTGGTTGTATTGAAAAATATATGATTTCGACACTTTCCTGTCGACTCTAGATGCCAGAATTTTCGAAACACGCAAAACCTCGATTTTCGGGGCAGATCGAAGTTTTTCCGATACTGCCGTGCAAGATGACTCTCAACGCAGTAATTCTATGGATTAAGACTAAATGAATGATTTTGACACTCTAACGTCGAGCTGAGATGCCAGAATCGCTCGAAACTCGGGACATCTCGATTTTCGTTGTAGATCGATGTTTTTATCGATTCAGTTGTGAAAGACAAGGTTTAATAGAGAATTGAGTTTTTTCAGAAAAACGGATAATGTGACCCTTTTCTGTCAAGCATAAATGCCAGAAATGCGCGAACCATGCAAAACCTCAAATCCTGGGGTATAACGAAGTTTCTCCGATACAGCCGTGTAAGACGACGTTTAACGACCGAATTCTATGATTTTGAACTAAATCAACGATTGTGACACTCTCACGTTAAGCTGTGATTCCAGAATCGCTCGAAACTCGGGACATATCGATTCTCGATGTAGATCGATGTTTCGATCGATTCAGTTGTGCAAGACAACGTTTGATGCAAAAGATAAGTTTTTCCAGCAAAATGAATGAATTAACACATTTCTGTCGAGCTGAGATGTCGGAATCGGTCGAAATACGGGACATCTTATTCCTCGGTGTAGACCGATTTTTCGTTCGATAGCGATGTGCAAGACGACGATTAACGCAAGAATTCTATGATTTTGGACCAGATGAATGATTTCGACACTCTAACGTCGAGCTGAGATGCCAGAATCGCTCGAAACTCGAGACATCTCGCTTCTCGTTGTATATCGATGTTTTGATCGATTCAGTTGTGAAAGACGAGGTTTAATAGAGAATTGAGTCTTTTCAGAAAAACGGATAATGTGACCCTTTTCTGTCAAGCATAAATGCCAGAAATGCGCGAACTATGCAAAACCTCAAATCCTGGGGTATAACGAAGTTTCTCCGATACAGCCGTGTAAGACGACGTTTAACGACCGAATTCTATGATTTTAAACTAAATCAATGATTGTGACACTCTCACGTTAAGCTGTGATTCCAGAATCGCTCGAAACTCGGGACATATCGATTCTCGAAGTAGATCGATGTTTCGATCGATTCAGTTGTGCAAGACAACGTTTAATGCGAAAGATAATTTTTTCCAGCGAAATGAATGATTTTGCACATTTCTGTCGAGCTGAGATGTCGGAACCGGTCGAAATACAAAACATCTTATTCCTCGGTGTAGACCGATTTTTCGTTCGATAGCAATGTGCAAGTCGACGATTAACGATAGAATTCTATGATTTTGGACCAGATGAATGATTTCGACACTCTAACGTCGAGCTGAGATGCCAGAATCGCTCGAAACTCGTGACGTCTCGATTCTCGGTGTATATCGATGTTTTGATCGATTCAGTGGTGCAAGCCAAGTTTTAATGCAAGGATTGAGTTGTTTCAGAAAAACGAATAGATTGACGCTTTTCTGTCGAGCATAAATAGCAGATATGCGCGAACTATGCAAAACCTCAAATCCCGGGATATACTCGAAGTTTCTCTGATACGGATGTGTAAGACCACGTTCAACGACAATATTCTATGATTTTGCACCAGATGAATGATTTCGACACTCTAACGTCGAGCTGAGATGCCAGAATCGCTCGAAACTCGGGACATCTCGATTCTCGGTGTAGATCGATGTTTTTATCGATTCAGTTGTGCGGAACGACGTTAAATGCAAAAATGATGTTTCTTTTCAGAGAAATAAATGATTTCAAAGGTTTCTGTCGAACTGAGATTTTGGAATCGTTCAAAATACGGGACAACTCGATTCTTCGCGTAGATCGAAGTTTAGTTCGATACAGCTGTGCAAGACAACGTTCGATGCAAGAATTTCTCGGTTTCAGACCAAAGAAACGATTTTGACACGTTCAGGGTGAGCTCAGATTCCAGAATCGCTCGAAACTCGGGACATCTCGATTCTCTGTGTCGATCTACGTTTCGATCGATTCAGTTGTGCGAGACGACGTTCAATGCAGGAATTGACTTTTTTTCACAAAAATGCACGATTTTCACAATTTGTGTCGAGCCTAGATGCCAGAATCGCTCTGAACACGCAAAATCACGATTCTCGGGGTAGATAGAAGTGTTTCCGATACAGACGTGCGGGATGACTTTCAACGCACTAATTCTATGACTTTGGTCAAAATGAATAATTGTATTACTCTTACGACGATCTGTAATGCCAGAATCGCTCGAAACTCGGGAGAACTTGATTCCCGGCGTAGATCAAAGTATCGATCGATTAAGTTGTGCGAGACGACGTTTAGGGCAGGAATTGGTTTTTTTCCCCAAAAACGAACGATTTTCACACTTTCCTGTCAAGCCTAGATGCCAGAATCGCTCGAAATACGCAAAACCTCGATTCTTGTGTTGGATCGAAATTTTCCCGATACAGTCGTGTACGACGACGTTGACCGCAAGAATAGCATGATTTCGGACTGAATGAATGATTGTGACACTCTTACGTCGGGCTGTGATGCCGGAATCGCTCGAAACTCGGGACGTATCCCTTCCCGGTGTAGATCGATGTTTCGATCGATTGAGTTGTACAAGACGACGCTTTATGCAAGAATTAAGTTTTTTCAGAAAAATGAATGATTTGAACCTTTTTTGTCGAACCTAGATTCCAGAATGGCTCGGAAGCCCGAGCCTCAAATCCTGGGTCAGATCGAAGTTCCTCAAATACAGACGTGTAAGATAACGTTTAACGCGAGAATCCTACGATTTTTGACTGAATTAATGATTGTGACACCCCTACGTCGAGCATTAATACCAGAATCGCTCGAATCTCTGCAGAACTCGATTCCCGGCGTAGATCGAAGTACCGATAAATTGAGTTCTGCAAGACGACGTTTAATGCAAGAATTTGTTGTATTGAAAAATATATGATTTCGACACTTTCCTGTCGACTCTAGATGCCAGATTGCTCGAAACACGCAAAACCTCGATTTTCGGGGCAGATCGAAGTTTTTCCGATACTGCCGTGCAAGATGACTCTTAACGCAGTAATTCTATGAATTTAGACTAAATAAATGATGTTGACACTATTACGTCGAGCTGAGATACCAGAATCGCTCGAAACTCGGGACATCTCGATTCTCGGTGTAGATCGATGTTTTTATTGATTCAGTTGTGCGGAATGACGTTCAATGCAAAAATGAAGTTTCTTTTCAGAGAAATAAATGATTTCAAACGTTTCTGTCGAGCTGAGATTTTGGAATTGTTCGAAATACGGGACAATTCGATTCTTCGCGTAGATTGAAGTTTAGTTCGATACAGCTGTGCAAGACAACGTTCGATGCAAGAATTTCTCGGTTTCAGACAAATGAAACGATTTTGACACGTTAAGGGTGAGCTCAGATTCCAGAATCGCTCGAAACTCGGGACATCTCGATTCTCGGTGTCGATCTACGTTTCGATCGATTCAGTTGTGCGAGACGACGTTTAACGCAAGAATTAAGTTCTTTAACAAAAATTAATGATTTCTACACTTTTCTGGTAAACCTAGATGCCAGAATCGCTCGACAGACGCAGAACCTCGAATCCCGGGGTAGATCGAAGTTTTTCCGATACGGCCGTGTAGAACAACGTTCAACGCGAAAATTCTGAAATTTTAGACTGAATAAATGATAGTGACACTCTTATGCCGAGCTGTTATGCCAGGATCGCTCGAAACTCGGGACATTTCGATTCTCGGTTTAGATCGATGTTTCGATAAATTCAGTTGTGCAAGACGACGTTCAATGCAGGAATTGACTTTTTTCCACAAAAATGCATGATTTTGACAATTTGTGTCGAGCCTAGATGCCAGAATCGCTCTGAACACGCAAAATCACGATTCTCGGGGTAGATCGAAGTTTTTCCGAATCAGACGTGCGGGATGACTTTCAACGCACTAATTCTATGACTTTGGTCAAAATGAATGACTGTATTACTTTTACGACGATCTGTAATGCCAGGATCGCTCGAAACTCGGGAGAACTTGATTCCCGGCGTAGATCAAAGTATTAATCGATTAAGTCGTGCGAGACGACGTTTAACGCAGGAATTGGTTTTTTCTCCCAAAAACGAACGATTTTCACACTTTCCTGTCGAGCCTAGATGCCAGAATCGCTCGAAATACGCAAAACCTCGATTCTTGTGTTGGATCGAAATTTTCCCGATACAGTCGTGTACGACGACGTTGACCGCGAGAATAGTATGATTTCGGACTGAATGAATAATTGTGACACTCTTACGTCGCGCTGTGATGCCGGAATCGCTCGAAACTCGGGACGTATCCCTTCCCGGTGTAGATCGATGTTTCGATCGATTGAGTTATGCAAGACGACGCTTTATGCAAGAATTAAGTTTTTTTCAGAAAAATGAATGATTTGACCCTTTGTTGTCGAACATAGATTCCAGAATGGCTCGGAAGCCCAAGCCTCAAATCCTGGGGTAGATCGAAGTCCCTCAAATACAGACGTGTCAGATAACGTTTAACGCGAGAATCCTACGATTTTTGACTGAATTAATGATTGTGACACCCCTACGTCGAGCATTAATACCAGATACGCTCGAAACTCTGCAGAACTCGATTCCCGGCGTAGATCGAAGTACCGATAAATTGAGTTCTGCAAGACGACGTTTAATGCAAGAATTGGTTGTATTGAAAAATATATGATTTCGACACTTTCCTGTCGACTCTAGATGCCAGAATTTTCGAAACACGCAAAACCTCGATTTTCGGGGCAGATCGAAGTTTTTCCGATACTGCCGTGCAAGATGACTCTCAACGCAGTAATTCTATGGATTAAGACTAAATGAATGATTTTGACACTCTAACGTCGAGCTGAGATGCCAGAATCGCTCGAAACTCGGGACATCTCGATTTTCGTTGTAGATCGATGTTTTTATCGATTCATTCGTGAAAGACAAGGTTTAATAGAGAATTGAGTTTTTTCAGAAAAACGGATAATGTGACCCTTTTCTGTCAAGCATAAATGCCAGAAATGCGCGAACTATGCAAAACCTCAAATCCTGGGGTATAACGAAGTTTCTCCGATACAGCCGTGTAAGACGACGTTTAACGACCTAATTCTATGATTTTGAACTAAATCAACGATTGTGACACTCTCACGTTAAGCTGTGATTCCAGAATCGCTCGAAACTCGGGACATATCGATTCTCGATGTAGATCGATGTTTCGATCGATTCAGTTGTGCAAGACAACGTTTGATGCAAAAGATAAGTTTTTCCAGCAAAATGAATGAATTAACACATTTCTGTCGAGCTGAGATGTCGGAATCGGTCGAAATACGGGACATCTTATTCCTCGGTGTAGACCGATTTTTCGTTCGATAGCGATGTGCAAGACGACGATTAACGCAAGAATTCTATGATTTTGGACCAGATGAATGATTTCGACACTCTAACGTCGAGCTGAGATGCCAGAATCGCTCGAAACTCGAGACATCTCGCTTCTCGGTGTATATCGATGTTTTGATCGATTCAGTTGTGAAAGACGAGGTTTAATAGAGAATTGAGTCTTTTCAGAAAAACGGATAATGTGACCCTTTTCTGTCAAGCATAAATGCCAGAAATGCGCGAACTATGCAAATCCTCAAATCCTGGGGTATAACGAAGTTTCTCCGATACAGCCGTGTAAGACGACGTTTAACGACCTAATTCTATGATTTTGAACTAAATCAACGATTGTGACACTCTTACGTTAAGCTGTGATTCCAGAATCGCTCGAAACTCGGGACATATCGATTCTCGATGTAGATTGATGTTTCGATCGATTCAGTTGTGCAAGACAACGTTTGATGCAAAAGATAAGTTTTTCCAGCAAAATGAATGAATTTGCACATTTCTGTCGAGCTGAGATGTCGGAATCGGTCGAAATACGGGACATCTTATTCCTCGGTGTAGACCGATTTTTCGTTCGATAGCGATGTGCAAGACGACGATTAACGCAAGAATTCTATGATTTTGGACCAGATGAATGATTTCGACACTCTAACGTCGAGCTGAGATGCCAGAATCGCTCGAAACTCGAGACATCTCGCTTCTCGGTGTATATCGATGTTTTGATCGATTCAGTTGTGAAAGACGAGGTTTAATAGAGAATTGAGTCTTTTCAGAAAAACGGATAATTTGACCCTTTTCTGTCAAGCATAAATGCCAGAAATGCGCGAACTATGCAAAACCTCAAATCCTGGGGTATAACGAAGTTTCTCCGATACAGCCGTGTAAGACGACGTTTAACGACCGAATTCTATGATTTTAAACTAAATCAATGATTGTGACACTCTCACGTTAAGCTGTGATTCCAGAATCGCTCGAAACTCGGGACATATCGATTCTCGAAGTAGATCGATGTTTCGATCGATTCAGTTGTGCAAGACAACGTTTAATGCGAAAGATAATTTTTTCCAGCGAAATGAATGATTTTGCACATTTCTGTCGAGCTGAGATGTCGGAACCGGTCGAAATACAAAACATCTTATTCCTCGGTGTAGAACGATTTTTCGTTCGATAGCGATGTGCAAGACGACGATTAACGATAGAATTCTATGATTTTGGACCAGATGAATGATTTCGACACTCTAACGTCGAGCTGAGATGCCAGAATCGCTCGAAACTCGGGACATCTCGATTCTCGGTGTAGATCGATGTTTTTATCGATTCAGTTGTGCGGAACGACGTTAAATGCAAAAATGAAGTTTCTTTCCAGAGAAATAAATGATTTCAAACGTTTCTGTCGAACTGAGATTTGGGAATCGTTCGAAATACGGGACAACTCGATTCTTCGCGTAGATCGGAGTTTAGTTCGATACAGCTGTGCAAGACAACGTTCGATGCAAGGATTTCTCGGTTTCAGACCAAAGAAACGATTTTGACACGTTCAGGGTGAGCTCAGATTCCAGAATCGCTCGAAACTCGGGACATCTCGATTCTCTGTGTCGATCTACGTTTCGATCGATTCAGTTGTGCGAGACGACGTTCAATGCAGGAATTGACCTTTTTCCACAAAAATGCACGATTTTCACAATTTGTGTCGAGCCTAGATGCCAGAATCGCTCTGAACGCGCAAAATCACGATTTTCGGGGTAGATCGAAGTGTTTCCGATACAGACGTGCGGGATGACTTTCAACGCACTAATTCTATGACTTTGGTCAAAATGAATAATTGTCTTACTCTTACGACGATCTGTAATGCAAGAATCGCTCGAAACTCGGGAGAACTTGATTCCCGGCGTAGATCAAAGTATCGATCGATTAAGTTGTGCGAGATGACGTTTAACGCAGGAATTGGTTTTTTTCCCCGAAAACGAACGATTCTTACACTTTCCTGTCGAGCCTAGATGCCAAAATCGCTCGGAATACGTAAAACCTCGATTCTTGTGTTGGATCGAAATTTTCCCGATACAGTCGTGTACGACGAGGTTGACCGCAAGAATAGTATGATTTCGGACTGAATGAATACTTGTGACACTCTCACGTCGGGCTGTGATGCCGGAATCACTCGAAACTCGGGACATCTCGATTTTCGTTGTAGATCGATGTTTTTATCGATTCAGTTGTGAAAGACGAGGTTTAATAGAGAATTGAGTTTTTTCAGAAAAACGGATAATGTGACCCTTTTCTGTCAAGCATAAATGCCAGAAATGCGCGAACTATGCGAAACCTCAAATCCTGGGGTATAACGAAGTTTCTCCGATACAGCCGTGTAAGACGACGTTTAACGACCGAATTCTATGATTTTAAACTAAATCAATGATTGTGACACTCTCACGTTAAGCTGTGATTCCAGAATCGCTCGAAACTCGGGACATATCGATTCTCGAAGTAGATCGATGTTTCGATCGATTCAGTTGTGCAAGACAACGTTTGATGCGAAAGATAAGTTTTTCCAGCAAAATGAATGATTTTGCACATTTCTGTCGAGCTGAGATGTCGGAACCGGTCGAAATACGAAACATCTTATTCCTCGGTGTAGACCGATTTTTCGTTCGATAGCGATGTGCAAGACGACGATTAACGATAGAATTCTATGATTTTGGACCAGATGAATGATTTCGACACTCTAACGTCGAGCTGAGATGCCAGAATCGCTCGAAACTCGTGACGTCTCGATTCTCGGTGTATATCGATGTTTTGATCGATTCAGTGGTGCAAGCCAAGGTTCAATGCAAGGATTGAGTTGTTTCAGAAAAACGAATAGATTGACGCTTTTCTGTCGAGCATAAATGGCAGATATGCGCAAACTATGCAAAACCTCAAATCCCGGGATATACTCGAAGTTTCTCTGATACGGATGTGTAAGACCACGTTCAACGACAATATTCTATGATTTTGCACCAGATGAATGATTTCGACACTCTAACGTCGAGCTGAGATGCCAGAATCGCTCGAAACTCGGGACATCTCGATTCTCGGTGTAGATCGATGTTTTTATCGATTCAGTTGTGCGGAACGACGTTAAATGCAAAAATGAAGTTTCTTTCCAGAGAAATAAATGATTTCAAAGGTTTCTGTCGAACTGAGATTTCGGAATCGTTCGAAATACGGGACAACTCGATTCTTCGCGTAGATCGAAGTTTAGTTCGATACAGCTGTGCAAGACAACGTTCGATGCAAGAATTTCTCGGTTTCAGACCAAAGAAACGATTTTGACACGTTCAGGGTGAGCTCAGATTCCAGAATCGCTCGAAACTCGGGACATCTCGATTCTCTGTGTCGATCTACGTTTCGATCGATTCAGTTGTGCGAGACGACGTTCAATGCAGGAATTGACTTTTTTTCACAAAAATGCACGATTTTCACAATTTGTGTCGAGCTTAGATGCCAGAATCGCTCTGAACACGCAAAATCACGATTCTCGGGGTAGATAGAAGTGTTTCCGATACAGACGTGCGGGATGACTTTCAACGCACTAATTCTATGACTTTGGTCGAAATGAATAATTGTATTACTCTTACGACGATCTGTAATGCCAGAATCGCTCGAAACTCGGGAGAACTTGATTCCCGGCGTAGATCAAAGTATCGATCGATTAAGTTGTGCGAGACGACGTTTAGGGCAGGAATTGGTTTTTTTTCCCAAAAACGAACGATTTTCACACTTTCCTGTCAAGCCTAGATGCCAGAATCGCTCGAAATACGCAAAACCTCGATTCTTGTGTTGGATCGAAATTTTCCCGATACAGTCGTGTACGACGACGTTGACCGCAAGAATAGCATGATTTCGGACTGAATGAATGATTGTGACACTCTTACGTCGGGCTGTGATGCCGGAATCGCTCGAAACTCGGGACGTATCCCTTCCCGGTGTAGATCGATGTTTCGATCGATTGAGTTGTGCAAGACGACGCTTTATGCAAGAATTAAGTTTTTTCAGAAAAATGAATGATTTAAACCTTTTTTGTCGAACCTAGATTCCAGAATGCCTCGGAAGCCCGAGCCTCAAATCCTGGGTCAGATCGAAGTTCCTCAAATACAGACGTGTAAGATAACGTTTAACGCGAGAATCCTACGATTTTTGACTGAATTAATGATTGTGACACCCCTACGTCGAGCATTAATACCAGAATCGCTCGAATCTATGCAGAACTCGATTCCCGGCGTAGATCGAAGTACCGATAAATTGAGTTCTGCAAGACGACGTTTAATGCAAGAATTGGTTGTATTGAAAAATATATGATTTCGACACTTTCCTGTCGACTCTAGATGCCAGATTGCTCGAAACACGCAAAACCTCGATTTTCGGGGCAGATCGAAGTTTTTCCGATACTGCCGTGCAAGATGACTCTTAACGCAGTAATTCTATGAATTTAGACTAAATAAATGATGTTGACACTATTACGTCGAGCTGAGATACCAGAATCGCTCGAAACTCGGGACATCTCGATTCTCGGTGTCGATCTACGTTTCGATCGATTCAGTTGTGCGAGACTACGTTTAAGGCAAGAATTAAGTTCTTTAACAAAAATTAATGATTTCTACACTTTTCTGGTAAACCTAGATGCCAGAATCGCTCGACAGACGCAGAACCTCGAATCCCGGGGTAGATCGAAGTTTTTCCGATACGGGCGTGTAGAACAACGTTCAACGCGAAAATTCTGAAATTTTAGACTGAATAAATGATAGTGACACTCTTATGCCGAGCTGTTATGCCAGGATCGCTCGAAACTCGGGACATTTCGATTCTCTGTGTCGATCTACGTTTCGATCGATTCAGTTGTGCGAGACGACGTTCAATGCAGGAATTGACCTTTTTCCACAAAAATGCACGATTTTCACAATTTGTGTCGAGCCTAGATGCCAGAATCGCTCTGAACACGCAAAATCACGATTTTCGGGGTAGATCGAAGTGTTTCCGATACAGACGTGCGGGATGACTTTCAACGCACTAATTCTATGACTTTGGTCAAAATGAATAATTGTCTTACTCTTACGAGGATCTGTAATGCAAGAATCGCTCGAAACTCGGGAGAACTTGATTCCCGGCGTAGATCAAAGTATCGATCGATTAAGTTGTGCGAGACGACGTTTAACGCAGGAATTGGTTTTTTTCCCCAAAAACGAACGATTCTTACACTTTCCTGTCGAGCCTAGATGCCAGAATCGCTCGGAATACGTAAAACCTCGATTCTTGTGTTGGATCGAAATTTTCCCGATACAGTCGTGTACGACGAGGTTGACCGCAAGAATAGTATGATTTCGGACTGAATGAATACTTGTGACACTCTCACGTCGGGCTGTGATGCCGGAATCACTCGAAACTCGGGACATCTCGATTTTCGTTGTAGATCGATGTTTTTATCGATTCAGTTGTGAAAGACGAGGTTTAATAGAGAATTGAGTTTTTTCAGAAAAACGGATACTGTGACCCTTTTCTGTCAAGCATAAATGCCAGAAATGCGCGAACTATGCAAAACCTCAAATCCTGGGGTATAACGAAGTTTCTCCGATACAGCCGTGTAAGACGACGTTTAACGACCGAATTCTATGATTTTGAACTAAATCAACGATTGTGACACTCTCACGTTAAGCTGTGATTCCAGAATCGCTCGAAACTCGGGACATATCGATTCTCGATGTAGATCGATGTTTCGATCGATTCAGTTGTGCAAGACAACGTTTGATGCAAAAGATAAGTTTTTCCAGCAAAATGAATGAATTTGCACATTTCTGTCGAGCTGAGATGTCGGAATCGGTCGAAATACGGGACATCTTATTCCTCGGTGTAGACCGATTTTTCGTTCGATAGCGATGTGCAAGACGACGATTAACGCAAGAATTCTATGATTTTGGACCAGATGAATGATTTCGACACTCTAACGTCGAGCTGAGATGCCAGAATCGCTCGAAACTCGGGACATCTCGATTCTCGGTGTAGATCGATGTTTTTATCGATTCAGTTGTGCGGAACGACGTTAAATGCAAAGATGAAGTTTTTTCCAGAGAAATAAATGATTTCAAACGTTTCTGTCGAACTGAGATTTTGGAATCGTTCGAAATACGGGACAACTCGATTCTTCGCGTAGATCGAAGTTTAGTTCGATACAGCTGTGCAAGACAACCTTCGATGCAAGAATTTCTCGGTTTCAGATAAAAAAAACGATTTTGACACGTTCAGGGTGAGCTCAGATTCCAGAATCGCTCGAAACTCGGGACATCTCGATTCTCGGTGTCGATCTACGTTTCGATCGATTCAGTTGTGCGAGACGAGTTTCAATGCAGGAATTGACTTTTTTTCCCAAAAACGAACGATTTTCACACTTTCCTGTCGAGCCTAGATGCCAGAATCGCTCGAAATACGCAAAACCTCGATTCTTGTGTTGGATCGAAATTTTCCCGATACAGGCGTGTACGACGACGTTGACCGCAAGAATAGCATGATTTCGGACTGAATGAATGATTGTGACACTCTTACGTCGGGCTGTGATGCCGGAATCGCTCGAAACTCGGGACGTATCCCTTCCTGGTGTAGATCGATGTTTCGATCGATTGAGTTGTACAAGACGACGCTTTATGCAAGAATTAAGTTTTTTCAGAAAAATGAATGATTTGACCCTTTTTTGTCGAACATAGATTCCAGAATGGCTCGGAAGCCCAAGCCTGAAATCCTGGGGTAGATCGAAGTTCTTCAAATACAGACGTGTAAGACAACGTTTAACGCGAGAATCCTACGATTTTTGACTGAATGAATGATTGTGACACCCCTACGTCGAGCATTAATACCAGAATCGCTCGAATCTCTGCAGAACTCGATTCCCGGGGTAGATCGAAGTACCGATAAATTGAGTTCTGCAAGACGACGTTTAATGCAAGAATTGGTTGTATTGAAAAATATATGATTTCGACACTTTCCTGTCGACTCTAGATGTCAGAATTTTCGAAACACGCAAAACCTCGATTTTCGGGGCAGATCGAAGTTTTTCCGATACTGCCGTGCAAGATGACTCTCAACGCAGTAATTCTATGGATTAAGACTAAATGAATGATTTTGACACTCTAACGTCGAGCCAGAATCGCTCGAAACTCGGGACATCTCGATTTTCGTTGTAGATCGATGTTTTTATCGATTCAGTTGTGAAAGACGAGGTTTAATAGAGAATTGAGTTTTTTCAGAAAAACGGATAATGTGACCTTTTGCTGTCAAGCATAAATGCCAGAAATGCGCGAACTATGCAAAACCTCAAATCCTGGGGTATAACAAAGTTTCTCCGATACAGCCGTGTAAGACGACGTTTAACGACCGAATTCTATGATTTTGAACTAAATCAACGATTGTGACACTCTCACGTTAAGCTGTGATTCCAGAATCGCTCGAAACTCGGGACATATCGATTCTCGATGTAGATCGATGTTTCGATCGATTCAGTTGTGCAAGACAACGTTTGATGCAAAAGATAAGTTTTTCCAGCAAAATGAATGAATTAACACATTTCTGTCGAGCTGAGATGTCGGAATCGGTCGAAATACGGGACATCTTATTCCTCGGTGTAGACCGATTTTTCGTTCGATAGCGATGTGCAAGACGACGATTAACGCAAGAATTCTATGATTTTGGACCAGATGAATGATTTCGACACTCTAACGTCGAGCTGAGATGCCAGAATCGCTCGAAACTCGAGACATCTCGCTTCTCGGTGTATATCGATGTTTTGATCGATTCAGTTGTGAAAGACGAGGTTTAATAGAGAATTGAGTCTTTTCAGAAAAACGGATAATGTGACCCTTTTCTGTCAAGCATAAATGCCAGAAATGCGCGAACTATGCAAAACCTCAAATCCCGGGGTATAACGAAGTTTCTCCGATACAGCCGTGTAAGACGACGTTTAACGACCGAATTCTATGATTTTAAACTAAATCAATGATTGTGACACTCTCACGTTAAGCTGTGATTCCAGAATCGCTCGAAACTCGGGACATATCGATTCTCGAAGTAGATCGATGTTTCGATCGATTCAGTTGTGCAAGACAACGTTTAATGCGAAAGATAATTTTTTCCAGCGAAATGAATGATTTTGCACATTTCTGTCGAGCTGAGATGTCGGAACCGGTCGAAATACAAAACATCTTATTCCTCGGTGTAGACCGATTTTTCGTTCGATAGCAATGTGCAAGTCGACGATTAACGATAGAATTCTATGATTTTGGACCAGATGAATGATTTCGACACTCTAACGTCGAGCTGAGATGCCAGAATCGCTCGAAACTCGTGACGTCTCGATTCTCGGTGTATATCGATGTTTTGATCGATTCAGTGGTGCAAGCCAAGGTTCAATGCAAGGATTGAGTTGTTTCAGAAAAACGAATAGATTGACGCTTTTCTGTCGAGCATAAATGGCAGATATGCGCGAACTATGCAAAACCTCAAATCCCGGGATATACTCGAAGTTTCTCTGATACGGATGTGTAAGACCACGTTCAACGACAATATTCTATGATTTTGCACCAGATGAATGATTTCGACACTCTAACGTCGAGCTGAGATGCCAGAATCGCTCGAAACTCGGGACATCTCGATTCTCGGTGTAGATCGATGTTTTTATCGATTCAGTTGTGCGGAACGACGTTAAATGCAAAAATGAAGTTTCTTTCCAGAGAAATAAATGATTTCAAAGGTTTCTGTCGAACTGAGATTTCGGAATCGTTCGAAATACGGGACAACTCGATTCTTCGCGTAGATCGAAGTTTAGTTCGATACAGCTGTGCAAGACAACGTTCGATGCAAGAATTTCTCGGTTTTAGACCAAAGAAACGATTTTGACACGTTCAGGGTGAGCTCAGATTCCAGAATCGCTCGAAACTCGGGACATCTCGATTCTCTGTGTCGATCTACGTTTCGATCGATTCAGTTGTGCGAGACGACGTTCAATGCAGGAATTGACTTTTTTTCACAAAAATGCACGATTTTCACAATTTGTGTCGAGCCTAGATGCCAGAATCGCTCTGAACACGCAAAATCACGATTCTCGGGGTAGATAGAAGTGTTTCCGATACAGACGTGCGGGATGACTTTCAACGCACTAATTCTATGACTTTGGTCGAAATGAATAATTGTATTACTCTTACGACGATCTGTAATGCCAGAATCGCTCGAAACTCGGGAGAACTTGATTCCCGGCGTAGATCAAAGTATCGATCGATTAAGTTGTGCGAGACGACGTTTAGGGCAGGAATTGGTTTTTTTTCCCAAAAACGAACGATTTTCACACTTTCCTGTCAAGCCTAGATGCCAGAATCGCTCGAAATACGCAAAACCTCGATTCTTGTGTTGGATCGAAATTTACCCGATACAGTCGTGTACGACGACGTTGACCGCGAGAATAGTATAATTTCGGACTGAATGAATAATTGTGACACTCTTACGTCGCGCTGTGATGCCGGAATCGCTCGAAACTCGGGACGTATCCCTTCCCGGTGTAGATCGATGTTTCGATCGATTGAGTTATGCAAGACGACGCTTTATGCAAGAATTAAGTTTTTTTCAGAAAAATGAATGATTTGACCCTTTGTTGTCGAACATAGATTCCAGAATGGCTCGGAAGCCCAAGCCTCAAATCCTGGGGTAGATCGAAGTCCCTCAAATA
Organism: Tromatobia lineatoria; assembly: GCA_949699805.1. Classification (NCBI taxonomy): domain Eukaryota; kingdom Metazoa; phylum Arthropoda; class Insecta; order Hymenoptera; family Ichneumonidae; genus Tromatobia; species Tromatobia lineatoria. The sequence goes on from OX453050.1 coordinate 4,500,147, forward strand.
CAGACGTGTAAGATAACGTTTAACGCGAGAATCCTACGATTTTTGACTGAATTAATGATTGTGACACCCCTACGTCGAGCATTAATACCAGATACGCTCGAAACTCTGCAGAACTCGATTCCCGGCGTAGATCGAAGTACCGATAAATTGAGTTCTGCAAGACGACTTTTAATGCAAGAATTGGTTGTATTGAAAAATATATGATTTCGACACTTTCCTGTCGACTCTGGATGCCAGAATTTCCGAAACACGCAAAACCTCGATTTTCGGGGCAGATCGAAGTTTTTCCGATACTGCCGTGCAAGATGACTCTCAACGCAGTAATTCTATGGATTAAGACTAAATGAATGATTTTGACACCCTAACGTCGAGCTGAGATGCCAGAATCGCTCGAAACTCGGGACATATCGATTCTCGATGTAGATCGATGTTTCGATCGATTCAGTTGTGCAAGACAACGTTTGATGCAAAAGATAAGTTTTTCCAGCAAAATGAATGAATTAACACATTTCTGTCGAGCTGAGATGTCGGAATCGGTCGAAATACGGGACATCTTATTCCTCGGTGTAGACCGATTTTTCGTTCGATAGCGATGTGCCAGAGATCTGTGTTCCGTTTGATAAAGTCGTGCGAGGACACCGAGAATCGAGGGGACCGATACAAGTACGAAAGAGGTCTCTGGACTGTATCGGAAAAATTTCGATCCGACACGGGAGTCGGGGTTTTGCGTGTTTCGAGCGATTCTGGCGTCTGGGCTCGACGGGAGAGTGTGAAGATCGTTCGTTTTTGGGAAAAAAACCAATTCCTGCGCACAACTTAATCGATCGATACTTTGATCTACGGATTTTTTTTTTTTTTTTTTTTTTTTTTGACAGGGGATAAACATGAAGAAATCTACTAAAGAAACAAACCAAAAACAAAAACAACAAGATCTTCAAAGCCAGCAACAAGCAGCAATGCAACAAACAAGCGCCGGAACTGGTGCAAGACCTAAAGCGAAGCACTTCTCGCTCGGTTTTTCGGACGACGAGTCTGAAATGGAGCTGGAAACTGAACGCTCACCAGCACCTAGCCAACGAGGTGGACAAAGCGAGGAAAGCATATCTATCGGCTCACTCGACTCGCGGAAACGTCGCAAACGAAAAGCAGAGGACTCCACACTAGAAGATCCATCCCTCAGTACGGATGATCTTATTCGTCAGGCTGTTGGAATCAAAGCGGACCTAGCCGATTATTGCCTCGACTCTGCATCAGGAATCACACAAGACCAGGCTAGATTTTTACTGAAGAACATCTCAGTGTTGACAGAGCTCGTAAGCAAAATCTCGATGGAAAATTCCAGGCTACTCGGACGTCTAGAGGAACGCGCTGACATTTGCCATCAATATGGCCCAGCTGCAAGATCGTCTTACGCGGACAAACTTAGAACTCCGACGCCGAAGATTCCAGCCCTCAGCAAAGTAAACAAACCAGTCAAAAATACACCGCAAGTCGTGATTATCCGTCCGAGTGAAACGATGAACTGCAAATCGAGTGATGACACAAAAAAGGAACTGATGAAAACCTTTGACCCAAAGGCGAACAAAATTCATGTGAAAAACGTCCGGAAAATTCGAGACAAGGGCGTTTTGATAGAAACAGAATCAAAGTACGATCTAGCAAAGATCGCAACGAGCGCGGACCTTAAGGAACGTGGTTTCACGATTGAACGACCTGGCAAGAAAGAGCCTCGTATTCTCATTTACGACGTGCAGAACTCTCTGAATGAGCAACAAATAAAAGACGCCATCTATGAACAGAACCCTGATCTTGTAGACAGCATGGAAAAATCAAGATTCGAGTCGGAACTGAAGCTTGTATTTCGAGTGGGGAAAAGAAGGGAGGACCTTACAAACTGGGTCGCAGAGGTTACTCCTGATCTCCGAAACAAAATCCGAAGAATTGGGCGGATTTACATCGAATGGCAATCTTGCCGCATTCAGGACTTCATCGGGCTGAGCCGATGCTACCAGTGCCAAGGCTATGGCCATATCGCGAAATACTGTCGGCAACAATCCCCTTCCTGCGGGCATTGTGCAGAAGACGGACATAAGGCATCTGAATGCGCTAAAAAAGGCGAACCCGAGAAATGTGCGTCATGCAAACGGTTCAAGAAACCTGCGGATCACTCTGTCCTAGATAAGAATTGCCCAGCATATAAGTTCGCTCTCGAGAAACATGTGAACAAAATCGACTATGGCCTCTAAAGACATTCGGATAGTTCAGCTTAATATGAACGGATCGAAACTTGTCACTTCGGAGCTCCGCACCAAAATCCAGGAGAACGCTGTAGACCTTCTTTTATTACAAGAACCGTACTCTTTTAACGGCAATGTAATCGGATTCGGAATTCAAACCTCCGTTATGACTGCAAATGAGTCAAATGAAAAACCTTGGGCGGCAATTGCTATCACATCCAGGAACTTGACTGTATTGAGTTTGAGGCATCTCAGTAATGCGTACTGCGTGTGTGTCGAAATCAGCACCCGGACGGCGTCTGTATATCTCATCAGCGCTTATTTTCGTTTTTCCGAAAACATCGACCAACATTTACAACATCTCGATATGATCCTTAGGCAGTTGCATGGAAAGAAGGTTGTTATCGGAATCGATAGTAACGCTAAGTCTCACCAGTGGAACAGCGGGAAAGTAGACAATCGCGGTAGAAAAGTAGAAATGTTCCTAGCTGAACACAACCTAACGGTCCTCAATGAACCAAATGAGCCATCGACGTATTCTTCCCGATGTGGCGAATCCAATATCGACATATCACTAGAAACCACGAATTACGCAAACTTTGTGACAAAATGGTCAGTACAAAGAGATTGGACGTCAAGCGATCACCGTGCAATCTTAATGGAATGCGTCCCTGCAAACGGTACAGTGATTTCTGCCTCAGATGTCAGATGTTCTCCGCGCTACGCTGTTGCCAGAGCTGACTGGGAAAAATTTGACAGAACGCTGGTGAATCTATGGAGCGATAATGACAACATAACGCCAACAACAAAACGTGAAACGCTTGATCTAATCACTAGTCTCGAAAGAACTATTATCAAAGCCTGTAACCAATCTATTCCTAGAAAACGATTCAGGACTACAAAAACGGCACCATGGTGGTCCGCTCATCTTACATACCTGAAAAAGAAAACGTACAGATCTCGTAGAGCTCTGCAACGTTGTCGGAAACCAGATATAAGGGAAAGGCTCAAAGCTGAGTATCTAGAAAATAGGCGAGAATACCGTAGTGCAGTCGAAGAGGCGAAGATCAGAAGCTGGCAGGAATTCGTTGGACGAGAAGGTAATCTAAACCCATGGGGTATCGTATACAGGCTACAGACTAGTAAAATAAACACGCATGCAGCTCTATGTTCAATACGTACGGACGATACTTATGCAATTGACTGGAAAACCGCAGCCACGACCGTTTTGTATGCTGTGATCCCGGACGATGTAAAACTTAATGAATCGAATACTCAAAGTCTAATAAGACATGACGCTGAGTTCCCTCCCGACACAGGTGACTGCCCGTGTTTTACGAAAGAGGAAATACGCACGGCGATAATGCAAATGAAAGATGGAAAGGCCCCTGGTCCCGACAATATTGAAACCGCAGCAGTGAAGAGATCGTGGCCAACAATCTGTGACGCACTTGAGAACGCCTTTAATTCTTGCCTGAAATGGGGGGTTTTCCCAAATCAATGGAAAAAAGGAAAGATTATACTCATTCGAAAGGGGTCCAGACGCGATCCCTCGGATCCGAAATCATACCGACCGATAAGTCTTCTACCAATCTTCGGTAAGATCCTTGAAAGACTAATACTTACAAAGTTAAGACCGCTACAGCGAGAACATAGCAGCGATAAACAATTTGGATTCAGGTCTGGCATGAGCACCGAAGACGCAATCGTTCGCCTCAGGACAAAGGTTGCTGAGTCAACAAACAAATTAGTGCTCGGAATTTTTCTCGACGTAGCAGGGGCTTTCGACAACGTGTGGTGGCCTAGCGTTCTGCACGAGTTGAAATCACGTAACTGCCCAAGAAATCTGTACGTCCTGTTACAAGACTACCTGCGATCAAGGTCAGCGATGATCCAAGAAAATGACAAACTCGTCAGCAAAAAAATTACGAAAGGATGTCCGCAAGGCTCAATCCTTGGACCATTTATGTGGAATCTGATCTTCGATCGAAACCTGAGAGCATTCGACGAATTAAGGAATATAGAAACGATTGCATACGCGGATGACCAAGTCTTAATCGTCTCCGGGAACAATCAAGTAGAAATAGAACACCGAGCACGCTTGGCGATCGCAAAGGTTTCGGACTGGTGCCAGGAAAACAAACTGATTCTGTCATCCGAAAAAACGACGATGATGTGGCTGAAAGGAAAGATAAAGGATCCAGAAGCAACACTTAACATAACGATCGACAATAGCCAAATTAGCCTAGTCAATACGGTCAAGTACCTCGGAGTTGAATTTGACAGCGGCCTAAGAGTGAATTCGCACATAAAAAGTATGTGTGAAAAGACCAAAAGAATCTTCAATAACCTAGGACGTGTCGCAAAGAATAAGTGGGGTTTAGGTCACAGAGCAATGAAGACGATTTACAAGGGAGTCTACGTACCCATAATGACGTACGCTGCAATCGGATGGTCTGATAAACTGACTGGAAGACTGAAGAAGGCACTAGAAAGCTCGCAGCGTCTAGCTCTGATAAGGGTAACAAAAGCTTATAGAACTGCATCAACGCACTGCTTGCCAGTTATAGCAGGAGTCCTGCCGATAGACCTAGAAATAAAAAAACGAGTTACACATCATAAAATTAGACGAAAGATCGATTTTACAATCGATGAATTGTCGGTCAAATGGCTTGGAGAGGACAAAACTACGGAAGGACTCGCCGTTAACGACGTGTACAGAAGTGTAAATAAAGTGATCGAAGAATTGTGGCAAGATAGATGGACTCACAGTACCAAAGGGCGCATGACATTTGACTATTTCCAGACAGTCCAAAAGCGACTGAAATTCACATGGGTTATTCCGAACTTTTTCGTAACGCAGTTCCTAACAGGACATGGGTCATTCAACAGCAAACTAAAAGATCTAAATATAACAACGAATGAGAACTGTATCTGCGGGGAACAAGAAACTCCGGACCACATGCTGTTTGAGTGTCAGGAATATGATGTCGAAAGAATCCAAACCATTGAAGAGCTAAAAAAGATTAGTATAAAAGAAATAAACAAAGAGAATTTAATAAAAAATAAGCAAACGTTTGATATTTTCTGTAAATACGCCAAAGTGATACTGGAAAAAAGAGGTCGAGGGAATTGTAATTAAGCCTAGGGGGAAATAAAAAGGGAAGGAAGAAACAAAACAGGAGATACTTCAAAGTGCAGTACTTTAAACGAGACTGTAAAGTGAAATAAGTATTACCCGAACAATAACTAAATTAGAACATTATCAGAAATAGTCGAAATATGACTGCTTTACTAAAGAAATAATTAGACAAGAACAGAAATCTGACCGCTGGTATAATATATTTCAGGTACAGCGGGGGTGGAGGTGGGAAAAAAAAAAAAAAAAAAAAAAAAAAAAAGCGATGTGCAAGACGACGATTAACGCAAGAATTCTATGATTTTGGACCAGATGAATGATTTCGACACTCTAACGTCGAGCTGAGATGCCAGAATCGCTCGAAACTCGGGACATCTCGATTTTCGTTGTAGATCGATGTTTTTATCGATTCAGTTGTGAAAGACGAGGTTTAATAGAGAATTGAGTTTTTTCAGAAAAACGGATAATGTGACCTTTTTCTGTCAAGCATAAATGCCAGAAATGCGCGAACTATGCAAAACCTCAAATCCTGGGGTATAACAAAGTTTCTCCGATACAGCCGTGTAAGACGACGTTTAACGACCGAATTCTATGATTTTGAACTAAATCAACGATTGTGACACTCTCACGTTAAGCTGTGATTCCAGAATCGCTCGAAACTCGGGACATATCGATTCTCGATGTAGATCGATGTTTCGATCGATTCAGTTGTGCAAGACAACGTTTGATGCAAAAGATAAGTTTTTCCAGCAAAATGAATGAATTAACACATTTCTGTCGAGCTGAGATGTCGGAATCGGTCGAAATACGGGACATCTTATTCCTCGGTGTAGACCGATTTTTCGTTCGATAGCGATGTGCAAGACGACGATTAACGCAAGAATTCTATGATTTTGGACCAGATGAATGATTTCGACACTCTAACGTCGAGCTGAGATGCCAGAATCGCTCGAAACTCGAGACATCTCGCTTCTCGGTGTATATCGATGTTTTGATCGATTCAGTGGTGCAAGCCAAGTTTTAATGCAAGGATTGAGTTGTTTCAGAAAAACGAATAGATTGACGCTTTTCTGTCGAGCATAAATAGCAGATATGCGCGAACTATGCAAAACCTCAAATCCCGGGATATACTCGAAGTTTCTCTGATACGGATGTGTAAGACCACGTTCAACGACAATATTCTATGATTTTGCACCAGATGAATGATTTCGACACTCTAACGTCGAGCTGAGATGCCAGAATCGCTCGAAACTCGGGACATCTCGATTCTCGGTGTAGATCGATGTTTTTATCGATTCAGTTGTGCGGAACGACGTTAAATGCAAAAATGAAGTTTCTTTTCAGAGAAATAAATGATTTCAAAGGTTTCTGTCGAACTGAGATTTTGGAATCGTTCGAAATACGGGACAACTCGATTCTTCGCGTAGATCGAAGTTTAGTTCGATACAGCTGTGCAAGACAACGTTCGATGCAAGAATATCTCGGTTTCAGACCAAAGAAACGATTTTGACACGTTCAGGGTGAGCTCAGATTCCAGAATCGCTCGAAACTCGGGACATCTCGATTCTCTGTGTCGATCTACGTTTCGATCGATTCAGTTGTGCGAGACGACGTTCAATGCAGGAATTGACTTTTTTTCACAAAAATGCACGATTTTCACAATTTGTGTCGAGCCTAGATGCCAGAATCGCTCTGAACACGCAAAATCACGATTCTCGGGGTAGATAGAAGTGTTTCCGATACAGACGTGCGGGATGACTTTCAACGCACTAATTCTATGACTTTGGTCAAAATGAATAATTGTATTACTCTTACGACGATCTGTAATGCCAGAATCGCTCGAAACTCGGGAGAACTTGATTCCCGGCGTAGATCAAAGTATCGATCGATTAAGTTGTGCGAGACGACGTTTAGGGCAGGAATTGGTTTTTTTCCCCAAAAACGAACGATTTTCACACTTTCCTGTCAAGCCTAGATGCCAGAATCGCTCGAAATACGCAAAACCTCGATTCTTGTGTTGGATCGAAATTTTCCCGATACAGTCGTGTACGACGACGTTGACCGCAAGAATAGCATGATTTCGGACTGAATGAATGATTGTGACACTCTTACGTCGGGCTGTGATGCCGGAATCGCTCGAAACTCGGGACGTATCCCTTCCCGGTGTAGATCGATGTTTCGATCGATTGAGTTGTACAAGACGACGCTTTATGCAAGAATTAAGTTTTTTCAGAAAAATGAATGATTTGAACCTTTTTTGTCGAACCTAGATTCCAGAATGGCTCGGAAGCCCGAGCCTCAAATCCTGGGTCAGATCGAAGTTCCTCAAATACAGACGTGTAAGATAACGTTTAACGCGAGAATCCTACGATTTTTGACTGAATTAATGATTGTGACACCCCTACGTCGAGCATTAATACCAGAATCGCTCGAATCTCTGCAGAACTCGATTCCCGGCGTAGATCGAAGTACCGATAAATTGAGTTCTGCAAGACGACGTTTAATGCAAGAATTGGTTGTATTGAAAAATATATGATTTCGACACTTTCCTGTCGACTCTAGATGCCAGATTGCTCGAAACACGCAAAACCTCGATTTTCGGGGCAGATCGAAGTTTTTCCGATACTGCCGTGCAAGATGACTCTTAACGCAGTAATTCTATGAATTTAGACTAAATAAATGATGTTGACACTATTACGTCGAGCTGAGATACCAGAATCGCTCGAAACTCGGGACATCTCGATTCTCGGTGTAGATCGATGTTTTTATTGATTCAGTTGTGCGGAACGACGTTCAATGCAAAAATGAAGTTTCTTTTCAGAGAAATAAATGATTTCAAACGTTTCTGTCGAGCTGAGATTTTGGAATTGTTCGAAATACGGGACAATTCGATTCTTCGCGTAGATTGAAGTTTAGTTCGATACAGCTGTGCAAGACAACGTTCGATGCAAGAATTTCTCGGTTTCAGACAAATGAAACGATTTTGACACGTTAAGGGTGAGCTCAGATTCCAGAATCGCTCGAAACTCGGGACATCTCGATTCTCGGTGTCGATCTACGTTTCGATCGATTCAGTTGTGCGAGACGACGTTTAACGCAAGAATTAAGTTCTTTAACAAAAATTAATGATTTCTACACTTTTCTGGTAAACCTAGATGCCAGAATCGCTCGACAGACGCAGAACCTCGAATCCCGGGGTAGATCGAAGTTTTTCCGATACGGCCGTGTAGAACAACGTTCAACGCGAAAATTCTGAAATTTTAGACTGAATAAATGATAGTGACACTCTTATGCCGAGCTGTTATGCCAGGATCGCTCGAAACTCGGGACATTTCGATTCTCGGTTTAGATCGATGTTTCGATAAATTCAGTTGTGCAAGACGACGTTCAATGCAGGAATTGACTTTTTTCCACAAAAATGCACGATTTTGACAATTTGTGTCGAGCCTAGATGCCAGAATCGCTCTGAACACGCAAAATCACGATTCTCGGGGTAGATCGAAGTTTTTCCGAATCAGACGTGCGGGATGACTTTCAACGCACTAATTCTATGACTTTGGTCAAAATGAATGACTGTATTACTTTTACGACGATCTGTAATGCCAGGATCGCTCGAAACTCGGGAGAACTTGATTCCCGGCGTAGATCAAAGTATTGATCGATTAAGTCGTGCGAGACGACGTTTAACGTAGGAATTGGTTTTTTCTCCCAAAAACAAACGATTTTCACACTTTCCTGTCGAGCCTAGATGCCAGAATCGCTCGAAATACGCAAAACCTCGATTCTTGTGTTGGATCGAAATTTTCCCGATACAGTCGTGTACGACGACGTTGACCGCGAGAATAGTATGATTTCGGACTGAATGAATAATTGTGACACTCTTACGTCGCGCTGTGATGCCGGAATCGCTCGAAACTCGGGACGTATCCCTTCCCGGTGTAGATCGATGTTTCGATCGATTGAGTTATGCAAGACGACGCTTTATGCAAGAATTAAGTTTTTTTCAGAAAAATGAATGATTTGACCCTTTGTTGTCGAACATAGATTCCAGAATGGCTCGGAAGCCCAAGCCTCAAATCCTGGGGTAGATCGAAGTCCCTCAAATACAGACGTGTCAGATAACGTTTAACGCGAGAATCCTACGATTTTTGACTGAATTAATGATTGTGACACCCCTACGTCGAGCATTAATACCAGATACGCTCGAAACTCTGCAGAACTCGATTCCCGGCGTAGATCGAAGTACCGATAAATTGAGTTCTGCAAGACGACGTTTAATGCAAGAATTGGTTGTATTGAAAAATATATGATTTCGACACTTTCCTGTCGACTCTAGATGCCAGAATTTTCGAAACACGCAAAACCTCGATTTTCGGGGCAGATCGAAGTTTTTCCGATACTGCCGTGCAAGATGACTCTCAACGCAGTAATTCTATGGATTAAGACTAAATGAATGATTTTGACACTCTAACGTCGAGCTGAGATGCCAGAATCGCTCGAAACTCGGGACATCTCGATTTTCGTTGTAGATCGATGTTTTTATCGATTCAGTTGTGAAAGACAAGGTTTAATAGAGAATTGAGTTTTTTCAGAAAAACGGATAATGTGACCCTTTTCTGTCAAGCATAAATGCCAGAAATGCGCGAACCATGCAAAACCTCAAATCCTGGGGTATAACGAAGTTTCTCCGATACAGCCGTGTAAGACGACGTTTAACGACCGAATTCTATGATTTTGAACTAAATCAACGATTGTGACACTCTCACGTTAAGCTGTGATTCCAGAATCGCTCGAAACTCGGGACATATCGATTCTCGATGTAGATCGATGTTTCGATCGATTCAGTTGTGCAAGACAACGTTTGATGCAAAAGATAAGTTTTTCCAGCAAAATGAATGAATTAACACATTTCTGTCGAGCTGAGATGTCGGAATCGATCGAAATACGGGACATCTTATTCCTCGGTGTAGACCGATTTTTCGTTCGATAGCGATGTGCAAGACGACGATTAACGCAAGAATTCTATGATTTTGGACCAGATGAATGATTTCGACACTCTAACGTCGAGCTGAGATGCCAGAATCGCTCGAAACTCGAGACATCTCGCTTCTCGGTGTATATCGATGTTTTGATCGATTCAGTTGTGAAAGACGAGGTTTAATAGAGAATTGAGTCTTTTCAGAAAAACGGATAATGTGACCCTTTTCTGTCAAGCATAAATGCCAGAAATGCGCGAACTATGCAAAACCTCAAATCCTGGGGTATAACGAAGTTTCTCCGATACAGCCGTGTAAGACGACGTTTAACGACCGAATTCTATGATTTTAAACTAAATCAATGATTGTGACACTCTCACGTTAAGCTGTGATTCCAGAATCGCTCTAAACTCGGGACATATCGATTCTCGAAGTAGATCGATGTTTCGATCGATTCAGTTGTGCAAGACAACGTTTAATGCGAAAGATAATTTTTTCCAGCGAAATGAATGATTTTGCACATTTCTGTCGAGCTGAGATGTCGGAACCGGTCGAAATACAAAACATCTTATTCCTCGGTGTAGACCGATTTTTCGTTCGATAGCAATGTGCAAGTCGACGATTAACGATAGAATTCTATGATTTTGGACCAGATGAATGATTTCGACACTCTAACGTCGAGCTGAGATGCCAGAATCGCTCGAAACTCGTGACGTCTCGATTCTCGGTGTATATCGATGTTTTGATCGATTCAGTGGTGCAAGCCAAGTTTTAATGCAAGGATTGAGTTGTTTCAGAAAAACGAATAGATTGACGCTTTTCTGTCGAGCATAAATAGCAGATATGCGCGAACTATGCAAAACCTCAAATCCCGGGATATACTCGAAGTTTCTCTGATACGGATGTGTAAGACCACGTTCAACGACAATATTCTATGATTTTGCACCAGATGAATGATTTCGACACTCTAACGTCGAGCTGAGATGCCAGAATCGCTCGAAACTCGGGACATCTCGATTCTCGGTGTAGATCGATGTTTTTATCGATTCAGTTGTGCGGAACGACGTTAAATGCAAAAATGAAGTTTCTTTCCAGAGAAATAAATGATTTCAAAGGTTTCTGTCGAACTGAGATTTTGGAATCGTTCGAAATACGGGACAACTCGATTCTTCGCGTAGATCGAAGTTTAGTTCGATACAGCTGTGCAAGACAACGTTCGATGCAAGAATTTCTCGGTTTCAGACCAATGAAACGATTTTGACACGTTCAGGGTGAGCTCAGATTCCAGAATCGCTCGAAACTCGGGACATCTCGATTCTCTGTGTCGATCTACGTTTCGATCGATTCAGTTGTGCGAGACGACGTTCAATGCAGGAATTGACTTTTTTTCACAAAAATGCACGATTTTCACAATTTGTGTCGAGCCTAGATGCCAGAATCGCTCTGAACACGCAAAATCACGATTCTCGGGGTAGATAGAAGTGTTTCCGATACAGACGTGCGGGATGACTTTCAACGCACTAATTCTATGACTTTGGTCAAAATGAATAATTGTATTACTCTTACGACGATCTGTAATGCCAGAATCGCTCGAAACTCGGGAGAACTTGATTCCCGGCGTAGATCAAAGTATCGATCGATTAAGTTGTGCGAGACGACGTTTAGGGCAGGAATTGGTTTTTTTCCCCAAAAACGAACGATTTTCACACTTTCCTGTCAAGCCTAGATGCCAGAATCGCTCGAAATACGCAAAACCTCGATTCTTGTGTTGGATCGAAATTTTCCCGATACAGTCGTGTACGACGACGTTGACCGCAAGAATAGCATGATTTCGGACTGAATGAATGATTGTGACACTCTTACGTCGGGCTGTGATGCCGGAATCGCTCGAAACTCGGGACGTATCCCTTCCCGGTGTAGATCGATGTTTCGATCGATTGAGTTGTACAAGACGACGCTTTATGCAAGAATTAAGTTTTTTCAGAAAAATGAATGATTTGAACCTTTTTTGTCGAACCTAGATTCCAGAATGGCTCGGAAGCCCGAGCCTCAAATCCTGGGTCAGATCGAAGTTCCTCAAATACAGACGTGTAAGATAACGTTTAACGCGAGAATCCTACGATTTTTGACTGAATTAATGATTGTGACACCCCTACGTCGAGCATTAATACCAGAATCGCTCGAATCTCTGCAGAACTCGATTCCCGGCGTAGATCGAAGTACCGATAAATTGAGTTCTGCAAGACGACGTTTAATGCAAGAATTGGTTGTATTGAAAAATATATGATTTCGACACTTTCCTGTCGACTCTAGATGCCAGATTGCTCGAAACACGCAAAACCTCGATTTTCGGGGCAGATCGAAGTTTTTCCGATACTGCCGTGCAAGATGACTCTTAACGCAGTAATTCTATGAATTTAGACTAAATAAATGATGTTGACACTATTACGTCGAGCTGAGATACCAGAATCGCTCGAAACTCGGGACATCTCGATTCTCGGTGTAGATCGATGTTTTTATTGATTCAGTTGTGCGGAACGACGTTCAATGCAAAAATGAAGTTTCTTTTCAGAGAAATAAATGATTTCAAACGTTTCTGTCGAGCTGAGATTTTGGAATTGTTCGAAATACGGGACAATTCGATTCTTCGCGTAGATTGAAGTTTAGTTCGATACAGCTGTGCAAGACAACGTTCGATGCAAGAATTTTTCGGTTTCAGACAAATGAAACGATTTTGACACGTTAAGGGTGAGCTCAGATTCCAGAATCGCTCGAAACTCGGGACATCTCGATTCTCGGTGTCGATCTACGTTTCGATCGATTCAGTTGTGCGAGACGACGTTTAACGCAAGAATTAAGTTCTTTAACAAAAATTAATGATTTCTACACTTTTCTGGTAAACCTAGATGCCAGAATCGCTCGACAGACGCAGAACCTCGAATCCCGGGGTAGATCGAAGTTTTTCCGATACGGCCGTGTAGAACAACGTTCAACGCGAAAATTCTGAAATTTTAGACTGAATAAATGATAGTGACACTCTTATGCCGAGCTGTTATGCCAGGATCGCTCGAAACTCGGGACATTTCGATTCTCGGTTTAGATCGATGTTTCGATAAATTCAGTTGTGCAAGACGACGTTCAATGCAGGAATTGACTTTTTTCCACAAAAATGCACGATTTTGACAATTTGTGTCGAGCCTAGATGCCAGAATCGCTCTGAACACGCAAAATCACGATTCTCGGGGTAGATCGAAGTTTTTCCGAATCAGACGTGCGGGATGACTTTCAACGCACTAATTCTATGACTTTGGTCAAAATGAATGACTGTATTACTTTTACGACGATCTGTAATGCCAGGATCGCTCGAAACTCGGGAGAACTTGATTCCCGGCGTAGATCAAAGTATTGATCGATTAAGTCGTGCGAGACGACGTTTAACGCAGGAATTGGTTTTTTCTCCCAAAAACGAACGATTTTCACACTTTCCTGTCGAGCCTAGATGCCAGAATCGCTCGAAATACGCAAAACCTCGATTCTTGTGTTGGATCGAAATTTTCCCGATACAGTCGTGTACGACGACGTTGACCGCGAGAATAGTATGATTTCGGACTGAATGAATAATTGTGACACTCTTACGTCGCGCTGTGATGCCGGAATCGCTCGAAACTCGGGACGTATCCCTTCCCGGTGTAGATCGATGTTTCGATCGATTGAGTTATGCAAGACGACGCTTTATGCAAGAATTGAGTTTTTTTCAGAAAAATGAATGATTTGACCCTTTGTTGTCGAACATAGATTCCAGAATGGCTCGGAAGCCCAAGCCTCAAATCCTGGGGTAGATCGAAGTCCCTCAAATACAGACGTGTCAGATAACGTTTAACGCGAGAATCCTACGATTTTTGACTGAATTAATGATTGTAACACCCCTACGTCGAGCATTAATACCAGATACGCTCGAAACTCTGCAGAACTCGATTCCCAACGTAGATCGAAGTACCGATAAATTGAGTTCTGCAAGACGACGTTTAATGCAAGAATTGGTTGTATTGAAAAATATATGATTTCGACACTTTCCTGTCGACTCTAGATGCCAGAATTTTCGAAACACGCAAAACCTCGATTTTCGGGGCAGATCGAAGTTTTTCCGATACTGCCGTGCAAGATGACTCTCAACGCAGTAATTCTATGGATTAAGACTAAATGAATGATTTTGACACTCGTCGAGCTGAGATGCCAGAATCGCTCGAAACTCGGGACATCTCGATTTTCGTTGTAGATCGATGTTTTTATCGATTCAGTTGTGAAAGACAAGGTTTAATAGAGAATTGAGTTTTTTCAGAAAAACGGATAATGTGACCCTTTTCTGTCAAGCATAAATGCCAGAAATGCGCGAACTATGCAAAACCTCAAATCCTGGGGTATAACGAAGTTTCTCCGATACAGCCGTGTAAGACGACGTTTAACGACCTAATTTTATGATTTTGAACTAAATCAACGATTGTGACACTCTCACGTTAAGCTGTGATTCCAGAATCGCTCGAAACTCGGGACATATCGATTCTCGATGTAGATCGATGTTTCGATCGATTCTGTTGTGCAAGACAACGTTTGATGCAAAAGATAAGTTTTTCCAGCAAAATGAATGAATTAACACATTTCTGTCGAGCTGAGATGTCGGAATCGGTCGAAATACGGGACATCTTATTCCTCGGTGTAGACCGATTTTTCGTTCGATAGCGATGTGCAAGACGACGATTAACGCAAGAATTCTATGATTTTGGACCAGATGAATGATTTCGACACTCTAACGTCGAGCTGAGATGCCAGAATCGCTCGAAACTCGAGACATCTCGCTTCTCGGTGTATATCGATGTTTTGATCGATTCAGTTGTGAAAGACGAGGTTTAATAGAGAATTGAGTCTTTTCAGAAAAACGGATAATGTGACCCTTTTCTGTCAAGCATAAATGCCAGAAATGCGCGAACTATGCAAATCCTCAAATCCTGGGGTATAACGAAGTTTCTCCGATACAGCCGTGTAAGACGACGTTTAACGACCTAATTCTATGATTTTGAACTAAATCAACGATTGTGACACTCTTACGTTAAGCTGTGATTCCAGAATCGCTCGCAACTCGGGACATATCGATTCTCGATGTAGATCGATGTTTCGATCGATTCAGTTGTGCAAGACAACGTTTGATGCAAAAGATAAGTTTTTCCAGCAAAATGAATGAATTAACACATTTCTGTCGAGCTGAGATGTCGGAATCGGTCGAAATACGGGACATCTTATACCTCGGTGTAGACCGATTTTTCGTTCGATAGCGATGTGCAAGACGACGATTAACGCAAGAATTCTATGATTTTGGACCAGATGAATGATTTCGACACTCTAACGTCGAGCTGAGATGCCAGAATCGCTCGAAACTCGAGACATCTCGCTTCTCGGTGTATATCGATGTTTTGATCGATTCAGTTGTGAAAGACGAGGTTTAATAGAGAATTGAGTCTTTTCAGAAAAACGGATAATGTGACCCTTTTCTGTCAAGCATAAATGCCAGAAATGCGCGAACTATGCAAAACCTCAAATCCTGGGGTATAACGAAGTTTCTCCGATACAGCCGTGTAAGACGACGTTTAACGACCGAATTCTATGATTTTAAACTAAATCAATGATTGTGACACTCTCACGTTAAGCTGTGATTCCAGAATCGCTCGAAACTCGGGACATATCGATTCTCGAAGTAGATCGATGTTTCGATCGATTCAGTTGTGCAAGACAACGTTTAATGCGAAAGATAATTTTTTCCAGCGAAATGAATGATTTTGCACATTTCTGTCGAGCTGAGATGTCGGAACCGGTCGAAATACAAAACATCTTATTCCTCGGTGTAGACCGATTTTTCGTTCGATAGCGATGTGCAAGACGACGATTAACGATAGAATTCTATGATTTTGGACCAGATGAATGATTTCGACACTCTAACGTCGAGCTGAGATGCCAGAATCGCTCGAAACTCGTGACGTCTCGATTCTCGGTGTATATCGATGTTTTGATCGATTCAGTGGTGCAAGCCAAGTTTTAATGCAAGGATTGAGTTGTTTCAGAAAAACGAATAGATTGACGCTTTTCTGTCGAGCATAAATGGCAGATATGCGCGAACTATGCAAAACCTCAAATCCCGGGATATACTCGAAGTTTCTCTGATACGGATGTGTAAGACCACGTTTAACGACAATATTCTATGATTTTGCACCAGATGAATGATTTCGACACTCTAACGTCGAGCTGAGATGCCAGAATCGCTCGAAACTCGGGACATCTCGATTCTCGGTGTAGATCGATGTTTTTATCGATTCAGTTGTGCGGAACGACGTTAAATGCAAAAATGAAGTTTCTTTCCAGAGAAATAAATGATTTCAAACGTTTCTGTCGAACTGAGATTTGGGAATCGTTCGAAATACGGGACAACTCGATTCTTCGCGTAGATCGGAGTTTAGTTCGATACAGCTGTGCAAGACAACGTTCGATGCAAGGATTTCTCGGTTTCAGACCAAAGAAACGATTTTGACACGTTCAGGGTGAGCTCAGATTCCAGAATCGCTCGAAACTCGGGACATCTCGATTCTCTGTGTCGATCTACGTTTCGATCGATTCAGTTGTGCGAGACGACGTTCAATGCAGGAATTGACCTTTTTCCACAAAAATGCACGATTTTCACAATTTGTGTCGAGCCTAGATGCCAGAATCGCTCTGAACACGCAAAATCACGATTTTCGGGGTAGATCGAAGTGTTTCCGATACAGACGTGCGGGATGACTTTCAACGCACTAATTCTATGACTTTGGTCAAAATGAATAATTGTCTTACTCTTACGACGATCTGTAATGCAAGAATCGCTCGAAACTCGGGAGAACTTGATTCCCGGCGTAGATCAAAGTATCGATCGATTAAGTTGTGCGAGACGACGTTTAACGCAGGAATTGGTTTTTTTCCCCAAAAACGAACGATTCTTACACTTTCCTGTCGAGCCTAGATGCCAAAATCGCTCGGAATACGTAAAACCTCGATTCTTGTGTTGGATCGAAATTTTCCCGATACAGTCGTGTACGACGAGGTTGACCGCAAGAATAGTATGATTTCGGACTGAATGAATACTTGTGACACTCTCACGTCGGGCTGTGATGCCGGAATCACTCGAAACTCGGGATATCTCGATTTTCGTTGTAGATCGATGTTTTTATCGATTCAGTTGTGAAAGACGAGGTTTAATAGAGAATTGAGTTTTTTCAGAAAAACGGATACTGTGACCCTTTTCTGTCAAGCATAAATGCCAGAAATGCGCGAACTATGCAAAACCTCAAATCCTGGGGTATAACGAAGTTTCTCCGATACAGCCGTGTAAGACGACGTTTAACGACCGAATTCTATGATTTTGAACTAAATCAACGATTGTGACACTCTCACGTTAAGCTGTGATTCCAGAATCGCTCGAAACTCGGGACATATCGATTCTCGATGTAGATCGATGTTTCGATCGATTCAGTTGTGCAAGACAACGTTTGATGCAAAAGATAAGTTTTTCCAGCAAAATGAATGAATTTGCACATTTCTGTCGAGCTGAGATGTCGGAATCGGTCGAAATACGGGACATCTTATTCCTCGGTGTAGACCGATTTTTCGTTCGATAGCGATGTGCAAGACGACGATTAACGCAAGAATTCTATGATTTTGGACCAGATGAATGATTTCGACACTCTAACGTCGAGCTGAGATGCCAGAATCGCTCGAAACTCGGGACATCTCGATTCTCGGTGTAGATCGATGTTTTTATCGATTCAGTTGTGCGGAACGACGTTAAATGCAAAGATGAAGTTTTTTCCAGAGAAATAAATGATTTCAAACGTTTCTGTCGAACTGAGATTTTGGAATCGTTCGAAATACGGGACAACTCGATTCTTCGCGTAGATCGAAGTTTAGTTCGATACAGCTGTGCAAGACAACCTTCGATGCAAGAATTTCTCGGTTTCAGATAAAAAAAACGATTTTGACACGTTCAGGGTGAGCTCAGATTCCAGAATCGCTCGAAACTCGGGACATCTCGATTCTCGGTGTCGATCTACGTTTCGATCGATTCAGTTGTGCGAGACGAGTTTCAATGCAGGAATTGACTTTTTTTCCCAAAAACGAACGATTTTCACACTTTCCTGTCGAGCCTAGATGCCAGAATCGCTCGAAATACGCAAAACCTCGATTCTTGTGTTGGATCGAAATTTTCCCGATACAGGCGTGTACGACGACGTTGACCGCAAGAATAGCATGATTTCGGACTGAATGAATGATTGTGACACTCTTACGTCGGGCTGTGATGCCGGAATCGCTCGAAACTCGGGACGTATCCCTTCCTGGTGTAGATCGATGTTTCGATCGATTGAGTTGTACAAGACGACGCTTTATGCAAGAATTAAGTTTTTTCAGAAAAATGAATGATTTGACCCTTTTTTGTCGAACATAGATTCCAGAATGGCTCGGAAGCCCAAGCCTGAAATCCTGGGGTAGATCGAAGTTCTTCAAATACAGACGTGTAAGACAACGTTTAACGCGAGAATCCTACGATTTTTGACTGAATGAATGATTGTGACACCCCTACGTCGAGCATTAATACCAGAATCGCTCGAATCTCTGCAGAACTCGATTCCCGGGGTAGATCGAAGTACCGATAAATTGAGTTCTGCAAGACGACGTTTAATGCAAGAATTGGTTGTATTGAAAAATATATGATTTCGACACTTTCCTGTCGACTCTAGATGTCAGAATTTTCGAAACACGCAAAACCTCGATTTTCGGGGCAGATCGAAGTTTTTCCGATACTGCCGTGCAAGATGACTCTCAACGCAGTAATTCTATGGATTAAGACTAAATGAATGATTTTGACACTCTAACGTCGAGCCAGAATCGCTCGAAACTCGGGACATCTCGATTTTCGTTGTAGATCGATGTTTTTATCGATTCAGTTGTGAAAGACGAGGTTTAATAGAGAATTGAGTTTTTTCAGAAAAACGGATAATGTGACCTTTTGCTGTCAAGCATAAATGCCAGAAATGCGCGAACTATGCAAAACCTCAAATCCTGGGGTATAACAAAGTTTCTCCGATACAGCCGTGTAAGACGACGTTTAACGACCGAATTCTATGATTTTGAACTAAATCAACGATTGTGACACTCTCACGTTAAGCTGTGATTCCAGAATCGCTCGAAACTCGGGACATATCGATTCTCGATGTAGATCGATGTTTCGATCGATTCAGTTGTGCAAGACAACGTTTGATGCAAAAGATAAGTTTTTCCAGCAAAATGAATGAATTAACACATTTCTGTCGAGCTGAGATGTCGGAATCGGTCGAAATACGGGACATCTTATTCCTCGGTGTAGACCGATTTTTCGTTCGATAGCGATGTGCAAGACGACGATTAACGCAAGAATTCTATGATTTTGGACCAGATGAATGATTTCGACACTCTAACGTCGAGCTGAGATGCCAGAATCGCTCGAAACTCGAGACATCTCGCTTCTCGGTGTATATCGATGTTTTGATCGATTCAGTTGTGAAAGACGAGGTTTAATAGAGAATTGAGTCTTTTCAGAAAAACGGATAATGTGACCCTTTTCTGTCAAGCATAAATGCCAGAAATGCGCGAACTATGCAAAACCTCAAATCCCGGGGTATAACGAAGTTTCTCCGATACAGCCGTGTAAGACGACGTTTAACGACCGAATTCTATGATTTTAAACTAAATCAATGATTGTGACACTCTCACGTTAAGCTGTGATTCCAGAATCGCTCGAAACTCGGGACATATCGATTCTCGAAGTAGATCGATGTTTCGATCGATTCAGTTGTGCAAGACAACGTTTAATGCGAAAGATAATTTTTTCCAGCGAAATGAATGATTTTGCACATTTCTGTCGAGCTGAGATGTCGGAACCGGTCGAAATACAAAACATCTTATTCCTCGGTGTAGACCGATTTTTCGTTCGATAGCAATGTGCAAGTCGACGATTAACGATAGAATTCTATGATTTTGGACCAGATGAATGATTTCGACACTCTAACGTCGAGCTGAGATGCCAGAATCGCTCGAAACTCGTGACGTCTCGATTCTCGGTGTATATCGATGTTTTGATCGATTCAGTGGTGCAAGCCAAGGTTCAATGCAAGGATTGAGTTGTTTCAGAAAAACGAATAGATTGACGCTTTTCTGTCGAGCATAAATGGCAGATATGCGCGAACTATGCAAAACCTCAAATCCCGGGATATACTCGAAGTTTCTCTGATACGGATGTGTAAGACCACGTTCAACGACAATATTCTATGATTTTGCACCAGATGAATGATTTCGACACTCTAACGTCGAGCTGAGATGCCAGAATCGCTCGAAACTCGGGACATCTCGATTCTCGGTGTAGATCGATGTTTTTATCGATTCAGTTGTGCGGAACGACGTTAAATGCAAAAATGAAGTTTCTTTCCAGAGAAATAAATGATTTCAAAGGTTTCTGTCGAACTGAGATTTCGGAATCGTTCGAAATACGGGACAACTCGATTCTTCGCGTAGATCGAAGTTTAGTTCGATACAGCTGTGCAAGACAACGTTCGATGCAAGAATTTCTCGGTTTTAGACCAAAGAAACGATTTTGACACGTTCAGGGTGAGCTCAGATTCCAGAATCGCTCGAAACTCGGGACATCTCGATTCTCTGTGTCGATCTACGTTTCGATCGATTCAGTTGTGCGAGACGACGTTCAATGCAGGAATTGACATTTTTTCACAAAAATGCACGATTTTCACAATTTGTGTCGAGCCTAGATGCCAGAATCGCTCTGAACACGCAAAATCACGATTCTCGGGGTAGATAGAAGTGTTTCCGATACAGACGTGCGGGATGACTTTCAACGCACTAATTCTATGACTTTGGTCGAAATGAATAATTGTATTACTCTTACGACGATCTGTAATGCCAGAATCGCTCGAAACTCGGGAGAACTTGATTCCCGGCGTAGATCAAAGTATCGATCGATTAAGTTGTGCGAGACGACGTTTAGGGCAGGAATTGGTTTTTTTTCCCAAAAACGAACGATTTTCACACTTTCCTGTCAAGCCTAGATGCCAGAATCGCTCGAAATACGCAAAACCTCGATTCTTGTGTTGGATCGAAATTTACCCGATACAGTCGTGTACGACGACGTTGACCGCGAGAATAGTATAATTTCGGACTGAATGAATAATTGTGACACTCTTACGTCGCGCTGTGATGCCGGAATCGCTCGAAACTCGGGACGTATCCCTTCCCGGTGTAGATCGATGTTTCGATCGATTGAGTTATGCAAGACGACGCTTTATGCAAGAATTAAGTTTTTTTCAGAAAAATGAATGATTTGACCCTTTGTTGTCGAACATAGATTCCAGAATGGCTCGGAAGCCCAAGCCTCAAATCCTGGGGTAGATCGAAGTCCCTCAAATACAGACGTGTAAGATAACGTTTAACGCGAGAATCCTACGATTTTTGACTGAATTAATGATTGTGACACCCCTACGTCGAGCATTAATACCAGATACGCTCGAAACTCTGCAGAACTCGATTCCCGGCGTAGATCGAAGTACCGATAAATTGAGTTCTGCAAGACGACTTTTAATGCAAGAATTGGTTGTATTGAAAAATATATGATTTCGACACTTTCCTGTCGACTCTGGATGCCAGAATTTCCGAAACACGCAAAACCTCGATTTTCGGGGCAGATCGAAGTTTTTCCGATACTGCCGTGCAAGATGACTCTCAACGCAGTAATTCTATGGATTAAGACTAAATGAATGATTTTGACACCCTAACGTCGAGCTGAGATGCCAGAATCGCTCGAAACTCGGGACATATCGATTCTCGATGTAGATCGATGTTTCGATCGATTCAGTTGTGCAAGACAACGTTTGATGCAAAAGATAAGTTTTTCCAGCAAAATGAATGAATTAACACATTTCTGTCGAGCTGAGATGTCGGAATCGGTCGAAATACGGGACATCTTATTCCTCGGTGTAGACCGATTTTTCGTTCGATAGCGATGTGCAAGAGATCTGTGTTCCGTTTGATAAAGTCGTGCGAGGACACCGAGAATCGAGGGGACCGATACAAGTACGAAAGAGGTCTCTGGACTGTATCGGAAAAATTTCGATCCGACACGGGAGTCGGGGTTTTGCGTGTTTCGAGCGATTCTGGCGTCTGGGCTCGACGGGAGAGTGTGAAGATCGTTCGTTTTTGGGAAAAAAACCAATTCCTGCGCACAACTTAATCGATCGATACTTTGATCTACGGATTTTTTTTTTTTTTTTTTTTTTTTTTGACAGGGGATAAACATGAAGAAATCTACTAAAGAAACAAACCAAAAACAAAAACAACAAGATCTTCAAAGCCAGCAACAAGCAGCAATGCAACAAACAAGCGCCGGAACTGGTGCAAGACCTAAAGCGAAGCACTTCTCGCTCGGTTTTTCGGACGACGAGTCTGAAATGGAGCTGGAAACTGAACGCTCACCAGCACCTAGCCAACGAGGTGGACAAAGCGAGGAAAGCATATCTATCGGCTCACTCGACTCGCGGAAACGTCGCAAACGAAAAGCAGAGGACTCCACACTAGAAGATCCATCCCTCAGTACGGATGATCTTATTCGTCAGGCTGTTGGAATCAAAGCGGACCTAGCCGATTATTGCCTCGACTCTGCATCAGGAATCACACAAGACCAGGCTAGATTTTTACTGAAGAACATCTCAGTGTTGACAGAGCTCGTAAGCAAAATCTCGATGGAAAATTCCAGGCTACTCGGACGTCTAGAGGAACGCGCTGACATTTGCCATCAATATGGCCCAGCTGCAAGATCGTCTTACGCGGACAAACTTAGAACTCCGACGCCGAAGATTCCAGCCCTCAGCAAAGTAAACAAACCAGTCAAAAATACACCGCAAGTCGTGATTATCCGTCCGAGTGAAACGATGAACTGCAAATCGAGTGATGACACAAAAAAGGAACTGATGAAAACCTTTGACCCAAAGGCGAACAAAATTCATGTGAAAAACGTCCGGAAAATTCGAGACAAGGGCGTTTTGATAGAAACAGAATCAAAGTACGATCTAGCAAAGATCGCAACGAGCGCGGACCTTAAGGAACGTGGTTTCACGATTGAACGACCTGGCAAGAAAGAGCCTCGTATTCTCATTTACGACGTGCAGAACTCTCTGAATGAGCAACAAATAAAAGACGCCATCTATGAACAGAACCCTGATCTTGTAGACAGCATGGAAAAATCAAGATTCGAGTCGGAACTGAAGCTTGTATTTCGAGTGGGGAAAAGAAGGGAGGACCTTACAAACTGGGTCGCAGAGGTTACTCCTGATCTCCGAAACAAAATCCGAAGAATTGGGCGGATTTACATCGAATGGCAATCTTGCCGCATTCAGGACTTCATCGGGCTGAGCCGATGCTACCAGTGCCAAGGCTATGGCCATATCGCGAAATACTGTCGGCAACAATCCCCTTCCTGCGGGCATTGTGCAGAAGACGGACATAAGGCATCTGAATGCGCTAAAAAAGGCGAACCCGAGAAATGTGCGTCATGCAAACGGTTCAAGAAACCTGCGGATCACTCTGTCCTAGATAAGAATTGCCCAGCATATAAGTTCGCTCTCGAGAAACATGTGAACAAAATCGACTATGGCCTCTAAAGACATTCGGATAGTTCAGCTTAATATGAACGGATCGAAACTTGTCACTTCGGAGCTCCGCACCAAAATCCAGGAGAACGCTGTAGACCTTCTTTTATTACAAGAACCGTACTCTTTTAACGGCAATGTAATCGGATTCGGAATTCAAACCTCCGTTATGACTGCAAATGAGTCAAATGAAAAACCTTGGGCGGCAATTGCTATCACATCCAGGAACTTGACTGTATTGAGTTTGAGGCATCTCAGTAATGCGTACTGCGTGTGTGTCGAAATCAGCACCCGGACGGCGTCTGTATATCTCATCAGCGCTTATTTTCGTTTTTCCGAAAACATCGACCAACATTTACAACATCTCGATATGATCCTTAGGCAGTTGCATGGAAAGAAGGTTGTTATCGGAATCGATAGTAACGCTAAGTCTCACCAGTGGAACAGCGGGAAAGTAGACAATCGCGGTAGAAAAGTAGAAATGTTCCTAGCTGAACACAACCTAACGGTCCTCAATGAACCAAATGAGCCATCGACGTATTCTTCCCGATGTGGCGAATCCAATATCGACATATCACTAGAAACCACGAATTACGCAAACTTTGTGACAAAATGGTCAGTACAAAGAGATTGGACGTCAAGCGATCACCGTGCAATCTTAATGGAATGCGTCACTGCAAACGGTACAGTGATTTCTGCCTCAGATGTCAGATGTTCTCCGCGCTACGCTGTTGCCAGAGCTGACTGGGAAAAATTTGACAGAACGCTGGTGAATCTATGGAGCGATAATGACAACATAACGCCAACAACAAAACGTGAACCGCTTGATCTAATCACTAGTCTCGAAAGAACTATTATCAAAGCCTGTAACCAATCTATTCCTAGAAAACGATTCAGGACTACAAAAACGGCACCATGGTGGTCCGCTCATCTTACATACCTGAAAAAGAAAACGTACAGATCTCGTAGAGCTCTGCAACGTTGTCGGAAACCAGATATAAGGGAAAGGCTCAAAGCTGAGTATCTAGAAAATAGGCGAGAATACCGTAGTGCAGTCGAAGAGGCGAAGATCAGAAGCTGGCAGGAATTCGTTGGACGAGAAGGTAATCTAAACCCATGGGGTATCGTATACAGGCTACAGACTAGTAAAATAAACACGCATGCAGCTCTATGTTCAATACGTACGGACGATACTTATGCAATTGACTGGAAAACCGCAGCCACGACCGTTTTGTATGCTGTGATCCCGGACGATGTAAAACTTAATGAATCGAATACTCAAAGTCTAATAAGACATGACGCTGAGTTCCCTCCCGACACAGGTGACTGCCCGTGTTTTACGAAAGAGGAAATACGCACGGCGATAATGCAAATGAAAGATGGAAAGGCCCCTGGTCCCGACAATATTGAAACCGCAGCAGTGAAGAGATCGTGGCCAACAATCTGTGACGCACTTGAGAACGCCTTTAATTCTTGCCTGAAATGGGGGGTTTTCCCAAATCAATGGAAAAAAGGAAAGATTATACTCATTCGAAAGGGGTCCAGACGCGATCCCTCGGATCCGAAATCATACCGACCGATAAGTCTTCTACCAATCTTCGGTAAGATCCTTGAAAGACTAATACTTACAAAGTTAAGACCGCTACAGCGAGAACATAGCAGCGATAAACAATTTGGATTCAGGTCTGGCATGAGCACCGAAGACGCAATCGTTCGCCTCAGGACAAAGGTTGCTGAGTCAACAAACAAATTAGTGCTCGGAATTTTTCTCGACGTAGCAGGGGCTTTCGACAACGTGTGGTGGCCTAGCGTTCTGCACGAGTTGAAATCACGTAACTGCCCAAGAAATCTGTACGTCCTGTTACAAGACTACCTGCGATCAAGGTCAGCGATGATCCAAGAAAATGACAAACTCGTCAGCAAAAAAATTACGAAAGGATGTCCGCAAGGCTCAATCCTTGGACCATTTATGTGGAATCTGATCTTCGATCGAAACCTGAGAGCATTCGACGAATTAAGGAATATAGAAACGATTGCATACGCGGATGACCAAGTCTTAATCGTCTCCGGGAACAATCAAGTAGAAATAGAACACCGAGCACGCTTGGCGATCGCAAAGGTTTCGGACTGGTGCCAGGAAAACAAACTGATTCTGTCATCCGAAAAAACGACGATGATGTGGCTGAAAGGAAAGATAAAGGATCCAGAAGCAACACTTAACATAACGATCGACAATAGCCAAATTAGCCTAGTCAATACGGTCAAGTACCTCGGAGTTGAATTTGACAGCGGCCTAAGAGTGAATTCGCACATAAAAAGTATGTGTGAAAAGACCAAAAGAATCTTCAATAACCTAGGACGTGTCGCAAAGAATAAGTGGGGTTTAGGTCACAGAGCAATGAAGACGATTTACAAGGGAGTCTACGTACCCATAATGACGTACGCTGCAATCGGATGGTCTGATAAACTGACTGGAAGACTGAAGAAGGCACTAGAAAGCTCGCAGCGTCTAGCTCTGATAAGGGTAACAAAAGCTTATAGAACTGCATCAACGCACTGCTTGCCAGTTATAGCAGGAGTCCTGCCGATAGACCTAGAAATAAAAAAACGAGTTACACATCATAAAATTAGACGAAAGATCGATTTTACAATCGATGAATTGTCGGTCAAATGGCTTGGAGAGGACAAAACTACGGAAGGACTCGCCGTTAACGACGTGTACAGAAGTGTAAATAAAGTGATCGAAGAATTGTGGCAAGATAGATGGACTCACAGTACCAAAGGGCGCATGACATTTGACTATTTCCAGACAGTCCAAAAGCGACTGAAATTCACATGGGTTATTCCGAACTTTTTCGTAACGCAGTTCCTAACAGGACATGGGTCATTCAACAGCAAACTAAAAGATCTAAATATAACAACGAATGAGAACTGTATCTGCGGGGAACAAGAAACTCCGGACCACATGCTGTTTGAGTGTCAGGAATATGATGTCGAAAGAATCCAAACCATTGAAGAGCTAAAAAAGATTAGTATAAAAGAAATAAACAAAGAGAATTTAATAAAAAATAAGCAAACGTTTGATATTTTCTGTAAATACGCCAAAGTGATACTGGAAAAAAGAGGTCGAGGGAATTGTAATTAAGCCTAGGGGGAAATAAAAAGGGAAGGAAGAAACAAAACAGGAGATACTTCAAAGTGCAGTACTTTAAACGAGACTGTAAAGTGAAATAAGTATTACCCGAACAATAACTAAATTAGAACATTATCAGAAATAGTCGAAATATGACTGCTTTACTAAAGAAATAATTAGACAAGAACAGAAATCTGACCGCTGGTATAATATATTTCAGGTACAGCGGGGGTGGAGGTGGGAAAAAAAAAAAAAAAAAAAAAAAAAAAAGCGATGTGCAAGACGACGATTAACGCAAGAATTCTATGATTTTGGACCAGATGAATGATTTCGACACTCTAACGTCGAGCTGAGATGCCAGAATCGCTCGAAACTCGGGACATCTCGATTTTCGTTGTAGATCGATGTTTTTATCGATTCAGTTGTGAAAGACGAGGTTTAATAGAGAATTGAGTTTTTTCAGAAAAACGGATAATGTGACCTTATTCTGTCAAGCATAAATGCCAGAAATGCGCGAACTATGCAAAACCTCAAATCCTGGGGTATAACAAAGTTTCTCCGATACAGCCGTGTAAGACGACGTTTAACGACCGAATTCTATGATTTTGAACTAAATCAACGATTGTGACACTCTCACGTTAAGCTGTGATTCCAGAATCGCTCGAAACTCGGGACATATCGATTCTCGATGTAGATCGATGTTTCGATCGATTCAGTTGTGCAAGACAACGTATGATGCAAAAGATAAGTTTTTCCAGCAAAATGAATGAATTAACACATTTCTGTCGAGCTGAGATGTCGGAATCGGTCGAAATACGGGACATCTTATTCCTCGGTGTAGACCGATTTTTCGTTCGATAGCGATGTGCAAGACGACGATTAACGCAAGAATTCTATGATTTTGGACCAGATGAATGATTTCGACACTCTAACGTCGAGCTGAGATGCCAGAATCGCTCGAAACTCGAGACATCTCGCTTCTCGGTGTATATCGATGTTTTGATCGATTCAGTGGTGCAAGCCAAGTTTTAATGCAAGGATTGAGTTGTTTCAGAAAAACGAATAGATTGACGCTTTTCTGTCGAGCATAAATAGCAGATATGCGCGAACTATGCAAAACCTCAAATCCCGGGATATACTCGAAGTTTCTCTGATACGGATGTGTAAGACCACGTTCAACGACAATATTCTATGATTTTGCACCAGATGAATGATTTCGACACTCTAACGTCGAGCTGAGATGCCAGAATCGCTCGAAACTCGGGACATCTCGATTCTCGGTGTAGATCGATGTTTTTATCGATTCAGTTGTGCGGAACGACGTTAAATGCAAAAATGAAGTTTCTTTTCAGAGAAATAAATGATTTCAAAGGTTTCTGTCGAACTGAGATTTTGGAATCGTTCGAAATACGGGACAACTCGATTCTTCGCGTAGATCGAAGTTTAGTTCGATACAGCTGTGCAAGACAACGTTCGATGCAAGAATATCTCGGTTTCAGACCAAAGAAACGATTTTGACACGTTCAGGGTGAGCTCAGATTCCAGAATCGCTCGAAACTCGGGACATCTCGATTCTCTGTGTCGATCTACGTTTCGATCGATTCAGTTGTGCGAGACGACGTTCAATGCAGGAATTGACTTTTTTTCACAAAAATGCACGATTTTCACAATTTGTGTCGAGCCTAGATGCCAGAATCGCTCTGAACACGCAAAATCACGATTCTCGGGGTAGATAGAAGTGTTTCCGATACAGACGTGCGGGATGACTTTCAACGCACTAATTCTATGACTTTGGTCAAAATGAATAATTGTATTACTCTTACGACGATCTGTAATGCCAGAATCGCTCGAAACTCGGGAGAACTTGATTCCCGGCGTAGATCAAAGTATCGATCGATTAAGTTGTGCGAGACGACGTTTAGGGCAGGAATTGGTTTTTTTCCCCAAAAACGAACGATTTTCACACTTTCCTGTCAAGCCTAGATGCCAGAATCGCTCGAAATACGCAAAACCTCGATTCTTGTGTTGGATCGAAATTTTCCCGATACA
Source organism: Tromatobia lineatoria (assembly GCA_949699805.1). Taxonomy (NCBI): domain Eukaryota; kingdom Metazoa; phylum Arthropoda; class Insecta; order Hymenoptera; family Ichneumonidae; genus Tromatobia; species Tromatobia lineatoria. The sequence goes on from OX453050.1 coordinate 4,529,441, forward strand.
GTCGTGTACGACGACGTTGACCGCAAGAATAGCATGATTTCGGACTGAATGAATGATTGTGACACTCTTACGTCGGGCTGTGATGCCGGAATCGCTCGAAACTCGGGACGTATCCCTTCCCGGTGTAGATCGATGTTTCGATCGATTGAGTTGTACAAGACGACGCTTTATGCAAGAATTAAGTTTTTTCAGAAAAATGAATGATTTGAACCTTTTTTGTCGAACCTAGATTCCAGAATGGCTCGGAAGCCCGAGCCTCAAATCCTGGGTCAGATCGAAGTTCCTCAAATACAGACGTGTAAGATAACGTTTAACGCGAGAATCCTACGATTTTTGACTGAATTAATGATTGTGACACCCCTACGTCGAGCATTAATACCAGAATCGCTCGAATCTCTGCAGAACTCGATTCCCGGCGTAGATCGAAGTACCGATAAATTGAGTTCTGCAAGACGACGTTTAATGCAAGAATTGGTTGTATTGAAAAATATATGATTTCGACACTTTCCTGTCGACTCTAGATGCCAGATTGCTCGAAACACGCAAAACCTCGATTTTCGGGGCAGATCGAAGTTTTTCCGATACTGCCGTGCAAGATGACTCTTAACGCAGTAATTCTATGAATTTAGACTAAATAAATGATGTTGACACTATTACGTCGAGCTGAGATACCAGAATCGCTCGAAACTCGGGACATCTCGATTCTCGGTGTAGATCGATGTTTTTATTGATTCAGTTGTGCGGAACGACGTTCAATGCAAAAATGAAGTTTCTTTTCAGAGAAATAAATGATTTCAAACGTTTCTGTCGAGCTGAGATTTTGGAATTGTTCGAAATACGGGACAATTCGATTCTTCGCGTAGATTGAAGTTTAGTTCGATACAGCTGTGCAAGACAACGTTCGATGCAAGAATTTCTCGGTTTCAGACAAATGAAACGATTTTGACACGTTAAGGGTGAGCTCAGATTCCAGAATCGCTCGAAACTCGGGACATCTCGATTCTCGGTGTCGATCTACGTTTCGATCGATTCAGTTGTGCGAGACGACGTTTAACGCAAGAATTAAGTTCTTTAACAAAAATTAATGATTTCTACACTTTTCTGGTAAACCTAGATGCCAGAATCGCTCGACAGACGCAGAACCTCGAATCCCGGGGTAGATCGAAGTTTTTCCGATACGGCCGTGTAGAACAACGTTCAACGCGAAAATTCTGAAATTTTAGACTGAATAAATGATAGTGACACTCTTATGCCGAGCTGTTATGCCAGGATCGCTCGAAACTCGGGACATTTCGATTCTCGGTTTAGATCGATGTTTCGATAAATTCAGTTGTGCAAGACGACGTTCAATGCAGGAATTGACTTTTTTCCACAAAAATGCACGATTTTGACAATTTGTGTCGAGCCTAGATGCCAGAATCGCTCTGAACACGCAAAATCACGATTCTCGGGGTAGATCGAAGTTTTTCCGAATCAGACGTGCGGGATGACTTTCAACGCACTAATTCTATGACTTTGGTCAAAATGAATGACTGTATTACTTTTACGACGATCTGTAATGCCAGGATCGCTCGAAACTCGGGAGAACTTGATTCCCGGCGTAGATCAAAGTATTGATCGATTAAGTCGTGCGAGACGACGTTTAACGTAGGAATTGGTTTTTTCTCCCAAAAACGAACGATTTTCACACTTTCCTGTCGAGCCTAGATGCCAGAATCGCTCGAAATACGCAAAACCTCGATTCTTGTGTTGGATCGAAATTTTCCCGATACAGTCGTGTACGACGACGTTGACCGCGAGAATAGTATGATTTCGGACTGAATGAATAATTGTGACACTCTTACGTCGCGCTGTGATGCCGGAATCGCTCGAAACTCGGGACGTATCCCTTCCCGGTGTAGATCGATGTTTCGATCGATTGAGTTATGCAAGACGACGCTTTATGCAAGAATTAAGTTTTTTTCAGAAAAATGAATGATTTGACCCTTTGTTGTCGAACATAGATTCCAGAATGGCTCGGAAGCCCAAGCCTCAAATCCTGGGGTAGATCGAAGTCCCTCAAATACAGACGTGTCAGATAACGTTTAACGCGAGAATCCTACGATTTTTGACTGAATTAATGATTGTGACACCCCTACGTCGAGCATTAATACCAGATACGCTCGAAACTCTGCAGAACTCGATTCCCGGCGTAGATCGAAGTACCGATAAATTGAGTTCTGCAAGACGACGTTTAATGCAAGAATTGGTTGTATTGAAAAATATATGATTTCGACACTTTCCTGTCGACTCTAGATGCCAGAATTTTCGAAACACGCAAAACCTCGATTTTCGGGGCAGATCGAAGTTTTTCCGATACTGCCGTGCAAGATGACTCTCAACGCAGTAATTCTATGGATTAAGACTAAATGAATGATTTTGACACTCTAACGTCGAGCTGAGATGCCAGAATCGCTCGAAACTCGGGACATCTCGATTTTCGTTGTAGATCGATGTTTTTATCGATTCAGTTGTGAAAGACAAGGTTTAATAGAGAATTGAGTTTTTTCAGAAAAACGGATAATGTGACCCTTTTCTGTCAAGCATAAATGCCAGAAATGCGCGAACCATGCAAAACCTCAAATCCTGGGGTATAACGAAGTTTCTCCGATACAGCCGTGTAAGACGACGTTTAACGACCGAATTCTATGATTTTGAACTAAATCAACGATTGTGACACTCTCACGTTAAGCTGTGATTCCAGAATCGCTCGAAACTCGGGACATATCGATTCTCGATGTAGATCGATGTTTCGATCGATTCAGTTGTGCAAGACAACGTTTGATGCAAAAGATAAGTTTTTCCAGCAAAATGAATGAATTAACACATTTCTGTCGAGCTGAGATGTCGGAATCGATCGAAATACGGGACATCTTATTCCTCGGTGTAGACCGATTTTTCGTTCGATAGCGATGTGCAAGACGACGATTAACGCAAGAATTCTATGATTTTGGACCAGATGAATGATTTCGACACTCTAACGTCGAGCTGAGATGCCAGAATCGCTCGAAACTCGAGACATCTCGCTTCTCGGTGTATATCGATGTTTTGATCGATTCAGTTGTGAAAGACGAGGTTTAATAGAGAATTGAGTCTTTTCAGAAAAACGGATAATGTGACCCTTTTCTGTCAAGCATAAATGCCAGAAATGCGCGAACTATGCAAAACCTCAAATCCTGGGGTATAACGAAGTTTCTCCGATACAGCCGTGTAAGACGACGTTTAACGACCGAATTCTATGATTTTAAACTAAATCAATGATTGTGACACTCTCACGTTAAGCTGTGATTCCAGAATCGCTCTAAACTCGGGACATATCGATTCTCGAAGTAGATCGATGTTTCGATCGATTCAGTTGTGCAAGACAACGTTTAATGCGAAAGATAATTTTTTCCAGCGAAATGAATGATTTTGCACATTTCTGTCGAGCTGAGATGTCGGAACCGGTCGAAATACAAAACATTTTATTCCTTGGTGTAGACCGATTTTTCGTTCGATAGCAATGTGCAAGTCGACGATTAACGATAGAATTCTATGATTTTGGACCAGATGAATGATTTCGACACTCTAACGTCGAGCTGAGATGCCAGAATCGCTCGAAACTCGTGACGTCTCGATTCTCGGTGTATATCGATGTTTTGATCGATTCAGTGGTGCAAGCCAAGTTTTAATGCAAGGATTGAGTTGTTTCAGAAAAACGAATAGATTGACGCTTTTCTGTCGAGCATAAATAGCAGATATGCGCGAACTATGCAAAACCTCAAATCCCGGGATATACTCGAAGTTTCTCTGATACGGATGTGTAAGACCACGTTCAACGACAATATTCTATGATTTTGCACCAGATGAATGATTTCGACACTCTAACGTCGAGCTGAGATGCCAGAATCGCTCGAAACTCGGGACATCTCGATTCTCGGTGTAGATCGATGTTTTTATCGATTCAGTTGTGCGGAACGACGTTAAATGCAAAAATGAAGTTTCTTTCCAGAGAAATAAATGATTTCAAAGGTTTCTGTCGAACTGAGATTTTGGAATCGTTCGAAATACGGGACAACTCGATTCTTCGCGTAGATCGAAGTTTAGTTCGATACAGCTGTGCAAGACAACGTTCGATGCAAGAATTTCTCGGTTTCAGACCAATGAAACGATTTTGACACGTTCAGGGTGAGCTCAGATTCCAGAATCGCTCGAAACTCGGGACATCTCGATTCTCTGTGTCGATCTACGTTTCGATCGATTCAGTTGTGCGAGACGACGTTCAATGCAGGAATTGACTTTTTTTCACAAAAATGCACGATTTTCACAATTTGTGTCGAGCCTAGATGCCAGAATCGCTCTGAACACGCAAAATCACGATTCTCGGGGTAGATAGAAGTGTTTCCGATACAGACGTGCGGGATGACTTTCAACGCACTAATTCTATGACTTTGGTCAAAATGAATAATTGTATTACTCTTACGACGATCTGTAATGCCAGAATCGCTCGAAACTCGGGAGAACTTGATTCCCGGCGTAGATCAAAGTATCGATCGATTAAGTTGTGCGAGACGACGTTTAGGGCAGGAATTGGTTTTTTTCCCCAAAAACGAACGATTTTCACACTTTCCTGTCAAGCCTAGATGCCAGAATCGCTCGAAATACGCAAAACCTCGATTCTTGTGTTGGATCGAAATTTTCCCGATACAGTCGTGTACGACGACGTTGACCGCAAGAATAGCATGATTTCGGACTGAATGAATGATTGTGACACTCTTACGTCGGGCTGTGATGCCGGAATCGCTCGAAACTCGGGACGTATCCCTTCCCGGTGTAGATCGATGTTTCGATCGATTGAGTTGTACAAGACGACGCTTTATGCAAGAATTAAGTTTTTTCAGAAAAATGAATGATTTGAACCTTTTTTGTCGAACCTAGATTCCAGAATGGCTCGGAAGCCCGAGCCTCAAATCCTGGGTCAGATCGAAGTTCCTCAAATACAGACGTGTAAGATAACGTTTAACGCGAGAATCCTACGATTTTTGACTGAATTAATGATTGTGACACCCCTACGTCGAGCATTAATACCAGAATCGCTCGAATCTCTGCAGAACTCGATTCCCGGCGTAGATCGAAGTACCGATAAATTGAGTTCTGCAAGACGACGTTTAATGCAAGAATTGGTTGTATTGAAAAATATATGATTTCGACACTTTCCTGTCGACTCTAGATGCCAGATTGCTCGAAACACGCAAAACCTCGATTTTCGGGGCAGATCGAAGTTTTTCCGATACTGCCGTGCAAGATGACTCTTAACGCAGTAATTCTATGAATTTAGACTAAATAAATGATGTTGACACTATTACGTCGAGCTGAGATACCAGAATCGCTCGAAACTCGGGACATCTCGATTCTCGGTGTAGATCGATGTTTTTATTGATTCAGTTGTGCGGAACGACGTTCAATGCAAAAATGAAGTTTCTTTTCAGAGAAATAAATGATTTCAAACGTTTCTGTCGAGCTGAGATTTTGGAATTGTTCGAAATACGGGACAATTCGATTCTTCGCGTAGATTGAAGTTTAGTTCGATACAGCTGTGCAAGACAACGTTCGATGCAAGAATTTTTCGGTTTCAGACAAATGAAACGATTTTGACACGTTAAGGGTGAGCTCAGATTCCAGAATCGCTCGAAACTCGGGGCATCTCGATTCTCGGTGTCGATCTACGTTTCGATCGATTCAGTTGTGCGAGACGACGTTTAACGCAAGAATTAAGTTCTTTAACAAAAATTAATGATTTCTACACTTTTCTGGTAAACCTAGATGCCAGAATCGCTCGACAGACGCAGAACCTCGAATCCCGGGGTAGATCGAAGTTTTTCCGATACGGCCGTGTAGAACAACGTTCAACGCGAAAATTCTGAAATTTTAGACTGAATAAATGATAGTGACACTCTTATGCCGAGCTGTTATGCCAGGATCGCTCGAAACTCGGGACATTTCGATTCTCGGTTTAGATCGATGTTTCGATAAATTCAGTTGTGCAAGACGACGTTCAATGCAGGAATTGACTTTTTTCCACAAAAATGCACGATTTTGACAATTTGTGTCGAGCCTAGATGCCAGAATCGCTCTGAACACGCAAAATCACGATTCTCGGGGTAGATCGAAGTTTTTCCGAATCAGACGTGCGGGATGACTTTCAACGCACTAATTCTATGACTTTGGTCAAAATGAATGACTGTATTACTTTTACGACGATCTGTAATGCCAGGATCGCTCGAAACTCGGGAGAACTTGATTCCCGGCGTAGATCAAAGTATTGATCGATTAAGTCGTGCGAGACGACGTTTAACGTAGGAATTGGTTTTTTCTCCCAAAAACGAACGATTTTCACACTTTCCTGTCGAGCCTAGATGCCAGAATCGCTCGAAATACGCAAAACCTCGATTCTTGTGTTGGATCGAAATTTTCCCGATACAGTCGTGTACGACGACGTTGACCGCGAGAATAGTATGATTTCGGACTGAATGAATAATTGTGACACTCTTACGTCGCGCTGTGATGCCGGAATCGCTCGAAACTCGGGACGTATCCCTTCCCGGTGTAGATCGATGTTTCGATCGATTGAGTTATGCAAGACGACGCTTTATGCAAGAATTAAGTTTTTTTCAGAAAAATGAATGATTTGACCCTTTGTTGTCGAACATAGATTCCAGAATGGCTCGGAAGCCCAAGCCTCAAATCCTGGGGTAGATCGAAGTCCCTCAAATACAGACGTGTCAGATAACGTTTAACGCGAGAATCCTACGATTTTTGACTGAATTAATGATTGTGACACCCCTACGTCGAGCATTAATACCAGATACGCTCGAAACTCTGCAGAACTCGATTCCCGGCGTAGATCGAAGTACCGATAAATTGAGTTCTGCAAGACGACGTTTAATGCAAGAATTGGTTGTATTGAAAAATATATGATTTCGACACTTTCCTGTCGACTCTAGATGCCAGAATTTTCGAAACACGCAAAACCTCGATTTTCGGGGCAGATCGAAGTTTTTCCGATACTGCCGTGCAAGATGACTCTCAACGCAGTAATTCTATGGATTAAGACTAAATGAATGATTTTGACACTCTAACGTCGAGCTGAGATGCCAGAATCGCTCGAAACTCGGGACATCTCGATTTTCGTTGTAGATCGATGTTTTTATCGATTCAGTTGTGAAAGACAAGGTTTAATAGAGAATTGAGTTTTTTCAGAAAAACGGATAATGTGACCCTTTTCTGTCAAGCATAAATGCCAGAAATGCGCGAACCATGCAAAACCTCAAATCCTGGGGTATAACGAAGTTTCTCCGATACAGCCGTGTAAGACGACGTTTAACGACCGAATTCTATGATTTTGAACTAAATCAACGATTGTGACACTCTCACGTTAAGCTGTGATTCCAGAATCGCTCGAAACTCGGGACATATCGATTCTCGATGTAGATCGATGTTTCGATCGATTCAGTTGTGCAAGACAACGTTTGATGCAAAAGATAAGTTTTTCCAGCAAAATGAATGAATTAACACATTTCTGTCGAGCTGAGATGTCGGAATCGATCGAAATACGGGACATCTTATTCCTCGGTGTAGACCGATTTTTCGTTCGATAGCGATGTGCAAGACGACGATTAACGCAAGAATTCTATGATTTTGGACCAGATGAATGATTTCGACACTCTAACGTCGAGCTGAGATGCCAGAATCGCTCGAAACTCGAGACATCTCGCTTCTCGGTGTATATCGATGTTTTGATCGATTCAGTTGTGAAAGACGAGGTTTAATAGAGAATTGAGTCTTTTCAGAAAAACGGATAATGTGACCCTTTTCTGTCAAGCATAAATGCCAGAAATGCGCGAACTATGCAAAACCTCAAATCCTGGGGTATAACGAAGTTTCTCCGATACAGCCGTGTAAGACGACGTTTAACGACCGAATTCTATGATTTTAAACTAAATCAATGATTGTGACACTCTCACGTTAAGCTGTGATTCCAGAATCGCTCTAAACTCGGGACATATCGATTCTCGAAGTAGATCGATGTTTCGATCGATTCAGTTGTGCAAGACAACGTTTAATGCGAAAGATAATTTTTTCCAGCGAAATGAATGATTTTGCACATTTCTGTCGAGCTGAGATGTCGGAACCGGTCGAAATACAAAACATTTTATTCCTTGGTGTAGACCGATTTTTCGTTCGATAGCAATGTGCAAGTCGACGATTAACGATAGAATTCTATGATTTTGGACCAGATGAATGATTTCGACACTCTAACGTCGAGCTGAGATGCCAGAATCGCTCGAAACTCGTGACGTCTCGATTCTCGGTGTATATCGATGTTTTGATCGATTCAGTGGTGCAAGCCAAGTTTTAATGCAAGGATTGAGTTGTTTCAGAAAAACGAATAGATTGACGCTTTTCTGTCGAGCATAAATAGCAGATATGCGCGAACTATGCAAAACCTCAAATCCCGGGATATACTCGAAGTTTCTCTGATACGGATGTGTAAGACCACGTTCAACGACAATATTCTATGATTTTGCACCAGATGAATGATTTCGACACTCTAACGTCGAGCTGAGATGCCAGAATCGCTCGAAACTCGGGACATCTCGATTCTCGGTGTAGATCGATGTTTTTATCGATTCAGTTGTGCGGAACGACGTTAAATGCAAAAATGAAGTTTCTTTCCAGAGAAATAAATGATTTCAAAGGTTTCTGTCGAACTGAGATTTTGGAATCGTTCGAAATACGGGACAACTCGATTCTTCGCGTAGATCGAAGTTTAGTTCGATACAGCTGTGCAAGACAACGTTCGATGCAAGAATTTCTCGGTTTCAGACCAATGAAACGATTTTGACACGTTCAGGGTGAGCTCAGATTCCAGAATCGCTCGAAACTCGGGACATCTCGATTCTCTGTGTCGATCTACGTTTCGATCGATTCAGTTGTGCGAGACGACGTTCAATGCAGGAATTGACTTTTTTTCACAAAAATGCACGATTTTCACAATTTGTGTCGAGCCTAGATGCCAGAATCGCTCTGAACACGCAAAATCACGATTCTCGGGGTAGATAGAAGTGTTTCCGATACAGACGTGCGGGATGACTTTCAACGCACTAATTCTATGACTTTGGTCAAAATGAATAATTGTATTACTCTTACGACGATCTGTAATGCCAGAATCGCTCGAAACTCGGGAGAACTTGATTCCCGGCGTAGATCAAAGTATCGATCGATTAAGTTGTGCGAGACGACGTTTAGGGCAGGAATTGGTTTTTTTCCCCAAAAACGAACGATTTTCACACTTTCCTGTCAAGCCTAGATGCCAGAATCGCTCGAAATACGCAAAACCTCGATTCTTGTGTTGGATCGAAATTTTCCCGATACAGTCGTGTACGACGACGTTGACCGCAAGAATAGCATGATTTCGGACTGAATGAATGATTGTGACACTCTTACGTCGGGCTGTGATGCCGGAATCGCTCGAAACTCGGGACGTATCCCTTCCCGGTGTAGATCGATGTTTCGATCGATTGAGTTGTACAAGACGACGCTTTATGCAAGAATTAAGTTTTTTCAGAAAAATGAATGATTTGAACCTTTTTTGTCGAACCTAGATTCCAGAATGGCTCGGAAGCCCGAGCCTCAAATCCTGGGTCAGATCGAAGTTCCTCAAATACAGACGTGTAAGATAACGTTTAACGCGAGAATCCTACGATTTTTGACTGAATTAATGATTGTGACACCCCTACGTCGAGCATTAATACCAGAATCGCTCGAATCTCTGCAGAACTCGATTCCCGGCGTAGATCGAAGTACCGATAAATTGAGTTCTGCAAGACGACGTTTAATGCAAGAATTGGTTGTATTGAAAAATATATGATTTCGACACTTTCCTGTCGACTCTAGATGCCAGATTGCTCGAAACACGCAAAACCTCGATTTTCGGGGCAGATCGAAGTTTTTCCGATACTGCCGTGCAAGATGACTCTTAACGCAGTAATTCTATGAATTTAGACTAAATAAATGATGTTGACACTATTACGTCGAGCTGAGATACCAGAATCGCTCGAAACTCGGGACATCTCGATTCTCGGTGTAGATCGATGTTTTTATTGATTCAGTTGTGCGGAACGACGTTCAATGCAAAAATGAAGTTTCTTTTCAGAGAAATAAATGATTTCAAACGTTTCTGTCGAGCTGAGATTTTGGAATTGTTCGAAATACGGGACAATTCGATTCTTCGCGTAGATTGAAGTTTAGTTCGATACAGCTGTGCAAGACAACGTTCGATGCAAGAATTTTTCGGTTTCAGACAAATGAAACGATTTTGACACGTTAAGGGTGAGCTCAGATTCCAGAATCGCTCGAAACTCGGGGCATCTCGATTCTCGGTGTCGATCTACGTTTCGATCGATTCAGTTGTGCGAGACGACGTTTAACGCAAGAATTAAGTTCTTTAACAAAAATTAATGATTTCTACACTTTTCTGGTAAACCTAGATGCCAGAATCGCTCGACAGACGCAGAACCTCGAATCCCGGGGTAGATCGAAGTTTTTCCGATACGGCCGTGTAGAACAACGTTCAACGCGAAAATTCTGAAATTTTAGACTGAATAAATGATAGTGACACTCTTATGCCGAGCTGTTATGCCAGGATCGCTCGAAACTCGGGACATTTCGATTCTCGGTTTAGATCGATGTTTCGATAAATTCAGTTGTGCAAGACGACGTTCAATGCAGGAATTGACTTTTTTCCACAAAAATGCACGATTTTGACAATTTGTGTCGAGCCTAGATGCCAGAATCGCTCTGAACACGCAAAATCACGATTCTCGGGGTAGATCGAAGTTTTTCCGAATCAGACGTGCGGGATGACTTTCAACGCACTAATTCTATGACTTTGGTCAAAATGAATGACTGTATTACTTTTACGACGATCTGTAATGCCAGGATCGCTCGAAACTCGGGAGAACTTGATTCCCGGCGTAGATCAAAGTATTGATCGATTAAGTCGTGCGAGACGACGTTTAACGCAGGAATTGGTTTTTTCTCCCAAAAACGAACGATTTTCACACTTTCCTGTCGAGCCTAGATGCCAGAATCGCTCGAAATACGCAAAACCTCGATTCTTGTGTTGGATCGAAATTTTCCCGATACAGTCGTGTACGACGACGTTGACCGCGAGAATAGTATGATTTCGGACTGAATGAATAATTGTGACACTCTTACGTCGCGCTGTGATGCCGGAATCGCTCGAAACTCGGGACGTATCCCTTCCCGGTGTAGATCGATGTTTCGATCGATTGAGTTATGCAAGACGACGCTTTATGCAAGAATTGAGTTTTTTTCAGAAAAATGAATGATTTGACCCTTTGTTGTCGAACATAGATTCCAGAATGGCTCGGAAGCCCAAGCCTCAAATCCTGGGGTAGATCGAAGTCCCTCAAATACAGACGTGTCAGATAACGTTTAACGCGAGAATCCTACGATTTTTGACTGAATTAATGATTGTAACACCCCTACGTCGAGCATTAATACCAGATACGCTCGAAACTCTGCAGAACTCGATTCCCAACGTAGATCGAAGTACCGATAAATTGAGTTCTGCAAGACGACGTTTAATGCAAGAATTGGTTGTATTGAAAAATATATGATTTCGACACTTTCCTGTCGACTCTAGATGCCAGAATTTTCGAAACACGCAAAACCTCGATTTTCGGGGCAGATCGAAGTTTTTCCGATACTGCCGTGCAAGATGACTCTCAACGCAGTAATTCTATGGATTAAGACTAAATGAATGATTTTGACACTCGTCGAGCTGAGATGCCAGAATCGCTCGAAACTCGGGACATCTCGATTTTCGTTGTAGATCGATGTTTTTATCGATTCAGTTGTGAAAGACAAGGTTTAATAGAGAATTGAGTTTTTTCAGAAAAACGGATAATGTGACCCTTTTCTGTCAAGCATAAATGCCAGAAATGCGCGAACTATGCAAAACCTCAAATCCTGGGGTATAACGAAGTTTCTCCGATACAGCCGTGTAAGACGACGTTTAACGACCTAATTTTATGATTTTGAACTAAATCAACGATTGTGACACTCTCACGTTAAGCTGTGATTCCAGAATCGCTCGAAACTCGGGACATATCGATTCTCGATGTAGATCGATGTTTCGATCGATTCAGTTGTGCAAGACAACGTTTGATGCAAAAGATAAGTTTTTCCAGCAAAATGAATGAATTAACACATTTCTGTCGAGCTGAGATGTCGGAATCGGTCGAAATACGGGACATCTTATTCCTCGGTGTAGACCGATTTTTCGTTCGATAGCGATGTGCAAGACGACGATTAACGCAAGAATTCTATGATTTTGGACCAGATGAATGATTTCGACACTCTAACGTCGAGCTGAGATGCCAGAATCGCTCGAAACTCGAGACATCTCGCTTCTCGGTGTATATCGATGTTTTGATCGATTCAGTTGTGAAAGACGAGGTTTAATAGAGAATTGAGTCTTTTCAGAAAAACGGATAATGTGACCCTTTTCTGTCAAGCATAAATGCCAGAAATGCGCGAACTATGCAAATCCTCAAATCCTGGGGTATAACGAAGTTTCTCCGATACAGCCGTGTAAGACGACGTTTAACGACCTAATTCTATGATTTTGAACTAAATCAACGATTGTGACACTCTTACGTTAAGCTGTGATTCCAGAATCGCTCGAAACTCGGGACATATCGATTCTCGATGTAGATCGATGTTTCGATCGATTCAGTTGTGCAAGACAACGTTTGATGCAAAAGATAAGTTTTTCCAGCAAAATGAATGAATTAACACATTTCTGTCGAGCTGAGATGTCGGAATCGGTCGAAATACGGGACATCTTATACCTCGGTGTAGACCGATTTTTCGTTCGATAGCGATGTGCAAGACGACGATTAACGCAAGAATTCTATGATTTTGGACCAGATGAATGATTTCGACACTCTAACGTCGAGCTGAGATGCCAGAATCGCTCGAAACTCGAGACATCTCGCTTCTCGGTGTATATCGATGTTTTGATCGATTCAGTTGTGAAAGACGAGGTTTAATAGAGAATTGAGTCTTTTCAGAAAAACGGATAATGTGACCCTTTTCTGTCAAGCATAAATGCCAGAAATGCGCGAACTATGCAAAACCTCAAATCCTGGGGTATAACGAAGTTTCTCCGATACAGCCGTGTAAGACGACGTTTAACGACCGAATTCTATGATTTTAAACTAAATCAATGATTGTGACACTCTCACGTTAAGCTGTGATTCCAGAATCGCTCGAAACTCGGGACATATCGATTCTCGAAGTAGATCGATGTTTCGATCGATTCAGTTGTGCAAGACAACGTTTAATGCGAAAGATAATTTTTTCCAGCGAAATGAATGATTTTGCACATTTCTGTCGAGCTGAGATGTCGGAACCGGTCGAAATACAAAACATCTTATTCCTCGGTGTAGACCGATTTTTCGTTCGATAGCGATGTGCAAGACGACGATTAACGATAGAATTCTATGATTTTGGACCAGATGAATGATTTCGACACTCTAACGTCGAGCTGAGATGCCAGAATCGCTCGAAACTCGTGACGTCTCGATTCTCGGTGTATATCGATGTTTTGATCGATTCAGTGGTGCAAGCCAAGTTTTAATGCAAGGATTGAGTTGTTTCAGAAAAACGAATAGATTGACGCTTTTCTGTCGAGCATAAATGGCAGATATGCGCGAACTATGCAAAACCTCAAATCCCGGGATATACTCGAAGTTTCTCTGATACGGATGTGTAAGACCACGTTTAACGACAATATTCTATGATTTTGCACCAGATGAATGATTTCGACACTCTAACGTCGAGCTGAGATGCCAGAATCGCTCGAAACTCGGGACATCTCGATTCTCGGTGTAGATCGATGTTTTTATCGATTCAGTTGTGCGGAACGACGTTAAATGCAAAAATGAAGTTTCTTTCCAGAGAAATAAATGATTTCAAACGTTTCTGTCGAACTGAGATTTGGGAATCGTTCGAAATACGGGACAACTCGATTCTTCGCGTAGATCGGAGTTTAGTTCGATACAGCTGTGCAAGACAACGTTCGATGCAAGGATTTCTCGGTTTCAGACCAAAGAAACGATTTTGACACGTTCAGGGTGAGCTCAGATTCCAGAATCGCTCGAAACTCGGGACATCTCGATTCTCTGTGTCGATCTACGTTTCGATCGATTCAGTTGTGCGAGACGACATTCAATGCAGGAATTGACCTTTTTCCACAAAAATGCACGATTTTCACAATTTGTGTCGAGCCTAGATGCCAGAATCGCTCTGAACACGCAAAATCACGATTTTCGGGGTAGATCGAAGTGTTTCCGATACAGACGTGCGGGATGACTTTCAACGCACTAATTCTATGACTTTGGTCAAAATGAATAATTGTCTTACTCTTACGACGATCTGTAATGCAAGAATCGCTCGAAACTCGGGAGAACTTGATTCCCGGCGTAGATCAAAGTATCGATCGATTAAGTTGTGCGAGACGACGTTTAACGCAGGAATTGGTTTTTTTCCCCAAAAACGAACGATTCTTACACTTTCCTGTCGAGCCTAGATGCCAAAATCGCTCGGAATACGTAAAACCTCGATTCTTGTGTTGGATCGAGATTTTCCCGATACAGTCGTGTACGACGAGGTTGACCGCAAGAATAGTATGATTTCGGACTGAATGAATACTTGTGACACTCTCACGTCGGGCTGTGATGCCGGAATCACTCGAAACTCGGGATATCTCGATTTTCGTTGTAGATCGATGTTTTTATCGATTCAGTTGTGAAAGACGAGGTTTAATAGAGAATTGAGTTTTTTCAGAAAAACGGATACTGTGACCCTTTTCTGTCAAGCATAAATGCCAGAAATGCGCGAACTATGCAAAACCTCAAATCCTGGGGTATAACGAAGTTTCTCCGATACAGCCGTGTAAGACGACGTTTAACGACCGAATTCTATGATTTTGAACTAAATCAACGATTGTGACACTCTCACGTTAAGCTGTGATTCCAGAATCGCTCGAAACTCGGGACATATCGATTCTCGATGTAGATCGATGTTTCGATCGATTCAGTTGTGCAAGACAACGTTTGATGCAAAAGATAAGTTTTTCCAGCAAAATGAATGAATTTGCACATTTCTGTCGAGCTGAGATGTCGGAATCGGTCGAAATACGGGACATCTTATTCCTCGGTGTAGACCGATTTTTCGTTCGATAGCGATGTGCAAGACGACGATTAACGCAAGAATTCTATGATTTTGGACCAGATGAATGATTTCGACACTCTAACGTCGAGCTGAGATGCCAGAATCGCTCGAAACTCGGGACATCTCGATTCTCGGTGTAGATCGATGTTTTTATCGATTCAGTTGTGCGGAACGACGTTAATTGCAAAAATGAAGTTCTTTCCAGAGAAATAAATGATTTCAAACGTTTCTGTCGAACTGAGATTTTGGAATCGTTCGAAATACGGGACAACTCGATTCTTCGCGTAGATCGAAGTTTAGTTCGATACAGCTGTGCAAGACAACCTTCGATGCAAGAATTTCTCGGTTTCAGATAAAAAAAACGATTTTGACACGTTCAGGCTGAGCTCAGATTCCAGAATCGCTCGAAACTCGGGACATCTCGATTCTCGGTGTCGATCTACGTTTCGATCGATTCAGTTGTGCGAGACGAGTTTCAATGCAGGAATTGACTTTTTTTCCCAAAAACGAACGATTTTCACACTTTCCTGTCGAGCCTAGATGCCAGAATCGCTCGAAATACGCAAAACCTCGATTCTTGTGTTGGATCGAAATTTTCCCGATACAGGCGTGTACGACGACGTTGACCGCAAGAATAGCATGATTTCGGACTGAATGAATGATTGTGACACTCTTACGTCGGGCTGTGATGCCGGAATCGCTCGAAACTCGGGACGTATCCCTTCCCGGTGTAGATCGATGTTTCGATCGATTGAGTTGTACAAGACGACGCTTTATGCAAGAATTAAGTTTTTTCAGAAAAATGAATGATTTGACCCTTTTTTGTCGAACATAGATTCCAGAATGGCTCGGAAGCCCAAGCCTGAAATCCTGGGGTAGATCGAAGTTCTTCAAATACAGACGTGTAAGACAACGTTTAACGCGAGAATCCTACGATTTTTGACTGAATGAATGATTGTGACACCCCTACGTCGAGCATTAATACCAGAATCGCTCGAATCTCTGCAGAACTCGATTCCCGGGGTAGATCGAAGTACCGATTAATTGAGTTTTGCAAGACGACGTTTAATGCAAGAATTGGTTGTATTGAAAAATATATGATTTCGACACTTTCCTGTCGACTCTAGATGCCAGAATTTTCGAAACACGCAAAACCTCGATTTTCGGGGCAGATCGAAGTTTTTCCGATACTGCCGTGCAAGATGACTCTCAACGCAGTAATTCTATGGATTAAGACTAAATGAATGATTTTGACACTCTAACGTCGAGCTGAGATGCCAGAATCGCTCGAAACTCGGGACATCTCGATTTTCGTTGTAGATCGATGTTTTTATCGATTCAGTTGTGAAAGACGAGGTTTAATAGAGAATTGAGTTTTTTTAGAAAAACGGATAATGTGACCTTTCGCTGTCAAGCATAAATGCCAGAAATGCGCGAACTATGCAAAACCTCAAATCCTGGGGTATAACAAAGTTTCTCCGATACAGCCGTGTAAGACGACGTTTAACGACCGAATTCTATGATTTTGAACTAAATCAACGATTGTGACACTCTCACGTTAAGCTGTGATTCCAGAATCGCTCGAAACTCGGGACATATCGATTCTCGATGTAGATCGATGTTTCGATCGATTCAGTTGTGCAAGACAACGTTTGATGCAAAAGATAAGTTTTTCCAGCAAAATGAATGAATTAACACATTTCTGTCGAGCTGAGATGTCGGAATCGGTCGAAATACGGGACATCTTATTCCTCGGTGTAGACCGATTTTTCGTTCGATAGCGATGTGCAAGACGACGATTAACGCAAGAATTCTATGATTTTGGACCAGATGAATGATTTCGACACTCTAACGTCGAGCTGAGATGCCAGAATCGCTCGAAACTCGAGACATCTCGCTTCTCGGTGTATATCGATGTTTTGATCGATTCAGTTGTGAAAGACGAGGTTTAATAGAGAATTGAGTCTTTTCAGAAAAACGGATAATGTGACCCTTTTCTGTCAAGCATAAATGCCAGAAATGCGCGAACTATGCAAAACCTCAAATCCTGGGGTATAACGAAGTTTCTCCGATACAGCCGTGTAAGACGACGTTTAACGACCGAATTCTATGATTTTAAACTAAATCAATGATTGTGACACTCTCACGTTAAGCTGTGATCCCAGAATCGCTCGAAACTCGGGACATATCGATTCTCGAAGTAGATCGATGTTTCGATCGATTCAGTTGTGCAAGACAACGTTTAATGCGAAAGATAATTTTTTCCAGCGAAATGAATGATTTTGCACATTTCTGTCGAGCTGAGATGTCGGAACCGGTCGAAATACAAAACATCTTATTCCTCGGTGTAGACCGATTTTTCGTTCGAAAGCGATGTGCAAGACGACGATTAACGATAGAATTCTATGATTTTGGACCAGATGAATGATTTCGACACTCTAACGTCGAGCTGAGATGCCAGAATCGCTCGAAACTCGTGACGTCTCGATTCTCGGTGTATATCGATGTTTTGATCGATTCAGTGGTGCAAGCCAAGTTTTAATGCAAGGATTGAGTTGTTTCAGGAAAACGAATAGATTGACGCTTTTCTGTCGAGCATAAATGGCAGATATGCGCGAACTATGCAAAACCTCAAATCCCGGGATATACTCGAAGTTTCTCTGATACGGATGTGTAAGACAACGTTTAACGACAATATTCTATGATTTTGCACCAGATGAATGATTTCGACACTCTAACGTCGAGCTGAGATGCCAGAATCGCTCGAAACTCGGGACATCTCGATTCTCGGTGTTGATCGATGTTTTTATCGATTCAGTTGTGCGGAACAACGTTAAATGCAAAAATGAAGTTTCTTTCCAGAGAAATAAATGATTTCAAACGTTTCTGTCGAACTGAGATTTGGGAATCGTTCGAAATACGGGACAACTCGATTCTTCGCGTAGATCGGAGTTTAGTTCGATACAGCTGTGCAAGACAACGTTCGATGCAAGGATTTCTCGGTTTCAGACCAAAGAAACGATTTTGACACGTTCAGGGTGAGCTCAGATTCCAGAATCGCTCGAAACTCGGGACATCTCGATTCTCTGTGTCGATCTACGTTTCGATCGATTCAGTTGTGCGAGACGACGTTCAATGCAGGAATTGACCTTTTTCCACAAAAATGCACGATTTTCACAATTTGTGTCGAGCCTAGATGCCAGAATCGCTCTGAACACGCAAAATCACGATTTTCGGGGTAGATCGAAGTGTTTCCGATACAGACGTGCGGGATGACTTTCAACGCACTAATTCTATGACTTTGGTCAAAATGAATAATTGTCTTACTCTTACGACGATCTGTAATGCAAGAATCGCTCGAAACTCGGGAGAACTTGATTCCCGGCGTAGATCAAAGTATCGATCGATTAAGTTGTGCGAGACGACGTTTAACGCAGGAATTGGTTTTTTTTCCCCAAAAACGAACGATTCTTACACTTTCCTGTCGAGCCTAGATGCCAAAATCGCTCGGAATACGTAAAACCTCGATTCTTGTGTTGGATCGAAATTTTCCCGATACAGTCGTGTACGACGAGGTTGACCGCAAGAATAGTATGATTTCGGACTGAATGAATACTTGTGACACTCTCACGTCGGGCTGTGATGCCGGAATCACTCGAAACTCGGGACATCTCGATTTTCGTTGTAGATCGATGTTTTTATCGATTCAGTTGTGAAAGACGAGGTTTAATAGAGAATTGAGTTTTTTCAGAAAAACAGATACTGTGACCCTTTTCTGTCAAGCATAAATGCCAGAAATGCGCGAACTATGCAAAACCTCAAATCCTGGGGTATAACGAAGTTTCTCCGATACAGCCGTGTAAGACGACGTTTAACGACCGAATTCTATGATTTTGAACTAAATCAACGATTGTGACACTCTCACGTTAAGCTGTGATTCCAGAATCGCTCGAAACTCGGGACATATCGATTCTCGATGTAGATCGATGTTTCGATCGATTCAGTTGTGCAAGACAACGTTTGATGCAAAAGATAAGTTTTTCCAGCAAAATGAATGAATTTGCACATTTCTGTCGAGCTGAGATGTCGGAATCGGTCGAAATACGGGACATCTTATTCCTCGGTGTAGACCGATTTTTCGTTCGATAGCGATGTGCAAGACGACGATTAACGCAAGAATTCTATGATTTTGGACCAGATGAATGATTTCGACACTCTAACGTCGAGCTGAGATGCCAGAATCGCTCGAAACTCGGGACATCTCGATTCTCGGTGTAGATCGATGTTTTTATCGATTCAGTTGTGCGGAACGACGTTAAATGCAAAAATGAAGTTCTTTCCAGAGAAATAAATGATTTCAAACGTTTCTGTCGAACTGAGATTTTGGAATCGTTCGAAATACGGGACAACTCGATTCTTCGCGTAGATCGAAGTTTAGTTCGATACAGCTGTGCAAGACAACCTTCGATGCAAGAATTTCTCGGTTTCAGATAAAAAAAACGATTTTGACACGTTCAGGCTGAGCTCAGATTCCAGAATCGCTCGAAACTCGGGACATCTCGATTCTCGGTGTCGATCTACGTTTCGATCGATTCAGTTGTGCGAGACGAGTTTCAATGCAGGAATTGACTTTTTTTCCCAAAAACGAACGATTTTCACACTTTCCTGTCGAGCCTAGATGCCAGAATCGCTCGAAATACGCAAAACCTCGATTCTTGTGTTGGATCGAAATTTTCCCGATACAGGCGTGTACGACGACGTTGACCGCAAGAATAGCATGATTTCGGACTGAATGAATGATTGTGACACTCTTACGTCGGGCTGTGATGCCGGAATCGCTCGAAACTCGGGACGTATCCCTTCCCGGTGTAGATCGATGTTTCGATCGATTGAGTTGTACAAGACGACGCTTTATGCAAGAATTAAGTTTTTTCAGAAAAATGAATGATTTGACCCTTTTTTGTCGAACATAGATTCCAGAATGGCTCGGAAGCCCAAGCCTGAAATCCTGGGGTAGATCGAAGTTCTTCAAATACAGACGTGTAAGACAACGTTTAACGCGAGAATCCTACGATTTTTGACTGAATGAATGATTGTGACACCCCTACGTCGAGCATTAATACCAGAATCGCTCGAATCTCTGCAGAACTCGATTCCCGGGGTAGATCGAAGTACCGATAAATTGAGTTCTGCAAGACGACGTTTAATGCAAGAATTGGTTGTATTGAAAAATATATGATTTCGACACTTTCCTGTCGACTCTAGATGCCAGAATTTTCGAAACACGCAAAACCTCGATTTTCGGGGCAGATCGAAGTTTTTCCGATACTGCCGTGCAAGATGACTCTCAACGCAGTAATTCTATGGATTAAGACTAAATGAATGATTTTGACACTCTAACGTCGAGCTGAGATGCCAGAATCGCTCGAAACTCGAGACATCTCGCTTCTCGGTGTATATCGATGTTTTGATCGATTCAGTTGTGAAAGACGAGGTTTAATAGAGAATTGAGTCTTTTCAGAAAAACGGATAATGTGACCCTTTTCTGTCAAGCATAAATGCCAGAAATGCGCGAACTATGCAAAACCTCAAATCCTGGGGTATAACGAAGTTTCTCCGATACAGCCGTGTAAGACGACGTTTAACGACCGAATTCTATGATTTTAAACTAAATCAATGATTGTGACACTCTCACGTTAAGCTGTGATTCCAGAATCGCTCGAAACTCGGGACATATCGATTCTCGAAGTAGATCGATGTTTCGATCGATTCAGTTGTGCAAGACAACGTTTAATGCGAAAGATAATTTTTTCCAGCGAAATGAATGATTTTGCACATTTCTGTCGAGCTGAGATGTCGGAACCGGTCGAAATACAAAACATCTCATTCCTCGGTGTAGACCGATTTTTCGTTCGATAGCGATGTGCAAGACGACGATTAACGATAGAATTCTATGATTTTGGACCAGATGAATGATTTCGACACTCTAACGTCGAGCTGAGATGCCAGAATCGCTCGAAACTCGTGACGTCTCGATTCTCGGTGTATATCGATGTTTTGATCGATTCAGTGGTGCAAGCCAAGGTTCAATGCAAGGATTGAGTTGTTTCAGAAAAACGAATAGATTGACGCTTTTCTGTCGAGCATAAATGGCAGATATGCGCGAACTATGCAAAACCTCAAATCCCGGGATATACTCGAAGTTTCTCTGATACGGATGTGTAAGACCACGTTCAACGACAATATTCTATGATTTTGCACCAGATGAATGATTTCGACACTCTAACGTCGAGCTGAGATGCCAGAATCGCTCGAAACTCGGGACATCTCGATTCTCGGTGTAGATCGATGTTTTTATCGATTCAGTTGTGCGGAACGACGTTAAATGCAAAAATGAAGTTTCTTTCCAGAGAAATAAATGATTTCAAAGGTTTCTGTCGAACTGAGATTTCGGAATCGTTCGAAATATGGGACAACTCGATTCTTCGCGTAGATCGAAGTTTAGTTCGATACAGCTGTGCAAGACAACGTTCGATGCAAGAATTTCTCGGTTTCAGACCAAAGAAACGATTTTGACACGTTCAGGGTGAGCTCAGATTCCAGAATCGCTCGAAACTCGGGACATCTCGATTCTCTGTGTCGATCTACGTTTCGATCGATTCAGTTGTGCGAGACGACGTTCAATGCAGGAATTGACTTTTTTTCACAAAAATGCACGATTTTCACAATTTGTGTCGAGCCTAGATGCCAGAATCGCTCTGAACACGCAAAATCACGATTCTCGGGGTAGATAGAAGTGTTTCCGATACAGACGTGCGGGATGACTTTCAACGCACTAATTCTATGACTTTGGTCGAAATGAATAATTGTATTACTCTTACGACGATCTGTAATGCCAGAATCGCTCGAAACTCGGGAGAACTTGATTCCCGGCGTAGATCAAAGTATCGATCGATTAAGTTGTGCGAGACGACGTTTAGGGCAGGAATTGGTTTTTTTTCCCAAAAACGAACGATTTTCACACTTTCCTGTCAAGCCTAGATGCCAGAATCGCTCGAAATACGCAAAACCTCGATTCTTGTGTTGGATCGAAATTTTCCCGATACAGTCGTGTACGACGACGTTGACCGCGAGAATAGTATAATTTCGGACTGAATGAATAATTGTGACACTCTTACGTCGCGCTGTGATGCCGGAATCGCTCGAAACTCGGGACGTATCCCTTCCCGGTGTAGATCGATGTTTCGATCGATTGAGTTATGCAAGACGACGCTTTATGCAAGAATTAAGTTTTTTTCAGAAAAATGAATGATTTGACCCTTTGTTGTCGAACATAGATTCCAGAATGGCTCGGAAGCCCAAGCCTCAAATCCTGGGGTAGATCGAAGTCCCTCAAATACAGACGTGTAAGATAACGTTTAACGCGAGAATCCTACGATTTTTGACTGAATTAATGATTGTGACACCCCTACGTCGAGCATTAATACCAGATACGCTCGAAACTCTGCAGAACTCGATTCCCGGCGTAGATCGAAGTACCGATAAATTGAGTTCTGCAAGACGACTTTTAATGCAAGAATTGGTTGTATTGAAAAATATATGATTTCGACACTTTCCTGTCGACTCTAGATGCCAGAATTTTCGAAACACGCAAAACCTCGATTTTCGGGGCAGATCGAAGTTTTTCCGATACTGCCGTGCAAGATGACTCTCAACGCAGTAATTCTATGGATTAAGACTAAATGAATGATTTTGACACTCTAACGTCGAGCTGAGATGCCAGAATCGCTCGAAACTCGGGACATCTCGATTTTCGTTGTAGATCGATGTTTTTATCGATTCAGTTGTGAAAGACAAGGTTTAATAGAGAATTGAGTTTTTTCAGAAAAACGGATAATGTGACCCTTTTCTGTCAAGCATAAATGCCAGAAATGCGCGAACCATGCAAAACCTCAAATCCTGGGGTATAACGAAGTTTCTCCGATACAGCCGTGTAAGACGACGTTTAACGACCGAATTCTATGATTTTGAACTAAATCAACGATTGTGACACTCTCACGTTAAGCTGTGATTCCAGAATCGCTCGAAACTCGGGACATATCGATTCTCGAAGTAGATCGATGTTTCGATCGATTCAGTTGTGCAAGACAACGTTTGATGCAAAAGATAAGTTTTTCCAGCAAAATGAATGAATTAACACATTTCTGTCGAGCTGAGATGTCGGAATCGGTCGAAATACGGGACATCTTATTCCTCGGTGTAGACCGATTTTTCGTTCGATAGCGATGTGCAAGACGACGATTAACGCAAGAATTCTATGATTTTGGACCAGATGAATGATTTCGACACTCTAACGTCGAGCTGAGATGCCAGAATCGCTCGAAACTCGAGACATCTCGCTTCTCGGTGTATATCGATGTTTTGATCGATTCAGTTGTGAAAGACGAGGTTTAATAGAGAATTGAGTCTTTTCAGAAAAACGGATAATGTGACCCTTTTCTGTCAAGCATAAATGCCAGAAATGCGCGAACTATGCAAAACCTCAAATCCTGGGGTATAACGAAGTTTCTCCGATACAGCCGTGTAAGACGACGTTTAACGACCTAATTCTATGATTTTGAACTAAATCAACGATTGTGACACTCTTACGTTAAGCTGTGATTCCAGAATCGCTCGAAACTCGGGACATATCGATTCTCGATGTAGATCGATGTTTCGATCGATTCAGTTGTGCAAGACAACGTTTGATGCAAAAGATAAGTTTTTCCAGCAAAATGAATGAATTAACACATTTCTGTCGAGCTGAGATGTCGGAATCGGTCGAAATACGGGACATCTTATTCCTCGGTGTAGACCGATTTTTCGTTCGATAGCGATGTGCAAGACGACGATTAACGCAAGAATTCTATGATTTTGGACCAGATGAATGATTTCGACACTCTAACGTCGAGCTGAGATGCCAGAATCGCTCGAAACTCGAGACATCTCGCTTCTCGGTGTATATCGATGTTTTGATCGATTCAGTTGTGAAAGACGAGGTTTAATAGAGAATTGAGTCTTTTCAGAAAAACGGATAATGTGACCCTTTTCTGTCAAGCATAAATGCCAGAAATGCGCGAACTATGCAAAACCTCAAATCCTGGGGTATAACGAAGTTTCTCCGATACAGCCGTGTAAGACGACGTTTAACGACCGAATTCTATGATTTTAAACTAAATCAATGATTGTGACACTCTCACGTTAAGCTGTGATTCCAGAATCGCTCGAAACTCGGGACATATCGATTCTCGAAGTAGATCGATGTTTCGATCGATTCAGTTGTGCAAGACAACGTTTAATGCGAAAGATAATTTTTTCCAGCGAAATGAATGATTTTGCACATTTCTGTCGAGCTGAGATGTCGGAACCGGTCGAAATACAAAACATCTTATTCCTCGGTGTAGACCGATTTTTCGTTCGATAGCAATGTGCAAGTCGACGATTAACGATAGAATTCTATGATTTTGGACCAGATGAATGATTTCGACACTCTAACGTCGAGCTGAGATGCCAGAATCGCTCGAAACTCGTGACGTCTCGATTCTCGGTGTATATCGATGTTTTGATCGATTCAGTGGTGCAAGCCAAGTTTTAATGCAAGGATTGAGTTGTTTCAGAAAAACGAATAGATTGACGCTTTTCTGTCGAGCATAAATGGCAGATATGCGCGAACTATGCAAAACCTCAAATCCCGGGATATACTCGAAGTTTCTCTGATACGGATGTGTAAGACCACGTTCAACGACAATATTCTATGATTTTGCACCAGATGAATGATTTCGACACTCTAACGTCGAGCTGAGATGCCAGAATCGCTCGAAACTCGGGACATCTCGATTCTCGGTGTAGATCGATGTTTTTATCGATTCAGTTGTGCGGAACGACGTTAAATGCAAAAATGAAGTTTCTTTCCAGAAAAATAAATGATTTCAAAGGTTTCTGTCGAACTGAGATTTTGGAATCGTTCGAAATACGGGACAACTCGTTTCTTCGCGTAGATCGAAGTTTAGTTCGATACAGCTGTGCAAGACAACGTTCGATGCAAGAATTTCTCAGTTTCAGACCAAAGAAACGATTTTGACACGTTCAGGGTGAGCTCAGATTCCAGAATCGCTCGAAACTCGGGACATCTCGATTCTCTGTGTCGATCTACGTTTCGATCGATTCAGTTGTGCGAGACGACGTTCAATGCAGGAATTGACTTTTTTTCACAAAAATGCACGATTTTCACAATTTGTGTCGAGCCTAGATGCCAGAATCGCTCTGAACACGCAAAATCACGATTCTCGGGGTAGATAGAAGTGTTTCCGATACAGACGTGCGGGATGACTTTCAACGCACTAATTCTATGACTTTGGTCAAAATGAATGACTGTATTACTTTTACGACGATCTGTAATGCCAGGATCGCTCGAAACTCGGGAGAACTTGATTCCCGGCGTAGATCAAAGTATTGATCGATTAAGTCGTGCGAGACGACGTTTAACGCAGGAATTGGTTTTTTCTCCCAAAAACGAACGATTTTCACACTTTCCTGTCGACCCTAGATGCCAGAATCGCTCGAAATACGCAAAACCTCGATTCTTGTGTTGGATCGAAATTTTCCGGATACAGTCGTGTACGACGACGTTGACCGCGAGAATAGTATGATTTCGGACTGAATGAATGATTGTGACACTCTTACGTCGCGCTGTGATGCCGGAATCGCTCGAAACTCGGGACGTATCCCTTCCCGGTGTAGATCGATGTTTCGATCGATTGAGTTATGCAAGACGACGCTTTATGCAAGAATTAAGTTTTTTTCAGAAAAATGAATGATTTGACCCTTTGTTGTCGAACATAGATTCCAGAATGGCTCGGAAGCCCAAGCCTCAAATCCTGGGGTAGATCGAAGTCCCTCAAATACAGACGTGTCAGATAACGTTTAACGCGAGAATCCTACGATTTTTGACTGAATTAATGATTGTGACACCCCTACGTCGAGCATTAATACCAGATACGCTCGAAACTCTGCAGAACTCGATTCCCGGCGTAGATCGAAGTACCGATAAATTGAGTTCTGCAAGACGACGTTTAATGCAAGAATTGGTTGTATTGAAAAATATATGATTTCGACACTTTCCTGTCGACTCTAGATGCCAGAATTTTCGAAACACGCATAACCTCGATTTTCGGGGCAGATCGAAGTTTTTCCGATACTGCCGTGCAAGATGACTCTCAACGCAGTAATTCTATGGATTAAGACTAAATGAATGATTTTGACACTCTAACGTCGAGCTGAGATGCCAGAATCGCTCGAAACTCGGGACATCTCGATTCTCGGTGTCGATCTACGTTTCGATCGATTCAGTTGTGCGAGACGACGTTTAACGCAAGAATTAAGTTCTTTAACAAAAATTAATGATTTCTACACTTTTCTGGTAAACCTAGATGCCAGAATCGCTCGACAGACGCAGAACCTCGAATCCCGGGGTAGATCGAAGTTTTTCCGATACGGCCGTGTAGAACAACGTTCAACGCGAAAATTCTGAAATTTTAGACTGAATAAATGATAGTGACACTCTTATGCCGAGCTGTTATGCCAGGATCGCTCGAAACTCGGGACATTTCGATTCTCGGTTTAGATCGATGTTTCGATAAATTCAGTTGTGCAAGACGACGTTCAATGCAGGAATTGACTTTTTTCCACAAAAATGCACGATTTTGACAATTTGTGTCGAGCCTAGATGCCAGAATCGCTCTGAACACGCAAAATCACGATTCTCGGGGTAGATCGAAGTTTTTCCGAATCAGACGTGCGGGATGACTTTCAACGCACTAATTCTATGACTTTGGTCAAAATGAATGACTGTATTACTTTTACGACGATCTGTAATGCCAGGATCGCTCGAAACTCGGGAGAACTTGATTCCCGGCGTAGATCAAAGTATTGATCGATTAAGTCGTGCGAGACGACGTTTAACGCAGGAATTGGTTTTTTCTCCCAAAAACGAACGATTTTCACACTTTCCTGTCGAGCCTAGATGCCAGAATCGCTCGAAATACGCAAAACCTCGATTCTTGTGTTGGATCGAAATTTTCCCGATACAGTCGTGTACGACGACGTTGACCGCGAGAATAGTATGATTTCGGACTGAATGAATAATTGTGACACTCTTACGTCGCGCTGTGATGCCGGAATCGCTCGAAACTCGGGACGTATCCCTTCCCGGTGTAGATCGATGTTTCGATCGATTGAGTTATGCAAGACGACGCTTTATGCAAGAATTAAGTTTTTTTCAGAAAAATGAATGATTTGACCCTTTGTTGTCGAACATAGATTCCAGAATGGCTCGGAAGCCCAAGCCTCAAATCCTGGGGTAGATCGAAGTCCCTCAAATACAGACGTGTCAGATAACGTTTAACGCGAGAATCCTACGATTTTTGACTGAATTAATGATTGTGACACCCCTACGTCGAGCATTAATACCAGATACGCTCGAAACTCTGCAGAACTCGATTCCCGGCGTAGATCGAAGTACCGATAAATTGAGTTCTGCAAGACGACGTTTAATGCAAGAATTGGTTGTATTGAAAAATATATGGATTCGACACTTTCCTGTCGACTCTAGATGCCAGAATTTTCGAAACACGCAAAACCTCGATTTTCGGGGCAGATCGAAGTTTTTCCGATACTGCCGTGCAAGATGACTCTCAACGCAGTAATTCTATGGATTAAGACTAAATGAATGATTTTGACACTCTAACGTCGAGCTGAGATGCCAGAATCGCTCGAAACTCGGGACATCTCGATTTTCGTTGTAGATCGATGTTTTTATCGATTCATTCGTGAAAGACAAGGTTTAATAGAGAATTGAGTTTTTTCAGAAAAACGGATAATGTGACCCTTTTCTGTCAAGCATAAATGCCAGAAATGCGCGAACTATGCAAAACCTCAAATCCTGGGGTATAACGAAGTTTCTCCGATACAGCCGTGTAAGACGACGTTTAACGACCTAATTCTATGATTTTGAACTAAATCAACGATTGTGACACTCTCACGTTAAGCTGTGATTCCAGAATCGCTCGAAACTCGGGACATATCGATTCTCGATGTAGATCGATGTTTCGATCGATTCAGTTGTGCAAGACAACGTTTGATGCAAAAGATAAGTTTTTCCAGCAAAATGAATGAATTAACACATTTCTGTCGAGCTGAGATGTCGGAATCGGTCGAAATACGGGACATCTTATTCCTCGGTGTAGACCGATTTTTCGTTCGATAGCGATGTGCAAGACGACGATTAACGCAAGAATTCTATGATTTTGGACCAGATGAATGATTTCGACACTCTAACGTCGAGCTGAGATGCCAGAATCGCTCGAAACTCGAGACATCTCGCTTCTCGGTGTATATCGATGTTTTGATCGATTCAGTTGTGAAAGACGAGGTTTAATAGAGAATTGAGTCTTTTCAGAAAAACGGATAATGTGACCCTTTTCTGTCAAGCATAAATGCCAGAAATGCGCGAACTATGCAAAACCTCCAATCCTGGGGTATAACGAAGTTTCTCCGATACAGCCGTGTAAGACGACGTTTAACAACCTAATTCTATGATTTTGAACTAAATCAACGATTGTGACACTCTTACGTTAAGCTGTGATTCCAGAATCGCTCGAAACTCGGGACATATCGATTCTCGATGTAGATCGATGTTTCGATCGATTCAGTTGTGCAAGACAACGTTTGATGCAAAAGATAAGTTTTTCCAGCAAAATGAATGAATTAACACATTTCTGTCGAGCTGAGATGTCGGAATCGGTCGAAATACGGGACATCTTATTCCTCGGTGTAGACCGATTTTTCGTTCGATAGCGATGTGCAAGACGACGATTAACGCAAGAATTCTATGATTTTGGACCAGATGAATGATTTCGACACTCTAACGTCGAGCTGAGATGCCAGAATCGCTCGAAACTCGAGACATCTCGCTTCTCGGTGTATATCGATGTTTTGATCGATTCAGTTGTGAAAGACGAGGTTTAATAGAGGATTGAGTGTTTTCAGAAAAACGGATAATGTGACCCTTTTCTGTCAAGCATAAATGCCAGAAATGCGCGAACTATGCAAAACCTCAAATCCTGGGGTATAACGAAGTTTCTCCGATACAGCCGTGTAAGACGACGTTTAACGACCGAATTCTATGATTTTAAACTAAATCAATGATTGTGACACTCTTACGTTAAGCTGTGATTCCAGAATCGCTCAAAACTCGGGACATATCGATTCTCGAAGTAGATCGATGTTTCGATCGATTCAGTTGTGCAAGACAACGTTTAATGCGAAAGATAATTTTTTCCAGCGAAATGAATGATTTTGCACATTTCTGTCGAGCTGAGATGTCGGAACCGGTCGAAATACAAAACATCTTATTCCTCGGTGTAGACCGATTTTTCGTTCGATAGCGATGTGCAAGACGACGATTAACGATAGAATTCTATGATTTTGGACCAGATGAATGATTTCGACACTCTAACGTCGAGCTGAGATGCCAGAATCGCTCGAAACTCGTGACGTCTCGATTCTCGGTGTATATCGATGTTTTGATCGATTCAGTGGTTCAAGCCAAGTTTTAATGCAAGGATTGAGTTGTTTCAGAAAAACGAATAGATTGACGCTTTTCTGTCGAGCATAAATGGCAGATATGCGCGAACTATGCAAAACCTCAAATCCCGGGATATACTCGAAGTTTCTCTGATACGGATGTGTAAGACCACGTTTAACGACAATATTCTATGATTTTGCACCAGATGAATGATTTCGACACTCTAACGTCGAGCTGAGATGCCAGAATCGCTCGAAACTCGGGACATCTCGATTCTCGGTGTAGATCGATGTTTTTATCGATTCAGTTGTGCGGAACGACGTTAAATGCAAAAATGAAGTTTCTTTCCAGAGAAATAAATGATTTTAAACGTTTCTGTCGAACTGAGATTTGGGAATCGTTCGAAATACGGGACAACTCGATTCTTTGCGTAGATCGGAGTTTAGTTCGATACAGCTGTGCAAGACAACGTTCGATGCAAGGATTTCTCGGTTTTAGACCAAAGAAACGATTTTGACACGTTCAGGGTGAGCTCAGATTCCAGAATCGCTCGAAACTCGGGACATCTCGATTCTCTGTGTCGATCTACGTTTCGATCGATTCAGTTGTGCGAGACGACGTTTAACGCAGGAATTGGTTTTTTTCCCCAAAAACGAACGATTCTTACACTTTCCTGTCGAGCCTAGATGCCAAAATCGCTCGGAATACGTAAAACCTCGATTCTTGTGTTGGATCGAAATTTTCCCGATACAGTCGTGTACGACGAGGTTGACCGCAAGAATAGTATGATTTCGGACTGAATGAATACTTGTGACACTCTCACGTCGGGCTGTGATGCCGGAATCACTCGAAACTCGGGACATCTCGATTTTCGTTGTAGATCGATGTTTTTATCGATTCAGTTGTGAAAGACGAGGTTTAATAGAGAATTGAGTTTTTTCAGAAAAACGGATACTGTGACCCTTTTCTGTCAAGCATAAATGCCAGAAATGCGCGAACTATGCAAAACCTCAAATCCTGGGGTATAACGAAGTTTCTCCGATACAGCCGTGTAAGACGACGTTTAACGACCTAATTCTATGATTTTGAACTAAATCAACGATTGTGACACTCTCACGTTAAGCTGTGATTCCAGAATCGCTCGAAACTCGGGACATATCGATTCTCGATGTAGATCGATGTTTCGATCGATTCAGTTGTGCAAGACAACGTTTGATGCAAAAGATAAGTTTTTCCAGCAAAATGAATGAATTAACACATTTCTGTCGAGCTGAGATGTCGGAATCGGTCGAAATACGGGACATCTTATTCCTCGGTGTAGACCGATTTTTCGTTCGATAGCGATGTGCAAGACGACGATTAACGCAAGAATTCTATGATTTTGGACCAGATGAATGATTTCGACACTCTAACGTCGAGCTGAGATGCCAGAATCGCTCGAAACTCGAGACATCTCGCTTCTCGGTGTATATCGATGTTTTGATCGATTCAGTTGTGAAAGACGAGGTTTAATAGAGAATTGAGTCTTTTCAGAAAAACGGATAATGTGACCCTTTTCTGTCAAGCATAAATGCCAGAAATGCGCGAACTATGCAAAACCTCAAATCCTGGGGTATAACGAAGTTTCTCCGATACAGCCGTGTAAGACGACGTTTAACGACCGAATTCTATGATTTTGAACTAAATCAACGATTGTGACACTCTCACGTTAAGCTGTGATTCCGGAATCGCTCGAAACTCGGGACGTATCCCTTCCCGGTGTAGATCGATGTTTCGATCGATTGAGTTGTACAAGACGACGCTTTATGCAAGAATTAAGTTTTTTCAGAAAAATGTATGATTTGAACCTTTTTTGTCGAACCTAGATTCCAGAATGGCTCGGAAGCCCGAGCCTCAAATCCTGGGTCAGATCGAAGTTCCTCAAATACAGACGTGTAAGATAACGTTTAACGCGAGAATCCTACGATTTTTGACTGAATTAATGATTGTGACACCCCTACGTCGAGCATTAATACCAGAATCGCTCGAATCTCTGCAGAACTCGATTCCCAACGTAGATCGAAGTACCGATAAATTGAGTTCTGCAAGACGACGTTTAATGCAAGAATTGGTTGTATTGAAAAATATATGATTTCGACACTTTCCTGTCGACTCTAGATGCCAGATTGCTCGAAACACGCAAAACCTCGATTTTCGGGGCAGATCGAAGTTTTTCCGATACTGCCGTGCAAGATGACTCTTAACGCAGTAATTCTATGAATTTAGACTAAATAAATGATGTTGACACTATTACGTCGAGCTGAGATACCAGAATCGCTCGAAACTCGGGACATCTCGATTCTCGGTGTAGATCGATGTTTTTATCGATTCAGTTGTGAAAGACAAGGTTTAATAGAGAATTGAGTTTTTTCAGAAAAACGGATAATGTGACCCTTTTCTGTCGAGCATAAATGCCAGAAATGCGCGAACTATGCAAAACCTCAAATCCTGGGGTATAACGAAGTTTCTCCGATACAGCCGTGTAAGACGACGTTTAACGACCTAATTTTATGATTTTGAACTAAATCAACGATTGTGACACTCTCACGTTAAGCTGTGATTCCAGAATCGCTCGAAACTCGGGACATATCGATTCTCGATGTAGATCGATGTTTCGATCGATTCAGTTGTGCAAGACAACGTTTGATGCAAAAGATAAGTTTTTCCAGCAAAATGAATGAATTAACACATTTCTGTCGAGCTGAGATGTCGGAATCGGTCGAAATACGGGACATCTTATTCCTCGGTGTAGACCGATTTTTCGTTCGATAGCGATGTGCAAGACGACGATTAACGCAAGAATTCTATGATTTTGGACCAGATGAATGATTTCGACACTCTAACGTCGAGCTGAGATGCCAGAATCGCTCGAAACTCGAGACATCTCGCTTCTCGGTGTATATCGATGTTTTGATCGATTCAGTTGTGAAAGACGAGGTTTAATAGAGAATTGAGTCTTTTCAGAAAAACGGATAATGTGACCCTTTTCTGTCAAGCATAAATGCCAGAAATGCGCGAACTATGCAAAACCTCAAATCCTGGGGTATAACGAAGTTTCTCCGATACAGCCGTGTAAGACGACGTTTAACGACCGAATTCTATGATTTTGAACTAAATCAACGATTGTGACACTCTCACGTTAAGCTGTGATTCCGGAATCGCTCGAAACTCGGGACGTATCCCTTCCCGGTGTAGATCGATGTTTCGATCGATTGAGTTGTACAAGACGACGCTTTATGCAAGAATTAAGTTTTTTCAGAAAAATGTATGATTTGAACCTTTTTTGTCGAACCTAGATTCCAGAATGGCTCGGAAGCCCGAGCCTCAAATCCTGGGTCAGATCGAAGTTCCTCAAATACAGACGTGTAAGATAACGTTTAACGCGAGAATCCTACGATTTTTGACTGAATTAATGATTGTGACACCCCTACGTCGAGCATTAATACCAGAATCGCTCGAATCTCTGCAGAACTCGATTCCCAACGTAGATCGAAGTACCGATAAATTGAGTTCTGCAAGACGACGTTTAATGCAAGAATTGGTTGTATTGAAAAATATATGATTTCGACACTTTCCTGTCGACTCTAGATGCCAGAATTTTCGAAACACGCAAAACCTCGATTTTCGGGGCAGATCGAAGTTTTTCCGATACTGCCGTGCAAGATGACTCTCAACGCAGTAATTCTATGGATTAAGACTAAATGAATGATTTTGACACTCGTCGAGCTGAGATGCCAGAATCGCTCGAAACTCGGGACATCTCGATTTTCGTTGTAGATCGATGTTTTTATCGATTCAGTTGTGAAAGACAAGGTTTAATAGAGAATTGAGTTTTTTCAGAAAAACGGATAATGTGACCCTTTTCTGTCAAGCATAAATGCCAGAAATGCGCGAACTATGCAAAACCTCAAATCCTGGGGTATAACGAAGTTTCTCCGATACAGCCGTGTAAGACGACGTTTAACGACCTAATTTTATGATTTTGAACTAAATCAACGATTGTGACACTCTCACGTTAAGCTGTGATTCCAGAATCGCTCGAAACTCGGGACATATCGATTCTCGATGTAGATCGATGTTTCGATCGATTCAGTTGTGCAAGACAACGTTTGATGCAAAAGATAAGTTTTTCCAGCAAAATGAATGAATTAACACATTTCTGTCGAGCTGAGATGTCGGAATCGGTCGAAATACGGGACATCTTATTCCTCGGTGTAGACCGATTTTTCGTTCGATAGCGATGTGCAAGACGACGATTAACGCAAGAATTCTATGATTTTGGACCAGATGAATGATTTCGACACTCTAACGTCGAGCTGAGATGCCAGAATCGCTCGAAACTCGAGACATCTCGCTTCTCGGTGTATATCGA
Organism: Tromatobia lineatoria; assembly: GCA_949699805.1. Classification (NCBI taxonomy): domain Eukaryota; kingdom Metazoa; phylum Arthropoda; class Insecta; order Hymenoptera; family Ichneumonidae; genus Tromatobia; species Tromatobia lineatoria. The sequence continues at coordinate 4,563,820 of OX453050.1, forward strand.
TGTTTTGATCGATTCAGTTGTGAAAGACGAGGTTTAATAGAGAATTGAGTCTTTTCAGAAAAACGGATAATGTGACCCTTTTCTGTCAAGCATAAATGCCAGAAATGCGCGAACTATGCAAATCCTCAAATCCTGGGGTATAACGAAGTTTCTCCGATACAGCCGTGTAAGACGACGTTTAACGACCTAATTCTATGATTTTGAACTAAATCAACGATTGTGACACTCTTACGTTAAGCTGTGATTCCAGAATCGCTCGAAACTCGGGACATATCGATTCTCGATGTAGATCGATGTTTCGATCGATTCAGTTGTGCAAGACAACGTTTGATGCAAAAGATAAGTTTTTCCAGCAAAATGAATGAATTAACACATTTCTGTCGAGCTGAGATGTCGGAATCGGTCGAAATACGGGACATCTTATACCTCGGTGTAGACCGATTTTTCGTTCGATAGCGATGTGCAAGACGACGATTAACGCAAGAATTCTATGATTTTGGACCAGATGAATGATTTCGACACTCTAACGTCGAGCTGAGATGCCAGAATCGCTCGAAACTCGAGACATCTCGCTTCTCGGTGTATATCGATGTTTTGATCGATTCAGTTGTGAAAGACGAGGTTTAATAGAGAATTGAGTCTTTTCAGAAAAACGGATAATGTGACCCTTTTCTGTCAAGCATAAATGCCAGAAATGCGCGAACTATGCAAAACCTCAAATCCTGGGGTATAACGAAGTTTCTCCGATACAGCCGTGTAAGACGACGTTTAACGACCGAATTCTATGATTTTAAACTAAATCAATGATTGTGACACTCTCACGTTAAGCTGTGATTCCAGAATCGCTCGAAACTCGGGACATATCGATTCTCGAAGTAGATCGATGTTTCGATCGATTCAGTTGTGCAAGACAACGTTTAATGCGAAAGATAATTTTTTCCAGCGAAATGAATGATTTTGCACATTTCTGTCGAGCTGAGATGTCGGAACCGGTCGAAATACAAAACATCTTATTCCTCGGTGTACACCGATTTTTCGTTCGATAGCGATGTGCAAGACGACGATTAACGATAGAATTCTATGATTTTGGACCAGATGAATGATTTCGACACTCTAACGTCGAGCTGAGATGCCAGAATCGCTCGAAACTCGTGACGTCTCGATTCTCGGTGTATATCGATGTTTTGATCGATTCAGTGGTGCAAGCCAAGTTTTAATGCAAGGATTGAGTTGTTTCAGAAAAACGAATAGATTGACGCTTTTCTGTCGAGCATAAATGGCAGATATGCGCGAACTATGCAAAACCTCAAATCCCGGGATATACTCGAAGTTTCTCTGATACGGATGTGTAAGACCACGTTTAACGACAATATTCTATGATTTTGCACCAGATGAATGATTTCGACACTCTAACGTCGAGCTGAGATGCCAGAATCGCTCGAAACTCGGGACATCTCGATTCTCGGTGTAGATCGATGTTTTTATCGATTCAGTTGTGCGGAACGACGTTAAATGCAAAAATGAAGTTTCTTTCCAGAGAAATAAATGATTTCAAACGTTTCTGTCGAACTGAGATTTGGGAATCGTTCGAAATACGGGACAACTCGATTCTTCGCGTAGATCGGAGTTTAGTTCGATACAGCTGTGCAAGACAACGTTCGATGCAAGGATTTCTCGGTTTCAGACCAAAGAAACGATTTTGACACGTTCAGGGTGAGCTCAGATTCCAGAATCGCTCGAAACTCGGGACATCTCGATTCTCTGTGTCGATCTACGTTTCGATCGATTCAGTTGTGCGAGACGACGTTCAATGCAGGAATTGACCTTTTTCCACAAAAATGCACGATTTTCACAATTTGTGTCGAGCCTAGATGCCAGAATCGCTCTGAACACGCAAAATCACGATTTTCGGGGTAGATCGAAGTGTTTCCGATACAGACGTGCGGGATGACTTTCAACGCACTAATTCTATGACTTTGGTCAAAATGAATAATTGTCTTACTCTTACGACGATCTGTAATGCAAGAATCGCTCGAAACTCGGGAGAACTTGATTCCCGGCGTAGATCAAAGTATCGATCGATTAAGTTGTGCGAGACGACGTTTAACGCAGGAATTGGTTATTTTCCCCAAAAACGAACGATTCTTACACTTTCCTGTCGAGCCTAGATGCCAAAATCGCTCGGAATACGTAAAACCTCGATTCTTGTGTTGGATCGAGATTTTCCCGATACAGTCGTGTACGACGAGGTTGACCGCAAGAATAGTATGATTTCGGACTGAATGAATACTTGTGACACTCTCACGTCGGGCTGTGATGCCGGAATCACTCGAAACTCGGGATATCTCGATTTTCGTTGTAGATCGATGTTTTTATCGATTCAGTTGTGAAAGACGAGGTTTAATAGAGAATTGAGTTTTTTCAGAAAAACGGATACTGTGACCCTTTTCTGTCAAGCATAAATGCCAGAAATGCGCGAACTATGCAAAACCTCAAATCCTGGGGTATAACGAAGTTTCTCCGATACAGCCGTGTAAGACGACGTTTAACGACCGAATTCTATGATTTTGAACTAAATCAACGATTGTGACACTCTCACGTTAAGCTGTGATTCCAGAATCGCTCGAAACTCGGGACATATCGATTCTCGATGTAGATCGATGTTTCGATCGATTCAGTTGTGCAAGACAACGTTTGATGCAAAAGATAAGTTTTTCCAGCAAAATGAATGAATTTGCACATTTCTGTCGAGCTGAGATGTCGGAATCGGTCGAAATACGGGACATCTTATTCCTCGGTGTAGACCGATTTTTCGTTCGATAGCGATGTGCAAGACGACGATTAACGCAAGAATTCTATGATTTTGGACCAGATGAATGATTTCGACACTCTAACGTCGAGCTGAGATGCCAGAATCGCTCGAAACTCGGGACATCTCGATTCTCGGTGTAGATCGATGTTTTTATCGATTCAGTTGTGCGGAACGACGTTAATTGCAAAAATGAAGTTCTTTCCAGAGAAATAAATGATTTCAAACGTTTCTGTCGAACTGAGATTTTGGAATCGTTCGAAATACGGGACAACTCGATTCTTCGCGTAGATCGAAGTTTAGTTCGATACAGCTGTGCAAGACAACCTTCGATGCAAGAATTTCTCGGTTTCAGATAAAAAAAACGATTTTGACACGTTCAGGCTGAGCTCAGATTCCAGAATCGCTCGAAACTCGGGACATCTCGATTCTCGGTGTCGATCTACGTTTCGATCGATTCAGTTGTGCGAGACGAGTTTCAATGCAGGAATTGACTTTTTTTCCCAAAAACGAACGATTTTCACACTTTCCTGTCGAGCCTAGATGCCAGAATCGCTCGAAATACGCAAAACCTCGATTCTTGTGTTGGATCGAAATTTTCCCGATACAGGCGTGTACGACGACGTTGACCGCAAGAATAGCATGATTTCGGACTGAATGAATGATTGTGACACTCTTACGTCGGGCTGTGATGCCGGAATCGCTCGAAACTCGGGACGTATCCCTTCCCGGTGTAGATCGATGTTTCGATCGATTGAGTTGTACAAGACGACGCTTTATGCAAGAATTAAGTTTTTTCAGAAAAATGAATGATTTGACCCTTTTTTGTCGAACATAGATTCCAGAATGGCTCGGAAGCCCAAGCCTGAAATCCTGGGGTAGATCGAAGTTCTTCAAATACAGACGTGTAAGACAACGTTTAACGCGAGAATCCTACGATTTTTGACTGAATGAATGATTGTGACACCCCTACGTCGAGCATTAATACCAGAATCGCTCGAATCTCTGCAGAACTCGATTCCCGGGGTAGATCGAAGTACCGATTAATTGAGTTTTGCAAGACGACGTTTAATGCAAGAATTGGTTGTATTGAAAAATATATGATTTCGACACTTTCCTGTCGACTCTAGATGCCAGAATTTTCGAAACACGCAAAACCTCGATTTTCGGGGCAGATCGAAGTTTTTCCGATACTGCCGTGCAAGATGACTCTCAACGCAGTAATTCTATGGATTAAGACTAAATGAATGATTTTGACACTCTAACGTCGAGCTGAGATGCCAGAATCGCTCGAAACTCGGGACATCTCGATTTTCGTTGTAGATCGATGTTTTTATCGATTCAGTTGTGAAAGACGAGGTTTAATAGAGAATTGAGTTTTTTTAGAAAAACGGATAATGTGACCTTTCGCTGTCAAGCATAAATGCCAGAAATGCGCGAACTATGCAAAACCTCAAATCCTGGGGTATAACAAAGTTTCTCCGATACAGCCGTGTAAGACGACGTTTAACGACCGAATTCTATGATTTTGAACTAAATCAACGATTGTGACACTCTCACGTTAAGCTGTGATTCCAGAATCGCTCGAAACTCGGGACATATCGATTCTCGATGTAGATCGATGTTTCGATCGATTCAGTTGTGCAAGACAACGTTTGATGCAAAAGATAAGTTTTTCCAGCAAAATGAATGAATTAACACATTTCTGTCGAGCTGAGATGTCGGAATCGGTCGAAATACGGGACATCTTATTCCTCGGTGTAGACCGATTTTTCGTTCGATAGCGATGTGCAAGACGACGATTAACGCAAGAATTCTATGATTTTGGACCAGATGAATGATTTCGACACTCTAACGTCGAGCTGAGATGCCAGAATCGCTCGAAACTCGAGACATCTCGCTTCTCGGTGTATATCGATGTTTTGATCGATTCAGTTGTGAAAGACGAGGTTTAATAGAGAATTGAGTCTTTTCAGAAAAACGGATAATGTGACCCTTTTCTGTCAAGCATAAATGCCAGAAATGCGCGAACTATGCAAAACCTCAAATCCTGGGGTATAACGAAGTTTCTCCGATACAGCCGTGTAAGACGACGTTTAACGACCGAATTCTATGATTTTAAACTAAATCAATGATTGTGACACTCTCACGTTAAGCTGTGATTCCAGAATCGCTCGAAACTCGGGACATATCGATTCTCGAAGTAGATCGATGTTTCGATCGATTCAGTTGTGCAAGACAACGTTTAATGCGAAAGATAATTTTTTCCAGCGAAATGAATGATTTTGCACATTTCTGTCGAGCTGAGATGTCGGAACCGGTCGAAATACAAAACATCTCATTCCTCGGTGTAGACCGATTTTTCGTTCGATAGCGATGTGCAAGACGACGATTAACGATAGAATTCTATGATTTTGGACCAGATGAATGATTTCGACACTCTAACGTCGAGCTGAGATGCCAGAATCGCTCGAAACTCGTGACGTCTCGATTCTCGGTGTATATCGATGTTTTGATCGATTCAGTGGTGCAAGCCAAGGTTCAATGCAAGGATTGAGTTGTTTCAGAAAAACGAATAGATTGACGCTTTTCTGTCGAGCATAAATGGCAGATATGCGCGAACTATGCAAAACCTCAAATCCCGGGATATACTCGAAGTTTCTCTGATACGGATGTGTAAGACCACGTTCAACGACAATATTCTATGATTTTGCACCAGATGAATGATTTCGACACTCTAACGTCGAGCTGAGATGCCAGAATCGCTCGAAACTCGGGACATCTCGATTCTCGGTGTAGATCGATGTTTTTATCGATTCAGTTGTGCGGAACGACGTTAAATGCAAAAATGAAGTTTCTTTCCAGAGAAATAAATGATTTCAAAGGTTTCTGTCGAACTGAGATTTCGGAATCGTTCGAAATATGGGACAACTCGATTCTTCGCGTAGATCGAAGTTTAGTTCGATACAGCTGTGCAAGACAACGTTCGATGCAAGAATTTCTCGGTTTCAGACCAAAGAAACGATTTTGACACGTTCAGGGTGAGCTCAGATTCCAGAATCGCTCGAAACTCGGGACATCTCGATTCTCTGTGTCGATCTACGTTTCGATCGATTCAGTTGTGCGAGACGACGTTCAATGCAGGAATTGACTTTTTTTCACAAAAATGCACGATTTTCACAATTTGTGTCGAGCCTAGATGCCAGAATCGCTCTGAACACGCAAAATCACGATTCTCGGGGTAGATAGAAGTGTTTCCGATACAGACGTGCGGGATGACTTTCAACGCACTAATTCTATGACTTTGGTCGAAATGAATAATTGTATTACTCTTACGACGATCTGTAATGCCAGAATCGCTCGAAACTCGGGAGAACTTGATTCCCGGCGTAGATCAAAGTATCGATCGATTAAGTTGTGCGAGACGACGTTTAGGGCAGGAATTGGTTTTTTTTCCCAAAAACGAACGATTTTCACACTTTCCTGTCAAGCCTAGATGCCAGAATCGCTCGAAATACGCAAAACCTCGATTCTTGTGTTGGATCGAAATTTTCCCGATACAGTCGTGTACGACGACGTTGACCGCGAGAATAGTATAATTTCGGACTGAATGAATAATTGTGACACTCTTACGTCGCGCTGTGATGCCGGAATCGCTCGAAACTCGGGACGTATCCCTTCCCGGTGTAGATCGATGTTTCGATCGATTGAGTTATGCAAGACGACGCTTTATGCAAGAATTAAGTTTTTTTCAGAAAAATGAATGATTTGACCCTTTGTTGTCGAACATAGATTCCAGAATGGCTCGGAAGCCCAAGCCTCAAATCCTGGGGTAGATCGAAGTCCCTCAAATACAGACGTGTAAGATAACGTTTAACGCGAGAATCCTACGATTTTTGACTGAATTAATGATTGTGACACCCCTACGTCGAGCATTAATACCAGATACGCTCGAAACTCTGCAGAACTCGATTCCCGGCGTAGATCGAAGTACCGATAAATTGAGTTCTGCAAGACGACTTTTAATGCAAGAATTGGTTGTATTGAAAAATATATGATTTCGACACTTTCCTGTCGACTCTAGATGCCAGAATTTTCGAAACACGCAAAACCTCGATTTTCGGGGCAGATCGAAGTTTTTCCGATACTGCCGTGCAAGATGACTCTCAACGCAGTAATTCTATGGATTAAGACTAAATGAATGATTTTGACACTCTAACGTCGAGCTGAGATGCCAGAATCGCTCGAAACTCGGGACATCTCGATTTTCGTTGTAGATCGATGTTTTTATCGATTCAGTTGTGAAAGACGAGGTTTAATAGAGAATTGAGTTTTTTCAGAAAAACGGATAATGTGACCTTTTTCTGTCAAGCATAAATGCCAGAAATGCGCGAACTATGCAAAACCTCAAATCCTGGGGTATAACAAAGTTTCTCCGATACAGCCGTGTAAGACGACGTTTAACGACCGAATTCTATGATTTTGAACTAAATCAACGATTGTGACACTCTCACGTTAAGCTGTAATTCCAGAATCGCTCGAAACTCGGGACATATCGATTCTCGATGTAGATCGATGTTTCGATCGATTCAGTTGTGCAAGACAACGTTTGATGCAAAAGATAAGTTTTTCCAGCAAAATGAATGAATTAACACATTTCTGTCGAGCTGAGATGTCGGAATCGGTCGAAATACGGGACATCTTATTCCTCGGTGTAGACCGATTTTTCGTTCGATAGCGATGTGCAAGACGACGATTAACGCAAGAATTCTATGATTTTGGACCAGATGAATGATTTCGACACTCTAACGTCGAGCTGAGATGCCAGAATCGCTCGAAACTCGAGACATCTCGCTTCTCGGTGTATATCGATGTTTTGATCGATTCAGTTGTGAAAGACGAGGTTTAATAGAGAATTGAGTCTTTTCAGAAAAACGGATAATGTGACCCTTTTCTGTCAAGCATAAATGCCAGAAATGCGCGAACTATGCAAAACCTCAAATCCTGGGGTATAACGAAGTTTCTCCGATACAGCCGTGTAAGACGACGTTTAACGACCGAATTCTATGATTTTAAACTAAATCAATGATTGTGACACTCTCACGTTAAGCTGTGATTCCAGAATCGCTCGAAACTCGGGACATATCGATTCTCGAAGTAGATCGATGTTTCGATCGATTCAGTTGTGCAAGACAACGTTTAATGCGAAAGATAATTTTTTCCAGCGAAATGAATGATTTTGCACATTTCTGTCGAGCTGAGATGTCGGAACCGGTCGAAATACAAAACATCTCATTCCTCGGTGTAGACCGATTTTTCGTTCGATAGCGATGTGCAAGACGACGATTAACGATAGAATTCTATGATTTTGGACCAGATGAATGATTTCGACACTCTAACGTCGAGCTGAGATGCCAGAATCGCTCGAAACTCGTGACGTCTCGATTCTCGGTGTATATCGATGTTTTGATCGATTCAGTGGTGCAAGCCAAGGTTCAATGCAAGGATTGAGTTGTTTCAGAAAAACGAATAGATTGACGCTTTTCTGTCGAGCATAAATGGCAGATATGCGCGAACTATGCAAAACCTCAAATCCCGGGATATACTCGAAGTTTCTCTGATACGGATGTGTAAGACCACGTTCAACGACAATATTCTATGATTTTGCACCAGATGAATGATTTCGACACTCTAACGTCGAGCTGAGATGCCAGAATCGCTCGAAACTCGGGACATCTCGATTCTCGGTGTAGATCGATGTTTTTATCGATTCAGTTGTGCGGAACGACGTTAAATGCAAAAATGAAGTTTCTTTCCAGAGAAATAAATGATTTCAAAGGTTTCTGTCGAACTGAGATTTCGGAATCGTTCGAAATATGGGACAACTCGATTCTTCGCGTAGATCGAAGTTTAGTTCGATACAGCTGTGCAAGACAACGTTCGATGCAAGAATTTCTCGGTTTCAGACCAAAGAAACGATTTTGACACGTTCAGGGTGAGCTCAGATTCCAGAATCGCTCGAAACTCGGGACATCTCGAATCTCTGTGTCGATCTACGTTTCGATCGATTCAGTTGTGCGAGACGACGTTCAATGCAGGAATTGACTTTTTTTCACAAAAATGCACGATTTTCACAATTTGTGTCGAGCCTAGATGCCAGAATCGCTCTGAACACGCAAAATCACGATTCTCGGGGTAGATAGAAGTGTTTCCGATACAGACGTGCGGGATGACTTTCAACGCACTAATTCTATGACTTTGGTCGAAATGAATAATTGTATTACTCTTACGACGATCTGTAATGCCAGAATCGCTCGAAACTCGGGAGAACTTGATTCCCGGCGTAGATCAAAGTATCGATCGATTAAGTTGTGCGAGACGACGTTTAGGGCAGGAATTGGTTTTTTTTCCCAAAAACGAACGATTTTCACACTTTCCTGTCAAGCCTAGATGCCAGAATCGCTCGAAATACGCAAAACCTCGATTCTTGTGTTGGATCGAAATTTTCCCGATACAGTCGTGTACGACGACGTTGACCGCGAGAATAGTATAATTTCGGACTGAATGAATAATTGTGACACTCTTACGTCGCGCTGTGATGCCGGAATCGCTCGAAACTCGGGACGTATCCCTTCCCGGTGTAGATCGATGTTTCGATCGATTGAGTTATGCAAGACGACGCTTTATGCAAGAATTAAGTTTTTTTCAGAAAAATGAATGATTTGACCCTTTGTTGTCGAACATAGATTCCAGAATGGCTCGGAAGCCCAAGCCTCAAATCCTGGGGTAGATCGAAGTCCCTCAAATACAGACGTGTAAGATAACGTTTAACGCGAGAATCCTACGATTTTTGACTGAATTAATGATTGTGACACCCCTACGTCGAGCATTAATACCAGATACGCTCGAAACTCTGCAGAACTCGATTCCCGGCGTAGATCGAAGTACCGATAAATTGAGTTCTGCAAGACGACTTTTAATGCAAGAATTGGTTGTATTGAAAAATATATGATTTCGACACTTTCCTGTCGACTCTAGATGCCAGAATTTTCGAAACACGCAAAACCTCGATTTTCGGGGCAGATCGAAGTTTTTCCGATACTGCCGTGCAAGATGACTCTCAACGCAGTAATTCTATGGATTAAGACTAAATGAATGATTTTGACACTCTAACGTCGAGCTGAGATGCCAGAATCGCTCGAAACTCGGGACATCTCGATTTTCGTTGTAGATCGATGTTTTTATCGATTCAGTTGTGAAAGACAAGGTTTAATAGAGAATTGAGTTTTTTCAGAAAAACGGATAATGTGACCCTTTTCTGTCAAGCATAAATGCCAGAAATGCGCGAACCATGCAAAACCTCAAATCCTGGGGTATAACGAAGTTTCTCCGATACAGCCGTGTAAGACGACGTTTAACGACCGAATTCTATGATTTTGAACTAAATCAACGATTGTGACACTCTCACGTTAAGCTGTGATTCCAGAATCGCTCGAAACTCGGGACATATCGATTCTCGATGTAGATCGATGTTTCGATCGATTCAGTTGTGCAAGACAACGTTTGATGCAAAAGATAAGTTTTTCCAGCAAAATGAATGAATTAACACATTTCTGTCGAGCTGAGATGTCGGAATCGGTCGAAATACGGGACATCTTATTCCTCGGTGTAGACCGATTTTTCGTTCGATAGCGATGTGCAAGACGACGATTAACGCAAGAATTCTATGATTTTGGACCAGATGAATGATTTCGACACTCTAACGTCGAGCTGAGATGCCAGAATCGCTCGAAACTCGAGACATCTCGCTTCTCGGTGTATATCGATGTTTTGATCGATTCAGTTGTGAAAGACGAGGTTTAATAGAGAATTGAGTCTTTTCAGAAAAACGGATAATGTGACCCTTTTCTGTCAAGCATAAATGCCAGAAATGCGCGAACTATGCAAAACCTCAAATCCTGGGGTATAACGAAGTTTCTCCGATACAGCCGTGTAAGACGACGTTTAACGACCTAATTCTATGATTTTGAACTAAATCAACGATTGTGACACTCTTACGTTAAGCTGTGATTCCAGAATCGCTCGAAACTCGGGACATATCGATTCTCGATGTAGATCGATGTTTCGATCGATTCAGTTGTGCAAGACAACGTTTGATGCAAAAGATAAGTTTTTCCAGCAAAATGAATGAATTAACACATTTCTGTCGAGCTGAGATGTCGGAATCGGTCGAAATACGGGACATCTTATTCCTCGGTGTAGACCGATTTTTCGTTCGATAGCGATGTGCAAGACGACGATTAACGCAAGAATTCTATGATTTTGGACCAGATGAATGATTTCGACACTCTAACGTCGAGCTGAGATGCCAGAATCGCTCGAAACTCGAGACATCTCGCTTCTCGGTGTATATCGATGTTTTGATCGATTCAGTTGTGAAAGACGAGGTTTAATAGAGAATTGAGTCTTTTCAGAAAAACGGATAATGTGACCCTTTTCTGTCAAGCATAAATGCCAGAAATGCGCGAACTATGCAAAACCTCAAATCCTGGGGTATAACGAAGTTTCTCCGATACAGCCGTGTAAGACGACGTTTAACGACCGAATTCTATGATTTTAAACTAAATCAATGATTGTGACACTCTCACGTTAAGCTGTGATTCCAGAATCGCTCGAAACTCGGGACATATCGATTCTCGAAGTAGATCGATGTTTCGATCGATTCAGTTGTGCAAGACAACGTTTAATGCGAAAGATAATTTTTTCCAGCGAAATGAATGATTTTGCACATTTCTGTCGAGCTGAGATGTCGGAACCGGTCGAAATACAAAACATCTTATTCCTCGGTGTAGACCGATTTTTCGTTCGATAGCAATGTGCAAGTCGACGATTAACGATAGAATTCTATGATTTTGGACCAGATGAATGATTTCGACACTCTAACGTCGAGCTGAGATGCCAGAATCGCTCGAAACTCGTGACGTCTCGATTCTCGGTGTATATCGATGTTTTGATCGATTCAGTGGTGCAAGCCAAGTTTTAATGCAAGGATTGAGTTGTTTCAGAAAAACGAATAGATTGACGCTTTTCTGTCGAGCATAAATGGCAGATATGCGCGAACTATGCAAAACCTCAAATCCCGGGATATACTCGAAGTTTCTCTGATACGGATGTGTAAGACCACGTTCAACGACAATATTCTATGATTTTGCACCAGATGAATGATTTCGACACTCTAACGTCGAGCTGAGATGCCAGAATCGCTCGAAACTCGGGACATCTCGATTCTCGGTGTAGATCGATGTTTTTATCGATTCAGTTGTGCGGAACGACGTTAAATGCAAAAATGAAGTTTCTTTCCAGAAAAATAAATGATTTCAAAGGTTTCTGTCGAACTGAGATTTTGGAATCGTTCGAAATACGGGACAACTCGTTTCTTCGCGTAGATCGAAGTTTAGTTCGATACAGCTGTGCAAGACAACGTTCGATGCAAGAATTTCTCAGTTTCAGACCAAAGAAACGATTTTGACACGTTCAGGGTGAGCTCAGATTCCAGAATCGCTCGAAACTCGGGACATCTCGATTCTCTGTGTCGATCTACGTTTCGATCGATTCAGTTGTGCGAGACGACGTTCAATGCAGGAATTGACTTTTTTTCACAAAAATGCACGATTTTCACAATTTGTGTCGAGCCTAGATGCCAGAATCGCTCTGAACACGCAAAATCACGATTCTCGGGGTAGATAGAAGTGTTTCCGATACAGACGTGCGGGATGACTTTCAACGCACTAATTCTATGACTTTGGTCAAAATGAATGACTGTATTACTTTTACGACGATCTGTAATGCCAGGATCGCTCGAAACTCGGGAGAACTTGATTCCCGGCGTAGATCAAAGTATTGATCGATTAAGTCGTGCGAGACGACGTTTAACGCAGGAATTGGTTTTTTCTCCCAAAAACGAACGATTTTCACACTTTCCTGTCGACCCTAGATGCCAGAATCGCTCGAAATACGCAAAACCTCGATTCTTGTGTTGGATCGAAATTTTCCGGATACAGTCGTGTACGACGACGTTGACCGCGAGAATAGTATGATTTCGGACTGAATGAATGATTGTGACACTCTTACGTCGCGCTGTGATGCCGGAATCGCTCGAAACTCGGGACGTATCCCTTCCCGGTGTAGATCGATGTTTCGATCGATTGAGTTATGCAAGACGACGCTTTATGCAAGAATTAAGTTTTTTTCAGAAAAATGAATGATTTGACCCTTTGTTGTCGAACATAGATTCCAGAATGGCTCGGAAGCCCAAGCCTCAAATCCTGGGGTAGATCGAAGTCCCTCAAATACAGACGTGTCAGATAACGTTTAACGCGAGAATCCTACGATTTTTGACTGAATTAATGATTGTGACACCCCTACGTCGAGCATTAATACCAGATACGCTCGAAACTCTGCAGAACTCGATTCCCGGCGTAGATCGAAGTACCGATAAATTGAGTTCTGCAAGACGACGTTTAATGCAAGAATTGGTTGTATTGAAAAATATATGATTTCGACACTTTCCTGTCGACTCTAGATGCCAGAATTTTCGAAACACGCATAACCTCGATTTTCGGGGCAGATCGAAGTTTTTCCGATACTGCCGTGCAAGATGACTCTCAACGCAGTAATTCTATGGATTAAGACTAAATGAATGATTTTGACACTCTAACGTCGAGCTGAGATGCCAGAATCGCTCGAAACTCGGGACATCTCGATTCTCGGTGTCGATCTACGTTTCGATCGATTCAGTTGTGCGAGACGACGTTTAACGCAAGAATTAAGTTCTTTAACAAAAATTAATGATTTCTACACTTTTCTGGTAAACCTAGATGCCAGAATCGCTCGACAGACGCAGAACCTCGAATCCCGGGGTAGATCGAAGTTTTTCCGATACGGCCGTGTAGAACAACGTTCAACGCGAAAATTCTGAAATTTTAGACTGAATAAATGATAGTGACACTCTTATGCCGAGCTGTTATGCCAGGATCGCTCGAAACTCGGGACATTTCGATTCTCGGTTTAGATCGATGTTTCGATAAATTCAGTTGTGCAAGACGACGTTCAATGCAGGAATTGACTTTTTTCCACAAAAATGCACGATTTTGACAATTTGTGTCGAGCCTAGATGCCAGAATCGCTCTGAACACGCAAAATCACGATTCTCGGGGTAGATCGAAGTTTTTCCGAATCAGACGTGCGGGATGACTTTCAACGCACTAATTCTATGACTTTGGTCAAAATGAATGACTGTATTACTTTTACGACGATCTGTAATGCCAGGATCGCTCGAAACTCGGGAGAACTTGATTCCCGGCGTAGATCAAAGTATTGATCGATTAAGTCGTGCGAGACGACGTTTAACGCAGGAATTGGTTTTTTCTCCCAAAAACGAACGATTTTCACACTTTCCTGTCGAGCCTAGATGCCAGAATCGCTCGAAATACGCAAAACCTCGATTCTTGTGTTGGATCGAAATTTTCCCGATACAGTCGTGTACGACGACGTTGACCGCGAGAATAGTATGATTTCGGACTGAATGAATAATTGTGACACTCTTACGTCGCGCTGTGATGCCGGAATCGCTCGAAACTCGGGACGTATCCCTTCCCGGTGTAGATCGATGTTTCGATCGATTGAGTTATGCAAGACGACGCTTTATGCAAGAATTAAGTTTTTTTCAGAAAAATGAATGATTTGACCCTTTGTTGTCGAACATAGATTCCAGAATGGCTCGGAAGCCCAAGCCTCAAATCCTGGGGTAGATCGAAGTCCCTCAAATACAGACGTGTCAGATAACGTTTAACGCGAGAATCCTACGATTTTTGACTGAATTAATGATTGTGACACCCCTACGTCGAGCATTAATACCAGATACGCTCGAAACTCTGCAGAACTCGATTCCCGGCGTAGATCGAAGTACCGATAAATTGAGTTCTGCAAGACGACGTTTAATGCAAGAATTGGTTGTATTGAAAAATATATGGATTCGACACTTTCCTGTCGACTCTAGATGCCAGAATTTTCGAAACACGCAAAACCTCGATTTTCGGGGCAGATCGAAGTTTTTCCGATACTGCCGTGCAAGATGACTCTCAACGCAGTAATTCTATGGATTAAGACTAAATGAATGATTTTGACACTCTAACGTCGAGCTGAGATGCCAGAATCGCTCGAAACTCGGGACATCTCGATTTTCGTTGTAGATCGATGTTTTTATCGATTCATTCGTGAAAGACAAGGTTTAATAGAGAATTGAGTTTTTTCAGAAAAACGGATAATGTGACCCTTTTCTGTCAAGCATAAATGCCAGAAATGCGCGAACTATGCAAAACCTCAAATCCTGGGGTATAACGAAGTTTCTCCGATACAGCCGTGTAAGACGACGTTTAACGACCTAATTCTATGATTTTGAACTAAATCAACGATTGTGACACTCTCACGTTAAGCTGTGATTCCAGAATCGCTCGAAACTCGGGACATATCGATTCTCGATGTAGATCGATGTTTCGATCGATTCAGTTGTGCAAGACAACGTTTGATGCAAAAGATAAGTTTTTCCAGCAAAATGAATGAATTAACACATTTCTGTCGAGCTGAGATGTCGGAATCGGTCGAAATACGGGACATCTTATTCCTCGGTGTAGACCGATTTTTCGTTCGATAGCGATGTGCAAGACGACGATTAACGCAAGAATTCTATGATTTTGGACCAGATGAATGATTTCGACACTCTAACGTCGAGCTGAGATGCCAGAATCGCTCGAAACTCGAGACATCTCGCTTCTCGGTGTATATCGATGTTTTGATCGATTCAGTTGTGAAAGACGAGGTTTAATAGAGAATTGAGTCTTTTCAGAAAAACGGATAATGTGACCCTTTTCTGTCAAGCATAAATGCCAGAAATGCGCGAACTATGCAAAACCTCCAATCCTGGGGTATAACGAAGTTTCTCCGATACAGCCGTGTAAGACGACGTTTAACAACCTAATTCTATGATTTTGAACTAAATCAACGATTGTGACACTCTTACGTTAAGCTGTGATTCCAGAATCGCTCGAAACTCGGGACATATCGATTCTCGATGTAGATCGATGTTTCGATCGATTCAGTTGTGCAAGACAACGTTTGATGCAAAAGATAAGTTTTTCCAGCAAAATGAATGAATTAACACATTTCTGTCGAGCTGAGATGTCGGAATCGGTCGAAATACGGGACATCTTATTCCTCGGTGTAGACCGATTTTTCGTTCGATAGCGATGTGCAAGACGACGATTAACGCAAGAATTCTATGATTTTGGACCAGATGAATGATTTCGACACTCTAACGTCGAGCTGAGATGCCAGAATCGCTCGAAACTCGAGACATCTCGCTTCTCGGTGTATATCGATGTTTTGATCGATTCAGTTGTGAAAGACGAGGTTTAATAGAGAATTGAGTCTTTTCAGAAAAACGGATAATGTGACCCTTTTCTGTCAAGCATAAATGCCAGAAATGCGCGAACTATGCAAAACCTCAAATCCTGGGGTATAACGAAGTTTCTCCGATACAGCCGTGTAAGACGACGTTTAACGACCGAATTCTATGATTTTAAACTAAATCAATGATTGTGACACTCTCACGTTAAGCTGTGATTCCAGAATCGCTCGAAACTCGGGACATATCGATTCTCGAAGTAGATCGATGTTTCGATCGATTCAGTTGTGCAAGACAACGTTTAATGCGAAAGATAATTTTTTCCAGCGAAATGAATGATTTTGCACATTTCTGTCGAGCTGAGATGTCGGAACCGGTCGAAATACAAAACATCTCATTCCTCGGTGTAGACCGATTTTTCGTTCGATAGCGATGTGCAAGACGACGATTAACGATAGAATTCTATGATTTTGGACCAGATGAATGATTTCGACACTCTAACGTCGAGCTGAGATGCCAGAATCGCTCGAAACTCGTGACGTCTCGATTCTCGGTGTATATCGATGTTTTGATCGATTCAGTGGTGCAAGCCAAGGTTCAATGCAAGGATTGAGTTGTTTCAGAAAAACGAATAGATTGACGCTTTTCTGTCGAGCATAAATGGCAGATATGCGCGAACTATGCAAAACCTCAAATCCCGGGATATACTCGAAGTTTCTCTGATACGGATGTGTAAGACCACGTTCAACGACAATATTCTATGATTTTGCACCAGATGAATGATTTCGACACTCTAACGTCGAGCTGAGATGCCAGAATCGCTCGAAACTCGGGACATCTCGATTCTCGGTGTAGATCGATGTTTTTATCGATTCAGTTGTGCGGAACGACGTTAAATGCAAAAATGAAGTTTCTTTCCAGAGAAATAAATGATTTCAAAGGTTTCTGTCGAACTGAGATTTCGGAATCGTTCGAAATATGGGACAACTCGATTCTTCGCGTAGATCGAAGTTTAGTTCGATACAGCTGTGCAAGACAACGTTCGATGCAAGAATTTCTCGGTTTCAGACCAAAGAAACGATTTTGACACGTTCAGGGTGAGCTCAGATTCCAGAATCGCTCGAAACTCGGGACATCTCGATTCTCTGTGTCGATCTACGTTTCGATCGATTCAGTTGTGCGAGACGACGTTCAATGCAGGAATTGACTTTTTTTCACAAAAATGCACGATTTTCACAATTTGTGTCGAGCCTAGATGCCAGAATCGCTCTGAACACGCAAAATCACGATTCTCGGGGTAGATAGAAGTGTTTCCGATACAGACGTGCGGGATGACTTTCAACGCACTAATTCTATGACTTTGGTCGAAATGAATAATTGTATTACTCTTACGACGATCTGTAATGCCAGAATCGCTCGAAACTCGGGAGAACTTGATTCCCGGCGTAGATCAAAGTATCGATCGATTAAGTTGTGCGAGACGACGTTTAGGGCAGGAATTGGTTTTTTTTCCCAAAAACGAACGATTTTCACACTTTCCTGTCAAGCCTAGATGCCAGAATCGCTCGAAATACGCAAAACCTCGATTCTTGTGTTGGATCGAAATTTTCCCGATACAGTCGTGTACGACGACGTTGACCGCGAGAATAGTATAATTTCGGACTGAATGAATAATTGTGACACTCTTACGTCGCGCTGTGATGCCGGAATCGCTCGAAACTCGGGACGTATCCCTTCCCGGTGTAGATCGATGTTTCGATCGATTGAGTTATGCAAGACGACGCTTTATGCAAGAATTAAGTTTTTTTCAGAAAAATGAATGATTTGACCCTTTGTTGTCGAACATAGATTCCAGAATGGCTCGGAAGCCCAAGCCTCAAATCCTGGGGTAGATCGAAGTCCCTCAAATACAGACGTGTAAGATAACGTTTAACGCGAGAATCCTACGATTTTTGACTGAATTAATGATTGTGACACCCCTACGTCGAGCATTAATACCAGATACGCTCGAAACTCTGCAGAACTCGATTCCCGGCGTAGATCGAAGTACCGATAAATTGAGTTCTGCAAGACGACTTTTAATGCAAGAATTGGTTGTATTGAAAAATATATGATTTCGACACTTTCCTGTCGACTCTAGATGCCAGAATTTTCGAAACACGCAAAACCTCGATTTTCGGGGCAGATCGAAGTTTTTCCGATACTGCCGTGCAAGATGACTCTCAACGCAGTAATTCTATGGATTAAGACTAAATGAATGATTTTGACACTCTAACGTCGAGCTGAGATGCCAGAATCGCTCGAAACTCGGGACATCTCGATTTTCGTTGTAGATCGATGTTTTTATCGATTCAGTTGTGAAAGACGAGGTTTAATAGAGAATTGAGTTTTTTCAGAAAAACGGATAATGTGACCTTTTTCTGTCAAGCATAAATGCCAGAAATGCGCGAACTATGCAAAACCTCAAATCCTGGGGTATAACAAAGTTTCTCCGATACAGCCGTGTAAGACGACGTTTAACGACCGAATTCTATGATTTTGAACTAAATCAACGATTGTGACACTCTCACGTTAAGCTGTAATTCCAGAATCGCTCGAAACTCGGGACATATCGATTCTCGATGTAGATCGATGTTTCGATCGATTCAGTTGTGCAAGACAACGTTTGATGCAAAAGATAAGTTTTTCCAGCAAAATGAATGAATTAACACATTTCTGTCGAGCTGAGATGTCGGAATCGGTCGAAATACGGGACATCTTATTCCTCGGTGTAGACCGATTTTTCGTTCGATAGCGATGTGCAAGACGACGATTAACGCAAGAATTCTATGATTTTGGACCAGATGAATGATTTCGACACTCTAACGTCGAGCTGAGATGCCAGAATCGCTCGAAACTCGAGACATCTCGCTTCTCGGTGTATATCGATGTTTTGATCGATTCAGTTGTGAAAGACGAGGTTTAATAGAGAATTGAGTCTTTTCAGAAAAACGGATAATGTGACCCTTTTCTGTCAAGCATAAATGCCAGAAATGCGCGAACTATGCAAAACCTCAAATCCTGGGGTATAACGAAGTTTCTCCGATACAGCCGTGTAAGACGACGTTTAACGACCGAATTCTATGATTTTAAACTAAATCAATGATTGTGACACTCTCACGTTAAGCTGTGATTCCAGAATCGCTCGAAACTCGGGACATATCGATTCTCGAAGTAGATCGATGTTTCGATCGATTCAGTTGTGCAAGACAACGTTTAATGCGAAAGATAATTTTTTCCAGCGAAATGAATGATTTTGCACATTTCTGTCGAGCTGAGATGTCGGAACCGGTCGAAATACAAAACATCTCATTCCTCGGTGTAGACCGATTTTTCGTTCGATAGCGATGTGCAAGACGACGATTAACGATAGAATTCTATGATTTTGGACCAGATGAATGATTTCGACACTCTAACGTCGAGCTGAGATGCCAGAATCGCTCGAAACTCGTGACGTCTCGATTCTCGGTGTATATCGATGTTTTGATCGATTCAGTGGTGCAAGCCAAGGTTCAATGCAAGGATTGAGTTGTTTCAGAAAAACGAATAGATTGACGCTTTTCTGTCGAGCATAAATGGCAGATATGCGCGAACTATGCAAAACCTCAAATCCCGGGATATACTCGAAGTTTCTCTGATACGGATGTGTAAGACCACGTTCAACGACAATATTCTATGATTTTGCACCAGATGAATGATTTCGACACTCTAACGTCGAGCTGAGATGCCAGAATCGCTCGAAACTCGGGACATCTCGATTCTCGGTGTAGATCGATGTTTTTATCGATTCAGTTGTGCGGAACGACGTTAAATGCAAAAATGAAGTTTCTTTCCAGAGAAATAAATGATTTCAAAGGTTTCTGTCGAACTGAGATTTCGGAATCGTTCGAAATATGGGACAACTCGATTCTTCGCGTAGATCGAAGTTTAGTTCGATACAGCTGTGCAAGACAACGTTCGATGCAAGAATTTCTCGGTTTCAGACCAAAGAAACGATTTTGACACGTTCAGGGTGAGCTCAGATTCCAGAATCGCTCGAAACTCGGGACATCTCGAATCTCTGTGTCGATCTACGTTTCGATCGATTCAGTTGTGCGAGACGACGTTCAATGCAGGAATTGACTTTTTTTCACAAAAATGCACGATTTTCACAATTTGTGTCGAGCCTAGATGCCAGAATCGCTCTGAACACGCAAAATCACGATTCTCGGGGTAGATAGAAGTGTTTCCGATACAGACGTGCGGGATGACTTTCAACGCACTAATTCTATGACTTTGGTCGAAATGAATAATTGTATTACTCTTACGACGATCTGTAATGCCAGAATCGCTCGAAACTCGGGAGAACTTGATTCCCGGCGTAGATCAAAGTATCGATCGATTAAGTTGTGCGAGACGACGTTTAGGGCAGGAATTGGTTTTTTTTCCCAAAAACGAACGATTTTCACACTTTCCTGTCAAGCCTAGATGCCAGAATCGCTCGAAATACGCAAAACCTCGATTCTTGTGTTGGATCGAAATTTTCCCGATACAGTCGTGTACGACGACGTTGACCGCGAGAATAGTATAATTTCGGACTGAATGAATAATTGTGACACTCTTACGTCGCGCTGTGATGCCGGAATCGCTCGAAACTCGGGACGTATCCCTTCCCGGTGTAGATCGATGTTTCGATCGATTGAGTTATGCAAGACGACGCTTTATGCAAGAATTAAGTTTTTTTCAGAAAAATGAATGATTTGACCCTTTGTTGTCGAACATAGATTCCAGAATGGCTCGGAAGCCCAAGCCTCAAATCCTGGGGTAGATCGAAGTCCCTCAAATACAGACGTGTAAGATAACGTTTAACGCGAGAATCCTACGATTTTTGACTGAATTAATGATTGTGACACCCCTACGTCGAGCATTAATACCAGATACGCTCGAAACTCTGCAGAACTCGATTCCCGGCGTAGATCGAAGTACCGATAAATTGAGTTCTGCAAGACGACTTTTAATGCAAGAATTGGTTGTATTGAAAAATATATGATTTCGACACTTTCCTGTCGACTCTAGATGCCAGAATTTTCGAAACACGCAAAACCTCGATTTTCGGGGCAGATCGAAGTTTTTCCGATACTGCCGTGCAAGATGACTCTCAACGCAGTAATTCTATGGATTAAGACTAAATGAATGATTTTGACACTCTAACGTCGAGCTGAGATGCCAGAATCGCTCGAAACTCGGGACATCTCGATTTTCGTTGTAGATCGATGTTTTTATCGATTCAGTTGTGAAAGACAAGGTTTAATAGAGAATTGAGTTTTTTCAGAAAAACGGATAATGTGACCCTTTTCTGTCAAGCATAAATGCCAGAAATGCGCGAACCATGCAAAACCTCAAATCCTGGGGTATAACGAAGTTTCTCCGATACAGCCGTGTAAGACGACGTTTAACGACCGAATTCTATGATTTTGAACTAAATCAACGATTGTGACACTCTCACGTTAAGCTGTGATTCCAGAATCGCTCGAAACTCGGGACATATCGATTCTCGATGTAGATCGATGTTTCGATCGATTCAGTTGTGCAAGACAACGTTTGATGCAAAAGATAAGTTTTTCCAGCAAAATGAATGAATTAACACATTTCTGTCGAGCTGAGATGTCGGAATCGGTCGAAATACGGGACATCTTATTCCTCGGTGTAGACCGATTTTTCGTTCGATAGCGATGTGCAAGACGACGATTAACGCAAGAATTCTATGATTTTGGACCAGATGAATGATTTCGACACTCTAACGTCGAGCTGAGATGCCAGAATCGCTCGAAACTCGAGACATCTCGCTTCTCGGTGTATATCGATGTTTTGATCGATTCAGTTGTGAAAGACGAGGTTTAATAGAGAATTGAGTCTTTTCAGAAAAACGGATAATGTGACCCTTTTCTGTCAAGCATAAATGCCAGAAATGCGCGAACTATGCAAAACCTCAAATCCTGGGGTATAACGAAGTTTCTCCGATACAGCCGTGTAAGACGACGTTTAACGACCTAATTCTATGATTTTGAACTAAATCAACGATTGTGACACTCTTACGTTAAGCTGTGATTCCAGAATCGCTCGAAACTCGGGACATATCGATTCTCGATGTAGATCGATGTTTCGATCGATTCAGTTGTGCAAGACAACGTTTGATGCAAAAGATAAGTTTTTCCAGCAAAATGAATGAATTAACACATTTCTGTCGAGCTGAGATGTCGGAATCGGTCGAAATACGGGACATCTTATTCCTCGGTGTAGACCGATTTTTCGTTCGATAGCGATGTGCAAGACGACGATTAACGCAAGAATTCTATGATTTTGGACCAGATGAATGATTTCGACACTCTAACGTCGAGCTGAGATGCCAGAATCGCTCGAAACTCGAGACATCTCGCTTCTCGGTGTATATCGATGTTTTGATCGATTCAGTTGTGAAAGACGAGGTTTAATAGAGAATTGAGTCTTTTCAGAAAAACGGATAATGTGACCCTTTTCTGTCAAGCATAAATGCCAGAAATGCGCGAACTATGCAAAACCTCAAATCCTGGGGTATAACGAAGTTTCTCCGATACAGCCGTGTAAGACGACGTTTAACGACCGAATTCTATGATTTTAAACTAAATCAATGATTGTGACACTCTCACGTTAAGCTGTGATTCCAGAATCGCTCGAAACTCGGGACATATCGATTCTCGAAGTAGATCGATGTTTCGATCGATTCAGTTGTGCAAGACAACGTTTAATGCGAAAGATAATTTTTTCCAGCGAAATGAATGATTTTGCACATTTCTGTCGAGCTGAGATGTCGGAACCGGTCGAAATACAAAACATCTTATTCCTCGGTGTAGACCGATTTTTCGTTCGATAGCAATGTGCAAGTCGACGATTAACGATAGAATTCTATGATTTTGGACCAGATGAATGATTTCGACACTCTAACGTCGAGCTGAGATGCCAGAATCGCTCGAAACTCGTGACGTCTCGATTCTCGGTGTATATCGATGTTTTGATCGATTCAGTGGTGCAAGCCAAGTTTTAATGCAAGGATTGAGTTGTTTCAGAAAAACGAATAGATTGACGCTTTTCTGTCGAGCATAAATGGCAGATATGCGCGAACTATGCAAAACCTCAAATCCCGGGATATACTCGAAGTTTCTCTGATACGGATGTGTAAGACCACGTTCAACGACAATATTCTATGATTTTGCACCAGATGAATGATTTCGACACTCTAACGTCGAGCTGAGATGCCAGAATCGCTCGAAACTCGGGACATCTCGATTCTCGGTGTAGATCGATGTTTTTATCGATTCAGTTGTGCGGAACGACGTTAAATGCAAAAATGAAGTTTCTTTCCAGAAAAATAAATGATTTCAAAGGTTTCTGTCGAACTGAGATTTTGGAATCGTTCGAAATACGGGACAACTCGTTTCTTCGCGTAGATCGAAGTTTAGTTCGATACAGCTGTGCAAGACAACGTTCGATGCAAGAATTTCTCAGTTTCAGACCAAAGAAACGATTTTGACACGTTCAGGGTGAGCTCAGATTCCAGAATCGCTCGAAACTCGGGACATCTCGATTCTCTGTGTCGATCTACGTTTCGATCGATTCAGTTGTGCGAGACGACGTTCAATGCAGGAATTGACTTTTTTTCACAAAAATGCACGATTTTCACAATTTGTGTCGAGCCTAGATGCCAGAATCGCTCTGAACACGCAAAATCACGATTCTCGGGGTAGATAGAAGTGTTTCCGATACAGACGTGCGGGATGACTTTCAACGCACTAATTCTATGACTTTGGTCAAAATGAATGACTGTATTACTTTTACGACGATCTGTAATGCCAGGATCGCTCGAAACTCGGGAGAACTTGATTCCCGGCGTAGATCAAAGTATTGATCGATTAAGTCGTGCGAGACGACGTTTAACGCAGGAATTGGTTTTTTCTCCCAAAAACGAACGATTTTCACACTTTCCTGTCGACCCTAGATGCCAGAATCGCTCGAAATACGCAAAACCTCGATTCTTGTGTTGGATCGAAATTTTCCGGATACAGTCGTGTACGACGACGTTGACCGCGAGAATAGTATGATTTCGGACTGAATGAATGATTGTGACACTCTTACGTCGCGCTGTGATGCCGGAATCGCTCGAAACTCGGGACGTATCCCTTCCCGGTGTAGATCGATGTTTCGATCGATTGAGTTATGCAAGACGACGCTTTATGCAAGAATTAAGTTTTTTTCAGAAAAATGAATGATTTGACCCTTTGTTGTCGAACATAGATTCCAGAATGGCTCGGAAGCCCAAGCCTCAAATCCTGGGGTAGATCGAAGTCCCTCAAATACAGACGTGTCAGATAACGTTTAACGCGAGAATCCTACGATTTTTGACTGAATTAATGATTGTGACACCCCTACGTCGAGCATTAATACCAGATACGCTCGAAACTCTGCAGAACTCGATTCCCGGCGTAGATCGAAGTACCGATAAATTGAGTTCTGCAAGACGACGTTTAATGCAAGAATTGGTTGTATTGAAAAATATATGATTTCGACACTTTCCTGTCGACTCTAGATGCCAGAATTTTCGAAACACGCATAACCTCGATTTTCGGGGCAGATCGAAGTTTTTCCGATACTGCCGTGCAAGATGACTCTCAACGCAGTAATTCTATGGATTAAGACTAAATGAATGATTTTGACACTCTAACGTCGAGCTGAGATGCCAGAATCGCTCGAAACTCGGGACATCTCGATTCTCGGTGTCGATCTACGTTTCGATCGATTCAGTTGTGCGAGACGACGTTTAACGCAAGAATTAAGTTCTTTAACAAAAATTAATGATTTCTACACTTTTCTGGTAAACCTAGATGCCAGAATCGCTCGACAGACGCAGAACCTCGAATCCCGGGGTAGATCGAAGTTTTTCCGATACGGCCGTGTAGAACAACGTTCAACGCGAAAATTCTGAAATTTTAGACTGAATAAATGATAGTGACACTCTTATGCCGAGCTGTTATGCCAGGATCGCTCGAAACTCGGGACATTTCGATTCTCGGTTTAGATCGATGTTTCGATAAATTCAGTTGTGCAAGACGACGTTCAATGCAGGAATTGACTTTTTTCCACAAAAATGCACGATTTTGACAATTTGTGTCGAGCCTAGATGCCAGAATCGCTCTGAACACGCAAAATCACGATTCTCGGGGTAGATCGAAGTTTTTCCGAATCAGACGTGCGGGATGACTTTCAACGCACTAATTCTATGACTTTGGTCAAAATGAATGACTGTATTACTTTTACGACGATCTGTAATGCCAGGATCGCTCGAAACTCGGGAGAACTTGATTCCCGGCGTAGATCAAAGTATTGATCGATTAAGTCGTGCGAGACGACGTTTAACGCAGGAATTGGTTTTTTCTCCCAAAAACGAACGATTTTCACACTTTCCTGTCGAGCCTAGATGCCAGAATCGCTCGAAATACGCAAAACCTCGATTCTTGTGTTGGATCGAAATTTTCCCGATACAGTCGTGTACGACGACGTTGACCGCGAGAATAGTATGATTTCGGACTGAATGAATAATTGTGACACTCTTACGTCGCGCTGTGATGCCGGAATCGCTCGAAACTCGGGACGTATCCCTTCCCGGTGTAGATCGATGTTTCGATCGATTGAGTTATGCAAGACGACGCTTTATGCAAGAATTAAGTTTTTTTCAGAAAAATGAATGATTTGACCCTTTGTTGTCGAACATAGATTCCAGAATGGCTCGGAAGCCCAAGCCTCAAATCCTGGGGTAGATCGAAGTCCCTCAAATACAGACGTGTCAGATAACGTTTAACGCGAGAATCCTACGATTTTTGACTGAATTAATGATTGTGACACCCCTACGTCGAGCATTAATACCAGATACGCTCGAAACTCTGCAGAACTCGATTCCCGGCGTAGATCGAAGTACCGATAAATTGAGTTCTGCAAGACGACGTTTAATGCAAGAATTGGTTGTATTGAAAAATATATGGATTCGACACTTTCCTGTCGACTCTAGATGCCAGAATTTTCGAAACACGCAAAACCTCGATTTTCGGGGCAGATCGAAGTTTTTCCGATACTGCCGTGCAAGATGACTCTCAACGCAGTAATTCTATGGATTAAGACTAAATGAATGATTTTGACACTCTAACGTCGAGCTGAGATGCCAGAATCGCTCGAAACTCGGGACATCTCGATTTTCGTTGTAGATCGATGTTTTTATCGATTCATTCGTGAAAGACAAGGTTTAATAGAGAATTGAGTTTTTTCAGAAAAACGGATAATGTGACCCTTTTCTGTCAAGCATAAATGCCAGAAATGCGCGAACTATGCAAAACCTCAAATCCTGGGGTATAACGAAGTTTCTCCGATACAGCCGTGTAAGACGACGTTTAACGACCTAATTCTATGATTTTGAACTAAATCAACGATTGTGACACTCTCACGTTAAGCTGTGATTCCAGAATCGCTCGAAACTCGGGACATATCGATTCTCGATGTAGATCGATGTTTCGATCGATTCAGTTGTGCAAGACAACGTTTGATGCAAAAGATAAGTTTTTCCAGCAAAATGAATGAATTAACACATTTCTGTCGAGCTGAGATGTCGGAATCGGTCGAAATACGGGACATCTTATTCCTCGGTGTAGACCGATTTTTCGTTCGATAGCGATGTGCAAGACGACGATTAACGCAAGAATTCTATGATTTTGGACCAGATGAATGATTTCGACACTCTAACGTCGAGCTGAGATGCCAGAATCGCTCGAAACTCGAGACATCTCGCTTCTCGGTGTATATCGATGTTTTGATCGATTCAGTTGTGAAAGACGAGGTTTAATAGAGAATTGAGTCTTTTCAGAAAAACGGATAATGTGACCCTTTTCTGTCAAGCATAAATGCCAGAAATGCGCGAACTATGCAAAACCTCCAATCCTGGGGTATAACGAAGTTTCTCCGATACAGCCGTGTAAGACGACGTTTAACAACCTAATTCTATGATTTTGAACTAAATCAACGATTGTGACACTCTTACGTTAAGCTGTGATTCCAGAATCGCTCGAAACTCGGGACATATCGATTCTCGATGTAGATCGATGTTTCGATCGATTCAGTTGTGCAAGACAACGTTTGATGCAAAAGATAAGTTTTTCCAGCAAAATGAATGAATTAACACATTTCTGTCGAGCTGAGATGTCGGAATCGGTCGAAATACGGGACATCTTATTCCTCGGTGTAGACCGATTTTTCGTTCGATAGCGATGTGCAAGACGACGATTAACGCAAGAATTCTATGATTTTGGACCAGATGAATGATTTCGACACTCTAACGTCGAGCTGAGATGCCAGAATCGCTCGAAACTCGAGACATCTCGCTTCTCGGTGTATATCGATGTTTTGATCGATTCAGTTGTGAAAGACGAGGTTTAATAGAGGATTGAGTGTTTTCAGAAAAACGGATAATGTGACCCTTTTCTGTCAAGCATAAATGCCAGAAATGCGCGAACTATGCAAAACCTCAAATCCTGGGGTATAACGAAGTTTCTCCGATACAGCCGTGTAAGACGACGTTTAACGACCGAATTCTATGATTTTAAACTAAATCAATGATTGTGACACTCTTACGTTAAGCTGTGATTCCAGAATCGCTCAAAACTCGGGACATATCGATTCTCGAAGTAGATCGATGTTTCGATCGATTCAGTTGTGCAAGACAACGTTTAATGCGAAAGATAATTTTTTCCAGCGAAATGAATGATTTTGCACATTTCTGTCGAGCTGAGATGTCGGAACCGGTCGAAATACAAAACATCTTATTCCTCGGTGTAGACCGATTTTTCGTTCGATAGCGATGTGCAAGACGACGATTAACGATAGAATTCTATGATTTTGGACCAGATGAATGATTTCGACACTCTAACGTCGAGCTGAGATGCCAGAATCGCTCGAAACTCGTGACGTCTCGATTCTCGGTGTATATCGATGTTTTGATCGATTCAGTGGTTCAAGCCAAGTTTTAATGCAAGGATTGAGTTGTTTCAGAAAAACGAATAGATTGACGCTTTTCTGTCGAGCATAAATGGCAGATATGCGCGAACTATGCAAAACCTCAAATCCCGGGATATACTCGAAGTTTCTCTGATACGGATGTGTAAGACCACGTTTAACGACAATATTCTATGATTTTGCACCAGATGAATGATTTCGACACTCTAACGTCGAGCTGAGATGCCAGAATCGCTCGAAACTCGGGACATCTCGATTCTCGGTGTAGATCGATGTTTTTATCGATTCAGTTGTGCGGAACGACGTTAAATGCAAAAATGAAGTTTCTTTCCAGAGAAATAAATGATTTTAATCGTTTCTGTCGAACTGAGATTTGGGAATCGTTCGAAATACGGGACAACTCGATTCTTTGCGTAGATCGGAGTTTAGTTCGATACAGCTGTGCAAGACAACGTTCGATGCAAGGATTTCTCGGTTTTAGACCAAAGAAACGATTTTGACACGTTCAGGGTGAGCTCAGATTCCAGAATCGCTCGAAACTCGGGACATCTCGATTCTCTGTGTCGATCTACGTTTCGATCGATTCAGTTGTGCGAGACGACGTTTAACGCAGGAATTGGTTTTTTTCCCCAAAAACGAACGATTCTTACACTTTCCTGTCGAGCCTAGATGCCAAAATCGCTCGGAATACGTAAAACCTCGATTCTTGTGTTGGATCGAAATTTTCCCGATACAGTCGTGTACGACGAGGTTGACCGCAAGAATAGTATGATTTCGGACTGAATGAATACTTGTGACACTCTCACGTCGGGCTGTGATGCCGGAATCACTCGAAACTCGGGACATCTCGATTTTCGTTGTAGATCGATGTTTTTATCGATTCAGTTGTGAAAGACGAGGTTTAATAGAGAATTGAGTTTTTTCAGAAAAACGGATACTGTGACCCTTTTCTGTCAAGCATAAATGCCAGAAATGCGCGAACTATGCAAAACCTCAAATCCTGGGGTATAACGAAGTTTCTCCGATACAGCCGTGTAAGACGACGTTTAACGACCTAATTCTATGATTTTGAACTAAATCAACGATTGTGACACTCTCACGTTAAGCTGTGATTCCAGAATCGCTCGAAACTCGGGACATATCGATTCTCGATGTAGATCGATGTTTCGATCGATTCAGTTGTGCAAGACAACGTTTGATGCAAAAGATAAGTTTTTCCAGCAAAATGAATGAATTAACACATTTCTGTCGAGCTGAGATGTCGGAATCGGTCGAAATACGGGACATCTTATTCCTCGGTGTAGACCGATTTTTCGTTCGATAGCGATGTGCAAGACGACGATTAACGCAAGAATTCTATGATTTTGGACCAGATGAATGATTTCGACACTCTAACGTCGAGCTGAGATGCCAGAATCGCTCGAAACTCGAGACATCTCGCTTCTCGGTGTATATCGATGTTTTGATCGATTCAGTTGTGAAAGACGAGGTTTAATAGAGAATTGAGTCTTTTCAGAAAAACGGATAATGTGACCCTTTTCTGTCAAGCATAAATGCCAGAAATGCGCGAACTATGCAAAACCTCAAATCCTGGGGTATAACGAAGTTTCTCCGATACAGCCGTGTAAGACGACGTTTAACGACCGAATTCTATGATTTTGAACTAAATCAACGATTGTGACACTCTCACGTTAAGCTGTGATTCCGGAATCGCTCGAAACTCGGGACGTATCCCTTCCCGGTGTAGATCGATGTTTCGATCGATTGAGTTGTACAAGACGACGCTTTATGCAAGAATTAAGTTTTTTCAGAAAAATGTATGATTTGAACCTTTTTTGTCGAACCTAGATTCCAGAATGGCTCGGAAGCCCGAGCCTCAAATCCTGGGTCAGATCGAAGTTCCTCAAATACAGACGTGTAAGATAACGTTTAACGCGAGAATCCTACGATTTTTGACTGAATTAATGATTGTGACACCCCTACGTCGAGCATTAATACCAGAATCGCTCGAATCTCTGCAGAACTCGATTCCCGGCGTAGATCGAAGTACCGATAAATTGAGTTCTGCAAGACGACGTTTAATGCAAGAATTGGTTGTATTGAAAAATATATGATTTCGACACTTTCCTGTCGACTCTAGATGCCAGATTGCTCGAAACACGCAAAACCTCGATTTTCGGGGCAGATCGAAGTTTTTCCGATACTGCCGTGCAAGATGACTCTTAACGCAGTAATTCTATGAATTTAGACTAAATAAATGATGTTGACACTATTACGTCGAGCTGAGATACCAGAATCGCTCGAAACTCGGGACATCTCGATTCTCGGTGTAGATCGATGTTTTTATTGATTCAGTTGTGCGGAACGACGTTCAATGCAAAAATGAAGTTTCTTTTCAGAGAAATAAATGATTTCAAACGTTTCTGTCAAGCTGAGATTTTGGAATTGTTCGAAATACGGGACAATTCGATTCTTCGCGTAGATTGAAGTTTAGTTCGATACAGCTGTGCAAGACAACGTTCGATGCAAGAATTTCTCGGTTTCAGACAAATGAAACGATTTTGACACGTTAAGGGTGAGCTCAGATTCCAGAATCGCTCGAAACTCGGGACATCTCGATTCTCGGTGTCGATCTACGTTTCGATCGATTCAGTTGTGCGAGACTACGTTTAAGGCAAGAATTAAGTTCTTTAACAAAAATTAATGATTTCTACACTTTTCTGGTAAACCTAGATGCCAGAATCGCTCGACAGACGCAGAACCTCGAATCCCGGGGTAGATCGGCGTTTTTCCGATACGGCCGTGTAGAACAACGTTCAACGCGAAAATTCTGAAATTTTAGCTTAAATAAATGATAGTGACACTCTTATGCCGAGCTGTTATGCCAGGATCGCTCGAAACTCGGGACATTTCGATTCTCGGTTTAGATCGATGTTTCGATCAATTCAGTTGTGCAAGACGACGTTCAATGCAGGAATTGACTTTTTTCCACAAAAATGCACGATTTTGACAATTTGTGTCGAGCCTAGATGCCAGAATCGCTCTGAACACGCAAAATCACGATTCTCGGGGTAGATCGAAGTTTTTCCGAATCAGACGTGCGGGATGACTTTCAACGCACTAATTCTATGACTTTGGTCAAAATGAATGACTGTATTACTTTTACGACGATCTGTAATGCCAGGATCGCTCGAAACTCGGGAGAACTTGATTCCCGGCGTAGATCAAAGTATTGATCGATTAAGTCGTGCGAGACGACGTTTAACGCAGGAATTGGTTTTTTCTCCCAAAAACGAACGATTTTCACACTTTCCTGTCGAGCCTAGATGCCAGAATCGCTCGAAATACGCAAAACCTCGATTCTTAAGTTGGATCGAAATTTTCCCGATACAGTCGTGTACGACGACGTTGACCGCGAGAATAGTATGATTTCGGACTGAATGAATAATTGTGACACTCTTACGTCGCGCTGTGATGCCGAAATCGCTCGAAACTCGGGACGTATCCCTTCCCGGTGTAGATCGATGTTTCGATCGATTGAGTTATGCAAGACGACGCTTTATGCAAGAATTAAGTTTTTTTCAGAAAAATGAATGATTTGACCCTTTGTTGTCGAACATAGATTCCAGAATGGCTCGGAAGCCCAAGCCTCAAATCCTGGGGTAGATCGAAGTCCTTCAAATACAGACGTGTCAGATAACGTTTAACGCGAGAATCCTACGATTTTTGACTGAATTAATGATTGTGACACCCCTACGTCGAGCATTAATACCAGATACGCTCGAAACTCTGCAGAACTCGATTCCCGGCGTAGATCGAAGTACCGATAAATTGAGTTCTGCAAGACGACGTTTAATGCAAGAATTGGTTGTATTGAAAAATATATGATTTCGACACTTTCCTGTCGACTCTAGATGCCAGAATTTTCGAAACACGCAAAACCTCGATTTTCGGGGCAGATCGAAGTTTTTCCGATACTGCCGTGCAAGATGACTCTCAACGCAGTAATTCTATGGATTAAGACTAAATGAATGATTTTGACACTCTAACGTCGAGCTGTGATTCCAGAATCGCTCAAAACTCGGGACATATCGATTCTCGAAGTAGATCGATGTTTTTATCGATTCAGTTGTGAAAGACAAGGTTTAATAGAGAATTGAGTTTTTTCAGAAAAACGGATAATGTGACCCTTATCTGTCAAGCATAAATGCCAGAAATGCGCGAACTATGCAAAACCTCAAATCCTGGGGTATAACGAAGTTTCTCCGATACAGCCGTGTAAGATGACGTTTAACGACCTAATTCTATGATTTTGAACTAAATCAACGATTGTGACACTCTCACGTTAAGCTGTGATTCCAGAATCGCTCGAAACTCGGGACATATCGATTCTCGATGTAGATCGATGTTTCGATCGATTCAGTTGTGCAAGACAACGTTTGATGCAAAAGATAAGTTTTTCCAGCAAAATGAATGAATTAACACATTTCTGTCGAGCTGAGATGTCGGAATCGGTCGAAATACGGGACATCTTATTCCTCGGTGTAGACCGATTTTTCGTTCGATAGCGATGTGCAAGACGACGATTAACGCAAGAATTCTATGATTTTGGACCAGATGAATGATTTCGACACTCTAACGTCGAGCTGAGATGCCAGAATCGCTCGAAACTCGAGACATCTCGCTTCTCGGTGTATATCGATGTTTTGATCGATTCAGTTGTGAAAGACGAGGTTTAATAGAGAATTGAGTCTTTTCAGAAAAACGGATAATGTGACCCTTTTCTGTCAAGCATAAATGCCAGAAATGCGCGAACTATGCAAAACCTCAAATCCTGGGGTATAACGAAGTTTCTCCGATACAGCCGTGTAAGACGACGTTTAACGACCTAATTCTATGATTTTGAACTAAATCAACGATTGTGACACTCTTACGTTAAGCTGTGATTCCAGAATCGCTCGAAACTCGGGACATATCGATTCTCGATGTAGATCGATGTTTCGATCGATTCAGTTGTGCAAGACAACGTTTGATGCAAAAGATAAGTTTTTCCAGCAAAATGAATGAATTAACACATTTCTGTCGAGCTGAGATGTCGGAATCGGTCGAAATACGGGACATCTTATTCCTCGGTGTTGACCGATTTTTCGTTCGATAGCGATGTGCAAGACGACGATTAACGCAAGAATTCTATGATTTTGGACCAGATGAATGATTTCGACACTCTAACGTCGAGCTGAGATGCCAGAATCGCTCGAAACTCGAGACATCTCGCTTCTCGGTGTATATCGATGTTTTGATCGATTCAGTTGTGAAAGACGAGGTTTAAGAGAGAATTGAGTCTTTTCAGAAAAACGGATAATGTGACCCTTTTCTGTCAAGCATAAATGCCAGAAATGCGCGAACTATGCAAAACCTCAAATCCTGGGGTATAACGAAGTTTCTCCGATACAGCCGTGTAAGACGACGTTTAACGACCGAATTCTATGATTTTAAACTAAATCAATGATTGTGACACTCTCACATTAAGCTGTGATTCCAGAATCGCTCGAAACTCGGGACATATCGATTCTCGAAGTAGATCGATGTTTCGATCGATTCAGTTGTGCAAGACAACGTTTAATGCGAAAGATAATTTTTTCCAGCGAAATGAATGATTTTGCACATTTCTGTCGAGCTGAGATGTCGGAACCGGTCGAAATACAAAACATCTTATTCCTCGGTGTAGACCGATTTTTCGTTCGAAAGCGATGTGCAAGACGACGATTAACGATAGAATTCTATGATTTTGGACCAGATGAATGATTTCGACACTCTAACGTCGAGCTGAGATGCCAGAATCGCTCGAAACTCGTGACGTCTCGATTCTCGGTGTATATCGATGTTTTGATCGATTCAGTGGTGCAAGCCAAGTTTTAATGCAAGGATTGAGTTGTTTCAGAAAAACGAATAGATTGACGCTTTTCTGTCGAGCATAAATGGCAGATATGCGCGAACTATGCAAAACCTCAAATCCCGGGATATACTCGAAGTTTCTCTGATACGGATGTGTAAGACAACGTTTAACGACAATATTCTATGATTTTGCACCAGATGAATGATTTCGACACTCTAACGTCGAGCTGAGATGCCAGAATCGCTCGAAACTCGGGACATCTCGATTCTCGGTGTAGATCGATGTTTTTATCGATTCAGTTGTGCGGAACGACGTTAAATGCAAAAATGAAGTTTCTTTCCAGAGAAATAAATGATTTCAAACGTTTCTGTCGAACTGAGATTTGGGAATCGTTCGAAATACGGGACAACTCGATTCTTCGCGTAGATCGGAGTTTAGTTCGATACAGCTGTGCAAGACAACGTTCGATGCAAGGATTTCTCGGTTTCAGACCAAAGAAACGATTTTGACACGTTCAGGGTGAGCTCAGATTCCAGAATCGCTCGAAACTCGGGACATCTCGATTCTCTGTGTCGATCTACGTTTCGATCGATTCAGTTGTGCGAGACGACGTTCAATGCAGGAATTGACTTTTTTTCACAAAAATGCACGATTTTCACAATTTGTGTCGAGCCTAGATGCCAGAATCGCTCTGAACACGCAAAATCACGATTCTCGGGGTAGATAGAAGTGTTTCCGATACAGACGTGCGGGATGACTTTCAACGCACTAATTCTATGACTTTGGTCGAAATGAATAATTGTATTACTCTTACGACGATCTGTAATGCCAGAATCGCTCGAAACTCGGGAGAACTTGATTCCCGGCGTAGATCAAAGTATCGATCGATTAAGTTGTGCGAGACGACGTTTAGGGCAGGAATTGGTTTTTTTTTCCCAAAAACGAACGATTTTCACACTTTCCTGTCAAGCCTAGATGCCAGAATCGCTCGGAATACGTAAAACCTCGATTCTTGTGTTGGATCGAAATTTTCCCGATACAGTCGTGTACGACGAGGTTGACCGCAAGAATAGTATGATTTCGGACTGAATGAATACTTGTGACACTCTCACGTCGGGCTGTGATGCCGGAATCACTCGAAACTCGGGATATCTCGATTTTCGTTGTAGATCGATGTTTTTATCGATTCAGTTGTGAAAGACGAGGTTTAATAGAGAATTGAGTTTTTTCAGAAAAACGGATACTGTGACCCTTTTCTGTCAAGCATAAATGCCAGAAATGCGCGAACTATGCAAAACCTCAAATCCTGGGGTATAACGAAGTTTCTCCGATACAGCCGTGTAAGACGACGTTTAACGACCGAATTCTATGATTTTGAACTAAATCAACGATTGTGACACTCTCACGTTAAGCTGTGATTCCAGAATCGCTCGAAACCCGGGACATATCGATTCTCGATGTAGATCGATGTTTCGATCGATTCAGTTGTGCAAGACAACGTTTGATGCAAAAGATAAGTTTTTCCAGCAAAATTAATGAATTTGCACATTTCTGTCGAGCTGAGATGTCGGAATCGGTCGAAATACGGGACATCTTATTCCTCGGTGTAGACCGATTTTTCGTTCGATAGCGATGTGCAAGACGACGATTAACGCAAGAATTCTATGATTTTGGACCAGATGAATGATTTCGACACTCTAACGTCGAGCTGAGATGCCAGAATCGCTCGAAACTCGGGACATCTCGATTCTCGGTGTAGATCGATGTTTTGATCGATTCAGTTGTGCGGAACGACGTTAAATGCAAAAATGAAGTTCTTTCCAGAGAAATAAATGATTTCAAACGTTTCTGTCGAACTGAGATTTTGGAATCGTTCGAAATACGGGACAACTCGATTCTTCGCGTAGATCGAAGTTTAGTTCGATACAGCTGTGCAAGACAACCTTCGATGCAAGAATTTCTCGGTTTCAGATAAAAAAAACGATTTTGACACGTTCAGGGTGAGCTCAGATTCCAGAATCGCTCGAAACTCGGGACATCTCGATTCTCGGTGTCGATCTACGTTTCGATCGATTCAGTTGTGCGAGACGAGTTTCAATGCAGGAATTGACTTTTTTTCCCAAAAACGAACGATTTTCACACTTTCCTGTCGAGCCTAGATGCCAGAATCGCTCGAAATACGCAAAACCTCGATTCTTGTGTTGGATCGAAATTTTCCCGATACAGGCGTGTACGACGACGTTGACCGCAAGAATAGCATGATTTCGGACTGAATGAATGATTGTGACACTCTTACGTCGGGCTGTGATGCCGGAATCGCTCGAAACTCGGGACGTATCCCTTCCCGGTGTAGATCGATGTTTCGATCGATTGAGTTGTACAAGACGACGCTTTATGCAAGAATTAAGTTTTTTCAGAAAAATGAATGATTTGACCCTTTTTTGTCGAACATAGATTCCAGAATGGCTCGGAAGCCCAAGCCTGAAATCCTGGGGTAGATCGAAGTTCTTCAAATACAGACGTGTAAGACAACGTTTAACGCGAGAATCCTACGATTTTTGACTGAATGAATGATTGTGACACCCCTACGTCGAGCATTAATACGAGAATCGCTCGAATCTCTGCAGAACTCGATTCCCGGAATAGATCGAAGTACCGATAAATTGAGTTTTGCAAGACGACGTTTAATGCAAGAATTGGTTGTATTGAAAAATATATGATTTCGACACTTTCCTGTCGACTCTAGATGCCAGAATTTTCGAAACACGCAAAACCTCGATTTTCGGGGCAGATCGAAGTTTTTCCGATACTGCCGTGCAAGATGACTCTCAACGCAGTAATTCTATGGATTAAGACTAAATGAATGATTTTGACACTCTAACGTCGAGCTGAGATGCCAGAATCGCTCGAAACTCGGGACATCTCGATTTTCGTTGTAGATCGATGTTTTTATCGATTCAGTTGTGAAAGACGAGGTTTAATAGAGAATTGAGTTTTTTCAGAAAAACGGATAATGTGACCTTTTGCTGTCAAGCATAAATGCCAGAAATGCGCGAACTATGCAAAACCTCAAATCCTGGGGTATAACAAAGTTTCTCCGATACAGCCGTGTAAGACGACGTTTAACGACCGAATTCTATGATTTTGAACTAAATCAACGATTGTGACACTCTCACGTTAAGCTGTGATTCCAGAATCGCTCGAAACTCGGGACATATCGATTCTCGATGTAGATCGATGTTTCGATCGATTCAGTTGTGCAAGACAACGTTTGATGCAAAAGATAAGTTTTTCCAGCAAAATGAATGAATTAACACATTTCTGTTGAGCTGAGATGTCGGAATCGGTCGAAATACGGGACATCTTATTCCTCGGTGTAGACCGATTTTTCGTTCGATAGCGATGTGCAAGACGACGATTATCGCAAGAATTCTATGATTTTGGACCAGATGAATGATTTCGACACTCTAACGTCGAGCTGAGATGCCAGAATCGCTCGAAACTCGAGACATCTCGCTTCTCGGTGTATATCGATGTTTTGATCGATTCAGTTGTGAAAGACGAGGTTTAATAGAGAATTGAGTCTTTTCAGAAAAACGGATAATGTGACCCTTTTCTGTCAAGCATAAATGCCAGAAATGCGCGAACTATGCAAAACCTCAAATCCTGGGGTATAACGAAGTTTCTCCGATACAGCCGTGTAAGACGACGTTTAACGACCGAATTCTATGATTTTAAACTAAATCAATGATTGTGACACTCTCACGTTAAGCTGTGATTCCAGAATCGCTCGAAACTCGGGACATATCGATTCTCGAAGTAGATCGATGTTTCGATCGATTCAGTTGTGCAAGACAACGTTTAATGCGAAAGATAATTTTTTCCAGCGAAATGAATGATTTTGCACATTTCTGTCGAGCTGAGATGTCGGAACCGGTCGAAATACAAAACATCTTATTCCTCGGTGTAGACCGATTTTTCGTTCGATAGCGATGTGCAAGACGACGATTAACGATAGAATTCTATGATTTTGGACCAGATGAATGATTTCGACACTCTAACGTCGAGCTGAGATGCCAGAATCGCTCGAAACTCGTGACGTCTCGATTCTCGGTGTATATCGATGTTTTGATCGATTCAGTGGTGCAAGCCAAGTTTTAATGCAAGGATTGAGTTGTTTCAGAAAAACGAATAGATTGACGCTTTTCTGTCGAGCATAAATGGCAGATATGCGCGAACTATGCAAAACCTCAAATCCCGGGATATACTCGAAGTTTCTCTGATACGGATGTGTAAGACCACGTTTAACGACAATATTCTATGATTTTGCACCAGATGAATGATTTCGACACTCTAACGTCGAGCTGAGATGCCAGAATCGCTCGAAACTCGGGACATCTCGATTCTCGGTGTAGATCGATGTTTTTATCGATTCAGTTGTGCGGAACGACGTTAAATGCAAAAATGAAGTTTCTTTCCAGAGAAATAAATGATTTCAAACGTTTCTGTCGAACTGAGATTTGGGAATCGTTCGAAATACGGGACAACTCGATTCTTCGCGTAGATCGGAGTTTAGTTCGATACAGCTGTGCAAGACAACGTTCGATGCAAGGATTTCTCGGTTTCAGACCAACGAAACGATTTTGACACGTTCAGGGTGAGCTCAGATTCCAGAATCGCTCGAAACTCGGGACATCTCGATTCTCTGTGTCGATCTACGTTTCGATCGATTCAGTTGTGCGAGACGACGTTCAATGCAGGAATTGACCTTTTTCCACAAAAATGCACGATTTTCACAATTTGTGTCGAGCCTAGATGCCAGAATCGCTCTGAACACGCAAAATCACGATTTTCGGGGTAGATCGAAGTGTTTCCGATGCAGACGTGCGGGATGACTTTCAACGCACTAATTCTATGACTTTGGTCAAAATGAATAATTGTCTTACTCTTACGACGATCTGTAATGCAAGAATCGCTCGAAACTCGGGAGAACTTGATTCCCGGCGTAGATCAAAGTATCGATCGATTAAGTTGTGCGAGACGACGTTTAACGCAGGAATTGGTTTTTTTCCCCAAAAACGAACGATTCTTACACTTTCCTGTCGAGCCTAGATGCCAAAATCGCTCGGAATACGTAAAACCTCGATTCTTGTGTTGGATCGAAATTTTCCCGATACAGTCGTGTACGACGAGGTTGACCGCAAGAATAGTATGATTTCGGACTGAATGAATACTTGTGACACTCTCACGTCGGGCTGTGATGCCGGAATCACTCGAAACTCGGGATATCTCGATTTTCGTTGTAGATCGATGTTTTTATCGATTCAGTTGTGAAAGACGAGGTTTAATAGAGAATTGAGTTTTTTCAGAAAAACGGATACTGTGACCCTTTTCTGTCAAGCATAAATGCCAGAAATGCGCGAACTATGCAAAACCTCAAATCCTGGGGTATAACGAAGTTTCTCCGATACAGCCGTGTAAGACGACGTTTAACGACCGAATTCTATGATTTTGAACTAAATCAACGATTGTGACACTCTCACGTTAAGCTGTGATTCCAGAATCGCTCGAAACCCGGGACATATCGATTCTCGATGTAGATCGATGTTTCGATCGATTCAGTTGTGCAAGACAACGTTTGATGCAAAAGATAAGTTTTTCCAGCAAAATTAATGAATTTGCACATTTCTGTCGAGCTGAGATGTCGGAATCGGTCGAAATACGGGACATCTTATTCCTCGGTGTAGACCGATTTTTCGTTCGATAGCGATGTGCAAGACGACGATTAACGCAAGAATTCTATGATTTTGGACCAGATGAATGATTTCGACACTCTAACGTCGAGCTGAGATGCCAGAATCGCTCGAAACTCGGGACATCTCGATTCTCGGTGTAGATCGATGTTTTGATCGATTCAGTTGTGCGGAACGACGTTAAATGCAAAAATGAAGTTCTTTCCAGAGAAATAAATGATTTCAAACGTTTCTGTCGAACTGAGATTTTGGAATCGTTCGAAATACGGGACAACTCGATTCTTCGCGTAGATCGAAGTTTAGTTCGATACAGCTGTGCAAGACAACCTTCGATGCAAGAATTTCTCGGTTTCAGATAAAAAAAACGATTTTGACACGTTCAGGGTGAGCTCAGATTCCAGAATCGCTCGAAACTCGGGACATCTCGATTCTCGGTGTCGATCTACGTTTCGATCGATTCAGTTGTGCGAGACGAGTTTCAATGCAGGAATTGACTTTTTTTCCCAAAAACGAACGATTTTCACACTTTCCTGTCGAGCCTAGATGCCAGAATCGCTCGAAATACGCAAAACCTCGATTCTTGTGTTGGATCGAAATTTTCCCGATACAGGCGTGTACGACGACGTTGACCGCAAGAATAGCATGATTTCGGACTGAATGAATGATTGTGACACTCTTACGTCGGGCTGTGATGCCGGAATCGCTCGAAACTCGGGACGTATCCCTTCCCGGTGTAGATCGATGTTTCGATCGATTGAGTTGTACAAGACGACGCTTTATGCAAGAATTAAGTTTTTTCAGAAAAATGAATGATTTGACCCTTTTTTGTCGAACATAGATTCCAGAATGGCTCGGAAGCCCAAGCCTGAAATCCTGGGGTAGATCGAAGTTCTTCAAATACAGACGTGTAAGACAACGTTTAACGCGAGAATCCTACGATTTTTGACTGAATGAATGATTGTGACACCCCTACGTCGAGCATTAATACGAGAATCGCTCGAATCTCTGCAGAACTCGATTCCCGGAATAGATCGAAGTACCGATAAATTGAGTTTTGCAAGACGACGTTTAATGCAAGAATTGGTTGTATTGAAAAATATATGATTTCGACACTTTCCTGTCGACTCTAGATGCCAGAATTTTCGAAACACGCAAAACCTCGATTTTCGGGGCAGATCGAAGTTTTTCCGATACTGCCGTGCAAGATGACTCTCAACGCAGTAATTCTATGGATTAAGACTAAATGAATGATTTTGACACTCTAACGTCGAGCTGAGATGCCAGAATCGCTCGAAACTCGGGACATCTCGATTTTCGTTGTAGATCGATGTTTTTATCGATTCAGTTGTGAAAGACGAGGTTTAATAGAGAATTGAGTTTTTTCAGAAAAACGGATAATGTGACCTTTTGCTGTCGAGCATAAATGCCAGAAATGCGCGAACTATGCAAAACCTCAAATCCTGGGGTATAACAAAGTTTCTCCGATACAGCCGTGTAAGACGACGTTTAACGACCGAATTCTATGATTTTGAACTAAATCAACGATTGTGACACTCTCACGTTAAGCTGTGATTCCAGAATCGCTCGAAACTCGGGACATATCGATTCTCGATGTAGATCGATGTTTCGATCGATTCAGTTGTGCAAGACAACGTTTGATGCAAAAGATAAGTTTTTCCAGCAAAATGAATGAATTAACACATTTCTGTCGAGCTGAGATGTCGGAATCGGTCGAAATACGGGACATCTTATTCCTCGGTGTAGACCGATTTTTCGTTCGATAGCGATGTGCAAGACGACGATTAACGCAAGAATTCTATGATTTTGGACCAGATGAATGATTTCGACACTCTAACGTCGAGCTGAGATGCCAGAATCGCTCGAAACTCGAGACATCTCGCTTCTCGGTGTATATCGATGTTTTGATCGATTCAGTTGTGAAAGACGAGGTTTAATAGAGAATTGAGTCTTTTCAGAAAAACGGATAATGTGACCCTTTTCTGTCAAGCATAAATGCCAGAAATGCGCGAACTATGCAAAACCTCAAATCCTGGGGTATAACGAAGTTTCTCCGATACAGCCGTGTAAGACGACGTTTAACGACCTAATTCTATGATTTTGAACTAAATCAACGATTGTGACACTCTTACGTTAAGCTGTGATTCCAGAATCGCTCGAAACTCGGGACATATCGATTCTCGATGTAGATCGATGTTTCGATCGATTCAGTTGTGCAAGACAACGTTTGATGCAAAAGATAAGTTTTTCCAGCAAAATGAATGAATTAACACATTTCTGTCGAGCTGAGATGTCGGAATCGGTCGAAATACGGGACATCTTATTCCTCGGTGTAGACCGATTTTTCGTTCGATAGCGATGTGCAAGACGACGATTAACGCAAGAATTCTATGATTTTGGACCAGATGAATGATTTCGACACTCTAACGTCGAGCTGAGATGCCAGAATCGCTCGAAACTCGAGACATCTCGCTTCTCGGTGTATATCGATGTTTTGATCGATTCAGTTGTGAAAGACGAGGTTTAATAGAGAATTGAGTCTTTTCAGAAAAACGGATAATGTGACCCTTTTCTGTCAAGCATAAATGCCAGAAATGCGCGAACTATGCAAAACCTCAAATCCTGGGGTATAACGAAGTTTCTCCGATACAGCCGTGTAAGACGACGTTTAACGACCGAATTCTATGATTTTAAACTAAATCAATGATTGTGACACTCTCACGTTAAGCTGTGATTCCAGAATCGCTCGAAACTCGGGACATATCGATTCTCGAAGTAGATCGATGTTTCGATCGATTCAGTTGTGCAAGACAACGTTTAATGCGAAAGATAATTTTTTCCAGCGAAATGAATGATTTTGCACATTTCTGTCGAGCTGAGATGTCGGAACCGGTCGAAATACAAAACATCTTATTCCTCGGTGTAGACCGATTT
This sequence comes from Tromatobia lineatoria, assembly GCA_949699805.1. NCBI lineage: Eukaryota > Metazoa > Arthropoda > Insecta > Hymenoptera > Ichneumonidae > Tromatobia > Tromatobia lineatoria. The sequence continues at coordinate 4,606,797 of OX453050.1, forward strand.
TTCGTTTGAAAGCGATGTGCAAGACGACGATTAACGATAGAATTCTATGATTTTGGACCAGATGAATGTTTTCGACACTCTAACGTCGAGCTGAGATGCCAGAATCGCTCGAAACTCGTGACGTCTCGATTCTCGGTGTATATCGATGTTTTGATCGATTCAGTGGTGCAAGCCAAGTTTTAATGCAAGGATTGAGTTGTTTCAGAAAAACGAATAGATTGACGCTTTTCTGTCGAGCATAAATGGCAGATATGCGCGAACTATGCAAAACCTCAAATCCCCGGATATACTCGAAGTTTCTCTGATACGGATGTGTAAGACAACGTTTAACGACAATATTCTATGATTTTGCACCAGATGAATGATTTCGACACTCTAACGTCGAGCTGAGATGCCAGAATCGCTCGAAACTCGGGACATCTCGATTCTCGGTGTTGATCGATGTTTTTATCGATTCAGTTGTGCGGAACGACGTTAAATGCAAAAATGAAGTTTCTTTCCAGAGAAATAAATGATTTCAAACGTTTCTGTCGAACTGAGATTTGGGAATCGTTCGAAATACGGGACAACTCGATTCTTCGCGTAGATCGGAGTTTAGTTCGATACAGCTGTGCAAGACAACGTTCGATGCAAGGATTTCTCGGTTTCAGACCAAAGAAACGATTTTGACACGTTCAGGGTGAGCTCAGATTCCAGAATCGCTCGAAACTCGGGACATCTCGATTCTCTGTGTCGATCTACGTTTCGATCGATTCAGTTGTGCGAGACGACGTTCAATGCAGGAATTGACCTTTTTCCACAAAAATGCACGATTTTCACAATTTGTGTCGAGCCTAGATGCCAGAATCGCTCTGAACACGCAAAATCACGATTCTCGGGGTAGATCGAAGTGTTTCCGATACAGACGTGCGGGATGACTTTCAACGCACTAATTCTATGACTTTGGTCAAAATGAATAATTGTCTTACTCTTACGACGATCTGTAATGCAAGAATCGCTCGAAACTCGGGAGAACTTGATTCCCGGCGTAGATCAAAGTATCGATCGATTAAGTTGTGCGAGACGACGTTTAACGCAGGAATTGGTTTTTTTCCCCAAAAACGAACGATTCTTACACTTTCCTGTCGAGCCTAGATGCCAAAATCGCTCGGAATACGTAAAACCTCGATTCTTGTGTTGGATCGAAATTTTCCCGATACAGTCGTGTACGACGAGGTTGACCGCAAGAATAGTATGATTTCGGACTGAATGAATACTTGTGACACTCTCACGTCGGGCTGTGATGCCGGAATCACTCGAAACTCGGGACATCTCGATTTTCGTTGTAGATCGATGTTTTTATCGATTCAGTTGTGAAAGACGAGGTTTAATAGAGAATTGAGTTTTTTCAGAAAAACGGATACTGTGACCCTTTTCTGTCAAGCATAAATGCCAGAAATGCGCGAACTATGCAAAACCTCAAATCCTGGGGTATAACGAAGTTTCTCCGATACAGCCGTGTAAGACGACGTTTAACGACCGAATTCTATGATTTTGAACTAAATCAACGATTGTGACACTCTCACGTTAAGCTGTGATTCCAGAATCGCTCGAAACTCGGGACATATCGATTCTCGATGTAGATCGATGTTTCGATCGATTCAGTTGTGCAAGACAACGTTTGATGCAAAAGATAAGTTTTTCCAGCAAAATGAATGAATTTGCACATTTCTGTCGAGCTGAGATGTCGGAATCGGTCGAAATACGGGACATCTTATTCCTCGGTGTAGACCGATTTTTCGTTCGATAGCGATGTGCAAGACGACGATTAACGCAAGAATTCTATGATTTTGGACCAGATGAATGATTTCGACACTCTAACGTCGAGATGAGATGCCAGAATCGCTCGAAACTCGGGACATCTCGATTCTCGGTGTAGATCGATGTTTTTATCGATTCAGTTGTGCGGAACGACGTTAAATGCAAAAATGAAGTTCTTTCCAGAGAAATAAATGATTTCAAACGTTTCTATCGAACTGAGATTTTGGAATCGTTCGAAATACGGGACAACTCGATTCTTCGCGTAGATCGAAGTTTAGTTCGATACAGCTGTGCAAGACAACCTTCGATGCAAGAATTTCTCGGTTTCAGATAAAAAAAACGATTTTGACACGTTCAGGCTGAGCTCAGATTCCAGAATCGCTCGAAACTCGGGACATCTCGATTCTCGGTGTCGATCTACGTTTCGATCGATTCAGTTGTGCGAGACGAGTTTCAATGCAGGAATTGACTTTTTTTCCCAAAAACGAACGATTTTCACACTTTCCTGTCGAGCCTAGATGCCAGAATCGCTCGAAATACGCAAAACCTCGATTCTTGTGTTGGATCGAAATTTTCCCGATACAGGCGTGTACGACGACGTTGACCGCAAGAATAGCATGATTTCGGACTGAATGAATGATTGTGACACTCTTACGTCGGGCTGTGATGCCGGAATCGCTCGAAACTCGGGACGTATCCCTTCCCGGTGTAGATCGATGTTTCGATCGATTGAGTTGTACAAGACGACGCTTTATGCAAGAATTAAGTTTTTTCAGAAAAATGAATGATTTGACCCTTTTTTGTCGAACATAGATTCCAGAATGGCTCGGAAGCCCAAGCCTGAAATCCTGGGGTAGATCGAAGTTCTTCAAATACAGACGTGTAAGACAACGTTTAACGCGAGAATCCTACGATTTTTGACTGAATGAATGATTGTGACACCCCTACGTCGAGCATTAATACCAGAATCGCTCGAATCTCTGCAGAACTCGATTCCCGGGGTAGATCGAAGTACCGATAAATTGAGTTCTGCAAGACGACGTTTAATGCAAGAATTGGTTGTATTGAAAAATATATGATTTCGACACTTTCCTGTCGACTCTAGATGCCAGAAATTTCGAAACACGCAAAACCTCGATTTTCGGGGCAGATCGAAGTTTTTCCGATACTGCCGTGCAAGATGACTCTCAACGCAGTAATTCTATGGATTAAGACTAAATGAATGATTTTGACACTCTAACGTCGAGCTGAGATGCCAGAATCGCTCGAAACTCGGGACATCTCGATTTTCGTTGTAGATCGATGTTTTTATCGATTCAGTTGTGAAAGACGAGGTTTAATAGAGAATTGAGTTTTTTCAGAAAAACGGATAATGTGACCTTTTTCTGTCAAGCATAAATGCCAGAAATGCGCGAACTATGCAAAACCTCAAATCCTGGGGTATAACAAAGTTTCTCCGATACAGCCGTGTAAGACGACGTTTAACGACCGAATTCTATGATTTTGAACTAAATCAACGATTGTGACACTCTCACGTTAAGCTGTGATTCCAGAATCGCTCGAAACTCGGGACATATCGATTCTCGATGTAGATCGATGTTTCGATCGATTCAGTTGTGCAAGACAACGTTTGATGCAAAAGATAAGTTTTTCCAGCAAAATGAATGAATTAACACATTTCTGTCGAGCTGAGATGTCGGAATCGGTCGAAATACGGGACATCTTATTCCTCGGTGTAGACCGATTTTTCGTTCGATAGCGATGTGCAAGACGACGATTAACGCAAGAATTCTATGATTTTGGACCAGATGAATGATTTCGACACTCTAACGTCGAGCTGAGATGCCAGAATCGCTCGAAACTCGAGACATCTCGCTTCTCGGTGTATATCGATGTTTTGATCGATTCAGTTGTGAAAGACGAGGTTTAATAGAGAATTGAGTCTTTTCAGAAAAACGGATAATGTGACCCTTTTCTGTCAAGCATAAATGCCAGAAATGCGCGAACTATGCAAAACCTCAAATCCTGGGGTATAACGAAGTTTCTCCGATACAGCCGTGTAAGACGACGTTTAACGACCGAATTCTATGTTTTTAAACTAAATCAATGATTGTGACACTCTCACGTTAAGCTGTGATTCCAGAATCGCTCGAAACTCGGGACATATCGATTCTCGAAGTAGATCGATGTTTCGATCGATTCAGTTGTGCAAGACAACGTTTAATGCGAAAGATAATTTTTTCCAGCGAAATGAATGATTTTGCACATTTCTGTCGAGCTGAGATGTCGGAACCGGTCGAAATACAAAACATCTTATTCCTCGGTGTAGACCGATTTTTCGTTCGATAGCGATGTGCAAGACGACGATTAACGATAGAATTCTATGATTTTGGACCAGATGAATGATTTCGACACTCTAACGTCGAGCTGAGATGCCAGAATCGCTCGAAACTCGTGACGTCTCGATTCTCGGTGTATATCGATGTTTTGATCGATTCAGTGGTGCAAGCCAAGGTTCAATGCAAGGATTGAGTTGTTTCAGAAAAACGAATAGATTGACGCTTTTCTGTCGAGCATAAATGGCAGATATGCGCGAACTATGCAAAACCTCAAATCCCGGGATATACTCGAAGTTTCTCTGATACGGATGTGTAAGACCACGTTCAACGACAATATTCTATGATTTTGCACCAGATGAATGATTTCGACACTCTAACGTCGAGCTGAGATGCCAGAATCGCTCGAAACTCGGGACATCTCGATTCTCGGTGTAGATCGATGTTTTTATCGATTCAGTTGTGCGGAACGACGTTAAATGCGAAAATGAAGTTTCTTTCCAGAGAAATAAATGATTTCAAACGTTTCTGTCGAACTGAGATTTTGGAATCGTTCGAAATACGGGACAACTCGATTCTTCGCGTAGATCGAAGTTTAGTTCGATACAGCTGTGCAAGACAACCTTCGATGCAAGAATTTCTCGGTTTCAGATAAAAAAAACGATTTTGACACGTTCAGGGTGAGCTCAGATTCCAGAATCGCTCGAAACTCGGGACATCTCGATTCGCGGTGTCGATCTACGTTTCGATCGATTCAGTTGTGCGAGACGAGTTTCAATGCAGGAATTGACTTTTTTTCCCAAAAACGAACGATTTTCACACTTTCCTGTCGAGCCTAGATGCCAGAATCGCTCGAAATACGCAAAACCTCGATTCTTGTGTTGGATCGAAATTTTCCCGATACAGGCGTGTACGACGACGTTGACCGCAAGAATAGCATGATTTCGGACTGAATGAATGATTGTGACACTCTTACGTCGGGCTGTGATGCCGGAATCGCTCGAAACTCGGGACGTATCCCTTCCCGGTGTAGATCGATGTTTCGATCGATTGAGTTGTACAAGACGACGCTTTATGCAAGAATTAAGTTTTTTCAGAAAAATGAATGATTTGACCCTTTTTTGTCGAACATAGATTCCAGAATAGCTCGGAAGCCCAAGCCTGAAATCCTGGGGTAGATCGAAGTTCTTCAAATACAGACGTGTAAGACAACGTTTAACGCGAGAATCCTACGATTTTTGACTGAATGAATGATTGTGACACCCCTACGTCGAGCATTAATACGAGAATCGCTCGAATCTCTGCAGAACTCGATTCCCGGAATAGATCGAAGTACCGATAAATTGAGTTTTGCAAGACGACGTTTAATGCAAGAATTGGTTGTATTGAAAAATATATGATTTCGACACTTTCCTGTCGACTCTAGATGCCAGAATTTTCGAAACACGCAAAACCTCGATTTTCGGGGCAGATCGAAGTTTTTCCGATACTGCCGTGCAAGATGACTCTCAACGCAGTAATTCTATGGATTAAGACTAAATGAATGATTTTGACACTCTAACGTCGAGCTGAGATGCCAGAATCGCTCGAAACTCGGGACATCTCGATTTTCGTTGTAGATCGATGTTTTTATCGATTCAGTTGTGAAAGACGAGGTTTAATAGAGAATTGAGTTTTTTCAGAAAAACGGATAATGTGACCTTTTGCTGTCAAGCATAAATGCCAGAAATGCGCGAACTATGCAAAACCTCAAATCCTGGGGTATAACAAAGTTTCTCCGATACAGCCGTGTAAGACGACGTTTAACGACCGAATTCTATGATTTTGAACTAAATCAACGATTGTGACACTCTCACGTTAAGCTGTGATTCCAGAATCGCTCGAAACTCGGGACATATCGATTCTCGATGTAGATCGATGTTTCGATCGATTCAGTTGTGCAAGACAACGTTTGATGCAAAAGATAAGTTTTTCCAGCAAAATGAATGAATTAACACATTTCTGTCGAGCTGAGATGTCGGAATCGGTCGAAATACGGGACATCTTATTCCTCGGTGTAGACCGATTTTTCGTTCGATAGCGATGTGCAAGACGACGATTAACGCAAGAATTCTATGATTTTGGACCAGATGAATGATTTCGACACTCTAACGTCGAGCTGAGATGCCAGAATCGCTCGAAACTCGAGACATCTCGCTTCTCGGTGTATATCGATGTTTTGATCGATTCAGTTGTGAAAGACGAGGTTTAATAGAGAATTGAGTCTTTTCAGAAAAACGGATAATGTGACCCTTTTCTGTCAAGCATAAATGCCAGAAATGCGCGAACTATGCAAAACCTCAAATCCTGGGGTATAACGAAGTTTCTCCGATACAGCCGTGTAAGACGACGTTTAACGACCTAATTCTATGATTTTGAACTAAATCAACGATTGTGACACTCTTACGTTAAGCTGTGATTCCAGAATCGCTCGAAACTCGGGACATATCGATTCTCGATGTAGATCGATGTTTCGATCGATTCAGTTGTGCAAGACAACGTTTGATGCAAAAGATAAGTTTTTCCAGCAAAATGAATGAATTAACACATTTCTGTCGAGCTGAGATGTCGGAATCGGTCGAAATACGGGACATCTTATTCCTCGGTGTAGACCGATTTTTCGTTCGATAGCGATGTGCAAGACGACGATTAACGCAAGAATTCTATGATTTTGGACCAGATGAATGATTTCGACACTCTAACGTCGAGCTGAGATGCCAGAATCGCTCGAAACTCGAGACATCTCGCTTCTCGGTGTATATCGATGTTTTGATCGATTCAGTTGTGAAAGACGAGGTTTAATAGAGAATTGAGTCTTTTCAGAAAAACGGATAATGTGACCCTTTTCTGTCAAGCATAAATGCCAGAAATGCGCGAACTATGCAAAACCTCAAATCCTGGGGTATAACGAAGTTTCTCCGATACAGCCGTGTAAGACGACGTTTAACGACCGAATTCTATGATTTTAAACTAAATCAATGATTGTGACACTCTCACGTTAAGCTGTGATTCCAGAATCGCTCGAAACTCGGGACATATCGATTCTCGAAGTAGATCGATGTTTCGATCGATTCAGTTGTGCAAGACAACGTTTAATGCGAAAGATAATTTTTTCCAGCGAAATGAATGATTTTGCACATTTCTGTCGAGCTGAGATGTCGGAACCGGTCGAAATACAAAACATCTTATTCCTCGGTGTAGACCGATTTTTCGTTTGAAAGCGATGTGCAAGACGACGATTAACGATAGAATTCTATGATTTTGGACCAGATGAATGTTTTCGACACTCTAACGTCGAGCTGAGATGCCAGAATCGCTCGAAACTCGTGACGTCTCGATTCTCGGTGTATATCGATGTTTTGATCGATTCAGTGGTGCAAGCCAAGTTTTAATGCAAGGATTGAGTTGTTTCAGAAAAACGAATAGATTGACGCTTTTCTGTCGAGCATAAATGGCAGATATGCGCGAACTATGCAAAACCTCAAATCCCCGGATATACTCGAAGTTTCTCTGATACGGATGTGTAAGACAACGTTTAACGACAATATTCTATGATTTTGCACCAGATGAATGATTTCGACACTCTAACGTCGAGCTGAGATGCCAGAATCGCTCGAAACTCGGGACATCTCGATTCTCGGTGTTGATCGATGTTTTTATCGATTCAGTTGTGCGGAACGACGTTAAATGCAAAAATGAAGTTTCTTTCCAGAGAAATAAATGATTTCAAACGTTTCTGTCGAACTGAGATTTGGGAATCGTTCGAAATACGGGACAACTCGATTCTTCGCGTAGATCGGAGTTTAGTTCGATACAGCTGTGCAAGACAACGTTCGATGCAAGGATTTCTCGGTTTCAGACCAAAGAAACGATTTTGACACGTTCAGGGTGAGCTCAGATTCCAGAATCGCTCGAAACTCGGGACATCTCGATTCTCTGTGTCGATCTACGTTTCGATCGATTCAGTTGTGCGAGACGACGTTCAATGCAGGAATTGACCTTTTTCCACAAAAATGCACGATTTTCACAATTTGTGTCGAGCCTAGATGCCAGAATCGCTCTGAACACGCAAAATCACGATTTTCGGGGTAGATCGAAGTGTTTCCGATACAGACGTGCGGGATGACTTTCAACGCACTAATTCTATGACTTTGGTCAAAATGAATAATTGTCTTACTCTTACGACGATCTGTAATGCAAGAATCGCTCGAAACTCGGGAGAACTTGATTCCCGGCGTAGATCAAAGTATCGATCGATTAAGTTGTGCGAGACGACGTTTAACGCAGGAATTGGTTTTTTTCCCCAAAAACGAACGATTCTTACACTTTCCTGTCGAGCCTAGATGCCAAAATCGCTCGGAATACGTAAAACCTCGATTCTTGTGTTGGATCGAAATTTTCCCGATACAGTCGTGTACGACGAGGTTGACCGCAAGAATAGTATGATTTCGGACTGAATGAATACTTGTGACACTCTCACGTCGGGCTGTGATGCCGGAATCACTCGAAACTCGGGACATCTCGATTTTCGTTGTAGATCGATGTTTTTATCGATTCAGTTGTGAAAGACGAGGTTTAATAGAGAATTGAGTTTTTTCAGAAAAACGGATACTGTGACCCTTTTCTGTCAAGCATAAATGCCAGAAATGCGCGAACTATGCAAAACCTCAAATCCTGGGGTATAACGAAGTTTCTCCGATACAGCCGTGTAAGACGACGTTTAACGACCGAATTCTATGATTTTGAACTAAATCAACGATTGTGACACTCTCACGTTAAGCTGTGATTCCAGAATCGCTCGAAACTCGGGACATATCGATTCTCGATGTAGATCGATGTTTCGATCGATTCAGTTGTGCAAGACAACGTTTGATGCAAAAGATAAGTTTTTCCAGCAAAATGAATGAATTTGCACATTTCTGTCGAGCTGAGATGTCGGAATCGGTCGAAATACGGGACATCTTATTCCTCGGTGTAGACCGATTTTTCGTTCGATAGCGATGTGCAAGACGACGATTAACGCAAGAATTCTATGATTTTGGACCAGATGAATGATTTCGACACTCTAACGTCGAGATGAGATGCCAGAATCGCTCGAAACTCGGGACATCTCGATTCTCGGTGTAGATCGATGTTTTTATCGATTCAGTTGTGCGGAACGACGTTAAATGCAAAAATGAAGTTCTTTCCAGAGAAATAAATGATTTCAAACGTTTCTATCGAACTGAGATTTTGGAATCGTTCGAAATACGGGACAACTCGATTCTTCGCGTAGATCGAAGTTTAGTTCGATACAGCTGTGCAAGACAACCTTCGATGCAAGAATTTCTCGGTTTCAGATAAAAAAAACGATTTTGACACGTTCAGGCTGAGCTCAGATTCCAGAATCGCTCGAAACTCGGGACATCTCGATTCTCGGTGTCGATCTACGTTTCGATCGATTCAGTTGTGCGAGACGAGTTTCAATGCAGGAATTGACTTTTTTTCCCAAAAACGAACGATTTTCACACTTTCCTGTCGAGCCTAGATGCCAGAATCGCTCGAAATACGCAAAACCTCGATTCTTGTGTTGGATCGAAATTTTCCCGATACAGGCGTGTACGACGACGTTGACCGCAAGAATAGCATGATTTCGGACTGAATGAATGATTGTGACACTCTTACGTCGGGCTGTGATGCCGGAATCGCTCGAAACTCGGGACGTATCCCTTCCCGGTGTAGATCGATGTTTCGATCGATTGAGTTGTACAAGACGACGCTTTATGCAAGAATTAAGTTTTTTCAGAAAAATGAATGATTTGACCCTTTTTTGTCGAACATAGATTCCAGAATGGCTCGGAAGCCCAAGCCTGAAATCCTGGGGTAGATCGAAGTTCTTCAAATACAGACGTGTAAGACAACGTTTAACGCGAGAATCCTACGATTTTTGACTGAATGAATGATTGTGACACCCCTACGTCGAGCATTAATACCAGAATCGCTCGAATCTCTGCAGAACTCGATTCCCGGGGTAGATCGAAGTACCGATAAATTGAGTTCTGCAAGACGACGTTTAATGCAAGAATTGGTTGTATTGAAAAATATATGATTTCGACACTTTCCTGTCGACTCTAGATGCCAGAAATTTCGAAACACGCAAAACCTCGATTTTCGGGGCAGATCGAAGTTTTTCCGATACTGCCGTGCAAGATGACTCTCAACGCAGTAATTCTATGGATTAAGACTAAATGAATGATTTTGACACTCTAACGTCGAGCTGAGATGCCAGAATCGCTCGAAACTCGGGACATCTCGATTTTCGTTGTAGATCGATGTTTTTATCGATTCAGTTGTGAAAGACGAGGTTTAATAGAGAATTGAGTTTTTTCAGAAAAACGGATAATGTGACCTTTTTCTGTCAAGCATAAATGCCAGAAATGCGCGAACTATGCAAAACCTCAAATCCTGGGGTATAACAAAGTTTCTCCGATACAGCCGTGTAAGACGACGTTTAACGACCGAATTCTATGATTTTGAACTAAATCAACGATTGTGACACTCTCACGTTAAGCTGTGATTCCAGAATCGCTCGAAACTCGGGACATATCGATTCTCGATGTAGATCGATGTTTCGATCGATTCAGTTGTGCAAGACAACGTTTGATGCAAAAGATAAGTTTTTCCAGCAAAATGAATGAATTAACACATTTCTGTCGAGCTGAGATGTCGGAATCGGTCGAAATACGGGACATCTTATTCCTCGGTGTAGACCGATTTTTCGTTCGATAGCGATGTGCAAGACGACGATTAACGCAAGAATTCTATGATTTTGGACCAGATGAATGATTTCGACACTCTAACGTCGAGCTGAGATGCCAGAATCGCTCGAAACTCGAGACATCTCGCTTCTCGGTGTATATCGATGTTTTGATCGATTCAGTTGTGAAAGACGAGGTTTAATAGAGAATTGAGTCTTTTCAGAAAAACGGATAATGTGACCCTTTTCTGTCAAGCATAAATGCCAGAAATGCGCGAACTATGCAAAACCTCAAATCCTGGGGTATAACGAAGTTTCTCCGATACAGCCGTGTAAGACGACGTTTAACGACCGAATTCTATGATTTTAAACTAAATCAATGATTGTGACACTCTCACGTTAAGCTGTGATTCCAGAATCGCTCGAAACTCGGGACATATCGATTCTCGAAGTAGATCGATGTTTCGATTGATTCAGTTGTGCAAGACAACGTTTAATGCGAAAGATAATTTTTTCCAGCGAAATGAATGATTTTGCACATTTCTGTCGAGCTGAGATGTCGGAACCGGTCGAAATACAAAACATCTTATTCCTCGGTGTAGACCGATTTTTCGTTCGATAGCGATGTGCAAGACGACGATTAACGATAGAATTCTATGATTTTGGACCAGATGAATGATTTCGACACTCTAACGTCGAGCTGAGATGCCAGAATCGCTCGAAACTCGTGACGTCTCGATTCTCGGTGTATATCGATGTTTTGATCGATTCAGTGGTGCAAGCCAAGGTTCAATGCAAGGATTGAGTTGTTTCAGAAAAACGAATAGATTGACGCTTTTCTGTCGAGCATAAATGGCAGATATGCGCGAACTATGCAAAACCTCAAATCCCGGGATATACTCGAAGTTTCTCTGATACGGATGTGTAAGACCACGTTCAACGACAATATTCTATGATTTTGCACCAGATGAATGATTTCGACACTCTAACGTCGAGCTGAGATGCCAGAATCGCTCGAAACTCGGGACATCTCGATTCTCGGTGTAGATCGATGTTTTTATCGATTCAGTTGTGCGGAACGACGTTAAATGCAAAAATGAAGTTTCTTTCCAGAGAAATAAATGATTTCAAAGGTTTCTGTCGAACTGAGATTTCGGAATCGTTCGAAATATGGGACAACTCGATTCTTCGCGTAGATCGAAGTTTAGTTCGATACAGCTGTGCAAGACAACGTTCGATGCAAGAATTTCTCGGTTTCAGACCAAAGAAACGATTTTGACACGTTCAGGGTGAGCTCAGATTCCAGAATCGCTCGAAACTCGGGACATCTCGATTCTCTGTGTCGATCTACGTTTCGATCGATTCAGTTGTGCGAGACGACGTTCAATGCAGGAATTGACTTTTTTTCACAAAAATGCACGATTTTCACAATTTGTGTCGAGCCTAGATGCCAGAATCGCTCTGAACACGCAAAATCACGATTCTCGGGGTAGATAGAAGTGTTTCCGATACAGACGTGCGGGATGACTTTCAACGCACTAATTCTATGACTTTGGTCGAAATGAATAATTGTATTACTCTTACGACGATCTGTAATGCAAGAATCGCTCGAAACTCGGGAGAACTTGATTCCCGGCGTAGATCAAAGTATCGATCGATTAAGTTGTGCGAGACGACGTTTAGGGCAGGAATTGGTTTTTTTTCCCAAAAACGAACGATTTTCACACTTTCCTGTCAAGCCTAGATGCCAGAATCGCTCGAAATACGCAAAACCTCGATTCTTGTGTTGGATCGAAATTTTCCCGATACAGTCGTGTACGACGACGTTGACCGCGAGAATAGTATAATTTCGGACTGAATGAATAATTGTGACACTCTTACGTCGCGCTGTGATGCCGGAATCGCTCGAAACTCGGGACGTATCCCTTCCCGGTGTAGATCGATGTTTCGATCGATTGAGTTATGCAAGACGACGCTTTATGCAAGAATTAAGTTTTTTTCAGAAAAATGAATGATTTGACCCTTTGTTGTCGAACATAGATTCCAGAATGGCTCGGAAGCCCAAGCCTCAAATCCTGGGGTAGATCGAAGTCCCTCAAATACAGACGTGTAAGATAACGTTTAACGCGAGAATCCTACGATTTTTGACTGAATTAATGATTGTGACACCCCTACGTCGAGCATTATTACCAGATACGCTCGAAACTCTGCAGAACTCGATTCCCGGCGTAGATCGAAGTACCGATAAATTGAGTTCTGCAAGACGACTTTTAATGCAAGAATTGGTTGTATTGAAAAATATATGATTTCGACACTTTCCTGTCGACTCTAGATGCCAGAATTTTCGAAACACGCAAAACCTCGATTTTCGGGGCAGATCGAAGTTTTTCCGATACTGCCGTGCAAGATGACTCTCAACGCAGTAATTCTATGGATTAAGACTAAATGAATGATTTTGACACTCTAACGTCGAGCTGAGATGCCAGAATCGCTCGAAACTCGGGACATCTCGATTTTCGTTGTAGATCGATGTTTTTATCGATTCAGTTGTGAAAGACAAGGTTTAATAGAGAATTGAGTTTTTTCAGAAAAACGGATAATGTGACCCTTTTCTGTCAAGCATAAATGCCAGAAATGCGCGAACCATGCAAAACCTCAAATCCTGGGGTATAACGAAGTTTCTCCGATACAGCCGTGTAAGACGACGTTTAACGACCGAATTCTATGATTTTGAACTAAATCAACGATTGTGACACTCTCACGTTAAGCTGTGATTCCAGAATCGCTCGAAACTCGGGACATATCGATTCTCGATGTAGATCGATGTTTCGATCGATTCAGTTGTGCAAGACAACGTTTGATGCAAAAGATAAGTTTTTCCAGCAAAATGAATGAATTAACACATTTCTGTCGAGCTGAGATGTCGGAATCGGTCGAAATACGGGACATCTTATTCCTCGGTGTAGACCGATTTTTCGTTCGATAGCGATGTGCAAGACGACGATTAACGCAAGAATTCTATGATTTTGGACCAGATGAATGATTTCGACACTCTAACGTCGAGCTGAGATGCCAGAATCGCTCGAAACTCGAGACATCTCGCTTCTCGGTGTATATCGATGTTTTGATCGATTCAGTTGTGAAAGACGAGGTTTAATAGAGAATTGAGTCTTTTCAGAGAAACGGATAATGTGACCCTTTTCTGTCAAGCATAAATGCCAGAAATGCGCGAACTATGCAAAACCTCAAATCCTGGGGTATAACGAAGTTTCTCCGATACAGCCGTGTAAGACGACGTTTAACGACCGAATTCTATGATTTTAAACTAAATCAATGATTGTGACACTCTCACGTTAAGCTGTGATTCCAGAATCGCTCGAAACTCGGGACATATCGATTCTCGAAGTAGATCGATGTTTCGATCGATTCAGTTGTGCAAAACAACGTTTAATGCGAAAGATAATTTTTTCCAGCGAAATGAATGATTTTGCACATTTCTTTCGAGCTGAGATGTCGGAACCGGTCGAAATACAAAACATCTTATTCCTCGGTGTAGACCGATTTTTCGTTCGATAGCAATGTGCAAGTCGACGATTAACGATAGAATTCTATGATTTTGGACCAGATGAATGATTTCGACACTCTAACGTCGAGCTGAGATGCCAGAATCGCTCGAAACTCGTGACGTCTCGATTCTCGGTGTATATCGATGTTTTGATCGATTCAGTGGTGCAAGCCAAGTTTTAATGCAAGGATTGAGTTGTTTCAGAAAAACGAATAGATTGACGCTTTTCTGTCGAGCATAAATGGCAGATATGCGCGAACTATGCAAAACCTCAAATCCCGGGATATACTCGAAGTTTCTCTGATACGGATGTGTAAGACCACGTTCAACGACAATATTCTATGATTTTGCACCAGATGAATGATTTCGACACTCTAACGTCGAGCTGAGATGCCAGAATCGCTCGAAACTCGGGACATCTCGATTCTCGGTGTAGATCGATGTTTTTATCGATTCAGTTGTGCGGAACGACGTTAAATGCAAAAATGAAGTTTCTTTCCAGAAAAATAAATGATTTCAAAGGTTTCTGTCGAACTGAGATTTTGGAATCGTTCGAAATACGGGACAACTCGTTTCTTCGCGTAGATCGAAGTTTAGTTCGATACAGCTGTGCAAGACAACGTTCGATGCAAGAATTTCTCGGTTTCAGACCAAAGAAACGATTTTGACACGTTCAGGGTGAGCTCAGATTCCAGAATCGCTCGAAACTCGGGACATCTCGATTCTCTGTGTCGATCTACGTTTCGATCGATTCAGTTGTGCGAGACGACGTTCAATGCAGGAATTGACTTTTTTTCACAAAAATGCACGATTTTCACAATTTGTGTCGAGCCTAGATGCCAGAATCGCTCTGAACACGCAAAATCACGATTCTCGGGGTAGATAGAAGTGTTTCCGATACAGACGTGCGGGATGACTTTCAACGCACTAATTCTATGACTTTGGTCAAAATGAATGACTGTATTACTTTTACGACGATCTGTAATGCCAGGATCGCTCGAAACTCGGGAGAACTTGATTCCCGGCGTAGATCAAAGTATTGATCGATTAAGTCGTGCGAGACGACGTTTAACGCAGGAATTGGTTTTTTCTCCCAAAAACGAACGATTTTCACACTTTCCTGTCGACCCTAGATGCCAGAATCGCTCGAAATACGCAAAACCTCGATTCTTGTGTTGGATCGAAATTTTCCCGATACAGTCGTGTACGACGACGTTGACCGCGAGAATAGTATGATTTCGGACTGAATGAATAATTGTGACACTCTTACGTCGCGCTGTGATGCCGGAATCGCTCGAAACTCGGGACGTATCCCTTCCCGGTGTAGATCGATGTTTCGATCGATTGAGTTGTACAAGAAGACGCTTTATGCAAGAATTAAGTTTTTTCAGAAAAATGAATGATTTGACCCTTTTTTGTCGAACATAGATTCCAGAATGGCTCGGAAGCCCAAGCCTCAAATCCTGGGGTAGATCGAAGTCCCTCAAATACAGACGTGTAAGATAACGTTTAACGCGAGAATCCTACGATTTTTGACTGAATTAATGATTGTGACACCCCTACGTCGAGCATTAATACCAGATACGCTCGAAACTCTGCAGAACTCGATTCCCGGCGTAGATCGAAGTACCGATAAATTGAGTTCTGCAAGACGACTTTTAATGCAAGAATTGGTTGTATTGAAAAATATATGATTTCGACACTTTCCTGTCGACTCTAGATGCCAGAATTTTCGAAACACGCAAAACCTCGATTTTCGGGGCAGATCGAAGTTTTTCCGATACTGCCGTGCAAGATGACTCTCAACGCAGTAATTCTATGGATTAAGACTAAATGAATGATTTTGACACTCTAACGTCGAGCTGAGATGCCAGAATCGCTCGAAACTCGGGACATCTCGATTTTCGTTGTAGATCGATGTTTTTATCGATTCAGTTGTGAAAGACAAGGTTTAATAGAGAATTGAGTTTTTTCAGAAAAACGGATAATGTGACCCTTTTCTGTCAAGCATAAATGCCAGAAATGCGCGAACCATGCAAAACCTCAAATCCTGGGGTATAACGAAGTTTCTCCGATACAGCCGTGTAAGACGACGTTTAACGACCGAATTCTATGATTTTGAACTAAATCAACGATTGTGACACTCTCACGTTAAGCTGTGATTCCAGAATCGCTCGAAACTCGGGACATATCGATTCTCGATGTAGATCGATGTTTCGATCGATTCAGTTGTGCAAGACAACGTTTGATGCAAAAGATAAGTTTTTCCAGCAAAATGAATGAATTAACACATTTCTGTCGAGCTGAGATGTCGGAATCGGTCGAAATACGGGACATCTTATTCCTCGGTGTAGACCGATTTTTCGTTCGATAGCGATGTGCAAGACGACGATTAACGCAAGAATTCTATGATTTTGGACCAGATGAATGATTTCGACACTCTAACGTCGAGCTGAGATGCCAGAATCGCTCGAAACTCGAGACATCTCGCTTCTCGGTGTATATCGATGTTTTGATCGATTCAGTTGTGAAAGACGAGGTTTAATAGAGAATTGAGTCTTTTCAGAGAAACGGATAATGTGACCCTTTTCTGTCAAGCATAAATGCCAGAAATGCGCGAACTATGCAAAACCTCAAATCCTGGGGTATAACGAAGTTTCTCCGATACAGCCGTGTAAGACGACGTTTAACGACCGAATTCTATGATTTTAAACTAAATCAATGATTGTGACACTCTCACGTTAAGCTGTGATTCCAGAATCGCTCGAAACTCGGGACATATCGATTCTCGAAGTAGATCGATGTTTCGATCGATTCAGTTGTGCAAGACAACGTTTAATGCGAAAGATAATTTTTTCCAGCGAAATGAATGATTTTGCACATTTCTGTCGAGCTGAGATGTCGGAACCGGTCGAAATACAAAACATCTTATTCCTCGGTGTAGACCGATTTTTCGTTTGAAAGCGATGTGCAAGACGACGATTAACGATAGAATTCTATGATTTTGGACCAGATGAATGTTTTCGACACTCTAACGTCGAGCTGAGATGCCAGAATCGCTCGAAACTCGTGACGTCTCGATTCTCGGTGTATATCGATGTTTTGATCGATTCAGTGGTGCAAGCCAAGTTTTAATGCAAGGATTGAGTTGTTTCAGAAAAACGAATAGATTGACGCTTTTCTGTCGAGCATAAATGGCAGATATGCGCGAACTATGCAAAACCTCAAATCCCCGGATATACTCGAAGTTTCTCTGATACGGATGTGTAAGACAACGTTTAACGACAATATTCTATGATTTTGCACCAGATGAATGATTTCGACACTCTAACGTCGAGCTGAGATGCCAGAATCGCTCGAAACTCGGGACATCTCGATTCTCGGTGTTGATCGATGTTTTTATCGATTCAGTTGTGCGGAACGACGTTAAATGCAAAAATGAAGTTTCTTTCCAGAGAAATAAATGATTTCAAACGTTTCTGTCGAACTGAGATTTGGGAATCGTTCGAAATACGGGACAACTCGATTCTTCGCGTAGATCGGAGTTTAGTTCGATACAGCTGTGCAAGACAACGTTCGATGCAAGGATTTCTCGGTTTCAGACCAAAGAAACGATTTTGACACGTTCAGGGTGAGCTCAGATTCCAGAATCGCTCGAAACTCGGGACATCTCGATTCTCTGTGTCGATCTACGGTTCGATCGATTCAGTTGTGCGAGACGACGTTCAATGCAGGAATTGACCTTTTTCCACAAAAATGCACGATTTTCACAATTTGTGTCGAGCCTAGATGCCAGAATCGCTCTGAACACGCAAAATCACGATTTTCGGGGTAGATCGAAGTGTTTCCGATACAGACGTGCGGGATGACTTTCAACGCACTAATTCTATGACTTTGGTCAAAATGAATAATTGTCTTACTCTTACGACGATCTGTAATGCAAGAATCGCTCGAAACTCGGGAGAACTTGATTCCCGGCGTAGATCAAAGTATCGATCGATTAAGTTGTGCGAGACGACGTTTAACGCAGGAATTGGTTTTTTTCCCCAAAAACGAACGATTCTTACACTTTCCTGTCGAGCCTAGATGCCAAAATCGCTCGGAATACGTAAAACCTCGATTCTTGTGTTGGATCGAAATTTTCCCGATACAGTCGTGTACGACGAGGTTGACCGCAAGAATAGTATGATTTCGGACTGAATGAATACTTGTGACACTCTCACGTCGGGCTGTGATGCCGGAATCACTCGAAACTCGGGACATCTCGATTTTCGTTGTAGATCGATGTTTTTATCGATTCAGTTGTGAAAGACGAGGTTTAATAGAGAATTGAGTTTTTTCAGAAAAACGGATACTGTGACCCTTTTCTGTCAAGCATAAATGCCAGAAATGCGCGAACTATGCAAAACCTCAAATCCTGGGGTATAACGAAGTTTCTCCGATACAGCCGTGTAAGACGACGTTTAACGACCGAATTCTATGATTTTGAACTAAATCAACGATTGTGACACTCTCACGTTAAGCTGTGATTCCAGAATCGCTCGAAACTCGGGACATATCGATTCTCGATGTAGATCGATGTTTCGATCGATTCAGTTGTGCAAGACAACGTTTGATGCAAAAGATAAGTTTTTCCAGCAAAATGAATGAATTTGCACATTTCTGTCGAGCTGAGATGTCGGAATCGGTCGAAATACGGGACATCTTATTCCTCGGTGTAGACCGATTTTTCGTTCGATAGCGATGTGCAAGACGACGATTAACGCAAGAATTCTATGATTTTGGACCAGATGAATGATTTCGACACTCTAACGTCGAGATGAGATGCCAGAATCGCTCGAAACTCGGGACATCTCGATTCTCGGTGTAGATCGATGTTTTTATCGATTCAGTTGTGCGGAACGACGTTAAATGCAAAAATGAAGTTCTTTCCAGAGAAATAAATGATTTCAAACGTTTCTATCGAACTGAGATTTTGGAATCGTTCGAAATACGGGACAACTCGATTCTTCGCGTAGATCGAAGTTTAGTTCGATACAGCTGTGCAAGACAACCTTCGATGCAAGAATTTCTCGGTTTCAGATAAAAAAAACGATTTTGACACGTTCAGGCTGAGCTCAGATTCCAGAATCGCTCGAAACTCGGGACATCTCGATTCTCGGTGTCGATCTACGTTTCGATCGATTCAGTTGTGCGAGACGAGTTTCAATGCAGGAATTGACTTTTTTTCCCAAAAACGAACGATTTTCACACTTTCCTGTCGAGCCTAGATGCCAGAATCGCTCGAAATACGCAAAACCTCGATTCTTGTGTTGGATCGAAATTTTCCCGATACAGGCGTGTACGACGACGTTGACCGCAAGAATAGCATGATTTCGGACTGAATGAATGATTGTGACACTCTTACGTCGGGCTGTGATGCCGGAATCGCTCGAAACTCGGGACGTATCCCTTCCCGGTGTAGATCGATGTTTCGATCGATTGAGTTGTACAAGACGACGCTTTATGCAAGAATTAAGTTTTTTCAGAAAAATGAATGATTTGACCCTTTTTTGTCGAACATAGATTCCAGAATGGCTCGGAAGCCCAAGCCTGAAATCCTGGGGTAGATCGAAGTTCTTCAAATACAGACGTGTAAGACAACGTTTAACGCGAGAATCCTACGATTTTTGACTGAATGAATGATTGTGACACCCCTACGTCGAGCATTAATACCAGAATCGCTCGAATCTCTGCAGAACTCGATTCCCGGGGTAGATCGAAGTACCGATAAATTGAGTTCTGCAAGACGACGTTTAATGCAAGAATTGGTTGTATTGAAAAATATATGATTTCGACACTTTCCTGTCGACTCTAGATGCCAGAAATTTCGAAACACGCAAAACCTCGATTTTCGGGGCAGATCGAAGTTTTTCCGATACTGCCGTGCAAGATGACTCTCAACGCAGTAATTCTATGGATTAAGACTAAATGAATGATTTTGACACTCTAACGTCGAGCTGAGATGCCAGAATCGCTCGAAACTCGGGACATCTCGATTTTCGTTGTAGATCGATGTTTTTATCGATTCAGTTGTGAAAGACGAGGTTTAATAGAGAATTGAGTTTTTTCAGAAAAACGGATAATGTGACCTTTTTCTGTCAAGCATAAATGCCAGAAATGCGCGAACTATGCAAAACCTCAAATCCTGGGGTATAACAAAGTTTCTCCGATACAGCCGTGTAAGACGACGTTTAACGACCGAATTCTATGATTTTGAACTAAATCAACGATTGTGACACTCTCACGTTAAGCTGTGATTCCAGAATCGCTCGAAACTCGGGACATATCGATTCTCGATGTAGATCGATGTTTCGATCGATTCAGTTGTGCAAGACAACGTTTGATGCAAAAGATAAGTTTTTCCAGCAAAATGAATGAATTAACACATTTCTGTCGAGCTGAGATGTCGGAATCGGTCGAAATACGGGACATCTTATTCCTCGGTGTAGACCGATTTTTCGTTCGATAGCGATGTGCAAGACGACGATTAACGCAAGAATTCTATGATTTTGGACCAGATGAATGATTTCGACACTCTAACGTCGAGCTGAGATGCCAGAATCGCTCGAAACTCGAGACATCTCGCTTCTCGGTGTATATCGATGTTTTGATCGATTCAGTTGTGAAAGACGAGGTTTAATAGAGAATTGAGTCTTTTCAGAAAAACGGATAATGTGACCCTTTTCTGTCAAGCATAAATGCCAGAAATGCGCGAACTATGCAAAACCTCAAATCCTGGGGTATAACGAAGTTTCTCCGATACAGCCGTGTAAGACGACGTTTAACGACCGAATTCTATGATTTTAAACTAAATCAATGATTGTGACACTCTCACGTTAAGCTGTGATTCCAGAATCGCTCGAAACTCGGGACATATCGATTCTCGAAGTAGATCGATGTTTCGATTGATTCAGTTGTGCAAGACAACGTTTAATGCGAAAGATAATTTTTTC
Organism: Tromatobia lineatoria; assembly: GCA_949699805.1. Lineage (NCBI taxonomy): Eukaryota > Metazoa > Arthropoda > Insecta > Hymenoptera > Ichneumonidae > Tromatobia > Tromatobia lineatoria. The sequence goes on from OX453050.1 coordinate 4,628,268, forward strand.
CAGCGAAATGAATGATTTTGCACATTTCTGTCGAGCTGAGATGTCGGAACCGGTCGAAATACAAAACATCTTATTCCTCGGTGTAGACCGATTTTTCGTTCGATAGCGATGTGCAAGACGACGATTAACGATAGAATTCTATGATTTTGGACCAGATGAATGATTTCGACACTCTAACGTCGAGCTGAGATGCCAGAATCGCTCGAAACTCGTGACGTCTCGATTCTCGGTGTATATCGATGTTTTGATCGATTCAGTGGTGCAAGCCAAGGTTCAATGCAAGGATTGAGTTGTTTCAGAAAAACGAATAGATTGACGCTTTTCTGTCGAGCATAAATGGCAGATATGCGCGAACTATGCAAAACCTCAAATCCCGGGATATACTCGAAGTTTCTCTGATACGGATGTGTAAGACCACGTTCAACGACAATATTCTATGATTTTGCACCAGATGAATGATTTCGACACTCTAACGTCGAGCTGAGATGCCAGAATCGCTCGAAACTCGGGACATCTCGATTCTCGGTGTAGATCGATGTTTTTATCGATTCAGTTGTGCGGAACGACGTTAAATGCAAAAATGAAGTTTCTTTCCAGAGAAATAAATGATTTCAAAGGTTTCTGTCGAACTGAGATTTCGGAATCGTTCGAAATATGGGACAACTCGATTCTTCGCGTAGATCGAAGTTTAGTTCGATACAGCTGTGCAAGACAACGTTCGATGCAAGAATTTCTCGGTTTCAGACCAAAGAAACGATTTTGACACGTTCAGGGTGAGCTCAGATTCCAGAATCGCTCGAAACTCGGGACATCTCGATTCTCTGTGTCGATCTACGTTTCGATCGATTCAGTTGTGCGAGACGACGTTCAATGCAGGAATTGACTTTTTTTCACAAAAATGCACGATTTTCACAATTTGTGTCGAGCCTAGATGCCAGAATCGCTCTGAACACGCAAAATCACGATTCTCGGGGTAGATAGAAGTGTTTCCGATACAGACGTGCGGGATGACTTTCAACGCACTAATTCTATGACTTTGGTCGAAATGAATAATTGTATTACTCTTACGACGATCTGTAATGCAAGAATCGCTCGAAACTCGGGAGAACTTGATTCCCGGCGTAGATCAAAGTATCGATCGATTAAGTTGTGCGAGACGACGTTTAGGGCAGGAATTGGTTTTTTTTCCCAAAAACGAACGATTTTCACACTTTCCTGTCAAGCCTAGATGCCAGAATCGCTCGAAATACGCAAAACCTCGATTCTTGTGTTGGATCGAAATTTTCCCGATACAGTCGTGTACGACGACGTTGACCGCGAGAATAGTATAATTTCGGACTGAATGAATAATTGTGACACTCTTACGTCGCGCTGTGATGCCGGAATCGCTCGAAACTCGGGACGTATCCCTTCCCGGTGTAGATCGATGTTTCGATCGATTGAGTTATGCAAGACGACGCTTTATGCAAGAATTAAGTTTTTTTCAGAAAAATGAATGATTTGACCCTTTGTTGTCGAACATAGATTCCAGAATGGCTCGGAAGCCCAAGCCTCAAATCCTGGGGTAGATCGAAGTCCCTCAAATACAGACGTGTAAGATAACGTTTAACGCGAGAATCCTACGATTTTTGACTGAATTAATGATTGTGACACCCCTACGTCGAGCATTAATACCAGATACGCTCGAAACTCTGCAGAACTCGATTCCCGGCGTAGATCGAAGTACCGATAAATTGAGTTCTGCAAGACGACTTTTAATGCAAGAATTGGTTGTATTGAAAAATATATGATTTCGACACTTTCCTGTCGACTCTAGATGCCAGAATTTTCGAAACACGCAAAACCTCGATTTTCGGGGCAGATCGAAGTTTTTCCGATACTGCCGTGCAAGATGACTCTCAACGCAGTAATTCTATGGATTAAGACTAAATGAATGATTTTGACACTCTAACGTCGAGCTGAGATGCCAGAATCGCTCGAAACTCGGGACATCTCGATTTTCGTTGTAGATCGATGTTTTTATCGATTCAGTTGTGAAAGACAAGGTTTAATAGAGAATTGAGTTTTTTCAGAAAAACGGATAATGTGACCCTTTTCTGTCAAGCATAAATGCCAGAAATGCGCGAACCATGCAAAACCTCAAATCCTGGGGTATAACGAAGTTTCTCCGATACAGCCGTGTAAGACGACGTTTAACGACCGAATTCTATGATTTTGAACTAAATCAACGATTGTGACACTCTCACGTTAAGCTGTGATTCCAGAATCGCTCGAAACTCGGGACATATCGATTCTCGATGTAGATCGATGTTTCGATCGATTCAGTTGTGCAAGACAACGTTTGATGCAAAAGATAAGTTTTTCCAGCAAAATGAATGAATTAACACATTTCTGTCGAGCTGAGATGTCGGAATCGGTCGAAATACGGGACATCTTATTCCTCGGTGTAGACCGATTTTTCGTTCGATAGCGATGTGCAAGACGACGATTAACGCAAGAATTCTATGATTTTGGACCAGATGAATGATTTCGACACTCTAACGTCGAGCTGAGATGCCAGAATCGCTCGAAACTCGAGACATCTCGCTTCTCGGTGTATATCGATGTTTTGATCGATTCAGTTGTGAAAGACGAGGTTTAATAGAGAATTGAGTCTTTTCAGAGAAACGGATAATGTGACCCTTTTCTGTCAAGCATAAATGCCAGAAATGCGCGAACTATGCAAAACCTCAAATCCTGGGGTATAACGAAGTTTCTCCGATACAGCCGTGTAAGACGACGTTTAACGACCGAATTCTATGATTTTAAACTAAATCAATGATTGTGACACTCTCACGTTAAGCTGTGATTCCAGAATCGCTCGAAACTCGGGACATATCGATTCTCGAAGTAGATCGATGTTTCGATCGATTCAGTTGTGCAAAACAACGTTTAATGCGAAAGATAATTTTTTCCAGCGAAATGAATGATTTTGCACATTTCTTTCGAGCTGAGATGTCGGAACCGGTCGAAATACAAAACATCTTATTCCTCGGTGTAGACCGATTTTTCGTTCGATAGCAATGTGCAAGTCGACGATTAACGATAGAATTCTATGATTTTGGACCAGATGAATGATTTCGACACTCTAACGTCGAGCTGAGATGCCAGAATCGCTCGAAACTCGTGACGTCTCGATTCTCGGTGTATATCGATGTTTTGATCGATTCAGTGGTGCAAGCCAAGTTTTAATGCAAGGATTGAGTTGTTTCAGAAAAACGAATAGATTGACGCTTTTCTGTCGAGCATAAATGGCAGATATGCGCGAACTATGCAAAACCTCAAATCCCGGGATATACTCGAAGTTTCTCTGATACGGATGTGTAAGACCACGTTCAACGACAATATTCTATGATTTTGCACCAGATGAATGATTTCGACACTCTAACGTCGAGCTGAGATGCCAGAATCGCTCGAAACTCGGGACATCTCGATTCTCGGTGTAGATCGATGTTTTTATCGATTCAGTTGTGCGGAACGACGTTAAATGCAAAAATGAAGTTTCTTTCCAGAAAAATAAATGATTTCAAAGGTTTCTGTCGAACTGAGATTTTGGAATCGTTCGAAATACGGGACAACTCGTTTCTTCGCGTAGATCGAAGTTTAGTTCGATACAGCTGTGCAAGACAACGTTCGATGCAAGAATTTCTCGGTTTCAGACCAAAGAAACGATTTTGACACGTTCAGGGTGAGCTCAGATTCCAGAATCGCTCGAAACTCGGGACATCTCGATTCTCTGTGTCGATCTACGTTCCGATCGATTCAGTTGTGCGAGACGACGTTCAATGCAGGAATTGACTTTTTTTCACAAAAATGCACGATTTTCACAATTTGTGTCGAGCCTAGATGCCAGAATCGCTCTGAACACGCAAAATCACGATTCTCGGGGTAGATAGAAGTGTTTCCGATACAGACGTGCGGGATGACTTTCAACGCACTAATTCTATGACTTTGGTCAAAATGAATGACTGTATTACTTTTACGACGATCTGTAATGCCAGGATCGCTCGAAACTCGGGAGAACTTGATTCCCGGCGTAGATCAAAGTATTGATCGATTAAGTCGTGCGAGACGACGTTTAACGCAGGAATTGGTTTTTTCTCCCAAAAACGAACGATTTTCACACTTTCCTGTCGACCCTAGATGCCAGAATCGCTCGAAATACGCAAAACCTCGATTCTTGTGTTGGATCGAAATTTTCCCGATACAGGCGTGTACGACGACGTTGACCGCAAGAATAGCATGATTTCGGACTGAATGAATGATTGTGACACTCTTACGTCGGGCTGTGATGCCGGAATCGCTCGAAACTCGGGACGTATCCCTTCCCGGTGTAGATCGATGTTTCGATCGATTGAGTTGTACAAGACGACGCTTTATGCAAGAATTAAGTTTTTTCAGAAAAATGAATGATTTGACCCTTTTTTGTCGAACATAGATTCCAGAATGGCTCGGAAGCCCAAGCCTGAAATCCTGGGGTAGATCGAAGTTCTTCAAATACAGACGTGTAAGACAACGTTTAACGCGAGAATCCTACGATTTTTGACTGAATGAATGATTGTGACACCCCTACGTCGAGCATTAATACCAGAATCGCTCGAATCTCTGCAGAACTCGATTCCCGGGGTAGATCGAAGTACCGATAAATTGAGTTCTGCAAGACGACGTTTAATGCAAGAATTGGTTGTATTGAAAAATATATGATTTCGACACTTTCCTGTCGACTCTAGATGCCAGAAATTTCGAAACACGCAAAACCTCGATTTTCGGGGCAGATCGAAGTTTTTCCGATACTGCCGTGCAAGATGACTCTCAACGCAGTAATTCTATGGATTAAGACTAAATGAATGATTTTGACACTCTAACGTCGAGCTGAGATGCCAGAATCGCTCGAAACTCGGGACATCTCGATTTTCGTTGTAGATCGATGTTTTTATCGATTCAGTTGTGAAAGACGAGGTTTAATAGAGAATTGAGTTTTTTCAGAAAAACGGATAATGTGACCTTTTTCTGTCAAGCATAAATGCCAGAAATGCGCGAACTATGCAAAACCTCAAATCCTGGGGTATAACAAAGTTTCTCCGATACAGCCGTGTAAGACGACGTTTAACGACCGAATTCTATGATTTTGAACTAAATCAACGATTGTGACACTCTCACGTTAAGCTGTGATTCCAGAATCGCTCGAAACTCGGGACATATCGATTCTCGATGTAGATCGATGTTTCGATCGATTCAGTTGTGCAAGACAACGTTTGATGCAGAAGATAAGTTTTTCCAGCAAAATGAATGAATTAACACATTTCTGTCGAGCTGAGATGTCGGAATCGGTCGAAATACGGGACATCTTATTCCTCGGTGTAGACCGATTTTTCGTTCGATAGCGATGTGCAAGACGACGATTAACGCAAGAATTCTATGATTTTGGACCAGATGAATGATTTCGACACTCTAACGTCGAGCTGAGATGCCAGAATCGCTCGAAACTCGAGACATCTCGCTTCTCGGTGTATATCGATGTTTTGATCGATTCAGTTGTGAAAGACGAGGTTTAATAGAGAATTGAGTCTTTTCAGAAAAACGGATAATGTGACCCTTTTCTGTCAAGCATAAATGCCAGAAATGCGCGAACTATGCAAAACCTCAAATCCTGGGGTATAACGAAGTTTCTCCGATACAGCCGTGTAAGACGACGTTTAACGACCGAATTCTATGATTTTAAACTAAATCAATGATTGTGACACTCTCACGTTAAGCTGTGATTCCAGAATCGCTCGAAACTCGGGACATATCGATTCTCGAAGTAGATCGATGTTTCGATTGATTCAGTTGTGCAAGACAACGTTTAATGCGAAAGATAATTTTTTCCAGCGAAATGAATGATTTTGCACATTTCTGTCGAGCTGAGATGTCGGAACCGGTCGAAATACAAAACATCTTATTCCTCGGTGTAGACCGATTTTTCGTTCGATAGCGATGTGCAAGACGACGATTAACGATAGAATTCTATGATTTTGGACCAGATGAATGATTTCGACACTCTAACGTCGAGCTGAGATGCCAGAATCGCTCGAAACTCGTGACGTCTCGATTCTCGGTGTATATCGATGTTTTGATCGATTCAGTGGTGCAAGCCAAGGTTCAATGCAAGGATTGAGTTGTTTCAGAAAAACGAATAGATTGACGCTTTTCTGTCGAGCATAAATGGCAGATATGCGCGAACTATGCAAAACCTCAAATCCCGGGATATACTCGAAGTTTCTCTGATACGGATGTGTAAGACCACGTTCAACGACAATATTCTATGATTTTGCACCAGATGAATGATTTCGACACTCTAACGTCGAGCTGAGATGCCAGAATCGCTCGAAACTCGGGACATCTCGATTCTCGGTGTAGATCGATGTTTTTATCGATTCAGTTGTGCGGAACGACGTTAAATGCAAAAATGAAGTTTCTTTCCAGAGAAATAAATGATTTCAAAGGTTTCTGTCGAACTGAGATTTCGGAATCGTTCGAAATATGGGACAACTCGATTCTTCGCGTAGATCGAAGTTTAGTTCGATACAGCTGTGCAAGACAACGTTCGATGCAAGAATTTCTCGGTTTCAGACCAAAGAAACGATTTTGACACGTTCAGGGTGAGCTCAGATTCCAGAATCGCTCGAAACTCGGGACATCTCGATTCTCTGTGTCGATCTACGTTTCGATCGATTCAGTTGTGCGAGACGACGTTCAATGCAGGAATTGACTTTTTTTCACAAAAATGCACGATTTTCACAATTTGTGTCGAGCCTAGATGCCAGAATCGCTCTGAACACGCAAAATCACGATTCTCGGGGTAGATAGAAGTGTTTCCGATACAGACGTGCGGGATGACTTTCAACGCACTAATTCTATGACTTTGGTCGAAATGAATAATTGTATTACTCTTACGACGATCTGTAATGCAAGAATCGCTCGAAACTCGGGAGAACTTGATTCCCGGCGTAGATCAAAGTATCGATCGATTAAGTTGTGCGAGACGACGTTTAGGGCAGGAATTGGTTTTTTTTCCCAAAAACGAACGATTTTCACACTTTCCTGTCAAGCCTAGATGCCAGAATCGCTCGAAATACGCAAAACCTCGATTCTTGTGTTGGATCGAAATTTTCCCGATACAGTCGTGTACGACGACGTTGACCGCGAGAATAGTATAATTTCGGACTGAATGAATAATTGTGACACTCTTACGTCGCGCTGTGATGCCGGAATCGCTCGAAACTCGGGACGTATCCCTTCCCGGTGTAGATCGATGTTTCGATCGATTGAGTTATGCAAGACGACGCTTTATGCAAGAATTAAGTTTTTTTCAGAAAAATGAATGATTTGACCCTTTGTTGTCGAACATAGATTCCAGAATGGCTCGGAAGCCCAAGCCTCAAATCCTGGGGTAGATCGAAGTCCCTCAAATACAGACGTGTAAGATAACGTTTAACGCGAGAATCCTACGATTTTTGACTGAATTAATGATTGTGACACCCCTACGTCGAGCATTAATACCAGATACGCTCGAAACTCTGCAGAACTCGATTCCCGGCGTAGATCGAAGTACCGATAAATTGAGTTCTGCAAGACGACTTTTAATGCAAGAATTGGTTGTATTGAAAAATATATGATTTCGACACTTTCCTGTCGACTCTAGATGCCAGAATTTTCGAAACACGCAAAACCTCGATTTTCGGGGCAGATCGAAGTTTTTCCGATACTGCCGTGCAAGATGACTCTCAACGCAGTAATTCTATGGATTAAGACTAAATGAATGATTTTGACACTCTAACGTCGAGCTGAGATGCCAGAATCGCTCGAAACTCGGGACATCTCGATTTTCGTTGTAGATCGATGTTTTTATCGATTCAGTTGTGAAAGACAAGGTTTAATAGAGAATTGAGTTTTTTCAGAAAAACGGATAATGTGACCCTTTTCTGTCAAGCATAAATGCCAGAAATGCGCGAACCATGCAAAACCTCAAATCCTGGGGTATAACGAAGTTTCTCCGATACAGCCGTGTAAGACGACGTTTAACGACCGAATTCTATGATTTTGAACTAAATCAACGATTGTGACACTCTCACGTTAAGCTGTGATTCCAGAATCGCTCGAAACTCGGGACATATCGATTCTCGATGTAGATCGATGTTTCGATCGATTCAGTTGTGCAAGACAACGTTTGATGCAAAAGATAAGTTTTTCCAGCAAAATGAATGAATTAACACATTTCTGTCGAGCTGAGATGTCGGAATCGGTCGAAATACGGGACATCTTATTCCTCGGTGTAGACCGATTTTTCGTTCGATAGCGATGTGCAAGACGACGATTAACGCAAGAATTCTATGATTTTGGACCAGATGAATGATTTCGACACTCTAACGTCGAGCTGAGATGCCAGAATCGCTCGAAACTCGAGACATCTCGCTTCTCGGTGTATATCGATGTTTTGATCGATTCAGTTGTGAAAGACGAGGTTTAATAGAGAATTGAGTCTTTTCAGAGAAACGGATAATGTGACCCTTTTCTGTCAAGCATAAATGCCAGAAATGCGCGAACTATGCAAAACCTCAAATCCTGGGGTATAACGAAGTTTCTCCGATACAGCCGTGTAAGACGACGTTTAACGACCGAATTCTATGATTTTGAACTAAATCAATGATTGTGACACTCTCACGTTAAGCTGTGATTCCAGAATCGCTCGAAACTCGGGACATATCGATTCTCGAAGTAGATCGATGTTTCGATCGATTCAGTTGTGCAAAACAACGTTTAATGCGAAAGATAATTTTTTCCAGCGAAATGAATGATTTTGCACATTTCTTTCGAGCTGAGATGTCGGAACCGGTCGAAATACAAAACATCTTATTCCTCGGTGTAGACCGATTTTTCGTTCGATAGCAATGTGCAAGTCGACGATTAACGATAGAATTCTATGATTTTGGACCAGATGAATGATTTCGACACTCTAACGTCGAGCTGAGATGCCAGAATCGCTCGAAACTCGTGACGTCTCGATTCTCGGTGTATATCGATGTTTTGATCGATTCAGTGGTGCAAGCCAAGTTTTAATGCAAGGATTGAGTTGTTTCAGAAAAACGAATAGATTGACGCTTTTCTGTCGAGCATAAATGGCAGATATGCGCGAACTATGCAAAACCTCAAATCCCGGGATATACTCGAAGTTTCTCTGATACGGATGTGTAAGACCACGTTCAACGACAATATTCTATGATTTTGCACCAGATGAATGATTTCGACACTCTAACGTCGAGCTGAGATGCCAGAATCGCTCGAAACTCGGGACATCTCGATTCTCGGTGTAGATCGATGTTTTTATCGATTCAGTTGTGCGGAACGACGTTAAATGCAAAAATGAAGTTTCTTTCCAGAAAAATAAATGATTTCAAAGGTTTCTGTCGAACTGAGATTTTGGAATCGTTCGAAATACGGGACAACTCGTTTCTTCGCGTAGATCGAAGTTTAGTTCGATACAGCTGTGCAAGACAACGTTCGATGCAAGAATTTCTCGGTTTCAGACCAAAGAAACGATTTTGACACGTTCAGGGTGAGCTCAGATTCCAGAATCGCTCGAAACTCGGGACATCTCGATTCTCTGTGTCGATCTACGTTTCGATCGATTCAGTTGTGCGAGACGACGTTCAATGCAGGAATTGACTTTTTTTCACAAAAATGCACGATTTTCACAATTTGTGTCGAGCCTAGATGCCAGAATCGCTCTGAACACGCAAAATCACGATTCTCGGGGTAGATAGAAGTGTTTCCGATACAGACGTGCGGGATGACTTTCAACGCACTAATTCTATGACTTTGGTCAAAATGAATGACTGTATTACTTTTACGACGATCTGTAATGCCAGGATCGCTCGAAACTCGGGAGAACTTGATTCCCGGCGTAGATCAAAGTATTGATCGATTAAGTCGTGCGAGACGACGTTTAACGCAGGAATTGGTTTTTTCTCCCAAAAACGAACGATTTTCACACTTTCCTGTCGACCCTAGATGCCAGAATCGCTCGAAATACGCAAAACCTCGATTCTTGTGTTGGATCGAAATTTTCCCGATACAGTCGTGTACGACGACGTTGACCGCGAGAATAGTATGATTTCGGACTGAATGAATAATTGTGACACTCTTACGTCGCGCTGTGATGCCGGAATCGCTCGAAACTCGGGACGTATCCCTTCCCGGTGTAGATCGATGTTTCGATCGATTGAGTTGTACAAGAAGACGCTTTATGCAAGAATTAAGTTTTTTCAGAAAAATGAATGATTTGACCCTTTTTTGTCGAACATAGATTCCAGAATGGCTCGGAAGCCCAAGCCTGAAATCCTGGGGTAGATCGAAGTTCTTCAAATACAGACGTGTAAGACAACGTTTAACGCGAGAATCCTACGATTTTTGACTGAATGAATGATTGTGACACCCCTACGTCGAGCATTAATACCAGAATCGCTCGAATCTCTGCAGAACTCGATTCCCGGGGTAGATCGAAGTACCGATAAATTGAGTTCTGCAAGACGACGTTTAATGCAAGAATTGGTTGTATTGAAAAATATATGATTTCGACACTTTCCTGTCGACTCTAGATGCCAGAAATTTCGAAACACGCAAAACCTCGATTTTCGGGGCAGATCGAAGTTTTTCCGATACTGCCGTGCAAGATGACTCTCAACGCAGTAATTCTATGGATTAAGACTAAATGAATGATTTTGACACTCTAACGTCGAGCTGAGATGCCAGAATCGCTCGAAACTCGGGACATCTCGATTTTCGTTGTAGATCGATGTTTTTATCGATTCAGTTGTGAAAGACGAGGTTTAATAGAGAATTGAGTTTTTTCAGAAAAACGGATAATGTGACCTTTTTCTGTCAAGCATAAATGCCAGAAATGCGCGAACTATGCAAAACCTCAAATCCTGGGGTATAACAAAGTTTCTCCGATACAGCCGTGTAAGACGACGTTTAACGACCGAATTCTATGATTTTGAACTAAATCAACGATTGTGACACTCTCACGTTAAGCTGTGATTCCAGAATCGCTCGAAACTCGGGACATATCGATTCTCGATGTAGATCGATGTTTCGATCGATTCAGTTGTGCAAGACAACGTTTGATGCAAAAGATAAGTTTTTCCAGCAAAATGAATGAATTAACACATTTCTGTCGAGCTGAGATGTCGGAATCGGTCGATATACGGGACATCTTATTCCTCGGTGTAGACCGATTTTTCGTTCGATAGCGATGTGCAAGACGACGATTAACGCAAGAATTCTATGATTTTGGACCAGATGAATGATTTCGACACTCTAACGTCGAGCTGAGATGCCAGAATCGCTCGAAACTCGAGACATCTCGCTTCTCGGTGTATATCGATGTTTTGATCGATTCAGTTGTGAAAGACGAGGTTTAATAGAGAATTGAGTCTTTTCAGAAAAACGGATAATGTGACCCTTTTCTGTCAAGCATAAATGCCAGAAATGCGCGAACTATGCAAAACCTCAAATCCTGGGGTATAACGAAGTTTCTCCGATACAGCCGTGTAAGACGACGTTTAACGACCGAATTCTATGATTTTAAACTAAATCAATGATTGTGACACTCTCACGTTAAGCTGTGATTCCAGAATCGCTCGAAACTCGGGACATATCGATTCTCGAAGTAGATCGATGTTTCGATTGATTCAGTTGTGCAAGACAACGTTTAATGCGAAAGATAATTTTTTCCAGCGAAATGAATGATTTTGCACATTTCTGTCGAGCTGAGATGTCGGAACCGGTCGAAATACAAAACATCTTATTCCTCGGTGTAGACCGATTTTTCGTTCGATAGCGATGTGCAAGACGACGATTAACGATAGAATTCTATGATTTTGGACCAGATGAATGATTTCGACACTCTAACGTCGAGCTGAGATGCCAGAATCGCTCGAAACTCGTGACGTCTCGATTCTCGGTGTATATCGATGTTTTGATCGATTCAGTGGTGCAAGCCAAGGTTCAATGCAAGGATTGAGTTGTTTCAGAAAAACGAATAGATTGACGCTTTTCTGTCGAGCATAAATGGCAGATATGCGCGAACTATGCAAAACCTCAAATCCCGGGATATACTCGAAGTTTCTCTGATACGGATGTGTAAGACCACGTTCAACGACAATATTCTATGATTTTGCACCAGATGAATGATTTCGACACTCTAACGTCGAGCTGAGATGCCAGAATCGCTCGAAACTCGGGACATCTCGATTCTCGGTGTAGATCGATGTTTTTATCGATTCAGTTGTGCGGAACGACGTTAAATGCAAAAATGAAGTTTCTTTCCAGAGAAATAAATGATTTCAAAGGTTTCTGTCGAACTGAGATTTCGGAATCGTTCGAAATATGGGACAACTCGATTCTTCGCGTAGATCGAAGTTTAGTTCGATACAGCTGTGCAAGACAACGTTCGATGCAAGAATTTCTCGGTTTCAGACCAAAGAAACGATTTTGACACGTTCAGGGTGAGCTCAGATTCCAGAATCGCTCGAAACTCGGGACATCTCGATTCTCTGTGTCGATCTACGTTTCGATCGATTCAGTTGTGCGAGACGACGTTCAATGCAGGAATTGACTTTTTTTCACAAAAATGCACGATTTTCACAATTTGTGTCGAGCCTAGATGCCAGAATCGCTCTGAACACGCAAAATCACGATTCTCGGGGTAGATAGAAGTGTTTCCGATACAGACGTGCGGGATGACTTTCAACGCACTAATTCTATGACTTTGGTCGAAATGAATAATTGTATTACTCTTACGACGATCTGTAATGCAAGAATCGCTCGAAACTCGGGAGAACTTGATTCCCGGCGTAGATCAAAGTATCGATCGATTAAGTTGTGCGAGACGACGTTTAGGGCAGGAATTGGTTTTTTTTTCCCAAAAACGAACGATTTTCACACTTTCCTGTCAAGCCTAGATGCCAGAATCGCTCGAAATACGCAAAACCTCGATTCTTGTGTTGGACCGAAATTTTCCCGATACAGTCGTGTACGACGACGTTGACCGCGAGAATAGTATAATTTCGGACTGAATGAATAATTGTGACACTCTTACGTCGCGCTGTGATGCCGGAATCGCTCGAAACTCGGGACGTATCCCTTCCCGGTGTAGATCGATGTTTCGATCGATTGAGTTATGCAAGACGACGCTTTATGCAAGAATTAAGTTTTTTTCAGAAAAATGAATGATTTGACCCTTTGTTGTCGAACATAGATTCCAGAATGGCTCGGAAGCCCAAGCCTCAAATCCTGGGGTAGATCGAAGTCCCTCAAATACAGACGTGTAAGATAACGTTTAACGCGAGAATCCTACGATTTTTGACTGAATTAATGATTGTGACACCCCTACGTCGAGCATTAATACCAGATACGCTCGAAACTCTGCAGAACTCGATTCCCGGCGTAGATCGAAGTACCGATAAATTGAGTTCTGCAAGACGACTTTTAATGCAAGAATTGGTTGTATTGAAAAATATATGATTTCGACACTTTCCTGTCGACTCTAGATGCCAGAATTTTCGAAACACGCAAAACCTCGATTTTCGGGGCAGATCGAAGTTTTTCCGATACTGCCGTGCAAGATGACTCTCAACGCAGTAATTCTATGGATTAAGACTAAATGAATGATTTTGACACTCTAACGTCGAGCTGAGATGCCAGAATCGCTCGAAACTCGGGACATCTCGATTTTCGTTGTAGATCGATGTTTTTATCGATTCAGTTGTGAAAGACAAGGTTTAATAGAGAATTGAGTTTTTTCAGAAAAACGGATAATGTGACCCTTTTCTGTCAAGCATAAATGCCAGAAATGCGCGAACCATGCAAAACCTCAAATCCTGGGGTATAACGAAGTTTCTCCGATACAGCCGTGTAAGACGACGTTTAACGACCGAATTCTATGATTTTGAACTAAATCAACGATTGTGACACTCTCACGTTAAGCTGTGATTCCAGAATCGCTCGAAACTCGGGACATATCGATTCTCGATGTAGATCGATGTTTCGATCGATTCAGTTGTGCAAGACAACGTTTGATGCAAAAGATAAGTTTTTCCAGCAAAATGAATGAATTAACACATTTCTGTCGAGCTGAGATGTCGGAATCGGTCGAAATACGGGACATCTTATTCCTCGGTGTAGACCGATTTTTCGTTCGATAGCGATGTGCAAGACGACGATTAACGCAAGAATTCTATGATTTTGGACCAGATGAATGATTTCGACACTCTAACGTCGAGCTGAGATGCCAGAATCGCTCGAAACTCGAGACATCTCGCTTCTCGGTGTATATCGATGTTTTGATCGATTCAGTTGTGAAAGACGAGGTTTAATAGAGAATTGAGTCTTTTCAGAGAAACGGATAATGTGACCCTTTTCTGTCAAGCATAAATGCCAGAAATGCGCGAACTATGCAAAACCTCAAATCCTGGGGTATAACGAAGTTTCTCCGATACAGCCGTGTAAGACGACGTTTAACGACCGAATTCTATGATTTTAAACTAAATCAATGATTGTGACACTCTCACGTTAAGCTGTGATTCCAGAATCGCTCGAAACTCGGGACATATCGATTTTCGAAGTAGATCGATGTTTCGATCGATTCAGTTGTGCAAAACAACGTTTAATGCGAAAGATAATTTTTTCCAGCGAAATGAATGATTTTGCACATTTCTTTCGAGCTGAGATGTCGGAACCGGTCGAAATACAAAACATCTTATTCCTCGGTGTAGACCGATTTTTCGTTCGATAGCAATGTGCAAGTCGACGATTAACGATAGAATTCTATGATTTTGGACCAGATGAATGATTTCGACACTCTAACGTCGAGCTGAGATGCCAGAATCGCTCGAAACTCGTGACGTCTCGATTCTCGGTGTATATCGATGTTTTGATCGATTCAGTGGTGCAAGCCAAGTTTTAATGCAAGGATTGAGTTGTTTCAGAAAAACGAATAGATTGACGCTTTTCTGTCGAGCATAAATGGCAGATATGCGCGAACTATGCAAAACCTCAAATCCCGGGATATACTCGAAGTTTCTCTGATACGGATGTGTAAGACCACGTTCAACGACAATATTCTATGATTTTGCACCAGATGAATGATTTCGACACTCTAACGTCGAGCTGAGATGCCAGAATCGCTCGAAACTCGGGACATCTCGATTCTCGGTGTAGATCGATGTTTTTATCGATTCAGTTGTGCGGAACGACGTTAAATGCAAAAATGAAGTTTCTTTCCAGAAAAATAAATGATTTCAAAGGTTTCTGTCGAACTGAGATTTTGGAATCGTTCGAAATACGGGACAACTCGTTTCTTCGCGTAGATCGAAGTTTAGTTCGATACAGCTGTGCAAGACAACGTTCGATGCAAGAATTTCTCGGTTTCAGACCAAAGAAACGATTTTGACACGTTCAGGGTGAGCTCAGATTCCAGAATCGCTCGAAACTCGGGACATCTCGATTCTCTGTGTCGATCTACGTTTCGATCGATTCAGTTGTGCGAGACGACGTTCAATGCAGGAATTGACTTTTTTTCACAAAAATGCACGATTTTCACAATTTGTGTCGAGCCTAGATGCCAGAATCGCTCTGAACACGCAAAATCACGATTCTCGGGGTAGATAGAAGTGTTTCCGATACAGACGTGCGGGATGACTTTCAACGCACTAATTCTATGACTTTGGTCAAAATGAATGACTGTATTACTTTTACGACGATCTGTAATGCCAGGATCGCTCGAAACTCGGGAGAACTTGATTCCCGGCGTAGATCAAAGTATTGATCGATTAAGTCGTGCGAGACGACGTTTAACGCAGGAATTGGTTTTTTCTCCCAAAAACGAACGATTTTCACACTTTCCTGTCGACCCTAGATGCCAGAATCGCTCGAAATACGCAAAACCTCGATTCTTGTGTTGGATCGAAATTTTCCCGATACAGTCGTGTACGACGACGTTGACCGCGAGAATAGTATGATTTCGGACTGAATGAATAATTGTGACACTCTTACGTCGCGCTGTGATGCCGGAATCGCTCGAAACTCGGGACGTATCCCTTCCCGGTGTAGATCGATGTTTCGATCGATTGAGTTATGCAAGACGACGCTTTATGCAAGAATTAAGTTTTTTTCAGAAAAATGAATGATTTGACCCTTTGTTGTCGAACATAGATTCCAGAATGGCTCGGAAGCCCAAGCCTCAAATCCTGGGGTAGATCGAAGTCCCTCAAATACAGACGTGTCAGATAACGTTTAACGCGAGAATCCTACGATTTTTGACTGAATTAATGATTGTGACACCCCTACGTCGAGCATTAATACCAGATACGCTCGAAACTCTGCAGAACTCGATTCCCGGCGTAGATCGAAGTACCGATAAATTGAGTTCTGCAAGACGACGTTTAATGCAAGAATTGGTTGTATTGAAAAATATATGATTTCGACACTTTCCTGTCGACTCTAGATGCCAGAATTTTCGAAACACGCATAACCTCGATTTTCGGGGCAGATCGAAGTTTTTCCGATACTGCCGTGCAAGATGACTCTCAACGCAGTAATTCTATGGATTAAGACTAAATGAATGATTTTGACACTCTAACGTCGAGCTGAGATGCCAGAATCGCTCGAAACTCGGGACATCTCGATTCTCGGTGTCGATCTACGTTTCGATCGATTCAGTTGTGCGAGACGACGTTTAACGCAAGAATTAAGTTCTTTAACAAAAATTAATGATTTCTACACTTTTCTGGTAAACCTAGATGCCAGAATCGCTCGACAGACGCAGAACCTCGAATCCCGGGGTAGATCGAAGTTTTTCCGATACGGCCGTGTAGAACAACGTTCAACGCGAAAATTCTGAAATTTTAGACTGAATAAATGATAGTGACACTCTTATGCCGAGCTGTTATGCCAGGATCGCTCGAAACTCGGGACATTTCGATTCTCGGTTTAGATCGATGTTTCGATAAATTCAGTTGTGCAAGACGACGTTCAATGCAGGAATTGACTTTTTTCCACAAAAATGCACGATTTTGACAATTTGTGTCGAGCCTAGATGCCAGAATCGCTCTGAACACGCAAAATCACGATTCTCGGGGTAGATCGAAGTTTTTCCGAATCAGACGTGCGGGATGACTTTCAACGCACATTAGTGCGTTGAAAGTCTATGACTTTGGTCAAAATGAATGACTGTATTACTTTTACGACGATCTGTAATGCCAGGATCGCTCGAAACTCGGGAGAACTTGATTCCCGGCGTAGATCAAAGTATTGATCGATTAAGTCGTGCGAGACGACGTTTAACGCAGGAATTGGTTTTTTCTCCCAAAAACGAACGATTTTCACACTTTCCTGTCGAGCCTAGATGCCAGAATCGCTCGAAATACGCAAAACCTCGATTCTTGTGTTGGATCGAAATTTTCCCGATACAGTCGTGTACGACGACGTTGACCGCGAGAATAGTATGATTTCGGACTGAATGAATAATTGTGACACTCTTACGTCGCGCTGTGATGCCGGAATCGCTCGAAACTCGGGACGTATCCCTTCCCGGTGTAGATCGATGTTTCGATCGATTGAGTTATGCAAGACGACGCTTTATGCAAGAATTAAGTTTTTTTCAGAAAAATGAATGATTTGACCCTTTGTTGTCGAACATAGATTCCAGAATGGCTCGGAAGCCCAAGCCTCAAATCCTGGGGTAGATCGAAGTCCCTCAAATACAGACGTGTCAGATAACGTTTAACGCGAGAATCCTACGATTTTTGACTGAATTAATGATTGTGACACCCCTACGTCGAGCATTAATACCAGATACGCTCGAAACTCTGCAGAACTCGATTCCCGGCGTAGATCGAAGTACCGATAAATTGAGTTCTGCAAGACGACGTTTAATGCAAGAATTGGTTGTATTGAAAAATATATGATTTCGACACTTTCCTGTCGACTCTAGATGCCAGAATTTTCGAAACACGCATAACCTCGATTTTCGGGGCAGATCGAAGTTTTTCCGATACTGCCGTGCAAGATGACTCTCAACGCAGTAATTCTATGGATTAAGACTAAATGAATGATTTTGACACTCTAACGTCGAGCTGAGATGCCAGAATCGCTCGAAACTCGGGACATCTCGATTCTCGGTGTCGATCTACGTTTCGATCGATTCAGTTGTGCGAGACGACGTTTAACGCAAGAATTAAGTTCTTTAACAAAAATTAATGATTTCTACACTTTTCTGGTAAACCTAGATGCCAGAATCGCTCGACAGACGCAGAACCTCGAATCCCGGGGTAGATCGAAGTTTTTCCGATACGGCCGTGTAGAACAACGTTCAACGCGAAAATTCTGAAATTTTAGACTGAATAAATGATAGTGACACTCTTATGCCGAGCTGTTATGCCAGGATCGCTCGAAACTCGGGACATTTCGATTCTCGGTTTAGATCGATGTTTCGATAAATTCAGTTGTGCAAGACGACGTTCAATGCAGGAATTGACTTTTTTCCACAAAAATGCACGATTTTGACAATTTGTGTCGAGCCTAGATGCCAGAATCGCTCTGAACACGCAAAATCACGATTCTCGGGGTAGATCGAAGTTTTTCCGAATCAGACGTGCGGGATGACTTTCAACGCACTAATTCTATGACTTTGGTCAAAATGAATGACTGTATTACTTTTACGACGATCTGTAATGCCAGGATCGCTCGAAACTCGGGAGAACTTGATTCCCGGCGTAGATCAAAGTATTGATCGATTAAGTCGTGCGAGACGACGTTTAACGCAGGAATTGGTTTTTTCTCCCAAAAACGAACGATTTTCACACTTTCCTGTCGAGCCTAGATGCCAGAATCGCTCGAAATACGCAAAACCTCGATTCTTGTGTTGGATCGAAATTTTCCCGATACAGTCGTGTACGACGACGTTGACCGCGAGAATAGTATGATTTCGGACTGAATGAATAATTGTGACACTCTTACGTCGCGCTGTGATGCCGGAATCGCTCGAAACTCGGGACGTATCCCTTCCCGGTGTAGATCGATGTTTCGATCGATTGAGTTATGCAAGACGACGCTTTATGCAAGAATTAAGTTTTTTTCAGAAAAATGAATGATTTGACCCTTTGTTGTCGAACATAGATTCCAGAATGGCTCGGAAGCCCAAGCCTCAAATCCTGGGGTAGATCGAAGTCCCTCAAATACAGACGTGTCAGATAACGTTTAACGCGAGAATCCTACGATTTTTGACTGAATTAATGATTGTGACACCCCTACGTCGAGCATTAATACCAGATACGCTCGAAACTCTGCAGAACTCGATTCCCGGCGTAGATCGAAGTACCGATAAATTGAGTTCTGCAAGACGACGTTTAATGCAAGAATTGGTTGTATTGAAAAATATATGGATTCGACACTTTCCTGTCGACTCTAGATGCCAGAATTTTCGAAACACGCAAAACCTCGATTTTCGGGGCAGATCGAAGTTTTTCCGATACTGCCGTGCAAGATGACTCTCAACGCAGTAATTCTATGGATTAAGACTAAATGAATGATTTTGACACTCTAACGTCGAGCTGAGATGCCAGAATCGCTCGAAACTCGGGACATCTCGATTTTCGTTGTAGATCGATGTTTTTATCGATTCAGTTGTGAAAGACAAGGTTTAATAGAGAATTGAGTTTTTTCAGAAAAACGGATAATGTGACCCTTTTCTGTCAAGCATAAATGCCAGAAATGCGCGAACTATGCAAAACCTCAAATCCTGGGGTATAACGAAGTTTCTCCGATACAGCCGTGTAAGACGACGTTTAACGACCTAATTCTATGATTTTGAACTAAATCAACGATTGTGACACTCTCACGTTAAGCTGTGATTCCAGAATCGCTCGAAACTCGGGACATATCGATTCTCGATGTAGATCGATGTTTCGATCGATTCAGTTGTGCAAGACAACGTTTGATGCAAAAGATAAGTTTTTCCAGCAAAATGAATGAATTAACACATTTCTGTCGAGCTGAGATGTCGGAATCGGTCGAAATACGGGACATCTTATTCCTCGGTGTAGACCGATTTTTCGTTCGATAGCGATGTGCAAGACGACGATTAACGATAGAATTCTATGATTTTGGACCAGATGAATGATTTCGACACTCTAACGTCGAGCTGAGATGCCAGAATCGCTCGAAACTCGTGACGTCTCGATTCTCGGTGTATATCGATGTTTTGATCGATTCAGTGGTGCAAGCCAAGGTTCAATGCAAGGATTGAGTTGTTTCAGAAAAACGAATAGATTGACGCTTTTCTGTCGAGCATAAATGGCAGATATGCGCGAACTATGCAAAACCTCAAATCCCGGGATATACTCGAAGTTTCTCTGATACGGATGTGTAAGACCACGTTCAACGACAATATTCTATGATTTTGCACCAGATGAATGATTTCGACACTCTAACGTCGAGCTGAGATGCCAGAATCGCTCGAAACTCGGGACATCTCGATTCTCGGTGTAGATCGATGTTTTTATCGATTCAGTTGTGCGGAACGACGTTAAATGCAAAAATGAAGTTTCTTTCCAGAGAAATACATGATTTCAAAGGTTTCTGTCGAACTGAGATTTCGGAATCGTTCGAAATATGGGACAACTCGATTCTTCGCGTAGATCGAAGTTTAGTTCGATACAGCTGTGCAAGACAACGTTCGATGCAAGAATTTCTCGGTTTCAGACCAAAGAAACGATTTTGACACGTTCAGGGTGAGCTCAGATTCCAGAATCGCTCGAAACTCGGGACATCTCGATTCTCTGTGTCGATCTACGTTTCGATCGATTCAGTTGTGCGAGACGACGTTCAATGCAGGAATTGACTTTTTTTCACAAAAATGCACGATTTTCACAATTTGTGTCGAGCCTAGATGCCAGAATCGCTCTGAACACGCAAAATCACGATTCTCGGGGTAGATAGAAGTGTTTCCGATACAGACGTGCGGGATGACTTTCAATGCACTAATTCTATGACTTTGGTCGAAATGAATAATTGTATTACTCTTACGACGATCTGTAATGCAAGAATCGCTCGAAACTCGGGAGAACTTGATTCCCGGCGTAGATCAAAGTATCGATCGATTAAGTTGTGCGAGACGACGTTTAGGGCAGGAATTGGTTTTTTTTCCCAAAAACGAACGATTTTCACACTTTCCTGTCAAGCCTAGATGCCAGAATCGCTCGAAATACGCAAAACCTCGATTCTTGTGTTGGATCGAAATTTTCCCGATACAGTCGTGTACGACGACGTTGACCGCGAGAATAGTATAATTTCGGACTGAATGAATAATTGTGACACTCTTACGTCGCGCTGTGATGCCGGAATCGCTCGAAACTCGGGACGTATCCCTTCCCGGTGTAGATCGATGTTTCGATCGATTGAGTTATGCAAGACGACGCTTTATGCAAGAATTAAGTTTTTTTCAGAAAAATGAATGATTTGACCCTTTGTTGTCGAACATAGATTCCAGAATGGCTCGGAAGCCCAAGCCTCAAATCCTGGGGTAGATCGAAGTCCCTCAAATACAGACGTGTAAGATAACGTTTAACGCGAGAATCCTACGATTTTTGACTGAATTAATGATTGTGACACCCCTACGTCGAGCATTAATACCAGATACGCTCGAAACTCTGCAGAACTCGATTCCCGGCGTAGATCGAAGTACCGATAAATTGAGTTCTGCAAGACGACTTTTAATGCAAGAATTGGTTGTATTGAAAAATATATGATTTCGACACTTTCCTGTCGACTCTAGATGCCAGAATTTTCGAAACACGCAAAACCTCGATTTTCGGGGCAGATCGAAGTTTTTCCGATACTGCCGTGCAAGATGACTCTCAACGCAGTAATTCTATGGATTAAGACTAAATGAATGATTTTGACACTCTAACGTCGAGCTGAGATGCCAGAATCGCTCGAAACTCGGGACATCTCGATTTTCGTTGTAGATCGATGTTTTTATCGATTCAGTTGTGAAAGACAAGGTTTAATAGAGAATTGAGTTTTTTCAGAAAAACGGATAATGTGACCCTTTTCTGTCAAGCATAAATGCCAGAAATGCGCGAACCATGCAAAACCTCAAATCCTGGGGTATAACGAAGTTTCTCCGATACAGCCGTGTAAGACGACGTTTAACGACCGAATTCTATGATTTTGAACTAAATCAACGATTGTGACACTCTCACGTTAAGCTGTGATTCCAGAATCGCTCGAAACTCGGGACATATCGATTCTCGATGTAGATCGATGTTTCGATCGATTCAGTTGTGCAAGACAACGTTTGATGCAAAAGATAAGTTTTTCCAGCAAAATGAATGAATTAACACATTTCTGTCGAGCTGAGATGTCGGAATCGGTCGAAATACGGGACATCTTATTCCTCGGTGTAGACCGATTTTTCGTTCGATAGCGATGTGCAAGACGACGATTAACGCAAGAATTCTATGATTTTGGACCAGATAAATGATTTCGACACTCTAACGTCGAGCTGAGATGCCAGAATCGCTCGAAACTCGTGACGTCTCGATTCTCGGTGTATATCGATGTTTTGATCGATTCAGTGGTGCAAGCCAAGTTTTAATGCAAGGATTGAGTTGTTTCAGAAAAACGAATAGATTGACGCTTTTCTGTCGAGCATAAATGGCAGATATGCGCGAACTATGCAAAACCTCAAATCCCGGGATATACTCGAAGTTTCTCTGATACGGATGTGTAAGACCACGTTCAACGACAATATTCTATGATTTTGCACCAGATGAATGATTTCGACACTCTAACGTCGAGCTGAGATGCCAGAATCGCTCGAAACTCGGGACATCTCGATTCTCGGTGTAGATCGATGTTTTTATCGATTCAGTTGTGCGGAACGACGTTAAATGCAAAAATGAAGTTTCTTTCCAGAAAAATAAATGATTTCAAAGGTTTCTGTCGAACTGAGATTTTGGAATCGTTCGAAATACGGGACAACTCGTTTCTTCGCGTAGATCGAAGTTTAGTTCGATACAGCTGTGCAAGACAACGTTCGATGCAAGAATTTCTCGGTTTCAGACCAAAGAAACGATTTTGACACGTTCAGGGTGAGCTCAGATTCCAGAATCGCTCGAAACTCGGGACATCTCGATTCTCTGTGTCGATCTACGTTTCGATCGATTCAGTTGTGCGAGACGACGTTCAATGCAGGAATTGACTTTTTTTCACAAAAATGCACGATTTTCACAATTTGTGTCGAGCCTAGATGCCAGAATCGCTCTGAACACGCAAAATCACGATTCTCGGGGTAGATAGAAGTGTTTCCGATACAGACGTGCGGGATGACTTTCAACGCACTAATTCTATGACTTTGGTCAAAATGAATGACTGTATTACTTTTACGACGATCTGTAATGCCAGGATCGCTCGAAACTCGGGAGAACTTGATTCCCGGCGTAGATCAAAGTATTGATCGATTAAGTCGTGCGAGACGACGTTTAACGCAGGAATTGGTTTTTTCTCCCAAAAACGAACGATTTTCACACTTTCCTGTCGACCCTAGATGCCAGAATCGCTCGAAATACGCAAAACCTCGATTCTTGTGTTGGATCGAAATTTTCCCGATACAGTCGTGTACGACGACGTTGACCGCGAGAATAGTATGATTTCGGACTGAATGAATAATTGTGACACTCTTACGTCGCGCTGTGATGCCGGAATCGCTCGAAACTCGGGACGTATCCCTTCCCGGTGTAGATCGATGTTTCGATCGATTGAGTTATGCAAGACGACGCTTTATGCAAGAATTAAGTTTTTTTCAGAAAAATGAATGATTTGACCCTTTGTTGTCGAACATAGATTCCAGAATGGCTCGGAAGCCCAAGCCTCAAATCCTGGGGTAGATCGAAGTCCCTCAAATACAGACGTGTAAGATAACGTTTAACGCGAGAATCCTACGATTTTTGACTGAATTAATGATTGTGACACCCCTACGTCGAGCATTAATACCAGATACGCTCGAAACTCTGCAGAACTCGATTCCCGGCGTAGATCGAAGTACCGATAAATTGAGTTCTGCAAGACGACGTTTAATGCAAGAATTGGTTGTATTGAAAAATATATGATTTCGACACTTTCCTGTCGACTCTAGATGCCAGAATTTTCGAAACACGCATAACCTCGATTTTCGGGGCAGATCGAAGTTTTTCCGATACTGCCGTGCAAGATGACTCTCAACGCAGTAATTCTATGGATTAAGACTAAATGAATGATTTTGACACTCTAACGTCGAGCTGAGATGCCAGAATCGCTCGAAACTCGGGACATCTCGATTCTCGGTGTCGATCTACGTTTCGATCGATTCAGTTGTGCGAGACGACGTTTAACGCAAGAATTAAGTTCTTTAACAAAAATTAATGATTTCTACACTTTTCTGGTAAACCTAGATGCCAGAATCGCTCGACAGACGCAGAACCTCGAATCCCGGCGTAGATCGAAGTTTTTCCGATACGGCCGTGTAGAACAACGTTCAACGCGAAAATTCTGAAATTTTAGACTGAATAAATGATAGTGACACTCTTATGCCGAGCTGTTATGCCAGGATCGCTCGAAACTCGGGACATTTCGATTCTCGGTTTAGATCGATGTTTCGATAAATTCAGTTGTGCAAGACGACGTTCAATGCAGGAATTGACTTTTTTCCACAAAAATGCACGATTTTGACAATTTGTGTCGAGCCTAGATGCCAGAATCGCTCTGAACACGCAAAATCACGATTCTCGGGGTAGATCGAAGTTTTTCCGAATCAGACGTGCGGGATGACTTTCAACGCACTAATTCTATGACTTTGGTCAAAATGAATGACTGTATTACTTTTACGACGATCTGTAATGCCAGGATCGCTCGAAACTCGGGAGAACTTGATTCCCGGCGTAGATCAAAGTATTGATCGATTAAGTCGTGCGAGACGACGTTTAACGCAGGAATTGGTTTTTTCTCCCAAAAACGAACGATTTTCACACTTTCCTGTCGAGCCTAGATGCCAGAATCGCTCGAAATACGCAAAACCTCGATTCTTGTGTTGGATCGAAATTTTCCCGATACAGTCGTGTACGACGACGTTGACCGCGAGAATAGTATGATTTCGGACTGAATGAATAATTGTGACACTCTTACGTCGCGCTGTGATGCCGGAATCGCTCGAAACTCGGGACGTATCCCTTCCCGGTGTAGATCGATGTTTCGATCGATTGAGTTATGCAAGACGACGCTTTATGCAAGAATTAAGTTTTTTTCAGAAAAATGAATGATTTGACCCTTTGTTGTCGAACATAGATTCCAGAATGGCTCGGAAGCCCAAGCCTCAAATCCTGGGGTAGATCGAAGTCCCTCAAATACAGACGTGTCAGATAACGTTTAACGCGAGAATCCTACGATTTTTGACTGAATTAATGATTGTGACACCCCTACGTCGAGCATTAATACCAGATACGCTCGAAACTCTGCAGAACTCGATTCCCGGCGTAGATCGAAGTACCGATAAATTGAGTTCTGCAAGACGACGTTTAATGCAAGAATTGGTTGTATTGAAAAATATATGATTTCGACACTTTCCTGTCGACTCTAGATGCCAGAATTTTCGAAACACGCATAACCTCGATTTTCGGGGCAGATCGAAGTTTTTCCGATACTGCCGTGCAAGATGACTCTCAACGCAGTAATTCTATGGATTAAGACTAAATGAATGATTTTGACACTCTAACGTCGAGCTGAGATGCCAGAATCGCTCGAAACTCGGGACATCTCGATTCTCGGTGTCGATCTACGTTTCGATCGATTCAGTTGTGCGAGACGACGTTTAACGCAAGAATTAAGTTCTTTAACAAAAATTAATGATTTCTACACTTTTCTGGTAAACCTAGATGCCAGAATCGCTCGACAGACGCAGAACCTCGAATCCCGGGGTAGATCGAAGTTTTTCCGATACGGCCGTGTAGAACAACGTTCAACGCGAAAATTCTGAAATTTTAGACTGAATAAATGATAGTGACACTCTTATGCCGAGCTGTTATGCCAGGATCGCTCGAAACTCGGGACATTTCGATTCTCGGTTTAGATCGATGTTTCGATAAATTCAGTTGTGCAAGACGACGTTCAATGCAGGAATTGACTTTTTTCCACAAAAATGCACGATTTTGACAATTTGTGTCGAGCCTAGATGCCAGAATCGCTCTGAACACGCAAAATCACGATTCTCGGGGTAGATCGAAGTTTTTCCGAATCAGACGTGCGGGATGACTTTCAACGCACTAATTCTATGACTTTGGTCAAAATGAATGACTGTATTACTTTTACGACGATCTGTAATGCCAGGATCGCTCGAAACTCGGGAGAACTTGATTCCCGGCGTAGATCAAAGTATTGATCGATTAAGTCGTGCGAGACGACGTTTAACGCAGGAATTGGTTTTTTCTCCCAAAAACGAACGATTTTCACACTTTCCTGTCGAGCCTAGATGCCAGAATCGCTCGAAATACGCAAAACCTCGATTCTTGTGTTGGATCGAAATTTTCCCGATACAGTCGTGTACGACGACGTTGACCGCGAGAATAGTATGATTTCGGACTGAATGAATAATTGTGACACTCTTACGTCGCGCTGTGATGCCGGAATCGCTCGAAACTCGGGACGTATCCCTTCCCGGTGTAGATCGATGTTTCGATCGATTGAGTTATGCAAGACGACGCTTTATGCAAGAATTAAGTTTTTTTCAGAAAAATGAATGATTTGACCCTTTGTTGTCGAACATAGATTCCAGAATGGCTCGGAAGCCCAAGCCTCAAATCCTGGGGTAGATCGAAGTCCCTCAAATACAGACGTGTCAGATAACGTTTAACGCGAGAATCCTACGATTTTTGACTGAATTAATGATTGTGACACCCCTACGTCGAGCATTAATACCAGATACGCTCGAAACTCTGCAGAACTCGATTCCCGGCGTAGATCGAAGTACCGATAAATTGAGTTCTGCAAGACGACGTTTAATGCAAGAATTGGTTGTATTGAAAAATATATGGATTCGACACTTTCCTGTCGACTCTAGATGCCAGAATTTTCGAAACACGCAAAACCTCGATTTTCGGGGCAGATCGAAGTTTTTCCGATACTGCCGTGCAAGATGACTCTCAACGCAGTAATTCTATGGATTGAGACTAAATGAATGATTTTGACACTCTAACGTCGAGCTGAGATGCCAGAATCGCTCGAAACTCGGGACATCTCGATTTTCGTTGTAGATCGATGTTTTTATCGATTCAGTTGTGAAAGACAAGGTTTAATAGAGAATTGAGTTTTTTCAGAAAAACGGATAATGTGACCCTTTTCTGTCAAGCATAAATGCCAGAAATGCGCGAACTATGCAAAACCTCAAATCCTGGGGTATAACGAAGTTTCTCCGATACAGCCGTGTAAGACGACGTTTAACGACCTAATTCTATGATTTTGAACTAAATCAACGATTGTGACACTCTCACGTTAAGCTGTGATTCCAGAATCGCTCGAAACTCGGGACATATCGATTCTCGATGTAGATCGATGTTTCGATCGATTCAGTTGTGCAAGACAACGTTTGATGCAAAAGATAAGTTTTTCCAGCAAAATGAATGAATTAACACATTTCTGTCGAGCTGAGATGTCGGAATCGGTCGAAATACGGGACATCTTATTCCTCGGTGTAGACCGATTTTTCGTTCGATAGCGATGTGCAAGACGACGATTAACGCAAGAATTCTATGATTTTGGACCAGATGTATCGGAGAAACTTCGTTATAACGAAGTTTCTCCGATACAGCCGTGTAAGACGACGTTTAACGACCGAATTCTATGATTTTGAACTAAATCAACGATTGTGACACTCTCACGTTAAGCTGTGATTCCAGAATCGCTCGAAACTCGGGACATATCGATTCTCGATGTAGATCGATGTTTCGATCGATTCAGTTGTGCAAGACAACGTTTGATGCAAAAGATAAGTTTTTCCAGCAAAATGAATGAATTAACACATTTCTGTCGAGCTGAGATGTCGGAATCGGTCGAAATACGGGACATCTTATTCCTCGGTGTAGACCGATTTTTCGTTCGATAGCGATGTGCAAGACGACGATTAACGCAAGAATTCTATGATTTTGGACCAGATGAATGATTTCGACACTCTAACGTCGAGCTGAGATGCCAGAATCGCTCGAAACTCGAGACATCTCGCTTCTCGGTGTATATCGATGTTTTGATCGATTCAGTTGTGAAAGACGAGGTTTAATAGAGAATTGAGTCTTTTCAGAAAAACGGATAATGTGACCCTTTTCTGTCAAGCATAAATGCCAGAAATGCGCGAACTATGCAAAACCTCAAATCCTGGGGTATAACGAAGTTTCTCCGATACAGCCGTGTAAGACGACGTTTAACGACCGAATTCTATGATTTTAAACTAAATCAATGATTGTGACACTCTCACGTTAAGCTGTGATTCCAGAATCGCTCGAAACTCGGGACATATCGATTCTCGAAGTAGATCGATGTTTCGATCGATTCAGTTGTGCAAGACAACGTTTAATGCGAAAGATAATTTTTTCCAGCGAAATGAATGATTTTGCACATTTCTGTCGAGCTGAGATGTCGGAACCGGTCGAAATACAAAACATCTTATTCCTCGGTGTAGACCGATTTTTCGTTCGATAGCGATGTGCAAGACGACGATTAACGATAGAATTCTATGATTTTGGACCAGATGAATGATTTCGACACTCTAACGTCGAGCTGAGATGCCAGAATCGCTCGAAACTCGTGACGTCTCGATTCTCGGTGTATATCGATGTTTTGATCGATTCAGTGGTGCAAGCCAAGGTTCAATGCAAGGATTGAGTTGTTTCAGAAAAACGAATAGATTGACGCTTTTCTGTCGAGCATAAATGGCAGATATGCGCGAACTATGCAAAACCTCAAATCCCGGGATATACTCGAAGTTTCTCTGATACGGATGTGTAAGACCACGTTCAACGACAATATTCTATGATTTTGCACCAGATGAATGATTTCGACACTCTAACGTCGAGCTGAGATGCCAGAATCGCTCGAAACTCGGGACATCTCGATTCTCGGTGTAGATCGATGTTTTTATCGATTCAGTTGTGCGGAACGACGTTAAATGCAAAAATGAAGTTTCTTTCCAGAGAAATAAATGATTTCAAAGGTTTCTGTCGAACTGAGATTTCGGAATCGTTCGAAATATGGGACAACTCGATTCTTCGCGTAGATCGAAGTTTAGTTCGATACAGCTGTGCAAGACAACGTTCGATGCAAGAATTTCTCGGTTTCAGACCAAAGAAACGATTTTGACACGTTCAGGGTGAGCTCAGATTCCAGAATCGCTCGAAACTCGGGACATCTCGATTCTCTGTGTCGATCTACGTTTCGATCGATTCAGTTGTGCGAGACGACGTTCAATGCAGGAATTGACTTTTTTTCACAAAAATGCACGATTTTCACAATTTGTGTCGAGCCTAGATGCCAGAATCGCTCTGAACACGCAAAATCACGATTCTCGGGGTAGATAGAAGTGTTTCCGATACAGACGTGCGGGATGACTTTCAACGCACTAATTCTATGACTTTGGTCGAAATGAATAATTGTATTACTCTTACGACGATCTGTAATGCAAGAATCGCTCGAAACTCGGGAGAACTTGATTCCCGGCGTAGATCAAAGTATCGATCGATTAAGTTGTGCGAGACGACGTTTAGGGCAGGAATTGGTTTTTTTTCCCAAAAACGAACGATTTTCACACTTTCCTGTCAAGCCTAGATGCCAGAATCGCTCGAAATACGCAAAACCTCGATTCTTGTGTTGGATCGAAATTTTCCCGATACAGTCGTGTACGACGACGTTGACCGCGAGAATAGTATAATTTCGGACTGAATGAATAATTGTGACACTCTTACGTCGCGCTGTGATGCCGGAATCGCTCGAAACTCGGGACGTATCCCTTCCCGGTGTAGATCGATGTTTCGATCGATTGAGTTATGCAAGACGACGCTTTATGCAAGAATTAAGTTTTTTTCAGAAAAATGAATGATTTGACCCTTTGTTGTCGAACATAGATTCCAGAATGGCTCGGAAGCCCAAGCCTCAAATCCTGGGGTAGATCGAAGTCCCTCAAATACAGACGTGTAAGATAACGTTTAACGCGAGAATCCTACGATTTTTGACTGAATTAATGATTGTGACACCCCTACGTCGAGCATTAATACCAGATACGCTCGAAACTCTGCAGAACTCGATTCCCGGCGTAGATCGAAGTACCGATAAATTGAGTTCTGCAAGACGACTTTTAATGCAAGAATTGGTTGTATTGAAAAATATATGATTTCGACACTTTCCTGTCGACTCTAGATGCCAGAATTTTCGAAACACGCAAAACCTCGATTTTCGGGGCAGATCGAAGTTTTTCCGATACTGCCGTGCAAGATGACTCTCAACGCAGTAATTCTATGGATTAAGACTAAATGAATGATTTTGACACTCTAACGTCGAGCTGAGATGCCAGAATCGCTCGAAACTCGGGACATCTCGATTTTCGTTGTAGATCGATGTTTTTATCGATTCAGTTGTGAAAGACAAGGTTTAATAGAGAATTGAGTTTTTTCAGAAAAACGGATAATGTGACCCTTTTCTGTCAAGCATAAATGCCAGAAATGCGCGAACCATGCAAAACCTCAAATCCTGGGGTATAACGAAGTTTCTCCGATACAGCCGTGTAAGACGACGTTTAACGACCGAATTCTATGATTTTGAACTAAATCAACGATTGTGACACTCTCACGTTAAGCTGTGATTCCAGAATCGCTCGAAACTCGGGACATATCGATTCTCGATGTAGATCGATGTTTCGATCGATTCAGTTGTGCAAGACAACGTTTGATGCAAAAGATAAGTTTTTCCAGCAAAATGAATGAATTAACACATTTCTGTCGAGCTGAGATGTCGGAATCGGTCGAAATACGGGACATCTTATTCCTCGGTGTAGACCGATTTTTCGTTCGATAGCGATGTGCAAGACGACGATTAACGCAAGAATTCTATGATTTTGGACCAGATGAATGATTTCGACACTCTAACGTCGAGCTGAGATGCCAGAATCGCTCGAAACTCGAGACATCTCGCTTCTCGGTGTATATCGATGTTTTGATCGATTCAGTTGTGAAAGACGAGGTTTAATAGAGAATTGAGTCTTTTCAGAGAAACGGATAATGTGACCCTTTTCTGTCAAGCATAAATGCCAGAAATGCGCGAACTATGCAAAACCTCAAATCCTGGGGTATAACGAAGTTTCTCCGATACAGCCGTGTAAGACGACGTTTAACGACCGAATTCTATGATTTTAAACTAAATCAATGATTGTGACACTCTCACGTTAAGCTGTGATTCCAGAATCGCTCGAAACTCGGGACATATCGATTCTCGAAGTAGATCGATGTTTCGATCGATTCAGTTGTGCAAAACAACGTTTAATGCGAAAGATAATTTTTTCCAGCGAAATGAATGATTTTGCACATTTCTTTCGAGCTGAGATGTCGGAACCGGTCGAAATACAAAACATCTTATTCCTCGGTGTAGACCGATTTTTCGTTCGATAGCAATGTGCAAGTCGACGATTAACGATAGAATTCTATGATTTTGGACCAGATGAATGATTTCGACACTCTAACGTCGAGCTGAGATGCCAGAATCGCTCGAAACTCGTGACGTCTCGATTCTCGGTGTATATCGATGTTTTGATCGATTCAGTGGTGCAAGCCAAGTTTTAATGCAAGGATTGAGTTGTTTCAGAAAAACGAATAGATTGACGCTTTTCTGTCGAGCATAAATGGCAGATATGCGCGAACTATGCAAAACCTCAAATCCCGGGATATACTCGAAGTTTCTCTGATACGGATGTGTAAGACCACGTTCAACGACAATATTCTATGATTTTGCACCAGATGAATGATTTCGACACTCTAACGTCGAGCTGAGATGCCAGAATCGCTCGAAACTCGGGACATCTCGATTCTCGGTGTAGATCGATGTTTTTATCGATTCAGTTGTGCGGAACGACGTTAAATGCAAAAATGAAGTTTCTTTCCAGAAAAATAAATGATTTCAAAGGTTTCTGTCGAACTGAGATTTTGGAATCGTTCGAAATACGGGACAACTCGTTTCTTCGCGTAGATCGAAGTTTAGTTCGATACAGCTGTGCAAGACAACGTTCGATGCAAGAATTTCTCGGTTTCAGACCAAAGAAACGATTTTGACACGTTCAGGGTGAGCTCAGATTCCAGAATCGCTCGAAACTCGGGACATCTCGATTCTCTGTGTCGATCTACGTTTCGATCGATTCAGTTGTGCGAGACGACGTTCAATGCAGGAATTGACTTTTTTTCACAAAAATGCACGATTTTCACAATTTGTGTCGAGCCTAGATGCCAGAATCGCTCTGAACACGCAAAATCACGATTCTCGGGGTAGATAGAAGTGTTTCCGATACAGACGTGCGGGATGACTTTCAACGCACTAATGCTATGACTTTGGTCAAAATGAATGACTGTATTACTTTTACGACGATCTGTAATGCCAGGATCGCTCGAAACTCGGGAGAACTTGATTCCCGGCGTAGATCAAAGTATTGATCGATTAAGTCGTGCGAGACGACGTTTAACGCAGGAATTGGTTTTTTCTCCCAAAAACGAACGATTTTCACACTTTCCTGTCGAGCCTAGATGCCAGAATCGCTCGAAATACGCAAAACCTCGATTCTTGTGTTGGATCGAAATTTTCCCGATACAGTCGTGTACGACGACGTTGACCGCGAGAATAGTATGATTTCGGACTGAATGAATAATTGTGACACTCTTACGTCGCGCTGTGATGCCGGAATCGCTCGAAACTCGGGACGTATCCCTTCCCGGTGTAGATCGATGTTTCGATCGATTGAGTTATGCAAGACGACGCTTTATGCAAGAATTAAGTTTTTTTCAGAAAAATGAATGATTTGACCCTTTGTTGTCGAACATAGATTCCAGAATGGCTCGGAAGCCCAAGCCTCAAATCCTGGGGTAGATCGAAGTCCCTCAAATACAGACGTGTCAGATAACGTTTAACGCGAGAATCCTACGATTTTTGACTGAATTAATGATTGTGACACCCCTACGTCGAGCATTAATACCAGATACGCTCGAAACTCTGCAGAACTCGATTCCCGGCGTAGATCGAAGTACCGATAAATTGAGTTCTGCAAGACGACGTTTAATGCAAGAATTGGTTGTATTGAAAAATATATGATTTCGACACTTTCCTGTCGACTCTAGATGCCAGAATTTTCGAAACACGCATAACCTCGATTTTCGGGGCAGATCGAAGTTTTTCCGATACTGCCGTGCAAGATGACTCTCAACGCAGTAATTCTATGGATTAAGACTAAATGAATGATTTTGACACTCTAACGTCGAGCTGAGATGCCAGAATCGCTCGAAACTCGGGACATCTCGATTCTCGGTGTCGATCTACGTTTCGATCGATTCAGTTGTGCGAGACGACGTTTAACGCAAGAATTAAGTTCTTTAACAAAAATTAATGATTTCTACACTTTTCTGGTAAACCTAGATGCCAGAATCGCTCGACAGACGCAGAACCTCGAATCCCGGGGTAGATCGAAGTTTTTCCGATACGGCCGTGTAGAACAACGTTCAACGCGAAAATTCTGAAATTTTAGACTGAATAAATGATAGTGACACTCTTATGCCGAGCTGTTATGCCAGGATCGCTCGAAACTCGGGACATTTCGATTCTCGGTTTAGATCGATGTTTCGATAAATTCAGTTGTGCAAGACGACGTTCAATGCAGGAATTGACTTTTTTCCACAAAAATGCACGATTTTGACAATTTGTGTCGAGCCTAGATGCCAGAATCGCTCTGAACACGCAAAATCACGATTCTCGGGGTAGATCGAAGTTTTTCCGAATCAGACGTGCGGGATGACTTTCAACGCACTAATTCTATGACTTTGGTCAAAATGAATGACTGTATTACTTTTACGACGATCTGTAATGCCAGGATCGCTCGAAACTCGGGAGAACTTGATTCCCGGCGTAGATCAAAGTATTGATCGATTAAGTCGTGCGAGACGACGTTTAACGCAGGAATTGGTTTTTTCTCCCAAAAACGAACGATTTTCACACTTTCCTGTCGAGCCTAGATGCCAGAATCGCTCGAAATACGCAAAACCTCGATTCTTGTGTTGGATCGAAATTTTCCCGATACAGTCGTGTACGACGACGTTGACCGCGAGAATAGTATGATTTCGGACTGAATGAATAATTGTGACACTCTTACGTCGCGCTGTGATGCCGGAATCGCTCGAAACTCGGGACGTATCCCTTCCCGGTGTAGATCGATGTTTCGATCGATTGAGTTATGCAAGACGACGCTTTATGCAAGAATTAAGTTTTTTTCAGAAAAATGAATGATTTGACCCTTTGTTGTCGAACATAGATTCCAGAATGGCTCGGAAGCCCAAGCCTCAAATCCTGGGGTAGATCGAAGTCCCTCAAATACAGACGTGTCAGATAACGTTTAACGCGAGAATCCTACGATTTTTGACTGAATTAATGATTGTGACACCCCTACGTCGAGCATTAATACCAGATACGCTCGAAACTCTGCAGAACTCGATTCCCGGCGTAGATCGAAGTACCGATAAATTGAGTTCTGCAAGACGACGTTTAATGCAAGAATTGGTTGTATTGAAAAATATATGGATTCGACACTTTCCTGTCGACTCTAGATGCCAGAATTTTCGAAACACGCAAAACCTCGATTTTCGGGGCAGATCGAAGTTTTTCCGATACTGCCGTGCAAGATGACTCTCAACGCAGTAATTCTATGGATTGAGACTAAATGAATGATTTTGACACTCTAACGTCGAGCTGAGATGCCAGAATCGCTCGAAACTCGGGACATCTCGATTTTCGTTGTAGATCGATGTTTTTATCGATTCAGTTGTGAAAGACAAGGTTTAATAGAGAATTGAGTTTTTTCAGAAAAACGGATAATGTGACCCTTTTCTGTCAAGCATAAATGCCAGAAATGCGCGAACTATGCAAAACCTCAAATCCTGGGGTATAACGAAGTTTCTCCGATACAGCCGTGTAAGACGACGTTTAACGACCTAATTCTATGATTTTGAACTAAATCAACGATTGTGACACTCTCACGTTAAGCTGTGATTCCAGAATCGCTCGAAACTCGGGACATATCGATTCTCGATGTAGATCGATGTTTCGATCGATTCAGTTGTGCAAGACAACGTTTGATGCAAAAGATAAGTTTTTCCAGCAAAATGAATGAATTAACACATTTCTGTCGAGCTGAGATGTCGGAATCGGTCGAAATACGGGACATCTTATTCCTCGGTGTAGACCGATTTTTCGTTCGATAGCGATGTGCAAGACGACGATTAACGCAAGAATTCTATGATTTTGGACCAGATGTATCGGAGAAACTTCGTTATAACGAAGTTTCTCCGATACAGCCGTGTAAGACGACGTTTAACGACCGAATTCTATGATTTTGAACTAAATCAACGATTGTGACACTCTCACGTTAAGCTGTGATTCCAGAATCGCTCGAAACTCGGGACATATCGATTCTCGATGTAGATCGATGTTTCGATCGATTCAGTTGTGCAAGACAACGTTTGATGCAAAAGATAAGTTTTTCCAGCAAAATGAATGAATTAACACATTTCTGTCGAGCTGAGATGTCGGAATCGGTCGAAATACGGGACATCTTATTCCTCGGTGTAGACCGATTTTTCGTTCGATAGCGATGTGCAAGACGACGATTAACGCAAGAATTCTATGATTTTGGACCAGATGAATGATTTCGACACTCTAACGTCGAGCTGAGATGCCAGAATCGCTCGAAACTCGAGACATCTCGCTTCTCGGTGTATATCGATGTTTTGATCGATTCAGTTGTGAAAGACGAGGTTTAATAGAGAATTGAGTCTTTTCAGAAAAACGGATAATGTGACCCTTTTCTGTCAAGCATAAATGCCAGAAATGCGCGAACTATGCAAAACCTCAAATCCTGGGGTATAACGAAGTTTCTCCGATACAGCCGTGTAAGACGACGTTTAACGACCGAATTCTATGATTTTAAACTAAATCAATGATTGTGACACTCTCACGTTAAGCTGTGATTCCAGAATCGCTCGAAACTCGGGACATATCGATTCTCGAAGTAGATCGATGTTTCGATCGATTCAGTTGTGCAAGACAACGTTTAATGCGAAAGATAATTTTTTCCAGCGAAATGAATGATTTTGCACATTTCTGTCGAGCTGAGATGTCGGAACCGGTCGAAATACAAAACATCTTATTCCTCGGTGTAGACCGATTTTTCGTTCGATAGCGATGTGCAAGACGACGATTAACGATAGAATTCTATGATTTTGGACCAGATGAATGATTTCGACACTCTAACGTCGAGCTGAGATGCCAGAATCGCTCGAAACTCGTGACGTCTCGATTCTCGGTGTATATCGATGTTTTGATCGATTCAGTGGTGCAAGCCAAGGTTCAATGCAAGGATTGAGTTGTTTCAGAAAAACGAATAGATTGACGCTTTTCTGTCGAGCATAAATGGCAGATATGCGCGAACTATGCAAAACCTCAAATCCCGGGATATACTCGAAGTTTCTCTGATACGGATGTGTAAGACCACGTTCAACGACAATATTCTATGATTTTGCACCAGATGAATGATTTCGACACTCTAACGTCGAGCTGAGATGCCAGAATCGCTCGAAACTCGGGACATCTCGATTCTCGGTGTAGATCGATGTTTTTATCGATTCAGTTGTGCGGAACGACGTTAAATGCAAAAATGAAGTTTCTTTCCAGAGAAATAAATGATTTCAAAGGTTTCTGTCGAACTGAGATTTCGGAATCGTTCGAAATATGGGACAACTCGATTCTTCGCGTAGATCGAAGTTTAGTTCGATACAGCTGTGCAAGACAACGTTCGATGCAAGAATTTCTCGGTTTCAGACCAAAGAAACGATTTTGACACGTTCAGGGTGAGCTCAGATTCCAGAATCGCTCGAAACTCGGGACATCTCGATTCTCTGTGTCGATCTACGTTTCGATCGATTCAGTTGTGCGAGACGACGTTCAATGCAGGAATTGACTTTTTTTCACAAAAATGCACGATTTTCACAATTTGTGTCGAGCCTAGATGCCAGAATCGCTCTGAACACGCAAAATCACGATTCTCGGGGTAGATAGAAGTGTTTCCGATACAGACGTGCGGGATGACTTTCAACGCACTAATTCTATGACTTTGGTCGAAATGAATAATTGTATTACTCTTACGACGATCTGTAATGCAAGAATCGCTCGAAACTCGGGAGAACTTGATTCCCGGCGTAGATCAAAGTATCGATCGATTAAGTTGTGCGAGACGACGTTTAGGGCAGGAATTGGTTTTTTTTCCCAAAAACGAACGATTTTCACACTTTCCTGTCAAGCCTAGATGCCAGAATCGCTCGAAATACGCAAAACCTCGATTCTTGTGTTGGATCGAAATTTTCCCGATACAGTCGTGTACGACGACGTTGACCGCGAGAATAGTATAATTTCGGACTGAATGAATAATTGTGACACTCTTACGTCGCGCTGTGATGCCGGAATCGCTCGAAACTCGGGACGTATCCCTTCCCGGTGTAGATCGATGTTTCGATCGATTGAGTTATGCAAGACGACGCTTTATGCAAGAATTAAGTTTTTTTCAGAAAAATGAATGATTTGACCCTTTGTTGTCGAACATAGATTCCAGAATGGCTCGGAAGCCCAAGCCTCAAATCCTGGGGTAGATCGAAGTCCCTCAAATACAGACGTGTAAGATAACGTTTAACGCGAGAATCCTACGATTTTTGACTGAATTAATGATTGTGACACCCCTACGTCGAGCATTAATACCAGATACGCTCGAAACTCTGCAGAACTCGATTCCCGGCGTAGATCGAAGTACCGATAAATTGAGTTCTGCAAGACGACTTTTAATGCAAGAATTGGTTGTATTGAAAAATATATGATTTCGACACTTTCCTGTCGACTCTAGATGCCAGAATTTTCGAAACACGCAAAACCTCGATTTTCGGGGCAGATCGAAGTTTTTCCGATACTGCCGTGCAAGATGACTCTCAACGCAGTAATTCTATGGATTAAGACTAAATGAATGATTTTGACACTCTAACGTCGAGCTGAGATGCCAGAATCGCTCGAAACTCGGGACATCTCGATTTTCGTTGTAGATCGATGTTTTTATCGATTCAGTTGTGAAAGACAAGGTTTAATAGAGAATTGAGTTTTTTCAGAAAAACGGATAATGTGACCCTTTTCTGTCAAGCATAAATGCCAGAAATGCGCGAACCATGCAAAACCTCAAATCCTGGGGTATAACGAAGTTTCTCCGATACAGCCGTGTAAGACGACGTTTAACGACCGAATTCTATGATTTTGAACTAAATCAACGATTGTGACACTCTCACGTTAAGCTGTGATTCCAGAATCGCTCGAAACTCGGGACATATCGATTCTCGATGTAGATCGATGTTTCGATCGATTCAGTTGTGCAAGACAACGTTTGATGCAAAAGATAAGTTTTTCCAGCAAAATGAATGAATTAACACATTTCTGTCGAGCTGAGATGTCGGAATCGGTCGAAATACGGGACATCTTATTCCTCGGTGTAGACCGATTTTTCGTTCGATAGCGATGTGCAAGACGACGATTAACGCAAGAATTCTATGATTTTGGACCAGATGAATGATTTCGACACTCTAACGTCGAGCTGAGATGCCAGAATCGCTCGAAACTCGAGACATCTCGCTTCTCGGTGTATATCGATGTTTTGATCGATTCAGTTGTGAAAGACGAGGTTTAATAGAGAATTGAGTCTTTTCAGAGAAACGGATAATGTGACCCTTTTCTGTCAAGCATAAATGCCAGAAATGCGCGAACTATGCAAAACCTCAAATCCTGGGGTATAACGAAGTTTCTCCGATACAGCCGTGTAAGACGACGTTTAACGACCGAATTCTATGATTTTAAACTAAATCAATGATTGTGACACTCTCACGTTAAGCTGTGATTCCAGAATCGCTCGAAACTCGGGACATATCGATTCTCGAAGTAGATCGATGTTTCGATCGATTCAGTTGTGCAAAACAACGTTTAATGCGAAAGATAATTTTTTCCAGCGAAATGAATGATTTTGCACATTTCTTTCGAGCTGAGATGTCGGAACCGGTCGAAATACAAAACATCTTATTCCTCGGTGTAGACCGATTTTTCGTTCGATAGCAATGTGCAAGTCGACGATTAACGATAGAATTCTATGATTTTGGACCAGATGAATGATTTCGACACTCTAACGTCGAGCTGAGATGCCAGAATCGCTCGAAACTCGTGACGTCTCGATTCTCGGTGTATATCGATGTTTTGATCGATTCAGTGGTGCAAGCCAAGTTTTAATGCAAGGATTGAGTTGTTTCAGAAAAACGAATAGATTGACGCTTTTCTGTCGAGCATAAATGGCAGATATGCGCGAACTATGCAAAACCTCAAATCCCGGGATATACTCGAAGTTTCTCTGATACGGATGTGTAAGACCACGTTCAACGACAATATTCTATGATTTTGCACCAGATGAATGATTTCGACACTCTAACGTCGAGCTGAGATGCCAGAATCGCTCGAAACTCGGGACATCTCGATTCTCGGTGTAGATCGATGTTTTTATCGATTCAGTTGTGCGGAACGACGTTAAATGCAAAAATGAAGTTTCTTTCCAGAAAAATAAATGATTTCAAAGGTTTCTGTCGAACTGAGATTTTGGAATCGTTCGAAATACGGGACAACTCGTTTCTTCGCGTAGATCGAAGTTTAGTTCGATACAGCTGTGCAAGACAACGTTCGATGCAAGAATTTCTCGGTTTCAGACCAAAGAAACGATTTTGACACGTTCAGGGTGAGCTCAGATTCCAGAATCGCTCGAAACTCGGGACATCTCGATTCTCTGTGTCGATCTACGTTTCGATCGATTCAGTTGTGCGAGACGACGTTCAATGCAGGAATTGACTTTTTTTCACAAAAATGCACGATTTTCACAATTTGTGTCGAGCCTAGATGCCAGAATCGCTCTGAACACGCAAAATCACGATTCTCGGGGTAGATAGAAGTGTTTCCGATACAGACGTGCGGGATGACTTTCAACGCACTAATGCTATGACTTTGGTCAAAATGAATGACTGTATTACTTTTACGACGATCTGTAATGCCAGGATCGCTCGAAACTCGGGAGAACTTGATTCCCGGCGTAGATCAAAGTATTGATCGATTAAGTCGTGCGAGACGACGTTTAACGCAGGAATTGGTTTTTTCTCCCAAAAACGAACGATTTTCACACTTTCCTGTCGACCCTAGATGCCAGAATCGCTCGAAATACGCAAAACCTCGATTCTTGTGTTGGATCGAAATTTTCCCGATACAGTCGTGTACGACGACGTTGACCGCGAGAATAGTATGATTTCGGACTGAATGAATAATTGTGACACTCTTACGTCGCGCTGTGATGCCGGAATCGCTCGAAACTCGGGACGTATCCCTTCCCGGTGTAGATCGATGTTTCGATCGATTGAGTTGTACAAGACGACGCTTTATGCAAGAATTAAGTTTTTTCAGAAAAATGAATGATTTGACCCTTTTTTGTCGAACATAGATTCCAGAATGGCTCGGAAGCCCAAGCCTGAAATCCTGGGGTAGATCGAAGTTCTTCAAATACAGACG
This sequence comes from Tromatobia lineatoria, assembly GCA_949699805.1. Taxonomy (NCBI): domain Eukaryota; kingdom Metazoa; phylum Arthropoda; class Insecta; order Hymenoptera; family Ichneumonidae; genus Tromatobia; species Tromatobia lineatoria. The sequence goes on from OX453050.1 coordinate 4,669,338, forward strand.
TGTAAGACAACGTTTAACGCGAGAATCCTACGATTTTTGACTGAATGAATGATTGTGACACCCCTACGTCGAGCATTAATACCAGAATCGCTCGAATCTCTGCAGAACTCGATTCCCGGGGTAGATCGAAGTACCGATAAATTGAGTTCTGCAAGACGACGTTTAATGCAAGAATTGGTTGTATTGAAAAATATATGATTTCGACACTTTCCTGTCGACTCTAGATGCCAGAAATTTCGAAACACGCAAAACCTCGATTTTCGGGGCAGATCGAAGTTTTTCCGATACTGCCGTGCAAGATGACTCTCAACGCAGTAATTCTATGGATTAAGACTAAATGAATGATTTTGACACTCTAACGTCGAGCTGAGATGCCAGAATCGCTCGAAACTCGGGACATCTCGATTTTCGTTGTAGATCGATGTTTTTATCGATTCAGTTGTGAAAGACGAGGTTTAATAGAGAATTGAGTTTTTTCAGAAAAACGGATAATGTGACCTTTTTCTGTCAAGCATAAATGCCAGAAATGCGCGAACTATGCAAAACCTCAAATCCTGGGGTATAACAAAGTTTCTCCGATACAGCCGTGTAAGACGACGTTTAACGACCGAATTCTATGATTTTGAACTAAATCAACGATTGTGACACTCTCACGTTAAGCTGTGATTCCAGAATCGCTCGAAACTCGGGACATATCGATTCTCGATGTAGATCGATGTTTCGATCGATTCAGTTGTGCAAGACAACGTTTGATGCAAAAGATAAGTTTTTCCAGCAAAATGAATGAATTAACACATTTCTGTCGAGCTGAGATGTCGGAATCGGTCGAAATACGGGACATCTTATTCCTCGGTGTAGACCGATTTTTCGTTCGATAGCGATGTGCAAGACGACGATTAACGCAAGAATTCTATGATTTTGGACCAGATGAATGATTTCGACACTCTAACGTCGAGCTGAGATGCCAGAATCGCTCGAAACTCGAGACATCTCGCTTCTCGGTGTATATCGATGTTTTGATCGATTCAGTTGTGAAAGACGAGGTTTAATAGAGAATTGAGTCTTTTCAGAAAAACGGATAATGTGACCCTTTTCTGTCAAGCATAAATGCCAGAAATGCGCGAACTATGCAAAACCTCAAATCCTGGGGTATAACGAAGTTTCTCCGATACAGCCGTGTAAGACGACGTTTAACGACCGAATTCTATGATTTTAAACTAAATCAATGATTGTGACACTCTCACGTTAAGCTGTGATTCCAGAATCGCTCGAAACTCGGGACATATCGATTCTCGAAGTAGATCGATGTTTCGATTGATTCAGTTGTGCAAGACAACGTTTAATGCGAAAGATAATTTTTTCCAGCGAAATGAATGATTTTGCACATTTCTGTCGAGCTGAGATGTCGGAACCGGTCGAAATACAAAACATCTTATTCCTCGGTGTAGACCGATTTTTCGTTCGATAGCGATGTGCAAGACGACGATTAACGATAGAATTCTATGATTTTGGACCAGATGAATGATTTCGACACTCTAACGTCGAGCTGAGATGCCAGAATCGCTCGAAACTCGTGACGTCTCGATTCTCGGTGTATATCGATGTTTTGATCGATTCAGTGGTGCAAGCCAAGGTTCAATGCAAGGATTGAGTTGTTTCAGAAAAACGAATAGATTGACGCTTTTCTGTCGAGCATAAATGGCAGATATGCGCGAACTATGCAAAACCTCAAATCCCGGGATATACTCGAAGTTTCTCTGATACGGATGTGTAAGACCACGTTCAACGACAATATTCTATGATTTTGCACCAGATGAATGATTTCGACACTCTAACGTCGAGCTGAGATGCCAGAATCGCTCGAAACTCGGGACATCTCGATTCTCGGTGTAGATCGATGTTTTTATCGATTCAGTTGTGCGGAACGACGTTAAATGCAAAAATGAAGTTTCTTTCCAGAGAAATAAATGATTTCAAAGGTTTCTGTCGAACTGAGATTTCGGAATCGTTCGAAATATGGGACAACTCGATTCTTCGCGTAGATCGAAGTTTAGTTCGATACAGCTGTGCAAGACAACGTTCGATGCAAGAATTTCTCGGTTTCAGACCAAAGAAACGATTTTGACACGTTCAGGGTGAGCTCAGATTCCAGAATCGCTCGAAACTCGGGACATCTCGATTCTCTGTGTCGATCTACGTTTCGATCGATTCAGTTGTGCGAGACGACGTTCAATGCAGGAATTGACTTTTTTTCACAAAAATGCACGATTTTCACAATTTGTGTCGAGCCTAGATGCCAGAATCGCTCTGAACACGCAAAATCACGATTCTCGGGGTAGATAGAAGTGTTTCCGATACAGACGTGCGGGATGACTTTCAACGCACTAATTCTATGACTTTGGTCGAAATGAATAATTGTATTACTCTTACGACGATCTGTAATGCAAGAATCGCTCGAAACTCGGGAGAACTTGATTCCCGGCGTAGATCAAAGTATCGATCGATTAAGTTGTGCGAGACGACGTTTAGGGCAGGAATTGGTTTTTTTTCCCAAAAACGAACGATTTTCACACTTTCCTGTCAAGCCTAGATGCCAGAATCGCTCGAAATACGCAAAACCTCGATTCTTGTGTTGGATCGAAATTTTCCCGATACAGTCGTGTACGACGACGTTGACCGCGAGAATAGTATAATTTCGGACTGAATGAATAATTGTGACACTCTTACGTCGCGCTGTGATGCCGGAATCGCTCGAAACTCGGGACGTATCCCTTCCCGGTGTAGATCGATGTTTCGATCGATTGAGTTATGCAAGACGACGCTTTATGCAAGAATTAAGTTTTTTTCAGAAAAATGAATGATTTGACCCTTTGTTGTCGAACATAGATTCCAGAATGGCTCGGAAGCCCAAGCCTCAAATCCTGGGGTAGATCGAAGTCCCTCAAATACAGACGTGTAAGATATCGTTTAACGCGAGAATCCTACGATTTTTGACTGAATTAATGATTGTGACACCCCTACGTCGAGCATTAATACCAGATACGCTCGAAACTCTGCAGAACTCGATTCCCGGCGTAGATCGAAGTACCGATAAATTGAGTTCTGCAAGACGACTTTTAATGCAAGAATTGGTTGTATTGAAAAATATATGATTTCGACACTTTCCTGTCGACTCTAGATGCCAGAATTTTCGAAACACGCAAAACCTCGATTTTCGGGGCAGATCGAAGTTTTTCCGATACTGCCGTGCAAGATGACTCTCAACGCAGTAATTCTATGGATTAAGACTAAATGAATGATTTTGACACTCTAACGTCGAGCTGAGATGCCAGAATCGCTCGAAACTCGGGACATCTCGATTTTCGTTGTAGATCGATGTTTTTATCGATTCAGTTGTGAAAGACAAGGTTTAATAGAGAATTGAGTTTTTTCAGAAAAACGGATAATGTGACCCTTTTCTGTCAAGCATAAATGCCAGAAATGCGCGAACCATGCAAAACCTCAAATCCTGGGGTATAACGAAGTTTCTCCGATACAGCCGTGTAAGACGACGTTTAACGACCGAATTCTATGATTTTGAACTAAATCAACGATTGTGACACTCTCACGTTAAGCTGTGATTCCAGAATCGCTCGAAACTCGGGACATATCGATTCTCGATGTAGATCGATGTTTCGATCGATTCAGTTGTGCAAGACAACGTTTGATGCAAAAGATAAGTTTTTCCAGCAAAATGAATGAATTAACACATTTCTGTCGAGCTGAGATGTCGGAATCGGTCGAAATACGGGACATCTTATTCCTCGGTGTAGACCGATTTTTCGTTCGATAGCGATGTGCAAGACGACGATTAACGCAAGAATTCTATGATTTTGGACCAGATGAATGATTTCGACACTCTAACGTCGAGCTGAGATGCCAGAATCGCTCGAAACTCGAGACATCTCGCTTCTCGGTGTATATCGATGTTTTGATCGATTCAGTTGTGAAAGACGAGGTTTAATAGAGAATTGAGTCTTTTCAGAGAAACGGATAATGTGACCCTTTTCTGTCAAGCATAAATGCCAGAAATGCGCGAACTATGCAAAACCTCAAATCCTGGGGTATAACGAAGTTTCTCCGATACAGCCGTGTAAGACGACGTTTAACGACCGAATTCTATGATTTTAAACTAAATCAATGATTGTGACACTCTCACGTTAAGCTGTGATTCCAGAATCGCTCGAAACTCGGGACATATCGATTCTCGAAGTAGATCGATGTTTCGATCGATTCAGTTGTGCAAAACAACGTTTAATGCGAAAGATAATTTTTTCCAGCGAAATGAATGATTTTGCACATTTCTTTCGAGCTGAGATGTCGGAACCGGTCGAAATACAAAACATCTTATTCCTCGGTGTAGACCGATTTTTCGTTCGATAGCAATGTGCAAGTCGACGATTAACGATAGAATTCTATGATTTTGGACCAGATGAATGATTTCGACACTCTAACGTCGAGCTGAGATGCCAGAATCGCTCGAAACTCGTGACGTCTCGATTCTCGGTGTATATCGATGTTTTGATCGATTCAGTGGTGCAAGCCAAGTTTTAATGCAAGGATTGAGTTGTTTCAGAAAAACGAATAGATTGACGCTTTTCTGTCGAGCATAAATGGCAGATATGCGCGAACTATGCAAAACCTCAAATCCCGGGATATACTCGAAGTTTCTCTGATACGGATGTGTAAGACCACGTTCAACGACAATATTCTATGATTTTGCACCAGATGAATGATTTCGACACTCTAACGTCGAGCTGAGATGCCAGAATCGCTCGAAACTCGGGACATCTCGATTCTCGGTGTAGATCGATGTTTTTATCGATTCAGTTGTGCGGAACGACGTTAAATGCAAAAATGAAGTTTCTTTCCAGAAAAATAAATGATTTCAAAGGTTTCTGTCGAACTGAGATTTTGGAATCGTTCGAAATACGGGACAACTCGTTTCTTCGCGTAGATCGAAGTTTAGTTCGATACAGCTGTGCAAGACAACGTTCGATGCAAGAATTTCTCGGTTTCAGACCAAAGAAACGATTTTGACACGTTCAGGGTGAGCTCAGATTCCAGAATCGCTCGAAACTCGGGACATCTCGATTCTCTGTGTCGATCTACGTTTCGATCGATTCAGTTGTGCGAGACGACGTTCAATGCAGGAATTGACTTTTTTTCACAAAAATGCACGATTTTCACAATTTGTGTCGAGCCTAGATGCCAGAATCGCTCTGAACACGCAAAATCACGATTCTCGGGGTAGATAGAAGTGTTTCCGATACAGACGTGCGGGATGACTTTCAACGCACTAATTCTATGACTTTGGTCAAAATGAATGACTGTATTACTTTTACGACGATCTGTAATGCCAGGATCGCTCGAAACTCGGGAGAACTTGATTCCCGGCGTAGATCAAAGTATTGATCGATTAAGTCGTGCGAGACGACGTTTAACGCAGGAATTGGTTTTTTCTCCCAAAAACGAACGATTTTCACACTTTCCTGTCGACCCTAGATGCCAGAATCGCTCGAAATACGCAAAACCTCGATTCTTGTGTTGGATCGAAATTTTCCCGATACAGTCGTGTACGACGACGTTGACCGCGAGAATAGTATGATTTCGGACTGAATGAATAATTGTGACACTCTTACGTCGCGCTGTGATGCCGGAATCGCTCGAAACTCGGGACGTATCCCTTCCCGGTGTAGATCGATGTTTCGATCGATTGAGTTGTACAAGACGACGCTTTATGCAAGAATTAAGTTTTTTCAGAAAAATGAATGATTTGACCCTTTTTTGTCGAACATAGATTCCAGAATGGCTCGGAAGCCCAAGCCTGAAATCCTGGGGTAGATCGAAGTTCTTCAAATACAGACGTGTAAGACAACGTTTAACGCGAGAATCCTACGATTTTTGACTGAATGAATGATTGTGACACCCCTACGTCGAGCATTAATACCAGAATCGCTCGAATCTCTGCAGAACTCGATTCCCGGGGTAGATCGAAGTACCGATAAATTGAGTTCTGCAAGACGACGTTTAATGCAAGAATTGGTTGTATTGAAAAATATATGATTTCGACACTTTCCTGTCGACTCTAGATGCCAGAAATTTCGAAACACGCAAAACCTCGATTTTCGGGGCAGATCGAAGTTTTTCCGATACTGCCGTGCAAGATGACTCTCAACGCAGTAATTCTATGGATTAAGACTAAATGAATGATTTTGACACTCTAACGTCGAGCTGAGATGCCAGAATCGCTCGAAACTCGGGACATCTCGATTTTCGTTGTAGATCGATGTTTTTATCGATTCAGTTGTGAAAGACGAGGTTTAATAGAGAATTGAGTTTTTTCAGAAAAACGGATAATGTGACCTTTTTCTGTCAAGCATAAATGCCAGAAATGCGCGAACTATGCAAAACCTCAAATCCTGGGGTATAACAAAGTTTCTCCGATACAGCCGTGTAAGACGACGTTTAACGACCGAATTCTATGATTTTGAACTAAATCAACGATTGTGACACTCTCACGTTAAGCTGTGATTCCAGAATCGCTCGAAACTCGGGACATATCGATTCTCGATGTAGATCGATGTTTCGATCGATTCAGTTGTGCAAGACAACGTTTGATGCAAAAGATAAGTTTTTCCAGCAAAATGAATGAATTAACACATTTCTGTCGAGCTGAGATGTCGGAATCGGTCGAAATACGGGACATCTTATTCCTCGGTGTAGACCGATTTTTCGTTCGATAGCGATGTGCAAGACGACGATTAACGCAAGAATTCTATGATTTTGGACCAGATGAATGATTTCGACACTCTAACGTCGAGCTGAGATGCCAGAATCGCTCGAAACTCGAGACATCTCGCTTCTCGGTGTATATCGATGTTTTGATCGATTCAGTTGTGAAAGACGAGGTTTAATAGAGAATTGAGTCTTTTCAGAAAAACGGATAATGTGACCCTTTTCTGTCAAGCATAAATGCCAGAAATGCGCGAACTATGCAAAACCTCAAATCCGAGGGTATAACGAAGTTTCTCCGATACAGCCGTGTAAGACGACGTTTAACGACCGAATTCTATGATTTTAAACTAAATCAATGATTGTGACACTCTCACGTTAAGCTGTGATTCCAGAATCGCTCGAAACTCGGGACATATCGATTCTCGAAGTAGATCGATGTTTCGATTGATTCAGTTGTGCAAGACAACGTTTAATGCGAAAGATAATTTTTTCCAGCGAAATGAATGATTTTGCACATTTCTGTCGAGCTGAGATGTCGGAACCGGTCGAAATACAAAACATCTTATTCCTCGGTGTAGACCGATTTTTCGTTCGATAGCGATGTGCAAGACGACGATTAACGATAGAATTCTATGATTTTGGACCAGATGAATGATTTCGACACTCTAACGTCGAGCTGAGATGCCAGAATCGCTCGAAACTCGTGACGTCTCGATTCTCGGTGTATATCGATGTTTTGATCGATTCAGTGGTGCAAGCCAAGGTTCAATGCAAGGATTGAGTTGTTTCAGAAAAACGAATAGATTGACGCTTTTCTGTCGAGCATAAATGGCAGATATGCGCGAACTATGCAAAACCTCAAATCCCGGGATATACTCGAAGTTTCTCTGATACGGATGTGTAAGACCACGTTCAACGACAATATTCTATGATTTTGCACCAGATGAAAGATTTCGACACTCTAACGTCGAGCTGAGATGCCAGAATCGCTCGAAACTCGGGACATCTCGATTCTCGGTGTAGATCGATGTTTTTATCGATTCAGTTGTGCGGAACGACGTTAAATGCAAAAATGAAGTTTCTTTCCAGAGAAATAAATGATTTCAAAGGTTTCTGTCGAACTGAGATTTCGGAATCGTTCGAAATATGGGACAACTCGATTCTTCGCGTAGATCGAAGTTTAGTTCGATACAGCTGTGCAAGACAACGTTCGATGCAAGAATTTCTCGGTTTCAGACCAAAGAAACGATTTTGACACGTTCAGGGTGAGCTCAGATTCCAGAATCGCTCGAAACTCGGGACATCTCGATTCTCTGTGTCGATCTACGTTTCGATCGATTCAGTTGTGCGAGACGACGTTCAATGCAGGAATTGACTTTTTTTCACAAAAATGCACGATTTTCACAATTTGTGTCGAGCCTAGATGCCAGAATCGCTCTGAACACGCAAAATCACGATTCTCGGGGTAGATAGAAGTGTTTCCGATACAGACGTGCGGGATGACTTTCAACGCACTAATTCTATGACTTTGGTCGAAATGAATAATTGTATTACTCTTACGACGATCTGTAATGCAAGAATCGCTCGAAACTCGGGAGAACTTGATTCCCGGCGTAGATCAAAGTATCGATCGATTAAGTTGTGCGAGACGACGTTTAGGGCAGGAATTGGTTTTTTTTCCCAAAAACGAACGATTTTCACACTTTCCTGTCAAGCCTAGATGCCAGAATCGCTCGAAATACGCAAAACCTCGATTCTTGTGTTGGATCGAAATTTTCCCGATACAGTCGTGTACGACGACGTTGACCGCGAGAATAGTATAATTTCGGACTGAATGAATAATTGTGACACTCTTACGTCGCGCTGTGATGCCGGAATCGCTCGAAACTCGGGACGTATCCCTTCCCGGTGTAGATCGATGTTTCGATCGATTGAGTTATGCAAGACGACGCTTTATGCAAGAATTAAGTTTTTTTCAGAAAAATGAATGATTTGACCCTTTGTTGTCGAACATAGATTCCAGAATGGCTCGGAAGCCCAAGCCTCAAATCCTGGGGTAGATCGAAGTCCCTCAAATACAGACGTGTAAGATAACGTTTAACGCGAGAATCCTACGATTTTTGACTGAATTAATGATTGTGACACCCCTACGTCGAGCATTAATACCAGATACGCTCGAAACTCTGCAGAACTCGATTCCCGGCGTAGATCGAAGTACCGATAAATTGAGTTCTGCAAGACGACTTTTAATGCAAGAATTGGTTGTATTGAAAAATATATGATTTCGACACTTTCCTGTCGACTCTAGATGCCAGAATTTTCGAAACACGCAAAACCTCGATTTTCGGGGCAGATCGAAGTTTTTCCGATACTGCCGTGCAAGATGACTCTCAACGCAGTAATTCTATGGATTAAGACTAAATGAATGATTTTGACACTCTAACGTCGAGCTGAGATGCCAGAATCGCTCGAAACTCGGGACATCTCGATTTTCGTTGTAGATCGATGTTTTTATCGATTCAGTTGTGAAAGACAAGGTTTAATAGAGAATTGAGTTTTTTCAGAAAAACGGATAATGTGACCCTTTTCTGTCAAGCATAAATGCCAGAAATGCGCGAACCATGCAAAACCTCAAATCCTGGGGTATAACGAAGTTTCTCCGATACAGCCGTGTAAGACGACGTTTAACGACCGAATTCTATGATTTTGAACTAAATCAACGATTGTGACACTCTCACGTTAAGCTGTGATTCCAGAATCGCTCGAAACTCGGGACATATCGATTCTCGATGTAGATCGATGTTTCGATCGATTCAGTTGTGCAAGACAACGTTTGATGCAAAAGATAAGTTTTTCCAGCAAAATGAATGAATTAACACATTTCTGTCGAGCTGAGATGTCGGAATCGGTCGAAATACGGGACATCTTATTCCTCGGTGTAGACCGATTTTTCGTTCGATAGCGATGTGCAAGACGACGATTAACGCAAGAATTCTATGATTTTGGACCAGATGAATGATTTCGACACTCTAACGTCGAGCTGAGATGCCAGAATCGCTCGAAACTCGAGACATCTCGCTTCTCGGTGTATATCGATGTTTTGATCGATTCAGTTGTGAAAGACGAGGTTTAATAGAGAATTGAGTCTTTTCAGAGAAACGGATAATGTGACCCTTTTCTGTCAAGCATAAATGCCAGAAATGCGCGAACTATGCAAAACCTCAAATCCTGGGGTATAACGAAGTTTCTCCGATACAGCCGTGTAAGACGACGTTTAACGACCGAATTCTATGATTTTAAACTAAATCAATGATTGTGACACTCTCACGTTAAGCTGTGATTCCAGAATCGCTCGAAACTCGGGACATATCGATTCTCGAAGTAGATCGATGTTTCGATCGATTCAGTTGTGCAAAACAACGTTTAATGCGAAAGATAATTTTTTCCAGCGAAATGAATGATTTTGCACATTTCTTTCGAGCTGAGATGTCGGAACCGGTCGAAATACAAAACATCTTATTCCTCGGTGTAGACCGATTTTTCGTTCGATAGCAATGTGCAAGTCGACGATTAACGATAGAATTCTATGATTTTGGACCAGATGAATGATTTCGACACTCTAACGTCGAGCTGAGATGCCAGAATCGCTCGAAACTCGTGACGTCTCGATTCTCGGTGTATATCGATGTTTTGATCGATTCAGTGGTGCAAGCCAAGTTTTAATGCAAGGATTGAGTTGTTTCAGAAAAACGAATAGATTGACGCTTTTCTGTCGAGCATAAATGGCAGATATGCGCGAACTATGCAAAACCTCAAATCCCGGGATATACTCGAAGTTTCTCTGATACGGATGTGTAAGACCACGTTCAACGACAATATTCTATGATTTTGCACCAGATGAATGATTTCGACACTCTAACGTCGAGCTGAGATGCCAGAATCGCTCGAAACTCGGGACATCTCGATTCTCGGTGTAGATCGATGTTTTTATCGATTCAGTTGTGCGGAACGACGTTAAATGCAAAAATGAAGTTTCTTTCCAGAAAAATAAATGATTTCAAAGGTTTCTGTCGAACTGAGATTTTGGAATCGTTCGAAATACGGGACAACTCGTTTCTTCGCGTAGATCGAAGTTTAGTTCGATACAGCTGTGCAAGACAACGTTCGATGCAAGAATTTCTCGGTTTCAGACCAAAGAAACGATTTTGACACGTTCAGGGTGAGCTCAGATTCCAGAATCGCTCGAAACTCGGGACATCTCGATTCTCTGTGTCGATCTACGTTTCGATCGATTCAGTTGTGCGAGACGACGTTCAATGCAGGAATTGACTTTTTTTCACAAAAATGCACGATTTTCACAATTTGTGTCGAGCCTAGATGCCAGAATCGCTCTGAACACGCAAAATCACGATTCTCGGGGTAGATAGAAGTGTTTCCGATACAGACGTGCGGGATGACTTTCAACGCACTAATTCTATGACTTTGGTCAAAATGAATGACTGTATTACTTTTACGACGATCTGTAATGCCAGGATCGCTCGAAACTCGGGAGAACTTGATTCCCGGCGTAGATCAAAGTATTGATCGATTAAGTCGTGCGAGACGACGTTTAACGCAGGAATTGGTTTTTTCTCCCAAAAACGAACGATTTTCACACTTTCCTGTCGACCCTAGATGCCAGAATCGCTCGAAATACGCAAAACCTCGATTCTTGTGTTGGATCGAAATTTTCCCGATACAGTCGTGTACGACGACGTTGACCGCGAGAATAGTATGATTTCGGACTGAATGAATAATTGTGACACTCTTACGTCGCGCTGTGATGCCGGAATCGCTCGAAACTCGGGACGTATCCCTTCCCGGTGTAGATCGATGTTTCGATCGATTGAGTTATGCAAGACGACGCTTTATGCAAGAATTAAGTTTTTTTCAGAAAAATGAATGATTTGACCCTTTGTTGTCGAACATAGATTCCAGAATGGCTCGGAAGCCCAAGCCTCAAATCCTGGGGTAGATCGAAGTCCCTCAAATACAGACGTGTCAGATAACGTTTAACGCGAGAATCCTACGATTTTTGACTGAATTAATGATTGTGACACCCCTACGTCGAGCATTAATACCAGATACGCTCGAAACTCTGCAGAACTCGATTCCCGGCGTAGATCGAAGTACCGATAAATTGAGTTCTGCAAGACGACGTTTAATGCAAGAATTGGTTGTATTGAAAAATATATGATTTCGACACTTTCCTGTCGACTCTAGATGCCAGAATTTTCGAAACACGCATAACCTCGATTTTCGGGGCAGATCGAAGTTTTTCCGATACTGCCGTGCAAGATGACTCTCAACGCAGTAATTCTATGGATTAAGACTAAATGAATGATTTTGACACTCTAACGTCGAGCTGAGATGCCAGAATCGCTCGAAACTCGGGACATCTCGATTCTCGGTGTCGATCTACGTTTCGATCGATTCAGTTGTGCGAGACGACGTTTAACGCAAGAATTAAGTTCTTTAACAAAAATTAATGATTTCTACACTTTTCTGGTAAACCTAGATGCCAGAATCGCTCGACAGACGCAGAACCTCGAATCCCGGGGTAGATCGAAGTTTTTCCGATACGGCCGTGTAGAACAACGTTCAACGCGAAAATTCTGAAATTTTAGACTGAATAAATGATAGTGACACTCTTATGCCGAGCTGTTATGCCAGGATCGCTCGAAACTCGGGACATTTCGATTCTCGGTTTAGATCGATGTTTCGATAAATTCAGTTGTGCAAGACGACGTTCAATGCAGGAATTGACTTTTTTCCACAAAAATGCACGATTTTGACAATTTGTGTCGAGCCTAGATGCCAGAATCGCTCTGAACACGCAAAATCACGATTCTCGGGGTAGATCGAAGTTTTTCCGAATCAGACGTGCGGGATGACTTTCAACGCACTAATTCTATGACTTTGGTCAAAATGAATGACTGTATTACTTTTACGACGATCTGTAATGCCAGGATCGCTCGAAACTCGGGAGAACTTGATTCCCGGCGTAGATCAAAGTATTGATCGATTAAGTCGTGCGAGACGACGTTTAACGCAGGAATTGGTTTTTTCTCCCAAAAACGAACGATTTTCACACTTTCCTGTCGAGCCTAGATGCCAGAATCGCTCGAAATACGCAAAACCTCGATTCTTGTGTTGGATCGAAATTTTCCCGATACAGTCGTGTACGACGACGTTGACCGCGAGAATAGTATGATTTCGGACTGAATGAATAATTGTGACACTCTTACGTCGCGCTGTGATGCCGGAATCGCTCGAAACTCGGGACGTATCCCTTCCCGGTGTAGATCGATGTTTCGATCGATTGAGTTATGCAAGACGACGCTTTATGCAAGAATTAAGTTTTTTTCAGAAAAATGAATGATTTGACCCTTTGTTGTCGAACATAGATTCCAGAATGGCTCGGAAGCCCAAGCCTCAAATCCTGGGGTAGATCGAAGTCCCTCAAATACAGACGTGTCAGATAACGTTTAACGCGAGAATCCTACGATTTTTGACTGAATTAATGATTGTGACACCCCTACGTCGAGCATTAATACCAGATACGCTCGAAACTCTGCAGAACTCGATTCCCGGCGTAGATCGAAGTACCGATAAATTGAGTTCTGCAAGACGACGTTTAATGCAAGAATTGGTTGTATTGAAAAATATATGATTTCGACACTTTCCTGTCGACTCTAGATGCCAGAATTTTCGAAACACGCATAACCTCGATTTTCGGGGCAGATCGAAGTTTTTCCGATACTGCCGTGCAAGATGACTCTCAACGCAGTAATTCTATGGATTAAGACTAAATGAATGATTTTGACACTCTAACGTCGAGCTGAGATGCCAGAATCGCTCGAAACTCGGGACATCTCGATTCTCGGTGTCGATCTACGTTTCGATCGATTCAGTTGTGCGAGACGACGTTTAACGCAAGAATTAAGTTCTTTAACAAAAATTAATGATTTCTACACTTTTCTGGTAAACCTAGATGCCAGAATCGCTCGACAGACGCAGAACCTCGAATCCCGGGGTAGATCGAAGTTTTTCCGATACGGCCGTGTAGAACAACGTTCAACGCGAAAATTCTGAAATTTTAGACTGAATAAATGATAGTGACACTCTTATGCCGAGCTGTTATGCCAGGATCGCTCGAAACTCGGGACATTTCGATTCTCGGTTTAGATCGATGTTTCGATAAATTCAGTTGTGCAAGACGACGTTCAATGCAGGAATTGACTTTTTTCCACAAAAATGCACGATTTTGACAATTTGTGTCGAGCCTAGATGCCAGAATCGCTCTGAACACGCAAAATCACGATTCTCGGGGTAGATCGAAGTTTTTCCGAATCAGACGTGCGGGATGACTTTCAACGCACTAATTCTATGACTTTGGTCAAAATGAATGACTGTATTACTTTTACGACGATCTGTAATGCCAGGATCGCTCGAAACTCGGGAGAACTTGATTCCCGGCGTAGATCAAAGTATTGATCGATTAAGTCGTGCGAGACGACGTTTAACGCAGGAATTGGTTTTTTCTCCCAAAAACGAACGATTTTCACTCTTTCCTGTCGAGCCTAGATGCCAGAATCGCTCGAAATACGCAAAACCTCGATTCTTGTGTTGGATCGAAATTTTCCCGATACAGTCGTGTACGACGACGTTGACCGCGAGAATAGTATGATTTCGGACTGAATGAATAATTGTGACACTCTTACGTCGCGCTGTGATGCCGGAATCGCTCGAAACTCGGGACGTATCCCTTCCCGGTGTAGATCGATGTTTCGATCGATTGAGTTATGCAAGACGACGCTTTATGCAAGAATTAAGTTTTTTTCAGAAAAATGAATGATTTGACCCTTTGTTGTCGAACATAGATTCCAGAATGGCTCGGAAGCCCAAGCCTCAAATCCTGGGGTAGATCGAAGTCCCTCAAATACAGACGTGTCAGATAACGTTTAACGCGAGAATCCTACGATTTTTGACTGAATTAATGATTGTGACACCCCTACGTCGAGCATTAATACCAGATACGCTCGAAACTCTGCAGAACTCGATTCCCGGCGTAGATCGAAGTACCGATACATTGAGTTCTGCAAGACGACGTTTAATGCAAGAATTGGTTGTATTGAAAAATATATGGATTCGACACTTTCCTGTCGACTCTAGATGCCAGAATTTTCGAAACACGCAAAACCTCGATTTTCGGGGCAGATCGAAGTTTTTCCGATACTGCCGTGCAAGATGACTCTCAACGCAGTAATTCTATGGATTAAGACTAAATGAATGATTTTGACACTCTAACGTCGAGCTGAGATGCCAGAATCGCTCGAAACTCGGGACATCTCGATTTTCGTTGTAGATCGATGTTTTTATCGATTCAGTTGTGAAAGACAAGGTTTAATAGAGAATTGAGTTTTTTCAGAAAAACGGATAATGTGACCCTTTTCTGTCAAGCATAAATGCCAGAAATGCGCGAACTATGCAAAACCTCAAATCCTGGGGTATAACGAAGTTTCTCCGATACAGCCGTGTAAGACGACGTTTAACGACCTAATTCTATGATTTTGAACTAAATCAACGATTGTGACACTCTCACGTTAAGCTGTGATTCCAGAATCGCTCGAAACTCGGGACATATCGATTCTCGATGTAGATCGATGTTTCGATCGATTCAGTTGTGCAAGACAACGTTTGATGCAAAAGATAAGTTTTTCCAGCAAAATGAATGAATTAACACATTTCTGTCGAGCTGAGATGTCGGAATCGGTCGAAATACGGGACATCTTATTCCTCGGTGTAGACCGATTTTTCGTTCGATAGCGATGTGCAAGACGACGATTAACGCAAGAATTCTATGATTTTGGACCAGATGAATGATTTCGACACTCTAACGTCGAGCTGAGATGCCAGAATCGCTCGAAACTCGAGACATCTCGCTTCTCGGTGTATATCGATGTTTTGATCGATTCAGTTGTGAAAGACGAGGTTTAATAGAGAATTGAGTCTTTTCAGAAAAACGGATAATGTGACCCTTTTCTGTCAAGCATAAATGCCAGAAATGCGCGAACTATGCAAAACCTCCAATCCTGGGGTATAACGAAGTTTCTCCGATACAGCCGTGTAAGACGACGTTTAACGACCTAATTCTATGATTTTGAACTAAATCAACGATTGTGACACTCTTACGTTAAGCTGTGATTCCAGAATCGCTCGAAACTCGGGACATATCGATTCTCGATGTAGATCGATGTTTCGATCGATTCAGTTGTGCAAGACAACGTTTGATGCAAAAGATAAGTTTTTCCAGCAAAATGAATGAATTAACACATTTCTGTCGAGCTGAGATGTCGGAATCGGTCGAAATACGGGACATCTTATTCCTCGGTGTAGACCGATTTTTCGTTCGATAGCGATGTGCAAGACGACGATTAACGCAAGAATTCTATGATTTTGGACCAGATGAATGATTTCGACACTCTAACGTCGAGCTGAGATGCCAGAATCGCTCGAAACTCGAGACATCTCGCTTCTCGGTGTATATCGATGTTTTGATCGATTCAGTTGTGAAAGACGAGGTTTAATAGAGGATTGAGTCTTTTCAGAAAAACGGATAATGTGACCCTTTTCTGTCAAGCATAAATGCCAGAAATGCGCGAACCATGCAAAACCTCAAATCCTGGGGTATAAATCATAGAATTCGGTCGTTAAACGTCGTCTTACACGGCTGTATCGGAGAAACTTCGTTATAACGAAGTTTCTCCGATACAGCCGTGTAAGACGACGTTTAACGACCGAATTCTATGATTTTAAACTAAATCAATGATTGTGACACTCTTACGTTAAGCTGTGATTCCAGAATCGCTCAAAACTCGGGACATATCGATTCTCGAAGTAGATCGATGTTTCGATCGATTCAGTTGTGCAAGACAACGTTTAATGCGAAAGATAATTTTTTCCAGCGAAATGAATGATTTTGCACATTTCTGTCGAGCTGAGATGTCGGAACCGGTCGAAATACAAAACATCTTATTCCTCGGTGTAGACCGATTTTTCGTTCGATAGCGATGTGCAAGACGACGATTAACGATAGAATTCTATGATTTTGGACCAGATGAATGATTTCGACACTCTAACGTCGAGCTGAGATGCCAGAATCGCTCGAAACTCGTGACGTCTCGATTCTCGGTGTATATCGATGTTTTGATCGATTCAGTGGTTCAAGCCAAGTTTTAATGCAAGGATTGAGTTGTTTCAGAAAAACGAATAGATTGACGCTTTTCTGTCGAGCATAAATGGCAGATATGCGCGAACTATGCAAAACCTCAAATCCCGGGATATACTCGAAGTTTCTCTGATACGGATGTGTAAGACCACGTTTAACGACAATATTCTATGATTTTGCACCAGATGAATGATTTCGACACTCTAACGTCGAG
Organism: Tromatobia lineatoria; assembly: GCA_949699805.1. Lineage (NCBI taxonomy): Eukaryota > Metazoa > Arthropoda > Insecta > Hymenoptera > Ichneumonidae > Tromatobia > Tromatobia lineatoria. Next base: position 4,686,599 of record OX453050.1, read on the forward strand.
CTGAGATGCCAGAATCGCTCGAAACTCGGGACATCTCGATTCTCGGTGTAGATCGATGTTTTTATCGATTCAGTTGTGCGGAACGACGTTAAATGCAAAAATGAAGTTTCTTTCCAGAGAAATAAATGATTTTAAACGTTTCTGTCGAACTGAGATTTGGGAATCGTTCGAAATACGGGACAACTCGATTCTTCGCGTAGATCGGAGTTTAGTTCGATACAGCTGTGCAAGACAACGTTCGATGCAAGGATTTCTCGGTTTCAGACCAAAGAAACGATTTTGACACGTTCAGGGTGAGCTCAGATTCCAGAATCGCTCGAAACTCGGGACATCTCGATTCTCTGTGTCGATCTACGTTTCGATCGATTCAGTTGTGCGAGACGACGTTTAACGCAGGAATTGGTTTTTTTCCCCAAAAACGAACGATTCTTACACTTTCCTGTCGAGCCTAGATGCCAAAATCGCTCGGAATACGTAAAACCTCGATTCTTGTGTTGGATCGAAATTTTCCCGATACAGTCGTGTACGACGAGGTTGACCGCAAGAATAGTATGATTTCGGACTGAATGAATACTTGTGACACTCTCACGTCGGGCTGTGATGCCGGAATCACTCGAAACTCGGGACATCTCGATTTTCGTTGTAGATCGATGTTTTTATCGATTCAGTTGTGAAAGACGAGGTTTAATAGAGAATTGAGTTTTTTCAGAAAAACGGATACTGTGACCCTTTTCTGTCAAGCATAAATGCCAGAAATGCGCGAACTATGCAAAACCTCAAATCCTGGGGTATAACGAAGTTTCTCCGATACAGCCGTGTAAGACGACGTTTAACGACCTAATTCTATGATTTTGAACTAAATCAACGATTGTGACACTCTCACGTTAAGCTGTGATTCCAGAATCGCTCGAAACTCGGGACATATCGATTCTCGATGTAGATCGATGTTTCGATCGATTCAGTTGTGCAAGACAACGTTTGATGCAAAAGATAAGTTTTTCCAGCAAAATGAATGAATTAACACATTTCTGTCGAGCTGAGATGTCGGAATCGGTCGAAATACGGGACATCTTATTCCTCGGTGTAGACCGATTTTTCGTTCGATAGCGATGTGCAAGACGACGATTAACGCAAGAATTCTATGATTTTGGACCAGATGAATGATTTCGACACTCTAACGTCGAGCTGAGATGCCAGAATCGCTCGAAACTCGAGACATCTCGCTTCTTGGTGTATATCGATGTTTTGATCGATTCAGTTGTGAAATTCGAGGTTTAATAGAGAATTGAGTCTTTTCAGAAAAACGGATAATGTGACCCTTTTCTGTCAAGCATAAATGCCAGAAATGCGCGAACTATGCAAAACCTCAAATCCTGGGGTATAACGAAGTTTCTCCGATACAGCCGTGTAAGACGACGTTTAACGACCTAATTCTATGATTTTGAACTAAATCAACGATTGTAACACTCTTACGTTAAGCTGTGATTCCAGAATCGCTCGAAACTCGGGACATATCGATTCTCGATGTAGATCGATGTTTCGATCGATTCAGTTGTGCAAGACAACGTTTGATGCAAAAGATAAGTTTTTCCAGCAAAATGAATGAATTAACACATTTCTGTCGAGCTGAGATGTCGGAATCGGTCGAAATACGGGACATCTTATTCCTCGGTGTAGACCGATTTTTCGTTCGATAGCGATGTGCAAGACGACGATTAACGCAAGAATTCTATGATTTTGGACCAGATGAATGATTTCGACACTCTAACGTCGAGCTGAGATGCCAGAATCGCTCGAAACTCGAGACATCTCGCTTCTCGGTGTATATCGATGTTTTGATCGATTCAGTTGTGAAAGACGAGGTTTAATAGAGAATTGAGTCTTTTCAGAAAAACGGATAATGTGACCCTTTTCTGTCAAGCATAAATGATAGAAATGCGCGAACTATGCAAAACCTCAAATCCTGGGGTATAACGAAGTTTCTCCGATACAGCCGTGTAAGACGACGTTTAACGACCGAATTCTATGATTTTGAACTAAATCAACGATTGTGACACTCTCACGTTAAGCTGTGATTCCGGAATCGCTCGAAACTCGGGACGTATCCCTTCCCGGTGTAGATCGATGTTTCGATCGATTGAGTTGTACAAGACGACGCTTTATGCAAGAATTAAGTTTTTTCAGAAAAATGTATGATTTGAACCTTTTTTGTCGAACCTAGATTCCAGAATGGCTCGGAAGCCCGAGCCTCAAATCCTGGGTCAGATCGAAGTTCCTCAAATACAGACGTGTAAGATAACGTTTAACGCGAGAATCCTACGATTTTTGACTGAATTAATGATTGTGACACCCCTACGTCGAGCATTAATACCAGATACGCTCGAAACTCTGCAGAACTCGATTCCCGGCGTAGATCGAAGTACCGATAAATTGAGTTCTGCAAGACGACGTTTAATGCAAGAATTGGTTGTATTGAAAAATATATGATTTCGACACTTTCCTGTCGACTCTAGATGCCAGAATTTTCGAAACACGCAAAACCTCGATTTTCGGGGCAGATCGAAGTTTTTCCGATACTGCCGTGCAAGATGACTCTCAACGCAGTAATTCTATGGATTAAGACTAAATGAATGATTTTGACACTCTAACGTCGAGCTGAGATGCCAGAATCGCTCGAAACTCGGGACATCTCGATTCTCGGTGTCGATCTACGTTTCGATCGATTCAGTTGTGCGAGACGACGTTTAACGCAAGAATTAAGTTCTTTAACAAAAATTAATGATTTCTACACTTTTCTGGTAAACCTAGATGCCAGAATCGCTCGACAGACGCAGAACCTCGAATCCCGGGGTAGATCGAAGTTTTTCCGATACGGCCGTGTAGAACAACGTTCAACGCGAAAATTCTGAAATTTTAGACTGAATAAATGATAGTGACACTCTTATGCCGAGCTGTTATGCCAGGATCGCTCGAAACTCGGGACATTTCGATTCTCGGTTTAGATCGATGTTTCGATAAATTCAGTTGTGCAAGACGACGTTCAATGCAGGAATTGACTTTTTTCCACAAAAATGCACGATTTTGACAATTTGTGTCGAGCCTAGATGCCAGAATCGCTCTGAACACGCAAAATCACGATTCTCGGGGTAGATCGAAGTTTTTCCGAATCAGACGTGCGGGATGACTTTCAACGCACTAATTCTATGACTTTGGTCAAAATGAATGACTGTATTACTTTTACGACGATCTGTAATGCCAGGATCGCTCGAAACTCGGGAGAACTTGATTCCCGGCGTAGATCAAAGTATTGATCGATTAAGTCGTGCGAGACGACGTTTAACGCAGGAATTGGTTTTTTCTCCCAAAAACGAACGATTTTCACTCTTTCCTGTCGAGCCTAGATGCCAGAATCGCTCGAAATACGCAAAACCTCGATTCTTGTGTTGGATCGAAATTTTCCCGATACAGTCGTGTACGACGACGTTGACCGCGAGAATAGTATGATTTCGGACTGAATGAATAATTGTGACACTCTTACGTCGCGCTGTGATGCCGGAATCGCTCGAAACTCGGGACGTATCCCTTCCCGGTGTAGATCGATGTTTCGATCGATTGAGTTATGCAAGACGACGCTTTATGCAAGAATTAAGTTTTTTTCAGAAAAATGAATGATTTGACCCTTTGTTGTCGAACATAGATTCCAGAATGGCTCGGAAGCCCAAGCCTCAAATCCTGGGGTAGATCGAAGTCCCTCAAATACAGACGTGTCAGATAACGTTTAACGCGAGAATCCTACGATTTTTGACTGAATTAATGATTGTGACACCCCTACGTCGAGCATTAATACCAGATACGCTCGAAACTCTGCAGAACTCGATTCCCGGCGTAGATCGAAGTACCGATACATTGAGTTCTGCAAGACGACGTTTAATGCAAGAATTGGTTGTATTGAAAAATATATGGATTCGACACTTTCCTGTCGACTCTAGATGCCAGAATTTTCGAAACACGCAAAACCTCGATTTTCGGGGCAGATCGAAGTTTTTCCGATACTGCCGTGCAAGATGACTCTCAACGCAGTAATTCTATGGATTAAGACTAAATGAATGATTTTGACACTCTAACGTCGAGCTGAGATGCCAGAATCGCTCGAAACTCGGGACATCTCGATTTTCGTTGTAGATCGATGTTTTTATCGATTCAGTTGTGAAAGACAAGGTTTAATAGAGAATTGAGTTTTTTCAGAAAAACGGATAATGTGACCCTTTTCTGTCAAGCATAAATGCCAGAAATGCGCGAACTATGCAAAACCTCAAATCCTGGGGTATAACGAAGTTTCTCCGATACAGCCGTGTAAGACGACGTTTAACGACCTAATTCTATGATTTTGAACTAAATCAACGATTGTGACACTCTCACGTTAAGCTGTGATTCCAGAATCGCTCGAAACTCGGGACATATCGATTCTCGATGTAGATCGATGTTTCGATCGATTCAGTTGTGCAAGACAACGTTTGATGCAAAAGATAAGTTTTTCCAGCAAAATGAATGAATTAACACATTTCTGTCGAGCTGAGATGTCGGAATCGGTCGAAATACGGGACATCTTATTCCTCGGTGTAGACCGATTTTTCGTTCGATAGCGATGTGCAAGACGACGATTAACGCAAGAATTCTATGATTTTGGACCAGATGAATGATTTCGACACTCTAACGTCGAGCTGAGATGCCAGAATCGCTCGAAACTCGAGACATCTCGCTTCTCGGTGTATATCGATGTTTTGATCGATTCAGTTGTGAAAGACGAGGTTTAATAGAGAATTGAGTCTTTTCAGAAAAACGGATAATGTGACCCTTTTCTGTCAAGCATAAATGCCAGAAATGCGCGAACTATGCAAAACCTCCAATCCTGGGGTATAACGAAGTTTCTCCGATACAGCCGTGTAAGACGACGTTTAACGACCTAATTCTATGATTTTGAACTAAATCAACGATTGTGACACTCTTACGTTAAGCTGTGATTCCAGAATCGCTCGAAACTCGGGACATATCGATTCTCGATGTAGATCGATGTTTCGATCGATTCAGTTGTGCAAGACAACGTTTGATGCAAAAGATAAGTTTTTCCAGCAAAATGAATGAATTAACACATTTCTGTCGAGCTGAGATGTCGGAATCGGTCGAAATACGGGACATCTTATTCCTCGGTGTAGACCGATTTTTCGTTCGATAGCGATGTGCAAGACGACGATTAACGCAAGAATTCTATGATTTTGGACCAGATGAATGATTTCGACACTCTAACGTCGAGCTGAGATGCCAGAATCGCTCGAAACTCGAGACATCTCGCTTCTCGGTGTATATCGATGTTTTGATCGATTCAGTTGTGAAAGACGAGGTTTAATAGAGGATTGAGTCTTTTCAGAAAAACGGATAATGTGACCCTTTTCTGTCAAGCATAAATGCCAGAAATGCGCGAACCATGCAAAACCTCAAATCCTGGGGTATAAATCATAGAATTCGGTCGTTAAACGTCGTCTTACACGGCTGTATCGGAGAAACTTCGTTATAACGAAGTTTCTCCGATACAGCCGTGTAAGACGACGTTTAACGACCGAATTCTATGATTTTAAACTAAATCAATGATTGTGACACTCTTACGTTAAGCTGTGATTCCAGAATCGCTCAAAACTCGGGACATATCGATTCTCGAAGTAGATCGATGTTTCGATCGATTCAGTTGTGCAAGACAACGTTTAATGCGAAAGATAATTTTTTCCAGCGAAATGAATGATTTTGCACATTTCTGTCGAGCTGAGATGTCGGAACCGGTCGAAATACAAAACATCTTATTCCTCGGTGTAGACCGATTTTTCGTTCGATAGCGATGTGCAAGACGACGATTAACGATAGAATTCTATGATTTTGGACCAGATGAATGATTTCGACACTCTAACGTCGAGCTGAGATGCCAGAATCGCTCGAAACTCGTGACGTCTCGATTCTCGGTGTATATCGATGTTTTGATCGATTCAGTGGTTCAAGCCAAGTTTTAATGCAAGGATTGAGTTGTTTCAGAAAAACGAATAGATTGACGCTTTTCTGTCGAGCATAAATGGCAGATATGCGCGAACTATGCAAAACCTCAAATCCCGGGATATACTCGAAGTTTCTCTGATACGGATGTGTAAGACCACGTTTAACGACAATATTCTATGATTTTGCACCAGATGAATGATTTCGACACTCTAACGTCGAGCTGAGATGCCAGAATCGCTCGAAACTCGGGACATCTCGATTCTCGGTGTAGATCGATGTTTTTATCGATTCAGTTGTGCGGAACGACGTTAAATGCAAAAATGAAGTTTCTTTCCAGAGAAATAAATGATTTTAAACGTTTCTGTCGAACTGAGATTTGGGAATCGTTCGAAATACGGGACAACTCGATTCTTCGCGTAGATCGGAGTTTAGTTCGATACAGCTGTGCAAGACAACGTTCGATGCAAGGATTTCTCGGTTTCAGACCAAAGAAACGATTTTGACACGTTCAGGGTGAGCTCAGATTCCAGAATCGCTCGAAACTCGGGACATCTCGATTCTCTGTGTCGATCTACGTTTCGATCGATTCAGTTGTGCGAGACGACGTTTAACGCAGGAATTGGTTTTTTTCCCCAAAAACGAACGATTCTTACACTTTCCTGTCGAGCCTAGATGCCAAAATCGCTCGGAATACGTAAAACCTCGATTCTTGTGTTGGATCGAAATTTTCCCGATACAGTCGTGTACGACGAGGTTGACCGCAAGAATAGTATGATTTCGGACTGAATGAATACTTGTGACACTCTCACGTCGGGCTGTGATGCCGGAATCACTCGAAACTCGGGACATCTCGATTTTCGTTGTAGATCGATGTTTTTATCGATTCAGTTGTGAAAGACGAGGTTTAATAGAGAATTGAGTTTTTTCAGAAAAACGGATACTGTGACCCTTTTCTGTCAAGCATAAATGCCAGAAATGCGCGAACTATGCAAAACCTCAAATCCTGGGGTATAACGAAGTTTCTCCGATACAGCCGTGTAAGACGACGTTTAACGACCTAATTCTATGATTTTGAACTAAATCAACGATTGTGACACTCTCACGTTAAGCTGTGATTCCAGAATCGCTCGAAACTCGGGACATATCGATTCTCGATGTAGATCGATGTTTCGATCGATTCAGTTGTGCAAGACAACGTTTGATGCAAAAGATAAGTTTTTCCAGCAAAATGAATGAATTAACACATTTCTGTCGAGCTGAGATGTCGGAATCGGTCGAAATACGGGACATCTTATTCCTCGGTGTAGACCGATTTTTCGTTCGATAGCGATGTGCAAGACGACGATTAACGCAAGAATTCTATGATTTTGGACCAGATGAATGATTTCGACACTCTAACGTCGAGCTGAGATGCCAGAATCGCTCGAAACTCGAGACATCTCGCTTCTTGGTGTATATCGATGTTTTGATCGATTCAGTTGTGAAATTCGAGGTTTAATAGAGAATTGAGTCTTTTCAGAAAAACGGATAATGTGACCCTTTTCTGTCAAGCATAAATGCCAGAAATGCGCGAACTATGCAAAACCTCAAATCCTGGGGTATAACGAAGTTTCTCCGATACAGCCGTGTAAGACGACGTTTAACGACCTAATTCTATGATTTTGAACTAAATCAACGATTGTAACACTCTTACGTTAAGCTGTGATTCCAGAATCGCTCGAAACTCGGGACATATCGATTCTCGATGTAGATCGATGTTTCGATCGATTCAGTTGTGCAAGACAACGTTTGATGCAAAAGATAAGTTTTTCCAGCAAAATGAATGAATTAACACATTTCTGTCGAGCTGAGATGTCGGAATCGGTCGAAATACGGGACATCTTATTCCTCGGTGTAGACCGATTTTTCGTTCGATAGCGATGTGCAAGACGACGATTAACGCAAGAATTCTATGATTTTGGACCAGATGAATGATTTCGACACTCTAACGTCGAGCTGAGATGCCAGAATCGCTCGAAACTCGAGACATCTCGCTTCTCGGTGTATATCGATGTTTTGATCGATTCAGTTGTGAAAGACGAGGTTTAATAGAGAATTGAGTCTTTTCAGAAAAACGGATAATGTGACCCTTTTCTGTCAAGCATAAATGATAGAAATGCGCGAACTATGCAAAACCTCAAATCCTGGGGTATAACGAAGTTTCTCCGATACAGCCGTGTAAGACGACGTTTAACGACCGAATTCTATGATTTTGAACTAAATCAACGATTGTGACACTCTCACGTTAAGCTGTGATTCCGGAATCGCTCGAAACTCGGGACGTATCCCTTCCCGGTGTAGATCGATGTTTCGATCGATTGAGTTGTACAAGACGACGCTTTATGCAAGAATTAAGTTTTTTCAGAAAAATGTATGATTTGAACCTTTTTTGTCGAACCTAGATTCCAGAATGGCTCGGAAGCCCGAGCCTCAAATCCTGGGTCAGATCGAAGTTCCTCAAATACAGACGTGTAAGATAACGTTTAACGCGAGAATCCTACGATTTTTGACTGAATTAATGATTGTGACACCCCTACGTCGAGCATTAATACCAGATACGCTCGAAACTCTGCAGAACTCGATTCCCGGCGTAGATCGAAGTACCGATAAATTGAGTTCTGCAAGACGACGTTTAATGCAAGAATTGGTTGTATTGAAAAATATATGATTTCGACACTTTCCTGTCGACTCTAGATGCCAGAATTTTCGAAACACGCAAAACCTCGATTTTCGGGGCAGATCGAAGTTTTTCCGATACTGCCGTGCAAGATGACTCTCAACGCAGTAATTCTATGGATTAAGACTAAATGAATGATTTTGACACTCTAACGTCGAGCTGAGATGCCAGAATCGCTCGAAACTCGGGACATCTCGATTTTCGTTGTAGATCGATGTTTTTATCGATTCAGTTGTGAAAGACAAGGTTTAATAGAGAATTGAGTTTTTTCAGAAAAACGGATAATGTGACCCTTTTCTGTCAAGCATAAATGCCAGAAATGCGCGAACCATGCAAAACCTCAAATCCTGGGGTATAACGAAGTTTCTCCGATACAGCCGTGTAAGACGACGTTTAACGACCGAATTCTATGATTTTGAACTAAATCAACGATTGTGACACTCTCACGTTAAGCTGTGATTCCAGAATCGCTCGAAACTCGGGACATATCGATTCTCGATGTAGATCGATGTTTCGATCGATTCAGTTGTGCAAGACAACGTTTGATGCAAAAGATAAGTTTTTCCAGCAAAATGAATGAATTAACACATTTCTGTCGAGCTGAGATGTCGGAATCGGTCGAAATACGGGACATCTTATTCCTCGGTGTAGACCGATTTTTCGTTCGATAGCGATGTGCAAGACGACGATTAACGCAAGAATTCTATGATTTTGGACCAGATGAATGATTTCGACACTCTAACGTCGAGCTGAGATGCCAGAATCGCTCGAAACTCGAGACATCTCGCTTCTCGGTGTATATCGATGTTTTGATCGATTCAGTTGTGAAAGACGAGGTTTAATAGAGAATTGAGTCTTTTCAGAGAAACGGATAATGTGACCCTTTTCTGTCAAGCATAAATGCCAGAAATGCGCGAACTATGCAAAACCTCAAATCCTGGGGTATAACGAAGTTTCTCCGATACAGCCGTGTAAGACGACGTTTAACGACCGAATTCTATGATTTTAAACTAAATCAATGATTGTGACACTCTCACGTTAAGCTGTGATTCCAGAATCGCTCGAAACTCGGGACATATCGATTCTCGAAGTAGATCGATGTTTCGATCGATTCAGTTGTGCAAAACAACGTTTAATGCGAAAGATAATTTTTTCCAGCGAAATGAATGATTTTGCACATTTCTTTCGAGCTGAGATGTCGGAACCGGTCGAAATACAAAACATCTTATTCCTCGGTGTAGACCGATTTTTCGTTCGATAGCAATGTGCAAGTCGACGATTAACGATAGAATTCTATGATTTTGGACCAGATGAATGATTTCGACACTCTAACGTCGAGCTGAGATGCCAGAATCGCTCGAAACTCGTGACGTCTCGATTCTCGGTGTATATCGATGTTTTGATCGATTCAGTGGTGCAAGCCAAGTTTTAATGCAAGGATTGAGTTGTTTCAGAAAAACGAATAGATTGACGCTTTTCTGTCGAGCATAAATGGCAGATATGCGCGAACTATGCAAAACCTCAAATCCCGGGATATACTCGAAGTTTCTCTGATACGGATGTGTAAGACCACGTTCAACGACAATATTCTATGATTTTGCACCAGATGAATGATTTCGACACTCTAACGTCGAGCTGAGATGCCAGAATCGCTCGAAACTCGGGACATCTCGATTCTCGGTGTAGATCGATGTTTTTATCGATTCAGTTGTGCGGAACGACGTTAAATGCAAAAATGAAGTTTCTTTCCAGAAAAATAAATGATTTCAAAGGTTTCTGTCGAACTGAGATTTTGGAATCGTTCGAAATACGGGACAACTCGTTTCTTCGCGTAGATCGAAGTTTAGTTCGATACAGCTGTGCAAGACAACGTTCGATGCAAGAATTTCTCGGTTTCAGACCAAAGAAACGATTTTGACACGTTCAGGGTGAGCTCAGATTCCAGAATCGCTCGAAACTCGGGACATCTCGATTCTCTGTGTCGATCTACGTTTCGATCGATTCAGTTGTGCGAGACGACGTTCAATGCAGGAATTGACTTTTTTTCACAAAAATGCACGATTTTCACAATTTGTGTCGAGCCTAGATGCCAGAATCGCTCTGAACACGCAAAATCACGATTCTCGGGGTAGATAGAAGTGTTTCCGATACAGACGTGCGGGATGACTTTCAACGCACTATTTCTATGACTTTGGTCAAAATGAATGACTGTATTACTTTTACGACGATCTGTAATGCCAGGATCGCTCGAAACTCGGGAGAACTTGATTCCCGGCGTAGATCAAAGTATTGATCGATTAAGTCGTGCGAGACGACGTTTAACGCAGGAATTGGTTTTTTCTCCCAAAAACGAACGATTTTCACACTTTCCTGTCGACCCTAGATGCCAGAATCGCTCGAAATACGCAAAACCTCGATTCTTGTGTTGGATCGAAATTTTCCCGATACAGTCGTGTACGACGACGTTGACCGCGAGAATAGTATGATTTCGGACTGAATGAATAATTGTGACACTCTTACGTCGCGCTGTGATGCCGGAATCGCTCGAAACTCGGGACGTATCCCTTCCCGGTGTAGATCGATGTTTCGATCGATTGAGTTGTACAAGACGACGCTTTATGCAAGAATTAAGTTTTTTCAGAAAAATGAATGATTTGACCCTTTTTTGTCGAACATAGATTCCAGAATGGCTCGGAAGCCCAAGCCTGAAATCCTGGGGTAGATCGAAGTTCTTCAAATACAGACGTGTAAGACAACGTTTAACGCGAGAATCCTACGATTTTTGACTGAATGAATGATTGTGACACCCCTACGTCGAGCATTAATACCAGAATCGCTCGAATCTCTGCAGAACTCGATTCCCGGGGTAGATCGAAGTACCGATAAATTGAGTTCTGCAAGACGACGTTTAATGCAAGAATTGGTTGTATTGAAAAATATATGATTTCGACACTTTCCTGTCGACTCTAGATGCCAGAAATTTCGAAACACGCAAAACCTCGATTTTCGGGGCAGATCGAAGTTTTTCCGATACTGCCGTGCAAGATGACTCTCAACGCAGTAATTCTATGGATTAAGACTAAATGAATGATTTTGACACTCTAACGTCGAGCTGAGATGCCAGAATCGCTCGAAACTCGGGACATCTCGATTTTCGTTGTAGATCGATGTTTTTATCGATTCAGTTGTGAAAGACGAGGTTTAATAGAGAATTGAGTTTTTTCAGAAAAACGGATAATGTGACCTTTTTCTGTCAAGCATAAATGCCAGAAATGCGCGAACTATGCAAAACCTCAAATCCTGGGGTATAACAAAGTTTCTCCGATACAGCCGTGTAAGACGACGTTTAACGACCGAATTCTATGATTTTGAACTAAATCAACGATTGTGACACTCTCACGTTAAGCTGTGATTCCAGAATCGCTCGAAACTCGGGACATATCGATTCTCGATGTAGATCGATGTTTCGATCGATTCAGTTGTGCAAGACAACGTTTGATGCAAAAGATAAGTTTTTCCAGCAAAATGAATGAATTAACACATTTCTGTCGAGCTGAGATGTCGGAATCGGTCGAAATACGGGACATCTTATTCCTCGGTGTAGACCGATTTTTCGTTCGATAGCGATGTGCAAGACGACGATTAACGCAAGAATTCTATGATTTTGGACCAGATGAATGATTTCGACACTCTAACGTCGAGCTGAGATGCCAGAATCGCTCGAAACTCGAGACATCTCGCTTCTCGGTGTATATCGATGTTTTGATCGATTCAGTTGTGAAAGACGAGGTTTAATAGAGAATTGAGTCTTTTCAGAAAAACGGATAATGTGACCCTTTTCTGTCAAGCATAAATGCCAGAAATGCGCGAACTATGCAAAACCTCAAATCCTGGGGTATAACGAAGTTTCTCCGATACAGCCGTGTAAGACGACGTTTAACGACCGAATTCTATGATTTTAAACTAAATCAATGATTGTGACACTCTCACGTTAAGCTGTGATTCCAGAATCGCTCGAAACTCGGGACATATCGATTCTCGAAGTAGATCGATGTTTCGATTGATTCAGTTGTGCAAGACAACGTTTAATGCGAAAGATAATTTTTTCCAGCGAAATGAATGATTTTGCACATTTCTGTCGAGCTGAGATGTCGGAACCGGTCGAAATACAAAACATCTTATTCCTCGGTGTAGACCGATTTTTCGTTCGATAGCGATGTGCAAGACGACGATTAACGATAGAATTCTATGATTTTGGACCAGATGAATGATTTCGACACTCTAACGTCGAGCTGAGATGCCAGAATCGCTCGAAACTCGTGACGTCTCGATTCTCGGTGTATATCGATGTTTTGATCGATTCAGTGGTGCAAGCCAAGGTTCAATGCAAGGATTGAGTTGTTTCAGAAAAACGAATAGATTGACGCTTTTCTGTCGAGCATAAATGGCAGATATGCGCGAACTATGCAAAACCTCAAATCCCGGGATATACTCGAAGTTTCTCTGATACGGATGTGTAAGACCACGTTCAACGACAATATTCTATGATTTTGCACCAGATGAATGATTTCGACACTCTAACGTCGAGCTGAGATGCCAGAATCGCTCGAAACTCGGGACATCTCGATTCTCGGTGTAGATCGATGTTTTTATCGATTCAGTTGTGCGGAACGACGTTAAATGCAAAAATGAAGTTTCTTTCCAGAGAAATAAATGATTTCAAAGGTTTCTGTCGAACTGAGATTTCGGAATCGTTCGAAATATGGGACAACTCGATTCTTCGCGTAGATCGAAGTTTAGTTCGATACAGCTGTGCAAGACAACGTTCGATGCAAGAATTTCTCGGTTTCAGACCAAAGAAACGATTTTGACACGTTCAGGGTGAGCTCAGATTCCAGAATCGCTCGAAACTCGGGACATCTCGATTCTCTGTGTCGATCTACGTTTCGATCGATTCAGTTGTGCGAGACGACGTTCAATGCAGGAATTGACTTTTTTTCACAAAAATGCACGATTTTCACAATTTGTGTCGAGCCTAGATGCCAGAATCGCTCTGAACACGCAAAATCACGATTCTCGGGGTAGATAGAAGTGTTTCCGATACAGACGTGCGGGATGACTTTCAACGCACTAATTCTATGACTTTGGTCGAAATGAATAATTGTATTACTCTTACGACGATCTGTAATGCAAGAATCGCTCGAAACTCGGGAGAACTTGATTCCCGGCGTAGATCAAAGTATCGATCGATTAAGTTGTGCGAGACGACGTTTAGGGCAGGAATTGGTTTTTTTTCCCAAAAACGAACGATTTTCACACTTTCCTGTCAAGCCTAGATGCCAGAATCGCTCGAAATACGCAAAACCTCGATTCTTGTGTTGGATCGAAATTTTCCCGATACAGTCGTGTACGACGACGTTGACCGCGAGAATAGTATAATTTCGGACTGAATGAATAATTGTGACACTCTTACGTCGCGCTGTGATGCCGGAATCGCTCGAAACTCGGGACGTATCCCTTCCCGGTGTAGATCGATGTTTCGATCGATTGAGTTATGCAAGACGACGCTTTATGCAAGAATTAAGTTTTTTTCAGAAAAATGAATGATTTGACCCTTTGTTGTCGAACATAGATTCCAGAATGGCTCGGAAGCCCAAGCCTCAAATCCTGGGGTAGATCGAAGTCCCTCAAATACAGACGTGTAAGATAACGTTTAACGCGAGAATCCTACGATTTTTGACTGAATTAATGATTGTGACACCCCTACGTCGAGCATTAATACCAGATACGCTCGAAACTCTGCAGAACTCGATTCCCGGCGTAGATCGAAGTACCGATAAATTGAGTTCTGCAAGACGACTTTTAATGCAAGAATTGGTTGTATTGAAAAATATATGATTTCGACACTTTCCTGTCGACTCTAGATGCCAGAATTTTCGAAACACGCAAAACCTCGATTTTCGGGGCAGATCGAAGTTTTTCCGATACTGCCGTGCAAGATGACTCTCAACGCAGTAATTCTATGGATTAAGACTAAATGAATGATTTTGACACTCTAACGTCGAGCTGAGATGCCAGAATCGCTCGAAACTCGGGACATCTCGATTTTCGTTGTAGATCGATGTTTTTATCGATTCAGTTGTGAAAGACAAGGTTTAATAGAGAATTGAGTTTTTTCAGAAAAACGGATAATGTGACCCTTTTCTGTCAAGCATAAATGCCAGAAATGCGCGAACCATGCAAAACCTCAAATCCTGGGGTATAACGAAGTTTCTCCGATACAGCCGTGTAAGACGACGTTTAACGACCGAATTCTATGATTTTGAACTAAATCAACGATTGTGACACTCTCACGTTAAGCTGTGATTCCAGAATCGCTCGAAACTCGGGACATATCGATTCTCGATGTAGATCGATGTTTCGATCGATTCAGTTGTGCAAGACAACGTTTGATGCAAAAGATAAGTTTTTCCAGCAAAATGAATGAATTAACACATTTCTGTCGAGCTGAGATGTCGGAATCGGTCGAAATACGGGACATCTTATTCCTCGGTGTAGACCGATTTTTCGTTCGATAGCGATGTGCAAGACGACGATTAACGCAAGAATTCTATGATTTTGGACCAGATGAATGATTTCGACACTCTAACGTCGAGCTGAGATGCCAGAATCGCTCGAAACTCGAGACATCTCGCTTCTCGGTGTATATCGATGTTTTGATCGATTCAGTTGTGAAAGACGAGGTTTAATAGAGAATTGAGTCTTTTCAGAGAAACGGATAATGTGACCCTTTTCTGTCAAGCATTAATGCCAGAAATGCGCGAACTATGCAAAACCTCAAATCCTGGGGTATAACGAAGTTTCTCCGATACAGCCGTGTAAGACGACGTTTAACGACCGAATTCTATGATTTTAAACTAAATCAATGATTGTGACACTCTCACGTTAAGCTGTGATTCCAGAATCGCTCGAAACTCGGGACATATCGATTCTCGAAGTAGATCGATGTTTCGATCGATTCAGTTGTGCAAAACAACGTTTAATGCGAAAGATAATTTTTTCCAGCGAAATGAATGATTTTGCACATTTCTTTCGAGCTGAGATGTCGGAACCGGTCGAAATACAAAACATCTTATTCCTCGGTGTAGACCGATTTTTCGTTCGATAGCAATGTGCAAGTCGACGATTAACGATAGAATTCTATGATTTTGGACCAGATGAATGATTTCGACACTCTAACGTCGAGCTGAGATGCCAGAATCGCTCGAAACTCGTGACGTCTCGATTCTCGGTGTATATCGATGTTTTGATCGATTCAGTGGTGCAAGCCAAGTTTTAATGCAAGGATTGAGTTGTTTCAGAAAAACGAATAGATTGACGCTTTTCTGTCGAGCATAAATGGCAGATATGCGCGAACTATGCAAAACCTCAAATCCCGGGATATACTCGAAGTTTCTCTGATACGGATGTGTAAGACCACGTTCAACGACAATATTCTATGATTTTGCACCAGATGAATGATTTCGACACTCTAACGTCGAGCTGAGATGCCAGAATCGCTCGAAACTCGGGACATCTCGATTCTCGGTGTAGATCGATGTTTTTATCGATTCAGTTGTGCGGAACGACGTTAAATGCAAAAATGAAGTTTCTTTCCAGAAAAATAAATGATTTCAAAGGTTTCTGTCGAACTGAGATTTTGGAATCGTTCGAAATACGGGACAACTCGTTTCTTCGCGTAGATCGAAGTTTAGTTCGATACAGCTGTGCAAGACAACGTTCGATGCAAGAATTTCTCGGTTTCAGACCAAAGAAACGATTTTGACACGTTCAGGGTGAGCTCAGATTCCAGAATCGCTCGAAACTCGGGACATCTCGATTCTCTGTGTCGATCTACGTTTCGATCGATTCAGTTGTGCGAGACGACGTTCAATGCAGGAATTGACTTTTTTTCACAAAAATGCACGATTTTCACAATTTGTGTCGAGCCTAGATGCCAGAATCGCTCTGAACACGCAAAATCACGATTCTCGGGGTAGATAGAAGTGTTTCCGATACAGACGTGCGGGATGACTTTCAACGCACTAATTCTATGACTTTGGTCAAAATGAATGACTGTATTACTTTTACGACGATCTGTAATGCCAGGATCGCTCGAAACTCGGGAGAACTTGATTCCCGGCGTAGATCAAAGTATTGATCGATTAAGTCGTGCGAGACGACGTTTAACGCAGGAATTGGTTTTTTCTCCCAAAAACGAACGATTTTCACACTTTCCTGTCGACCCTAGATGCCAGAATCGCTCGAAATACGCAAAACCTCGATTCTTGTGTTGGATCGAAATTTTCCCGATACAGTCGTGTACGACGACGTTGACCGCGAGAATAGTATGATTTCGGACTGAATGAATAATTGTGACACTCTTACGTCGCGCTGTGATGCCGGAATCGCTCGAAACTCGGGACGTATCCCTTCCCGGTGTAGATCGATGTTTCGATCGATTGAGTTATGCAAGACGACGCTTTATGCAAGAATTAAGTTTTTTTCAGAAAAATGAATGATTTGACCCTTTGTTGTCGAACATAGATTCCAGAATGGCTCGGAAGCCCAAGCCTCAAATCCTGGGGTAGATCGAAGTCCCTCAAATACAGACGTGTCAGATAACGTTTAACGCGAGAATCCTACGATTTTTGACTGAATTAATGATTGTGACACCCCTACGTCGAGCATTAATACCAGATACGCTCGAAACTCTGCAGAACTCGATTCCCGGCGTAGATCGAAGTACCGATAAATTGAGTTCTGCAAGACGACGTTTAATGCAAGAATTGGTTGTATTGAAAAATATATGATTTCGACACTTTCCTGTCGACTCTAGATGCCAGAATTTTCGAAACACGCATAACCTCGATTTTCGGGGCAGATCGAAGTTTTTCCGATACTGCCGTGCAAGATGACTCTCAACGCAGTAATTCTATGGATTAAGACTAAATGAATGATTTTGACACTCTAACGTCGAGCTGAGATGCCAGAATCGCTCGAAACTCGGGACATCTCGATTCTCGGTGTCGATCTACGTTTCGATCGATTCAGTTGTGCGAGACGACGTTTAACGCAAGAATTAAGTTCTTTAACAAAAATTAATGATTTCTACACTTTTCTGGTAAACCTAGATGCCAGAATCGCTCGACAGACGCAGAACCTCGAATCCCGGGGTAGATCGAAGTTTTTCCGATACGGCCGTGTAGAACAACGTTCAACGCGAAAATTCTGAAATTTTAGACTGAATAAATGATAGTGACACTCTTATGCCGAGCTGTTATGCCAGGATCGCTCGAAACTCGGGACATTTCGATTCTCGGTTTAGATCGATGTTTCGATAAATTCAGTTGTGCAAGACGACGTTCAATGCAGGAATTGACTTTTTTCCACAAAAATGCACGATTTTGACAATTTGTGTCGAGCCTAGATGCCAGAATCGCTCTGAACACGCAAAATCACGATTCTCGGGGTAGATCGAAGTTTTTCCGAATCAGACGTGCGGGATGACTTTCAACGCACTAATTCTATGACTTTGGTCAAAATGAATGACTGTATTACTTTTACGACGATCTGTAATGCCAGGATCGCTCGAAACTCGGGAGAACTTGATTCCCGGCGTAGATCAAAGTATTGATCGATTAAGTCGTGCGAGACGACGTTTAACGCAGGAATTGGTTTTTTCTCCCAAAAACGAACGATTTTCACACTTTCCTGTCGAGCCTAGATGCCAGAATCGCTCGAAATACGCAAAACCTCGATTCTTGTGTTGGATCGAAATTTTCCCGATACAGTCGTGTACGACGACGTTGACCGCGAGAATAGTATGATTTCGGACTGAATGAATAATTGTGACACTCTTACGTCGCGCTGTGATGCCGGAATCGCTCGAAACTCGGGACGTATCCCTTCCCGGTGTAGATCGATGTTTCGATCGATTGAGTTATGCAAGACGACGCTTTATGCAAGAATTAAGTTTTTTTCAGAAAAATGAATGATTTGACCCTTTGTTGTCGAACATAGATTCCAGAATGGCTCGGAAGCCCAAGCCTCAAATCCTGGGGTAGATCGAAGTCCCTCAAATACAGACGTGTCAGATAACGTTTAACGCGAGAATCCTACGATTTTTGACTGAATTAATGATTGTGACACCCCTACGTCGAGCATTAATACCAGATACGCTCGAAACTCTGCAGAACTCGATTCCCGGCGTAGATCGAAGTACCGATAAATTGAGTTCTGCAAGACGACGTTTAATGCAAGAATTGGTTGTATTGAAAAATATATGGATTCGACACTTTCCTGTCGACTCTAGATGCCAGAATTTTCGAAACACGCAAAACCTCGATTTTCGGGGCAGATCGAAGTTTTTCCGATACTGCCGTGCAAGATGACTCTCAACGCAGTAATTCTATGGATTAAGACTAAATGAATGATTTTGACACTCTAACGTCGAGCTGAGATGCCAGAATCGCTCGAAACTCGGGACATCTCGATTTTCGTTGTAGATCGATGTTTTTATCGATTCAGTTGTGAAAGACAAGGTTTAATAGAGAATTGAGTTTTTTCAGAAAAACGGATAATGTGACCCTTTTCTGTCAAGCATAAATGCCAGAAATGCGCGAACTATGCAAAACCTCAAATCCTGGGGTATAACGAAGTTTCTCCGATACAGCCGTGTAAGACGACGTTTAACGACCTAATTCTATGATTTTGAACTAAATCAACGATTGTGACACTCTCACGTTAAGCTGTGATTCCAGAATCGCTCGAAACTCGGGACATATCGATTCTCGATGTAGATCGATGTTTCGATCGATTCAGTTGTGCAAGACAACGTTTGATGCAAAAGATAAGTTTTTCCAGCAAAATGAATGAATTAACACATTTCTGTCGAGCTGAGATGTCGGAATCGGTCGAAATACGGGACATCTTATTCCTCGGTGTAGACCGATTTTTCGTTCGATAGCGATGTGCAAGACGACGATTAACGCAAGAATTCTATGATTTTGGACCAGATGAATGATTTCGACACTCTAACGTCGAGCTGAGATGCCAGAATCGCTCGAAACTCGAGACATCTCGCTTCTCGGTGTATATCGATGTTTTGATCGATTCAGTTGTGAAAGACGAGGTTTAATAGAGAATTGAGTCTTTTCAGAAAAACGGATAATGTGACCCTTTTCTGTCAAGCATAAATGCCAGAAATGCGCGAACTATGCAAAACCTCCAATCCTGGGGTATAACGAAGTTTCTCCGATACAGCCGTGTAAGACGACGTTTAACGACCTAATTCTATGATTTTGAACTAAATCAACGATTGTGACACTCTTACGTTAAGCTGTGATTCCAGAATCGCTCGAAACTCGGGACATATCGATTCTCGATGTAGATCGATGTTTCGATCGATTCAGTTGTGCAAGACAACGTTTGATGCAAAAGATAAGTTTTTCCAGCAAAATGAATGAATTAACACATTTCTGTCGAGCTGAGATGTCGGAATCGGTCGAAATACGGGACATCTTATTCCTCGGTGTAGACCGATTTTTCGTTCGATAGCGATGTGCAAGACGACGATTAACGCAAGAATTCTATGATTTTGGACCAGATGAATGATTTCGACACTCTAACGTCGAGCTGAGATGCCAGAATCGCTCGAAACTCGAGACATCTCGCTTCTCGGTGTATATCGATGTTTTGATCGATTCAGTTGTGAAAGACGAGGTTTAATAGAGGATTGAGTCTTTTCAGAAAAACGGATAATGTGACCCTTTTCTGTCAAGCATAAATGCCAGAAATGCGCGAACTATGCAAAACCTCAAATCCTGGGGTATAAATCATAGAATTCGGTCGTTAAACGTCGTCTTACACGGCTGTATCGGAGAAACTTCGTTATAACGAAGTTTCTCCGATACAGCCGTGTAAGACGACGTTTAACGACCGAATTCTATGATTTTAAACTAAATCAATGATTGTGACACTCTTACGTTAAGCTGTGATTCCAGAATCGCTCAAAACTCGGGACATATCGATTCTCGAAGTAGATCGATGTTTCGATCGATTCAGTTGTGCAAGACAACGTTTAATGCGAAAGATAATTTTTTCCAGCGAAATGAATGATTTTGCACATTTCTGTCGAGCTGAGATGTCGGAACCGGTCGAAATACAAAACATCTTATTCCTCGGTGTAGACCGATTTTTCGTTCGATAGCGATGTGCAAGACGACGATTAACGATAGAATTCTATGATTTTGGACCAGATGAATGATTTCGACACTCTAACGTCGAGCTGAGATGCCAGAATCGCTCGAAACTCGTGACGTCTCGATTCTCGGTGTATATCGATGTTTTGATCGATTCAGTGGTTCAAGCCAAGTTTTAATGCAAGGATTGAGTTGTTTCAGAAAAACGAATAGATTGACGCTTTTCTGTCGAGCATAAATGGCAGATATGCGCGAACTATGCAAAACCTCAAATCCCGGGATATACTCGAAGTTTCTCTGATACGGATGTGTAAGACCACGTTTAACGACAATATTCTATGATTTTGCACCAGATGAATGATTTCGACACTCTAACGTCGAGCTGAGATGCCAGAATCGCTCGAAACTCGGGACATCTCGATTCTCGGTGTAGATCGATGTTTTTATCGATTCAGTTGTGCGGAACGACGTTAAATGCAAAAATGAAGTTTCTTTCCAGAGAAATAAATGATTTTAAACGTTTCTGTCGAACTGAGATTTGGGAATCGTTCGAAATACGGGACAACTCGATTCTTCGCGTAGATCGGAGTTTAGTTCGATACAGCTGTGCAAGACAACGTTCGATGCAAGGATTTCTCGGTTTCAGACCAAAGAAACGATTTTGACACGTTCAGGGTGAGCTCAGATTCCAGAATCGCTCGAAACTCGGGACATCTCGATTCTCTGTGTCGATCTACGTTTCGATCGATTCAGTTGTGCGAGACGACGTTTAACGCAGGAATTGGTTTTTTTCCCCAAAAACGAACGATTCTTACACTTTCCTGTCGAGCCTAGATGCCAAAATCGCTCGGAATACGTAAAACCTCGATTCTTGTGTTGGATCGAAATTTTCCCGATACAGTCGTGTACGACGAGGTTGACCGCAAGAATAGTATGATTTCGGACTGAATGAATACTTGTGACACTCTCACGTCGGGCTGTGATGCCGGAATCACTCGAAACTCGGGACATCTCGATTTTCGTTGTAGATCGATGTTTTTATCGATTCAGTTGTGAAAGACGAGGTTTAATAGAGAATTGAGTTTTTTCAGAAAAACGGATACTGTGACCCTTTTCTGTCAAGCATAAATGCCAGAAATGCGCGAACTATGCAAAACCTCAAATCCTGGGGTATAACGAAGTTTCTCCGATACAGCCGTGTAAGACGACGTTTAACGACCTAATTCTATGATTTTGAACTAAATCAACGATTGTGACACTCTCACGTTAAGCTGTGATTCCAGAATCGCTCGAAACTCGGGACATATCGATTCTCGATGTAGATCGATGTTTCGATCGATTCAGTTGTGCAAGACAACGTTTGATGCAAAAGATAAGTTTTTCCAGCAAAATGAATGAATTAACACATTTCTGTCGAGCTGAGATGTCGGAATCGGTCGAAATACGGGACATCTTATTCCTCGGTGTAGACCGATTTTTCGTTCGATAGCGATGTGCAAGACGACGATTAACGCAAGAATTCTATGATTTTGGACCAGATGAATGATTTCGACACTCTAACGTCGAGCTGAGATGCCAGAATCGCTCGAAACTCGAGACATCTCGCTTCTCGGTGTATATCGATGTTTTGATCGATTCAGTTGTGAAATTCGAGGTTTAATAGAGAATTGAGTCTTTTCAGAAAAACGGATAATGTGACCCTTTTCTGTCAAGCATAAATGCCAGAAATGCGCGAACTATGCAAAACCTCAAATCCTGGGGTATAACGAAGTTTCTCCGATACAGCCGTGTAAGACGACGTTTAACGACCTAATTCTATGATTTTGAACTAAATCAACGATTGTAACACTCTTACGTTAAGCTGTGATTCCAGAATCGCTCGAAACTCGGGACATATCGATTCTCGATGTAGATCGATGTTTCGATCGATTCAGTTGTGCAAGACAACGTTTGATGCAAAAGATAAGTTTTTCCAGCAAAATGAATGAATTAACACATTTCTGTCGAGCTGAGATGTCGGAATCGGTCGAAATACGGGACATCTTATTCCTCGGTGTAGACCGATTTTTCGTTCGATAGCGATGTGCAAGACGACGATTAACGCAAGAATTCTATGATTTTGGACCAGATGAATGATTTCGACACTCTAACGTCGAGCTGAGATGCCAGAATCGCTCGAAACTCGAGACATCTCGCTTCTCGGTGTATATCGATGTTTTGATCGATTCAGTTGTGAAAGACGAGGTTTAATAGAGAATTGAGTCTTTTCAGAAAAACGGATAATGTGACCCTTTTCTGTCAAGCATAAATGATAGAAATGCGCGAACTATGCAAAACCTCAAATCCTGGGGTATAACGAAGTTTCTCCGATACAGCCGTGTAAGACGACGTTTAACGACCGAATTCTATGATTTTGAACTAAATCAACGATTGTGACACTCTCACGTTAAGCTGTGATTCCGGAATCGCTCGAAACTCGGGACGTATCCCTTCCCGGTGTAGATCGATGTTTCGATCGATTGAGTTGTACAAGACGACGCTTTATGCAAGAATTAAGTTTTTTCAGAAAAATGTATGATTTGAACCTTTTTTGTCGAACCTAGATTCCAGAATGGCTCGGAAGCCCGAGCCTCAAATCCTGGGTCAGATCGAAGTTCCTCAAATACAGACGTGTAAGATAACGTTTAACGCGAGAATCCTACGATTTTTGACTCAATTAATGATTGTGACACCCCTACGTCGAGCATTAATACCAGATACGCTCGAAACTCTGCAGAACTCGATTCCCGGCGTAGATCGAAGTACCGATAAATTGAGTTCTGCAAGACGACGTTTAATGCAAGAATTGGTTGTATTGAAAAATATATGATTTCGACACTTTCCTGTCGACTCTAGATGCCAGAATTTTCGAAACACGCAAAACCTCGATTTTCGGGGCAGATCGAAGTTTTTCCGATACTGCCGTGCAAGATGACTCTCAACGCAGTAATTCTATGGATTAAGACTAAATGAATGATTTTGACACTCTAACGTCGAGCTGAGATGCCAGAATCGCTCGAAACTCGGGACATCTCGATTTTCGTTGTAGATCGATGTTTTTATCGATTCAGTTGTGAAAGACAAGGTTTAATAGAGAATTGAGTTTTTTCAGAAAAACGGATAATGTGACCCTTTTCTGTCAAGCATAAATGCCAGAAATGCGCGAACTATGCAAAACCTCAAATCCTGGGGTATAACGAAGTTTCTCCGATACAGCCGTGTAAGATGACGTTTAACGACCTAATTCTATGATTTTGAACTAAATCAACGATTGTGACACTCTCACGTTAAGCTGTGATTCCAGAATCGCTCGAAACTCGGGACATATCGATTCTCGATGTAGATCGATGTTTCGATCGATTCAGTTGTGCAAGACAACGTTTGATGCAAAAGATAAGTTTTTCCAGCAAAATGAATGAATTAACACATTTCTGTCGAGCTGAGATGTCGGAATCGGTCGAAATACGGGACATCTTATTCCTCGGTGTAGACCGATTTTTCGTTCGATAGCGATGTGCAAGACGACGATTAACGCAAGAATTCTATGATTTTGGACCAGATGAATGATTTCGACACTCTAACGTCGAGCTGAGATGCCAGAATCGCTCGAAACTCGAGACATCTCGCTTCTCGGTGTATATCGATGTTTTTTTATCGATTCAGTTGTGCGGAACGACGTTAAATGCAAAAATGAAGTTTCTTTCCAGAGAAATAAATGATTTTAAACGTTTCTGTCGAACTGAGATTTGGGAATCGTTCGAAATACGGGACAACTCGATTCTTCGCGTAGATCGGAGTTTAGTTCGATACAGCTGTGCAAGACAACGTTCGATGCAAGGATTTCTCGGTTTCAGACCAAAGAAACGATTTTGACACGTTCAGGGTGAGCTCAGATTCCAGAATCGCTCGAAACTCGGGACATCTCGATTCTCTGTGTCGATCTACGTTTCGATCGATTCAGTTGTGCGAGACGACGTTTAACGCAGGAATTGGTTTTTTTCCCCAAAAACGAACGATTCTTACACTTTCCTGTCGAGCCTAGATGCCAAAATCGCTCGGAATACGTAAAACCTCGATTCTTGTGTTGGATCGAAATTTTCCCGATACAGTCGTGTACGACGAGGTTGACCGCAAGAATAGTATGATTTCGGACTGAATGAATACTTGTGACACTCTCACGTCGGGCTGTGATGCCGGAATCACTCGAAACTCGGGACATCTCGATTTTCGTTGTAGATCGATGTTTTTATCGATTCAGTTGTGAAAGACGAGGTTTAATAGAGAATTGAGTTTTTTCAGAAAAACGGATACTGTGACCCTTTTCTGTCAAGCATAAATGCCAGAAATGCGCGAACTATGCAAAACCTAAAATCCTGGGGTATAACGAAGTTTCTCCGATACAGCCGTGTAAGACGACGTTTAACGACCTAATTCTATGATTTTGAACTAAATCAACGATTGTGACACTCTCACGTTAAGCTGTGATTCCAGAATCGCTCGAAACTCGGGACATATCGATTCTCGATGTAGATCGATGTTTCGATCGATTCAGTTGTGCAAGACAACGTTTGATGCAAAAGATAAGTTTTTCCAGCAAAATGAATGAATTAACACATTTCTGTCGAGCTGAGATGTCGGAATCGGTCGAAATACGGGACATCTTATTCCTCGGTGTAGACCGATTTTTCGTTCGATAGCGATGTGCAAGACGACGATTAACGCAAGAATTCTATGATTTTGGACCAGATGAATGATTTCGACACTCTAACGTCGAGCTGAGATGCCAGAATCGCTCGAAACTCGAGACATCTCGCTTCTCGGTGTATATCGATGTTTTGATCGATTCAGTTGTGAAAGACGAGGTTCAATAGAGAATTGAGTCTTTTCAGAAAAACGGATAATGTGACCCTTTTCTGTCAAGCATAAATGCCAGAAATGCGCGAACTATGCAAAACCTCAAATCCTGGGGTATAACGAAGTTTCTCCGATACAGCCGTGTAAGACGACGTTTAACGACCTAATTCTATGATTTTGAACTAAATCAACGATTGTAACACTCTTACGTTAAGCTGTGATTCCAGAATCGCTCGAAACTCGGGACATATCGATTCTCGATGTAGATAGATGTTTCGATCGATTCAGTTGTGCAAGACAACGTTTGATGCAAAAGATAAGTTTTTCCAGCAAAATGAATGAATTAACACATTTCTGTCGAGCTGAGATGTCGGAATCGGTCGAAATACGGGACATCTTATTCCTCGGTGTAGACCGATTTTTCGTTCGATAGCGATGTGCAAGACGACGATTAACGCAAGAATTCTATGATTTTGGACCAGATGAATGATTTCGACACTCTAACGTCGAGCTGAGATGCCAGAATCGCTCGAAACTCGAGACATCTCGCTTCTCGGTGTATATCGATGTTTTGATCGATTCAGTTGTGAAAGACGAGGTTTAATAGAGAATTGAGTCTTTTCAGAAAAACGGATAATGTGACCCTTTTCTGTCAAGCATAAATGCCAGAAATGCGCGAACTATGCAAAACCTCAAATCCTGGGGTATAACGAAGTTTCTCCGATACAGCCGTGTAAGACGACGTTTAACGACCGAATTCTATGATTTTGAACTAAATCAACGATTGTGACACTCTCACGTTAAGCTGTGATTCCGGAATCGCTCGAAACTCGGGACGTATCCCTTCCCGGTGTAGATCGATGTTTCGATCGATTGAGTTGTACAAGACGACGCTTTATGCAAGAATTAAGTTTTTTCAGAAAAATGTATGATTTGAACCTTTTTTGTCGAACCTAGATTCCAGAATGGCTCGGAAGCCCGAGCCTCAAATCCTGGGTCAGATCGAAGTTCCTCAAATACAGACGTGTAAGATAACGTTTAACGCGAGAATCCTACGATTTTTGACTGAATTAATGATTGTGACACCCCTACGTCGAGCATTAATACCAGAATCGCTCGAATCTCTGCAGAACTCGATTCCCGGCGTAGATCGAAGTACCGATAAATTGAGTTCTGCAAGACGACGTTTAATGCAAGAATTGGTTGTATTGAAAAATATATGATTTCGACACTTTCCTGTCGACTCTAGATGCCAGATTGCTCGAAACACGCAAAACCTCGATTTTCGGGGCAGATCGAAGTTTTTCCGATACTGCCGTGCAAGATGACTCTTAACGCAGTAATTCTATGAATTTAGACTAAATAAATGATGTTGACACTATTACGTCGAGCTGAGATACCAGAATCGCTCGAAACTCGGGACATCTCGATTCTCGGTGTAGATCGATGTTTTTATTGATTCAGTTGTGCGGAACGACGTTCAATGCAAAAATGAAGTTTCTTTTCAGAGAAATAAATGATTTCAAACGTTTCTGTCGAGCTGAGATTTTGGAATTGTTCGAAATACGGGACAATTCGATTCTTCGCGTAGATTGAAGTTTAGTTCGATACAGCTGTGCAAGACAACGTTCGATGCAAGAATTTCTCGGTTTCAGACAAATGAAACGATTTTGACACGTTAAGGGTGAGCTCAGATTCCAGAATCGCTCGAAACTCGGGACATCTCGATTCTCGGTGTCGATCTACGTTTCGATCGATTCAGTTGTGCGAGACTACGTTTAAGGCAAGAATTAAGTTCTTTAACAAAAATTAATGATTTCTACACTTTTCTGGTAAACCTAGATGCCAGAATCGCTCGACAGACGCAGAACCTCGAATCCCGGGGTAGATCGGCGTTTTTCCGATACGGCCGTGTAGAACAACGTTCAACGCGAAAATTCTGAAATTTTAGCTTGAATAAATGATAGTGACACTCTTATGCCGAGCTGTTATGCCAGGATCGCTCGAAACTCGGGACATTTCGATTCTCGGTTTAGATCGATGTTTCGATCAATTCAGTTGTGCAAGACGACGTTCAATGCAGGAATTGACTTTTTTCCACAAAAATGCACGATTTTGACAATTTGTGTCGAGCCTAGATGCCAGAATCGCTCTGAACACGCAAAATCACGATTCTCGGGGTAGATCGAAGTTTTTCCGAATCAGACGTGCGGGATGACTTTCAACGCACTAATTCTATGACTTTGGTCAAAATGAATGACTGTATTACTTTTACGACGATCTGTAATGCCAGGATCGCTCGAAACTCGGGAGAACTTGATTCCCGGCGTAGATCAAAGTATTGATCGATTAAGTCGTGCGAGACGACGTTTAACGCAGGAATTGGTTTTTTCTCCCAAAAACGAACGATTTTCACACTTTCCTGTCGAGCCTAGATGCCAGAATCGCTCGAAATACGCAAAACCTCGATTCTTGTGTTGGATCGAAATTTTCCCGATACAGTCGTGTACGACGACGTTGACCGCGAGAATAGTATGATTTCGGACTGAATGAATAATTGTGACACTCTTACGTCGCGCTGTGATGCCGAAATCGTTCGAAACTCGGGACGTATCCCTTCCCGGTGTAGATCGATGTTTCGATCGATTGAGTTATGCAAGACGACGCTTTATGCAAGAATTAAGTTTTTTTCAGAAAAATGAATGATTTGACCCTTTGTTGTCGAACATAGATTCCAGAATGGCTCGGAAGCCCAAGCCTCAAATCCTGGGGTAGATCGAAGTCCCTCAAATACAGACGTGTCAGATAACGTTTAACGCGAGAATCCTACGATTTTTAACTGAATTAATGATTGTGACACCCCTACGTCGAGCATTAATACCAGATACGCTCGAAACTCTGCAGAACTCGATTCCCGGCGTAGATCGAAGTACCGATAAATTGAGTTCTGCAAGACGACGTTTAATGCAAGAATTGGTTGTATTGAAAAATATATGATTTCGACACTTTCCTGTCGACTCTAGATGCCAGAATTTTCGAAACACGCAAAACCTCGATTTTCGGGGCAGATCGAAGTTTTTCCGATACTGCCGTGCAAGATGACTCTCAACGCAGTAATTCTATGGATTAAGACTAAATGAATGATTTTGACACTCTAACGTCGAGCTGAGATGCCAGAATCGCTCGAAACTCGGGACATCTCGATTTTCGTTGTAGATCGATGTTTTTATCGATTCAGTTGTGAAAGACAAGGTTTAATAGAGAATTGAGTCTTTTCAGAAAAACGGATAATGTGACCCTTTTCTGTCAAGCATAAATGCCAGAAATCCGCGAACTATGCAAAACCTCAAATCCTGGGGTATAACGAAGTTTCTCCGATACAGCCGTGTAAGACGACGTTTAACGACCTAATTCTATGATTTTGAACTAAATCAACGATTGTGACACTCTTACGTTAAGCTGTGATTCCAGAATCGCTCGAAACTCGGGACATATCGATTCTCGATGTAGATCGATGTTTCGATCGATTCAGTTGTGCAAGACAACGTTTGATGCAAAAGATAAGTTTTTCCAGCAAAATGAATGAATTAACACATTTCTGTCGAGCTGAGATGTCGGAATCGGTCGAAATACGGGACATCTTATTCCTCGGTGTAGACCGATTTTTCGTTCGATAGCGATGTGCAAGACGACGATTAACGCAAGAATTCTATGATTTTGGACCAGATGAATGATTTCGACACTCTAACGTCGAGCTGAGATGCCAGAATCGCTCGAAACTCGAGACATCTCGCTTCTCGGTGTATATCGATGTTTTGATCGATTCAGTTGTGAAAGACGAGGTTTAAGAGAGAATTGAGTCTTTTCAGAAAAACGGATAATGTGACCCTTTTCTGTCAAGCATAAATGCCAGAAATGCGCGAACTATGCAAAACCTCAAATCCTGGGGTATAACGAAGTTTCTCCGATACAGCCGTGTAAGACGACGTTTAACGACCGAATTCTATGATTTTAAACTAAATCAATGATTGTGACACTCTCACGTTAAGCTGTGATTCCAGAATCGCTCGAAACTCGGGACATATCGATTCTCGAAGTAGATCGATGTTTCGATCGATTCAGTTGTGCAAGACAACGTTTAATGCGAAAGATAATTTTTTCCAGCGAAATGAATGATTTTGCACATTTCTGTCGAGCTGAGATGTCGGAACCGGTCGAAATACAAAACATCTTATTCCTCGGTGTAGACCGATTTTTCGTTCGAAAGCGATGTGCAAGACGACGATTAACGATAGAATTCTATGATTTTGGACCAGATGAATGATTTCGACACTCTAACGTCGAGCTGAGATGCCAGAATCGCTCGAAACTCGTGACGTCTCGATTCTCGGTGTATATCGATGTTTTGATCGATTCAGTGGTGCAAGCCAAGTTTTAATGCAAGGATTGAGTTGTTTCAGAAAAACGAATAGATTGACGCTTTTCTGTCGAGCATAAATGGCAGATATGCGCGAACTATGCAAAACCTCAAATCCCGGGATATACTCGAAGTTTCTCTGATACGGATGTGTAAGACAACGTTTAACGACAATATTCTATGATTTTGCACCAGATGAATGATTTCGACACTCTAACGTCGAGCTGAGATGCCAGAATCGCTCGAAACTCGGGACATCTCGATTCTCGGTGTAGATCGATGTTTTTATCGATTCAGTTGTGCGGAACGACGTTAAATGCAAAAATGAAGTTTCTTTCCAGAGAAATAAATGATTTCAAACGTTTCTGTCGAACTGAGATTTGGGAATCGTTCGAAATACGGGACAACTCGATTCTTCGCGTAGATCGGAGTTTAGTTCGATACAGCTGTGCAAGACAACGTTCGATGCAAGGATTTCTCGGTTTCAGACCAAAGAAACGATTTTGACACGTTCAGGGTGAGCTCAGATTCCAGAATCGCTCGAAACTCGGGACATCTCGATTCTCTGTGTCGATCTACGTTTCGATCGATTCAGTTGTGCGAGACGACGTTCAATGCAGGAATTGACCTTTTTCCACAAAAATGCACGATTTTCACAATTTGTGTCGAGCCTAGATGCCAGAATCGCTCTGAACACGCAAAATCACGATTTTCGGGGTAGATCGAAGTGTTTCCGATACAGACGTGCGGGATGACTTTCAACGCACTAATTCTATGACTTTGGTCAAAATGAATAATTGTCTTACTCTTACGACGATCTGTAATGCAAGAATCGCTCGAAACTCGGGAGAACTTGATTCCCGGCGTAGATCAAAGTATCGATCGATTAAGTTGTGCGAGACGACGTTTAACGCAGGAATTGGTTTTTTTCCCCAAAAACGAACGATTCTTACACTTTCCTGTCGAGCCTAGATGCAAAAATCGCTCGGAATACGTAAAACCTCGATTCTTGTGTTGGATCGAAATTTTCCCGATACAGTCGTGTACGACGAGGTTGACCGCAAGAATAGTATGATTTCGGACTGAATGAATACTTGTGACACTCTCACGTCGGGCTGTGATGCCGGAATCACTCGAAACTCGGGACATCTCGATTTTCGTTGTAGATCGATGTTTTTATCGATTCAGTTGTGAAAGACGAGGTTTAATAGAGAATTGAGTTTTTTCAGAAAAACGGATACTGTGACCCTTTTCTGTCAAGCATAAATGCCAGAAATGCGCGAACTATGCAAAACCTCAAATCCTGGGGTATAACGAAGTTTCTCCGATACAGCCGTGTAAGACGACGTTTAACGACCGAATTCTATGATTTTGAACTAAATCAACGATTGTGACACTCTCACGTTAAGCTGTGATTCCAGAATCGCTCGAAACTCGGGACATATCGATTCTCGATGTAGATCGATGTTTCGATCGATTCAGTTGTGCAAGACAACGTTTGATGCAAAAGATAAGTTTTTCCAGCAAAATGAATGAATTTGCACATTTCTGTCGAGCTGAGATGTCGGAATTGGTCGAAATACGGGACATCTTATTCCTCGGTGTAGACCGATTTTTCGTTCGATAGCGATGTGCAAGACGACGATTAACGCAAGAATTCTATGATTTTGGACCAGATGAATGATTTCGACACTCTAACGTCGAGCTGAGATGCCAGAATCGCTCGAAACTCGGGACATCTCGATTCTCGGTGTAGATCGATGTTTTTATCGATTCAGTTGTGCGGAACGACGTTAAATGCAAAAATGAAGTTCTTTCCAGAGAAATAAATGATTTCAAACGTTTCTGTCGAACTGAGATTTTGGAATCGTTCGAAATACGGGACAACTCGATTCTTCGCGTAGATCGAAGTTTAGTTCGATACAGCTGTGCAAGACAACCTTCGATGCAAGAATTTCTCGGTTTCAGATAAAAAAAACGATTTTGACACGTTCAGGCTGAGCTCAGATTCCAGAATCGCTCGAAACTCGGGACATCTCGATTCTCGGTGTCGATCTACGTTTCGATCGATTCAGTTGTGCGAGACGAGTTTCAATGCAGGAATTGACTTTTTTTCCCAAAAACGAACGATTTTCACACTTTCCTGTCGAGCCTAGATGCCAGAATCGCTCGAAATACGCAAAACCTCGATTCTTGTGTTGGATCGAAATTTTCCCGATACTGGCGTGTACGACGACGTTGACCGCAAGAATAGCATGATTTCGGACTGAATGAATGATTGTGACACTCTTACGTCGGGCTGTGATGCCGGAATCGCTCGAAACTCGGGACGTATCCCTTCCCGGTGTAGATCGATGTTTCGATCGATTGAGTTGTACAAGACGACGCTTTATGCAAGAATTAAGTTTTTTCAGAAAAATGAATGATTTGACCCTTTTTTGTCGAACATAGATTCCAGAATGGCTCGGAAGCCCAAGCCTGAAATCCTGGGGTAGATCGAAGTTCTTCAAATACAGACGTGTAAGACAACGTTTAACGCGAGAATCCTACGATTTTTGACTGAATGAATGATTGTGACACCCCTACGTCGAGCATTAATACCAGAATCGCTCGAATCTCTGCAGAACTCGATTCCCGGGGTAGATCGAAGTACCGATAAATTGAGTTCTGCAAGACGACGTTTAATGCAAGAATTGGTTGTATTGAAAAATATATGATTTCGACACTTTCCTGTCGACTCTAGATGCCAGAATTTTCGAAACACGCAAAACCTCGATTTTCGGGGCAGATCGAAGTTTTTCCGATACTGCCGTGCAAGATGACTCTCAACGCAGTAATTCTATGGATTAAGACTAAATGAATGATTTTGACACTCTAACGTCGAGCTGAGATGCCAGAATCGCTCGAAACTCGGGACATCTCGATTTTCGTTGTAGATCGATGTTTTTATCGATTCAGTTGTGAAAGACGAGGTTTAATAGAGAATTGAGTTTTTTCAGAAAAAACGGATAATGTGACCCTTTTCTGTCAAGCATAAATGCCAGAAATGCGCGAACTATGCAAAACCTCAAATCCTGGGGTATAACAAAGTTTCTCCGATACAGCCGTGTAAGACGACGTTTAACGACCGAATTCTATGATTTTGAACTAAATCAACGATTGTGACACTCTCACGTTAAGCTGTGATTCCAGAATCGCTCGAAATTCGGGACATATCGATTCTCGATGTAGATCGATGTTTCGATCGATTCAGTTGTGCAAGACAACGTTTGATGCAAAAGATAAGTTTTTCCAGCAAAATGAATGAATTTGCACATTTCTGTCGAGCTGAGATGTCGGAATCGGTCGAAATACGGGACATCTTATTCCTCGGTGTAGACCGATTTTTCGTTCGATAGCGATGTGCAAGACGACGATTAACGCAAGAATTCTATGATTTTGGACCAGATGAATGATTTCGACACTCTAACGTCGAGCTGAGATGCCAGAATCGCTCGAAACTCGAGACATCTCGATTCTCGGTGTATATCGATGTTTTGATCGATTCAGTTGTGAAAGACGAGGTTTAATAGAGAATTGAGTTTTTTCAGAAAAACGGATAATGTGACCCTTTTCTGTCAAGCATAAATGCCAGAAATGCGCGAACTATGCGAAACCTCAAATCCTGGGGTATAACGAAGTTTCTCCGATACAGCCGTGTAAGACGACGTTTAACGACCGAATTCTATGATTTTAAACTAAATCAATGATTGTGACACTCTCACGTTAAGCTGTGATTCCAGAATCGCTCGAAACTCGGGACATATCGATTCTCGAAGTAGATCGATGTTTCGATCGATTCAGTTGTGCAAGACAACGTTTGATGCGAAAGATAAGTTTTTCCAGCAAAATGAATGATTTTGCACATTTCTGTCGAGCTGAGATGTCGGAACCGGTCGAAATACGAAACATCTTATTCCTCGGTGTAGACCGATTTTTCGTTCGATAGCGATGTGCAAGACGACGATTAACGATAGAATTCTATGATTTTGGACCAGATGAATGATTTCGACACTCTAACGTCGAGCTGAGATGCCAGAATCGCTCGAAACTCGTGACGTCTCGATTCTCGGTGTATATCGATGTTTTGATCGATTCAGTGGTGCAAGCCAAAGTTCAATGCAAGGATTGAGTTGTTTCAGAAAAACGAATAGATTGACGCTTTTCTGTCGAGCATAAATGGCAGATATGCGCGAACTATGCAAAACCTCGAATCCCGGGATATACTCGAAGTTTCTCTGATACGGATGTGTAAGACCACGTTCAACGACAATATTCTATGATTTTGCACCAGATGAATGATTTCGACACTCTAACGTCGAGCTGAGATGCCAGAATCGCTCGAAACTCGGGACATCTCGATTCTCGGTGTAGATCGATGTTTTTATCGATTCAGTTGTGCGGAACGACGTTAAATGCAAAAATGAAGTTTCTTTCCAGAGAAATAAATGGTTTCAAAGGTTTCTGTCGAACTGAGATTTCGGAATCGTTCGAAATATGGGACAACTCGATTCTTCGCGTAGATCGAAGTTTAGTTCGATACAGCTGTGCAAGACAACGTTCGATGCAAGAATTTCTCGGTTTCAGACCAAAGAAACGATTTTGACACGTTCAGGGTGAGCTCAGATTCCAGAATCGCTCGAAACTCGGGACATCTCGATTCTCTGTGTCGATCTACGTTTCGATCGATTCAGTTGTGCGAGACGACGTTCAATGCAGGAATTGACTTTTTTTCACAAAAATGCACGATTTTCACAATTTGTGTCGAGCCTAGATGCCAGAATCGCTCTGAACACGCAAAATCACGATTCTCGGGGTAGATAGAAGTGTTTCCGATACAGACGTGCGGGATGACTTTCAACGCACTAATTCTATGACTTTGGTCGAAATGAATAATTGTATTACTCTTACGACGATCTGTAATGCCAGAATCGCTCGAAACTCGGGAGAACTTGATTCCCGGCGTAGATCAAAGTATCGATCGATTAAGTTGTGCGAGACGACGTTTAGGGCAGGAATTGGTTTTTTTTTCCAAAAACGAACGATTTTCACACTTTCCTGTCAAGCCTAGATGCCAGAATCGCTCGAAATACGCAAAACCTCGATTCTTGTGTTGGATCGAAATTTTCCCGATACAGTCGTGTACGACGACGTTGACCGCGAGAATAGTATAATTTCGGACTGAATGAATAATTGTGACACTCTTACGTCGCGCTGTGATGCCGGAATCGCTCGAAACTCGGGACGTATCCCTTCCCGGTGTAGATCGATGTTTCGATCGATTGAGTTATGCAAGACGACGCTTTATGCAAGAATTAAGTTTTTTTCAGAAAAATGAATGATTTGACCCTTTGTTGTCGAACATAGATTCCAGAATGGCTCGGAAGCCCAAGCCTCAAATCCTGGGGTAGATCGAAGTCCCTCAAATACAGACGTGTAAGATAACGTTTAACGCGAGAATCCTACGATTTTTGACTGAATTAATAATTGTGACACCCCTACGTCGAGCATTAATACCAGATACGCTCGAAACTCTGCAGAACTCGATTCCCGGCGTAGATCGAAGTACCGATAAATTGAGTTCTGCAAGACGACTTTTAATGCAAGAATTGGTTGTATTGAAAAATATATGATTTCGACACTTTCCTGTCGACTCTAGATGCCAGAATTTTCGAAACACGCAAAACCTCGATTTTCGGGGCAGATCGAAGTTTTTCCGATACTGCCGTGCAAGATGACTCTCAACGCAGTAATTCTATGGATTAAGACTAAATGAATGATTTTGACACTCTAACGTCGAGCTGAGATGCCAGAATCGCTCGAAACTCGGGACATCTCGATTTTCGTTGTAGATCGATGTTTTTATCGATTCAGTTGTGAAAGACAAGGTTTAATAGAGAATTGAGTTTTTTCAGAAAAACGGATAATGTGACCCTTTTCTGTCAAGCATAAATGCCAGAAATGCGCGAACCATGCAAAACCTCAAATCCTGGGGTATAACGAAGTTTCTCCGATACAGCCGTGTAAGACGACGTTTAACGACCGAATTCTATGATTTTGAACTAAATCAACGATTGTGACACTCTCACGTTAAGCTGTGATTCCAGAATCGCTCGAAACTCGGGACATATCGATTCTCGATGTAGATCGATGTTTCGATCGATTCAGTTGTGCAAGACAACGTTTGATGCAAAAGATAAGTTTTTCCAGCAAAATGAATGAATTAACACATTTCTGTCGAGCTGAGATGTCGGAATCGGTCGAAATACGGGACATCTTATTCCTCGGTGTAGACCGATTTTTCGTTCGATAGCGATGTGCAAGACGACGATTAACGCAAGAATTCTATGATTTTGGACCAGATGAATGATTTCGACACTCTAACGTCGAGCTGAGATGCCAGAATCGCTCGAAACTCGGGACATCTCGATTTTCGTTGTAGATCGATGTTTTTATCGATTCAGTTGTGAAAGACAAGGTTTAATAGAGAATTGAGTTTTTTCAGAAAAACGGATAATGTGACCCTTTTCTGTCAAGCATAAATGCCAGAAATGCGCGAACCATGCAAAACCTCAAATCCTGGGGTATAACGAAGTTTCTCCGATACAGCCGTGTAAGACGACGTTTAACGACCGAATTCTATGATTTTGAACTAAATCAACGATTGTGACACTCTCACGTTAAGCTGTGATTCCAGAATCGCTCGAAACTCGGGACATATCGATTCTCGATGTAGATCGATGTTTCGATCGATTCAGTTGTGCAAGACAACGTTTGATGCAAAAGATAAGTTTTTCCAGCAAAATGAATGAATTAACACATTTCTGTCGAGCTGAGATGTCGGAATCGGTCGAAATACGGGACATCTTATTCCTCGGTGTAGACCGATTTTTCGTTCGATAGCGATGTGCAAGACGACGATTAACGCAAGAATTCTATGATTTTGGACCAGATGAATGATTTCGACACTCTAACGTCGAGCTGAGATGCCAGAATCGCTCGAAACTCGAGACATCTCGCTTCTCGGTGTATATCGATGTTTTGATCGATTCAGTTGTGAAAGACGAGGTTTAATAGAGAATTGAGTCTTTTCAGAAAAACGGATAATGTGACCCTTTTCTGTCAAGCATAAATGCCAGAAATGCGCGAACTATGCAAAACCTCAAATCCTGGGGTATAACGAAGTTTCTCCGATACAGCCGTGTAAGACGACGTTTAACGACCGAATTCTATGATTTTAAACTAAATCAATGATTGTGACACTCTCACGTTAAGCTGTGATTCCAGAATCGCTCGAAACTCGGGACATATCGATTCTCGATGTAGATCGATGTTTCGATCGATTCAGTTGTGCAAGACAACGTTTGATGCAAAAGATAAGTTTTTCCAGCAAAATGAATGAATTAACACATTTCTGTCGAGCTGAGATGTCGGAATCGGTCGAAATACGGGACATCTTATTCCTCGGTGTAGACCGATTTTTCGTTCGATAGCAATGTGCAAGACGACGATTAACGCAAGAATTCTATGATTTTGGACCAGATGAATGATTTCGACACTCTAACGTCGAGCTGAGATGCCAGAATCGCTCGAAACTCGAGACATCTCGCTTCTCGGTGTATATCGATGTTTTGATCGATTCAGTTGTGAAAGACGAGGTTTAATAGAGAATTGAGTCTTTTCAGAAAAACGGATAATGTGACCCTTTTCTGTCAAGCATAAATGCCAGAAATGCGCGAACTATGCAAAACCTCAAATCCTGGGGTATAACGAAGTTTCTCCGATACAGCCGTGTAAGACGACGTTTAACGACCGAATTCTATGATTTTGAACTAAATCAACGATTGTGACACTCTCACGTTAAGCTGTGATTCCGGAATCGCTCGAAACTCGGGACGTATCCCTTCCCGGTGTAGATCGATGTTTCGATCGATTGAGTTGTACAAGACGACGCTTTATGCAAGAATTAAGTTTTTTCAGAAAAATGAATGATTTGAACCTTTTTTGTCGAACCTAGATTCCAGAATGGCTCGGAAGCCCGAGCCTCAAATCCTGAGTCAGATCGAAGTTCCTCAAATACAGACGTGTAAGATAACGTTTAACGCGAGAATCCTACGATTTTTGACTGAATTAATGATTGTGACACCCCTACGTCGAGCATTAATACCAGAATCGCTCGAATCTCTGCAGAACTCGATTCCCGGCGTAGATCGAAGTACCGATAAATTGAGTTCTGCAAGACGACGTTTAATGCAAGAATTGGTTGTATTGAAAAATATATGATTTCGACACTTTCCTGTCGACTCTAGATGCCAGATTGCTCGAAACACGCAAAACCTCGATTTTCGGGGCAGATCGAAGTTTTTCCGATACTGCCGTGCAAGATGACTCTTAACGCAGTAATTCTATGAATTTAGACTAAATAAATGATGTTGACACTATTACGTCGAGCTGAGATACCAGAATCGCTCGAAACTCGGGACATCTCGATTCTCGGTGTAGATCGATGTTTTTATTGATTCAGTTGTGCGGAACGACGTTCAATGCAAAAATGAAGTTTCTTTTCAGAGAAATAAATGATTTCAAACGTTTCTGTCGAGCTGAGATTTTGGAATTGTTCGAAATACGGGACAATTCGATTCTTCGCGTAGATTGAAGTTTAGTTCGATACAGCTGTGCAAGACAACGTTCGATGCAAGAATTTCTCGGTTTCAGACAAATGAAACGATTTTGACACGTTAAGGGTGAGCTCAGATTCCAGAATCGCTCGAAACTCGGGACATCTCGATTCTCGGTGTCGATCTACGTTTCGATCGATTCAGTTGTGCGAGACTACGTTTAAGGCAAGAATTAAGTTCTTTAACAAAAATTAATGATTTCTACACTTTTCTGGTAAACCTAGATGCCAGAATCGCTCGACAGACGCAGAACCTCGAATCCCGGGGTAGATCGGCGTTTTTCCGATACGGCCGTGTAGAACAACGTTCAACGCGAAAATTCTGAAATTTTAGCTTGAATAAATGATAGTGACACTCTTATGCCGAGCTGTTATGCCAGGATCGCTCGAAACTCGGGACATTTCGATTCTCGGTTTAGATCGATGTTTCGATCAATTCAGTTGTGCAAGACGACGTTCAATGCAGGAATTGACTTTTTTCCACAAAAATGCACGATTTTGACAATTTGTGTCGAGCCTAGATGCCAGAATCGCTCTGAACACGCAAAATCACGATTCTCGGGGTAGATCGAAGTTTTTTCGAATCAGACGTGCGGGATGACTTTCAACGCACTAATTCTATGACTTTGGTCAAAATGAATGACTGTATTACTTTTACGACGATCTGTAATGCCAGGATCGCTCGAAACTCGGGAGAACTTGATTCCCGGCGTAGATCAAAGTATTGATCGATTAAGTCGTGCGAGACGACGTTTAACGCAGGAATTGGTTTTTTCTCCCAAAAACGAACGATTTTCACACTTTCCTGTCGAGCCTAGATGCCAGAATCGCTCGAAATACGCAAAACCTCGATTCTTGTGTTGGATCGAAATTTTCCCGATACAGTCGTGTACGACGACGTTGACCGCGAGAATAGTATGATTTCGGACTGAATGAATAATTGTGACACTCTTACGTCGCGCTGTGATGCCGAAATCGCTCGAAACTCGGGACGTATCCCTTCCCGGTGTAGATCGATGTTTCGATCGATTGAGTTATGCAAGACGACGCTTTATGCAAGAATTAAGTTTTTTTCAGAAAAATGAAGGATTTGACCCTTTGTTGTCGAACATAGATTCCAGAATGGCTCGGAAGCCCAAGCCTCAAATCCTGGGGTAGATCGAAGTCCCTCAAATACAGACGTGTCAGATAACGTTTAACGCGAGAATCCTACGATTTTTGACTGAATTAATGATTGTGACACCCCTACGTCGAGCATTAATACCAGATACGCTCGAAACTCTGCAGAACTCGATTCCCGGCGTAGATCGAAGTACCGATAAATTGAGTTCTGCAAGACGACGTTTAATGCAAGAATTGGTTGTATTGAAAAATATATGATTTCGACACTTTCCTGTCGACTCTAGATGCCAGAATTTTCGAAACACGCAAAACCTCGATTTTCGGGGCAGATCGAAGTTTTTCCGATACTGCCGTGCAAGATGACTCTCAACGCAGTAATTCTATGGATTAAGATTAAATGAATGATTTTGACACTCTAACGTCGAGCTGAGATGCCAGAATCGCTCGAAACTCGGGACATCTCGATTTTCGTTGTAGATCGATGTTTTTATCGATTCAGTTGTGAAAGACAAGGTTTAATAGAGAATTGAGTTTTTTCAGAAAAACGGATAATGTGACCCTTTTCTGTCAAGCATAAATGCCAGAAATGCGCGAACTATGCAAAACCTCAAATCCTGGGGTATAACGAAGTTTCTCCGATACAGCCGTGTAAGAGGACGTTTAACGACCTAATTCTATGATTTTGAACTAAATCAACGATTGTGACACTCTCACGTTAAGCTGTGATTCCAGAATCGCTCGAAACTCGGGACATATCGATTCTCGATGTAGATCGATGTTTCGATCGATTCAGTTGTGCAAGACAACGTTTGATGCAAAAGATAAGTTTTTCCAGCAAAATGAATGAATTAACACATTTCTGTCGAGCTGAGATGTCGGAATCGGTCGAAATACGGGACATCTTATTCCTCGGTGTAGACCGATTTTTCGTTCGATAGCGATGTGCAAGACGACGACTAACGCAAGAATTCTATGATTTTGGACCAGATGAATGATTTCGACACTCTAACGTCGAGCTGAGATGCCAGAATCGCTCGAAACTCGAGACATCTCGCTTCTCGGTGTATATCGATGTTTTGATCGATTCAGTTGTGAAAGACGAGGTTTAATAGAGAATTGAGTCTTTTCAGAAAAACGGATAATGTGACCCTTTTCTGTCAAGCATAAATGCCAGAAATGCGCGAACTATGCAAAACCTCAAATCCTGGGGTATAACGAAGTTTCTCCGATACAGCCGTGTAAGACGACGTTTAACGACCTAATTCTATGATTTTGAACTAAATCAACGATTGTGACACTCTTACGTTAAGCTGTGATTCCAGAATCGCTCGAAACTCGGGACATATCGATTCTCGATGTAGATCGATGTTTCGATCGATTCAGTTGTGCAAGACAACGTTTGATGCAAAAGATAAGTTTTTCCAGCAAAATGAATGAATTA
The DNA here is from genome assembly GCA_949699805.1 of Tromatobia lineatoria. Taxonomy (NCBI): domain Eukaryota; kingdom Metazoa; phylum Arthropoda; class Insecta; order Hymenoptera; family Ichneumonidae; genus Tromatobia; species Tromatobia lineatoria. The sequence goes on from OX453050.1 coordinate 4,728,185, forward strand.
ACACATTTCTGTCGAGCTGAGATGTCGGAATCGGTCGAAATACGGGACATCTTATTCCTCGGTGTAGACCGATTTTTCGTTCGATAGCGATGTGCAAGACGACGATTAACGCAAGAATTCTATGATTTTGGACCAGATGAATGATTTCGACACTCTAACGTCGAGCTGAGATGCCAGAATCGCTCGAAACTCGAGACATCTCGCTTCTCGGTGTATATCGATGTTTTGATCGATTCAGTTGTGAAAGACGAGGTTTAATAGAGAATTGAGTCTTTTCAGAAAAACGGATAATGTGACCCTTTTCTGTCAAGCATAAATGCCAGAAATGCGCGAACTATGCAAAACCTCAAATCCTGGGGTATAACGAAGTTTCTCCGATACAGCCGTGTAAGACGACGTTTAACGACCGAATTCTATGATTTTAAACTAAATCAATGATTGTGACACTCTCACGTTAAGCTGTGATTCCAGAATCGCTCGAAACTCGGGACATATCGATTCTCGAAGTAGATCGATGTTTCGATCGATTCAGTTGTGCAAGACAACGTTTAATGCGAAAGATAATTTTTTCCAGTGAAATGAATGATTTTGCACATTTCTGTCGAGCTGAGATGTCGGAACCGGTCGAAATACAAAACATCTTATTCCTCGGTGTAGACCGATTTTTCGTTCGAAAGCGATGTGCAAGACGACGATTAACGATAGAATTCTATGATTTTGGACCAGATGAATGATTTCGACACTCTAACGTCGAGCTGAGATGCCAGAATCGCTCGAAACTCGTGACGTCTCGATTCTCGGTGTATATCGATGTTTTGATCGATTCAGTGGTGCAAGCCAAGTTTTAATGCAAGGATTGAGTTGTTTCAGAAAAACGAATAGATTGACGCTTTTCTGTCGAGCATAAATGGCAGATATGCGCGAACTATGCAAAACCTCAAATCCCGGGATATACTCGAAGTTTCTCTGATACGGATGTGTAAGACAACGTTTAACGACAATATTCTATGATTTTGCACCAGATGAATGATTTCGACACTCTAACGTCGAGCTGAGATGCCAGAATCGCTCGAAACTCGGGACATCTCGATTCTCGGTGTAGATCGATGTTTTTATCGATTCAGTTGTGCGGAACGACGTTAAATGCAAAAATGAAGTTTCTTTCCAGAGAAATAAATGATTTCAAACGTTTCTGTCGAACTGAGATTTGGGAATCGTTCGAAATACGGGACAACTCGATTCTTCGCGTAGATCGGAGTTTAGTTCGATACAGCTGTGCAAGACAACGTTCGATGCAAGGATTTCTCGGTTTCAGACCAAAGAAACGATTTTGACACGTTCAGGGTGAGCTCAGATTCCAGAATCGCTCGAAACTCGGGACATCTCGATTCTCTGTGTCGATCTACGTTTCGATCGATTCAGTTGTGCGAGACGACGTTCAATGCAGGAATTGACCTTTTCCACAAAAATGCACGATTTTCACAATTTGTGTCGAGCCTAGATGCCAGAATCGCTCTGAACACGCAAAATCACGATTTTCGGGGTAGATCGAAGTGTTTCCGATACAGACGTGCGGGATGACTTTCAACGCACTAATTCTATGACTTTGGTCAAAATGAATAATTGTCTTACTCTTACGACGATCTGTAATGCAAGAATCGCTCGAAACTCGGGAGAACTTGATTCCCGGCGTAGATCAAAGTATCGATCGATTAAGTTGTGCGAGACGACGTTTAACGCAGGATATGGTTTTTTTCCCCAAAAACGAACGATTCTTACACTTTCCTGTCGAGCCTAGATGCCAAAATCGCTCGGAATACGTAAAACCTCGATTCTTGTGTTGGATCGAAATTTTCCCGATACAGTCGTGTACGACGAGGTTGACCGCAAGAATAGTATGATTTCGGACTGAATGAATACTTGTGACACTCTCACGTCGGGCTGTGATGCCGGAATCACTCGAAACTCGGGACATCTCGATTTTCGTTGTAGATCGATGTTTTTATCGATTCAGTTGTGAAAGACGAGGTTTAATAGAGAATTGAGTTTTTTCAGAAAAACGGATACTGTGACCCTTTTCTGTCAAGCATAAATGCCAGAAATGCGCGAACTATGCAAAACCTCAAATCCTGGGGTATAACGAAGTTTCTCCGATACAGCCGTGTAAGACGACGTTTAACGACCGAATTCTATGATTTTGAACTAAATCAACGATTGTGACACTCTCACGTTAAGCTGTGATTCCAGAATCGCTCGAAACTCGGGACATATCGATTCTCGATGTAGATCGATGTTTCGATCGATTCAGTTGTGCAAGACAACGTTTGATGCAAAAGATAAGTTTTTCCAGCAAAATGAATGAATTTGCACATTTCTGTCGAGCTGAGATGTCGGAATCGGTCGAAATACGGGACATCTTATTCCTCGGTGTAGACCGATTTTTCGTTCGATAGCGATGTGCAAGACGACGATTAACGCAAGAATTCTATGATTTTGGACCAGATGAATGATTTCGACACTCTAACGTCGAGCTGAGATGCCAGAATCGCTCGAAACTCGGGACATCTCGATTCTCGGTGTAGATCGATGTTTTTATCGATTCAGTTGTGCGGAACGACGTTAAATGCAAAAATGAAGTTCTTTCCAGAGAAATAAATGATTTCAAACGTTTCTGTCGAACTGAGATTTTGGAATCGTTCGAAATACGGGACAACTCGATTCTTCGCGTAGATCGAAGTTTAGTTCGATACAGCTGTGCAAGACAACCTTCGATGCAAGAATTTCTCGGTTTCAGATAAAAAAAACGATTTTGACACGTTCAGGCTGAGCTCAGATTCCAGAATCGCTCGAAACTCGGGACATCTCGATTCTCGGTGTCGATCTACGTTTCGATCGATTCAGTTGTGCGAGACGAGTTTCAATGCAGGAATTGACTTTTTTTCCCAAAAACGAACGATTTTCACACTTTCCTGTCGAGCCTAGATGCCAGAATCGCTCGAAATACGCAAAACCTCGATTCTTGTGTTGGATCGAAATTTTCCCGATACTGGCGTGTACGACGACGTTGACCGCAAGAATAGCATGATTTCGGACTGAATGAATGATTGTGACACTCTTACGTCGGGCTGTGATGCCGGAATCGCTCGAAACTCGGGACGTATCCCTTCCCGGTGTAGATCGATGTTTCGATCGATTGAGTTGTACAAGACGACGCTTTATGCAAGAATTAAGTTTTTTCAGAAAAATGAAGGATTTGACCCTTTTTTGTCGAACATAGATTCCAGAATGGCTCGGAAGCCCAAGCCTGAAATCCTGGGGTAGATCGAAGTTCTTCAAATACAGACGTGTAAGACAACGTTTAACGCGAGAATCCTACGATTTTTGACTGAATGAATGATTGTGACACCCCTACGTCGAGCATTAATACCAGAATCGCTCGAATCTCTGCAGAACTCGATTCCCGGGGTAGATCGAAGTACCGATAAATTGAGTTCTGCAAGACGACGTTTAATGCAAGAATTGGTTGTATTGAAAAATATATGATTTCGACACTTTCCTGTCGACTCTAGATGCCAGAATTTTCGAAACACGCAAAACCTCGATTTTCGGGGCAGATCGAAGTATTTCCGATACTGCCGTGCAAGATGACTCTCAACGCAGTAATTCTATGGATTAAGACTAAATGAATGATTTTGACACTCTAACGTCGAGCTGAGATGCCAGAATCGCTCGAAACTCGGGACATCTCGATTTTCGTTGTAGATCGATGTTTTTATCGATTCAGTTGTGAAAGACGAGGTTTAATAGAGAATTGAGTTTTTTCAGAAAAACGGATAATGTGACCCTTTTCTGTCAAGCATAAATGCCAGAAATGCGCGAACCATGCAAAACCTCAAATCCTGGGGTATAACGAAGTTTCTCCGATACAGCCGTGTAAGACGACGTTTAACGACCGAATTCTATGATTTTGAACTAAATCAACGATTGTGACACTCTCACGTTAAGCTGTGATTCCAGAATCGCTCGAAACTCGGGACATATCGATTCTCGATGTAGATCGATGTTTCGATCGATTCAGTTGTGCAAGACAACGTTTGATGCAAAAGATAAGTTTTTCCAGCAAAATGAATGAATTTGCACATTTCTGTCGAGCTGAGATGTCGGAATCGGTCGAAATACGGGACATCTTATTCCTCGGTGTAGACCGATTTTTCGTTCGATAGCGATGTGCAAGACGACGATTAACGCAAGAATTCTATGATTTTGGACCAGATGAATGATTTCGACACTCTAACGTCGAGCTGAGATGCCAGAATCGCTCGAAACTCGGGACATCTCGATTCTCGGTGTAGATCGATGTTTTTATCGATTCAGTTGTGCGGAACGACGTTAAATGCAAAAATGAAGTTCTTTCCAGAGAAATAAATGATTTCAAACGTTTCTGTCGAACTGAGATTTTGGAATCGTTCGAAATACGGGACAACTCGATTCTTCGCGTAGATCGAAGTTTAGTTCGATACAGCTGTGCAAGACAACCTTCGATGCAAGAATTTCTCGGTTTCAGATAAAAAAAAACGATTTTGACACGTTCAGGCTGAGCTCAGATTCCAGAATCGCTCGAAACTCGGGACATCTCGATTCTCGGTGTCGATCTACGTTTCGATCGATTCAGTTGTGCGAGACGAGTTTCAATGCAGGAATTGACTTTTTTTCCCAAAAACGAACGATTTTCACACTTTCCTGTCGAGCCTAGATGCCAGAATCGCTCGAAATACGCAAAACCTCGATTCTTGTGTTGGATCGAAATTTTCCCGATACTGGCGTGTACGACGACGTTGACCGCAAGAATAGCATGATTTCGGACTGAATGAATGATTGTGACACTCTTACGTCGGGCTGTGATGCCGGAATCGCTCGAAACTCGGGACGTATCCCTTCCCGGTGTAGATCGATGTTTCGATCGATTGAGTTGTACAAGACGACGCTTTATGCAAGAATTAAGTTTTTTCAGAAAAATGAAGGATTTGACCCTTTTTTGTCGAACATAGATTCCAGAATGGCTCGGAAGCCCAAGCCTGAAATCCTGGGGTAGATCGAAGTTCTTCAAATACAGACGTGTAAGACAACGTTTAACGCGAGAATCCTACGATTTTTGACTGAATGAATGATTGTGACACCCCTACGTCGAGCATTAATACCAGAATCGCTCGAATCTCTGCAGAACTCGATTCCCGGGGTAGATCGAAGTACCGATAAATTGAGTTCTGCAAGACGACGTTTAATGCAAGAATTGGTTGTATTGAAAAATATATGATTTCGACACTTTCCTGTCGACTCTAGATGCCAGAATTTTCGAAACACGCAAAACCTCGATTTTCGGGGCAGATCGAAGTATTTCCGATACTGCCGTGCAAGATGACTCTCAACGCAGTAATTCTATGGATTAAGACTAAATGAATGATTTTGACACTCTAACGTCGAGCTGAGATGCCAGAATCGCTCGAAACTCGGGACATCTCGATTTTCGTTGTAGATCGATGTTTTTATCGATTCAGTTGTGAAAGACGAGGTTTAATAGAGAATTGAGTTTTTTCAGAAAAACGGATAATGTGACCCTTTTCTGTCAAGCATAAATGCCAGAAATGCGCGAACCATGCAAAACCTCAAATCCTGGGGTATAACGAAGTTTCTCCGATACAGCCGTGTAAGACGACGTTTAACGACCGAATTCTATGATTTTGAACTAAATCAACGATTGTGACACTCTCACGTTAAGCTGTGATTCCAGAATCGCTCGAAACTCGGGACATATCGATTCTCGATGTAGATCGATGTTTCGATCGATTCAGTTGTGCAAGACAACGTTTGATGCAAAAGATAAGTTTTTCCAGCAAAATGAATGAATTTGCACATTTCTGTCGAGCTGAGATGTCGGAATCGGTCGAAATACGGGACATCTTATTCCTCGGTGTAGACCGATTTTTCGTTCGATAGCGATGTGCAAGACGACGATTAACGCAAGAATTCTATGATTTTGGACCAGATGAATGATTTCGACACTCTAACGTCGAGCTGAGATGCCAGAATCGCTCGAAACTCGGGACATCTCGATTCTCGGTGTAGATCGATGTTTTTATCGATTCAGTTGTGCGAAACGACGTTAAATGCAAAAATGAAGTTCTTTCCAGAGAAATAAATGATTTCAAACGTTTCTGTCGAACTGAGATTTTGGAATCGTTCGAAATACGGGACAACTCGATTCTTCGCGTAGATCGAAGTTTAGTTCGATACAGCTGTGCAAGACAACCTTCGATGCAAGAATTTCTCGGTTTCAGATAAAAAAAACGATTTTGACACGTTCAGGGTGAGCTCAGATTCCAGAATCGCTCGAAACTCGGGACATCTCGATTCTCGGTGTCGATCTACGTTTCGATCGATTCAGTTGTGCGAGACGAGTTTCAATGCAGGAATTGACTTTTTTTCCCAAAAACGAACGATTTTCACACTTTCCTGTCGAGCCTAGATGCCAGAATCGCTCGAAATACGCAAAACCTCGATTCTTGTGTTGGATCGAAATTTTCCCGATACAGGCGTGTACGACGACGTTGACCGCAAGAATAGCATGATTTCGGACTGAATGAATGATTGTGACACTCTTACGTCGGGCTGTGATGCCGGAATCGCTCGAAACTCGGGACGTATCCCTTCCCGGTGTAGATCGATGTTTCGATCGATTGAGTTGTACAAGACGACGCTTTATGCAAGAATTAAGTTTTTTCAGAAAAATGAATGATTTGACCCTTTTTTGTCGAACATAGATTCCAGAATGGCTCGGAAGCCCAAGCCTGAAATCCTGGGGTAGATCGAAGTTCTTCAAATACAGACGTGTAAGACAACGTTTAACGCGAGAATCCTACGATTTTTGACTGAATGAATGATTGTGACACCCCTACGTCGAGCATTAATACCAGAATCGCTCGAATCTCTGCAGAACTCGATTCCCGGGGTAGATCGAAGTACCGATAAATTGAGTTCTGCAAGACGACGTTTAATGCAAGAATTGGTTGTATTGAAAAATATATGATTTCGACACTTTCCTGTCGACTCTAGATGCCAGAATTTTCGAAACACGCAAAACCTCGATTTTTGGGGCAGATCGAAGTTTTTCCGATACTGCCGTGCAAGATGACTCTCAACGCAGTAATTCTATGGATTAAGACTAAATGAATGATTTTGACACTCTAACGTCGAGCTGAGATGCCAGAATCGCTCGAAACTCGGGACATCTCGATTTTCGTTGTAGATCGATGTTTTTATCGATTCAGTTGTGAAAGACGAGGTTTAATAGAGAATTGAGTTTTTTCAGAAAAACGGATAATGTGACCCTTTTTTGTCAAGCATAAATGCCAGAAATGCGCGAACTATGCAAAACCTCAAATCCTGGGGTATAACAAAGTTTCTCCGATACAGCCGTGTAAGACGACGTTTAACGACCGAATTCTATGATTTTGAACTAAATCAACGATTGTGACACTCTCACGTTAAGCTGTGATTCCAGAATCGCTCGAAACTCGGGACATATCGATTCTCGATGTAGATCGATGTTTCGATCGATTCAGTTGTGCAAGACAACGTTTGATGCAAAAGATAAGTTTTTCCAGCAAAATGAATGAATTAACACATTTCTGTCGAGCTGAGATGTCGGAATCGGTCGAAATACGGGACATCTTATTCCTCGCTGTAGACCGATTTTTCGTTCGATAGCGATGTGCAAGACGACGATTAACGCAAGAATTCTATGATTTTGGACCAGATGAATGATTTCGACACTCTAACGTCGAGCTGAGATGCCAGAATCGCTCGAAACTCGAGACATCTCGCTTCTCGGTGTATATCGATGTTTTGATCGATTCAGTTGTGAAAGACGAGGTTTAATAGAGAATTGAGTCTTTTCAGAAAAACGGATAATGTGACCCTTTTCTGTCAAGCATAAATGCCAGAAATGCGCGAACTATGCAAAACCTCAAATCCTGGGGTATAACGAAGTTTCTCCGATACAGCCGTGTAAGACGACGTTTAACGACCGAATTCTATGATTTTAAACTAAATCAATGATTGTGACACTCTCACGTTAAGCTGTGATTCCAGAATCGCTCGAAACTCGGGACATATCGATTCTCGAAGTAGATCGATGTTTCGATCGATTCAGTTGTGCAAAACAACGTTTAATGCGAAAGATAATTTTTTCCAGCGAAATGAATGATTTTGCACATTTCTGTCGAGCTGAGATGTCGGAACCGGTCGAAATACAAAACATCTTATTCCTCGGTGTAGACCGATTTTTCGTTCGATAGCAATGTGCAAGTCGACGATTAACGATAGAATTCTATGATTTTGGACCAGATGAATGATTTCGACACTCTAACGTCGAGCTGAGATGCCAGAATCGCTCGAAACTCGTGACGTCTCGATTCTCGGTGTATATCGATGTTTTGATCGATTCAGTGGTGCAAGCCAAGGTTCAATGCAAGGATTGAGTTGTTTCAGAAAAACGAATAGATTGACGCTTTTCTGTCGAGCATAAATGGCAGATATGCGCGAACTATGCAAAACCTCGAATCCCGGGATATACTCGAAGTTTCTCTGATACGGATGTGTAAGACCACGTTCAACGACAATATTCTATGATTTTGCACCAGATGAATGATTTCGACACTCTAACGTCGAGCTGAGATGCCAGAATCGCTCGAAACTCGGGACATCTCGATTCTCGGTGTAGATCGATGTTTTTATCGATTCAGTTGTGCGGAACGACGTTAAATGCAAAAATGAAGTTTCTTTCCAGAGAAATAAATGGTTTCAAAGGTTTCTGTCGAACTGAGATTTCGGAATCGTTCGAAATATGGGACAACTCGATTCTTCGCGTAGATCGAAGTTTAGTTCGATACAGCTGTGCAAGACAACGTTCGATGCAAGAATTTCTCGGTTTCAGACCAAAGAAACGATTTTGACACGTTCAGGGTGAGCTCAGATTCCAGAATCGCTCGAAACTCGGGACATCTCGATTCTCTGTGTCGATCTACGTTTCGATCGATTCAGTTGTGCGAGACGACGTTCAATGCAGGAATTGACTTTTTTTCACAAAAATGCACGATTTTCACAATTTGTGTCGAGCCTAGATGCCAGAATCGCTCTGAACACGCAAAATCACGATTCTCGGGGTAGATAGAAGTGTTTCCGATACAGACGTGCGGGATGACTTTCAACGCACTAATTCTATGACTTTGGTCGAAATGAATAATTGTATTACTCTTACGACGATCTGTAATGCCAGAATCGCTCGAAACTCGGGAGAACTTGATTCCCGGCGTAGATCAAAGTATCGATCGATTAAGTTGTGCGAGACGACGTTTAGGGCAGGAATTGGTTTTTTTTTCCAAAAACGAACGATTTTCACACTTTCCTGTCAAGCCTAGATGCCAGAATCGCTCGAAATACGCAAAACCTCGATTCTTGTGTTGGATCGAAATTTTCCCGATACAGTCGTGTACGACGACGTTGACCGCGAGAATAGTATAATTTCGGACTGAATGAATAATTGTGACACTCTTACGTCGCGCTGTGATGCCGGAATCGCTCGAAACTCGGGACGTATCCCTTCCCGGTGTAGATCGATGTTTCGATCGATTGAGTTATGCAAGACGACGCTTTATGCAAGAATTAAGTTTTTTTCAGAAAAATGAATGATTTGACCCTCTGTTGTCGAACATAGATTCCAGAATGGCTCGGAAGCCCAAGCCTCAAATCCTGGGGTAGATCGAAGTCCCTCAAATACAGACGTGTAAGATAACGTTTAACGCGAGAATCCTACGATTTTTGACTGAATTAATAATTGTGACACCCCTACGTCGAGCATTAATACCAGATACGCTCGAAACTCTGCAGAACTCGATTCCCGGCGTAGATCGAAGTACCGATAAATTGAGTTCTGCAAGACGACTTTTAATGCAAGAATTGGTTGTATTGAAAAATATATGATTTCGACACTTTCCTGTCGACTCTAGATGCCAGAATTTTCGAAACACGCAAAACCTCGATTTTCGGGGCAGATCGAAGTTTTTCCGATACTGCCGTGCAAGATGACTCTCAACGCAGTAATTCTATGGATTAAGACTAAATGAATGATTTTGACACTCTAACGTCGAGCTGAGATGCCAGAATCGCTCGAAACTCGGGACATCTCGATTTTCGTTGTAGATCGATGTTTTTATCGATTCAGTTGTGAAAGACAAGGTTTAATAGAGAATTGAGTTTTTTCAGAAAAACGGATAATGTGACCCTTTTCTGTCAAGCATAAATGCCAGAAATGCGCGAACCATGCAAAACCTCAAATCCTGGGGTATAACGAAGTTTCTCCGATACAGCCGTGTAAGACGACGTTTAACGACCGAATTCTATGATTTTGAACTAAATCAACGATTGTGACACTCTCACGTTAAGCTGTGATTCCAGAATCGCTCGAAACTCGGGACATATCGATTCTCGATGTAGATCGATGTTTCGATCGATTCAGTTGTGCAAGACAACGTTTGATGCAAAAGATAAGTTTTTCCAGCAAAATGAATGAATTAACACATTTCTGTCGAGCTGAGATGTCGGAATCGGTCGAAATACGGGACATCTTATTCCTCGGTGTAGACCGATTTTTCGTTCGATAGCGATGTGCAAGACGACGATTAACGCAAGAATTCTATGATTTTGGACCAGATGAATGATTTCGACACTCTAACGTCGAGCTGAGATGCCAGAATCGCTCGAAACTCGGGACATCTCGATTTTCGTTGTAGATCGATGTTTTTATCGATTCAGTTGTGAAAGACAAGGTTTAATAGAGAATTGAGTTTTTTCAGAAAAACGGATAATGTGACCCTTTTCTGTCAAGCATAAATGCCAGAAATGCGCGAACCATGCAAAACCTCAAATCCTGGGGTATAACGAAGTTTCTCCGATACAGCCGTGTAAGACGACGTTTAACGACCGAATTCTATGATTTTGAACTAAATCAACGATTGTGACACTCTCACGTTAAGCTGTGATTCCAGAATCGCTCGAAACTCGGGACATATCGATTCTCGATGTAGATCGATGTTTCGATCGATTCAGTTGTGCAAGACAACGTTTGATGCAAAAGATAAGTTTTTCCAGCAAAATGAATGAATTAACACATTTCTGTCGAGCTGAGATGTCGGAATCGGTCGAAATACGGGACATCTTATTCCTCGGTGTAGACCGATTTTTCGTTCGATAGCGATGTGCAAGACGACGATTAACGCAAGAATTCTATGATTTTGGACCAGATGAATGATTTCGACACTCTAACGTCGAGCTGAGATGCCAGAATCGCTCGAAACTCGAGACATCTCGCTTCTCGGTGTATATCGATGTTTTGATCGATTCAGTTGTGACAGACGAGGTTTAATAGAGAATTGAGTCTTTTCAGAAAAACGGATAATGTGACCCTTTTCTGTCAAGCATAAATGCCAGAAATGCGCGAACTATGCAAAACCTCAAATCCTGGGGTATAACGAAGTTTCTCCGATACAGCCGTGTAAGACGACGTTTAACGACCGAATTCTATGATTTTAAACTAAATCAATGATTGTGACACTCTCACGTTAAGCTGTGATTCCAGAATCGCTCGAAACTCGGGACATATCGATTCTCGATGTAGATCGATGTTTCGATCGATTCAGTTGTGCAAGACAACGTTTGATGCAAAAGATAAGTTTTTCCAGCAAAATGAATGAATTAACACATTTCTGTCGAGCTGAGATGTCGGAATCGGTCGAAATACGGGACATCTTATTCCTCGGTGTAGACCGATTTTTCGTTCGATAGCAATGTGCAAGACGACGATTAACGCAAGAATTCTATGATTTTGGACCAGATGAATGATTTCGACACTCTAACGTCGAGCTGAGATGCCAGAATCGCTCGAAACTCGAGACATCTCGCTTCTCGGTGTATATCGATGTTTTGATCGATTCAGTTGTGAAAGACGAGGTTTAATAGAGAATTGAGTCTTTTCAGAAAAACGGATAATGTGACCCTTTTCTGTCAAGCATAAATGCCAGAAATGCGCGAACTATGCAAAACCTCAAATCCTGGGGTATAACGAAGTTTCTCCGATACAGCCGTGTAAGACGACGTTTAACGACCGAATTCTATGATTTTGAACTAAATCAACGATTGTGACACTCTCACGTTAAGCTGTGATTCCGGAATCGCTCGAAACTCGGGACGTATCCCTTCCCGGTGTAGATCGATGTTTCGATCGATTGAGTTGTACAAGACGACGCTTTATGCAAGAATTAAGTTTTTTCAGAAAAATGAATGATTTGAACCTTTTTTGTCGAACCTAGATTCCAGAATGGCTCGGAAGCCCGAGCCTCAAATCCTGAGTCAGATCGAAGTTCCTCAAATACAGACGTGTAAGATAACGTTTAACGCGAGAATCCTACGATTTTTGACTGAATTAATGATTGTGACACCCCTACGTCGAGCATTAATACCAGAATCGCTCGAATCTCTGCAGAACTCGATTCCCGGCGTAGATCGAAGTACCGATAAATTGAGTTCTGCAAGACGACGTTTAATGCAAGAATTGGTTGTATTGAAAAATATATGATTTCGACACTTTCCTGTCGACTCTAGATGCCAGATTGCTCGAAACACGCAAAACCTCGATTTTCGGGGCAGATCGAAGTTTTTCCGATACTGCCGTGCAAGATGACTCTTAACGCAGTAATTCTATGAATTTAGACTAAATAAATGATGTTGACACTATTACGTCGAGCTGAGATACCAGAATCGCTCGAAACTCGGGACATCTCGATTCTCGGTGTAGATCGATGTTTTTATTGATTCAGTTGTGCGGAACGACGTTCAATGCAAGAATGAAGTTTCTTTTCAGAGAAATAAATGATTTCAAACGTTTCTGTCGAGCTGAGATTTTGGAATTGTTCGAAATACGGGACAATTCGATTCTTCGCGTAGATTGAAGTTTAGTTCGATACAGCTGTGCAAGACAACGTTCGATGCAAGAATTTCTCGGTTTCAGACAAATGAAACGATTTTGACACGTTAAGGGTGAGCTCAGATTCCAGAATCGCTCGAAACTCGGGACATCTCGATTCTCGGTGTCGATCTACGTTTCGATCGATTCAGTTGTGCGAGACTACGTTTAAGGCAAGAATTAAGTTCTTTAACAAAAATTAATGATTTCTACACTTTTCTGGTAAACCTAGATGCCAGAATCGCTCGACAGACGCAGAACCTCGAATCCCGGGGTAGATCGGCGTTTTTCCGATACGGCCGTGTAGAACAACGTTCAACGCGAAAATTCTGAAATTTTAGCTTGAATAAATGATAGTGACACTCTTATGCCGAGCTGTTATGCCAGGATCGCTCGAAACTCGGGACATTTCGATTCTCGGTTTAGATCGATGTTTCGATCAATTCAGTTGTGCAAGACGACGTTCAATGCAGGAATTGACTTTTTTCCACAAAAATGCACGATTTTGACAATTTGTGTCGAGCCTAGATGCCAGAATCGCTCTGAACACGCAAAATCACGATTCTCGGGGTAGATCGAAGTTTTTTCGAATCAGACGTGCGGGATGACTTTCAACGCACTAATTCTATGACTTTGGTCAAAATGAATGACTGTATTACTTTTACGACGATCTGTAATGCCAGGATCGCTCGAAACTCGGGAGAACTTGATTCCCGGCGTAGATCAAAGTATTGATCGATTAAGTCGTGCGAGACGACGTTTAACGCAGGAATTGGTTTTTTCTCCCAAAAACGAACGATTTTCACACTTTCCTGTCGAGCCTAGATGCCAGAATCGCTCGAAATACGCAAAACCTCGATTCTTGTGTTGGATCGAAATTTTCCCGATACAGTCGTGTACGACGACGTTGACCGCGAGAATAGTATGATTTCGGACTGAATGAATAATTGTGACACTCTTACGTCGCGCTGTGATGCCGAAATCGCTCGAAACTCGGGACGTATCCCTTCCCGGTGTAGATCGATGTTTCGATCGATTGAGTTATGCAAGACGACGCTTTATGCAAGAATTAAGTTTTTTTCAGAAAAATGAAGGATTTGACCCTTTGTTGTCGAACATAGATTCCAGAATGGCTCGGAAGCCCAAGCCTCAAATCCTGGGGTAGATCGAAGTCCCTCAAATACAGACGTGTCAGATAACGTTTAACGCGAGAATCCTACGATTTTTGACTGAATTAATGATTGTGACACCCCTACGTCGAGCATTAATACCAGATACGCTCGAAACTCTGCAGAACTCGATTCCCGGCGTAGATCGAAGTACCGATAAATTGAGTTCTGCAAGACGACGTTTAATGCAAGAATTGGTTGTATTGAAAAATATATGATTTCGACACTTTCCTGTCGACTCTAGATGCCAGAATTTTCGAAACACGCAAAACCTCGATTTTCGGGGCAGATCGAAGTTTTTCCGATACTGCCGTGCAAGATGACTCTCAACGCAGTAATTCTATGGATTAAGACTAAATGAATGATTTTGACACTCTAACGTCGAGCTGAGATGCCAGAATCGCTCGAAACTCGGGACATCTCGATTTTCGTTGTAGATCGATGTTTTTATCGATTCAGTTGTGAAAGACAAGGTTTAATAGAGAATTGAGTTTTTTCAGAAAAACGGATAATGTGACCCTTTTCTGTCAAGCATAAATGCCAGAAATGCGCGAACTATGCAAAACCTCAAATCCTGGGGTATAACGAAGTTTCTCCGATACAGCCGTGTAAGAGGACGTTTAACGACCTAATTCTATGATTTTGAACTAAATCAACGATTGTGACACTCTCACGTTAAGCTGTGATTCCAGAATCGCTCGAAACTCGGGACATATCGATTCTCGATGTAGATCGATGTTTCGATCGATTCAGTTGTGCAAGACAACGTTTGATGCAAAAGATAAGTTTTTCCAGCAAAATGAATGAATTAACACATTTCTGTCGAGCTGAGATGTCGGAATCGGTCGAAATACGGGACATCTTATTCCTCGGTGTAGACCGATTTTTCGTTCGATAGCGATGTGCAAGACGACGATTAACGCAAGAATTCTATGATTTTGGACCAGATGAATGATTTCGACACTCTAACGTCGAGCTGAGATGCCAGAATCGCTCGAAACTCGAGACATCTCGCTTCTCGGTGTATATCGATGTTTTGATCGATTCAGTTGTGAAAGACGAGGTTTAATAGAGAATTGAGTCTTTTCAGAAAAACGGATAATGTGACCCTTTTCTGTCAAGCATAAATGCCAGAAATGCGCGAACTATGCAAAACCTCAAATCCTGGGGTATAACGAAGTTTCTCCGATACAGCCGTGTAAGACGACGTTTAACGACCTAATTCTATGATTTTGAACTAAATCAACGATTGTGACACTCTTACGTTAAGCTGTGATTCCAGAATCGCTCGAAACTCGGGACATATCGATTCTCGATGTAGATCGATGTTTCGATCGATTCAGTTGTGCAAGACAACGTTTGATGCAAAAGATAAGTTTTTCCAGCAAAATGAATGAATTAACACATTTCTGTCGAGCTGAGATGTCGGAATCGGTCGAAATACGGGACATCTTATTCCTCGGTGTAGACCGATTTTTCGTTCGATAGCGATGTGCAAGACGACGATTAACGCAAGAATTCTATGATTTTGGACCAGATGAATGATTTCGACACTCTAACGTCGAGCTGAGATGCCAGAATCGCTCGAAACTCGAGACATCTCGCTTCTCGGTGTATATCGATGTTTTGATCGATTCAGTTGTGAAAGACGAGGTTTAATAGAGAATTGAGTCTTTTCAGAAAAACGGATAATGTGACCCTTTTCTGTCAAGCATAAATGCCAGAAATGCGCGAACCATGCAAAACCTCAAATCCTGGGGTATAACGAAGTTTCTCCGATACAGCCGTGTAAGACGACGTTTAACGACCGAATTCTATGATTTTGAACTAAATCAACGATTGTGACACTCTCACGTTAAGCTGTGATTCCAGAATCGCTCGAAACTCGGGACATATCGATTCTCGATGTAGATCGATGTTTCGATCGATTCAGTTGTGCAAGACAACGTTTGATGCAAAAGATAAGTTTTTCCAGCAAAATGAATGAATTTGCACATTTCTGTCGAGCTGAGATGTCGGAATCGGTCGAAATACGGGACATCTTATTCCTCGGTGTAGACCGATTTTTCGTTCGATAGCGATGTGCAAGACGACGATTAACGCAAGAATTCTATGATTTTGGACCAGATGAATGATTTCGACACTCTAACGTCGAGCTGAGATGCCAGAATCGCTCGAAACTCGGGACATCTCGATTCTCGGTGTAGATCGATGTTTTTATCGATTCAGTTGTGCGAAACGACGTTAAATGCAAAAATGAAGTTCTTTCCAGAGAAATAAATGATTTCAAACGTTTCTGTCGAACTGAGATTTTGGAATCGTTCGAAATACGGGACAACTCGATTCTTCGCGTAGATCGAAGTTTAGTTCGATACAGCTGTGCAAGACAACCTTCGATGCAAGAATTTCTCGGTTTCAGATAAAAAAAACGATTTTGACACGTTCAGGGTGAGCTCAGATTCCAGAATCGCTCGAAACTCGGGACATCTCGATTCTCGGTGTCGATCTACGTTTCGATCGATTCAGTTGTGCGAGACGAGTTTCAATGCAGGAATTGACTTTTTTTCCCAAAAACGAACGATTTTCACACTTTCCTGTCGAGCCTAGATGCCAGAATCGCTCGAAATACGCAAAACCTCGATTCTTGTGTTGGATCGAAATTTTCCCGATACAGGCGTGTACGACGACGTTGACCGCAAGAATAGCATGATTTCGGACTGAATGAATGATTGTGACACTCTTACGTCGGGCTGTGATGCCGGAATCGCTCGAAACTCGGGACGTATCCCTTCCCGGTGTAGATCGATGTTTCGATCGATTGAGTTGTACAAGACGACGCTTTATGCAAGAATTAAGTTTTTTCAGAAAAATGAATGATTTGACCCTTTTTTGTCGAACATAGATTCCAGAATGGCTCGGAAGCCCAAGCCTGAAATCCTGGGGTAGATCGAAGTTCTTCAAATACAGACGTGTAAGACAACGTTTAACGCGAGAATCCTACGATTTTTGACTGAATGAATGATTGTGACACCCCTACGTCGAGCATTAATACCAGAATCGCTCGAATCTCTGCAGAACTCGATTCCCGGGGTAGATCGAAGTACCGATAAATTGAGTTCTGCAAGACGACATTTAATGCAAGAATTGGTTGTATTGAAAAATATATGATTTCGACACTTTCCTGTCGACTCTAGATGCCAGAATTTTCGAAACACGCAAAACCTCGATTTTCGGGGCAGATCGAAGTTTTTCCGATACTGCCGTGCAAGATGACTCTCAACGCAGTAATTCTATGGATTAAGACTAAATGAATGATTTTGACACTCTAACGTCGAGCTGAGATGCCAGAATCGCTCGAAACTCGGGACATCTCGATTTTCGTTGTAGATCGATGTTTTTATCGATTCAGTTGTGAAAGACGAGGTTTAATAGAGAATTGAGTTTTTTCAGAAAAACGGATAATGTGACCCTTTTCTGTCAAGCATAAATGCCAGAAATGCGCGAACTATGCAAAACCTCAAATCCTGGGGTATAACAAAGTTTCTCCGATACAGCCGTGTAAGACGACGTTTAACGACCGAATTCTATGATTTTGAACTAAATCAACGATTGTGACACTCTCACGTTAAGCTGTGATTCCAGAATCGCTCGAAACTCGGGACATATCGATTCTCGATGTAGATCGATGTTTCGATCGATTCAGTTGTGCAAGACAACGTTTGATGCAAAAGATAAGTTTTTCCAGCAAAATGAATGAATTAACACATTTCTGTCGAGCTGAGATGTCGGAATCGGTCGAAATACGGGACATCTTATTCCTCGGTGTAGACCGATTTTTCGTTCGATAGCGATGTGCAAGACGACGATTAACGCAAGAATTCTATGATTTTGGACCAGATGAATGATTTCGACACTCTAACGTCGAGCTGAGATGCCAGAATCGCTCGAAACTCGAGACATCTCGCTTCTCGGTGTATATCGATGTTTTGATCGATTCAGTTGTGAAAGACGAGGTTTAATAGAGAATTGAGTCTTTTCAGAAAAACGGATAATGTGACCCTTTTCTGTCAAGCATAAATGCCAGAAATGCGCGAACTATGCAAAACCTCAAATCCTGGGGTATAACGAAGTTTCTCCGATACAGCCGTGTAAGACGACGTTTAACGACCGAATTCTATGATTTTAAACTAAATCAATGATTGTGACACTCTCACGTTAAGCTGTGATTCCAGAATCGCTCGAAACTCGGGACATATCGATTCTCGAAGTAGATCGATGTTTCGATCGATTCAGTTGTGCAAAACAACGTTTAATGCGAAAGATAATTTTTTCCAGCGAAATGAATGATTTTGCACATTTCTGTCGAGCTGAGATGTCGGAACCGGTCGAAATACAAAACATCTTATTCCTCGGTGTAGACCGATTTTTCGTTCGATAGCAATGTGCAAGTCGACGATTAACGATAGAATTCTATGATTTTGGACCAGATGAATGATTTCGACACTCTAACGTCGAGCTGAGATGCCAGAATCGCTCGAAACTCGTGACGTCTCGATTCTCGGTGTATATCGATGTTTTGATCGATTCAGTGGTGCAAGCCAAGTTTTAATGCAAGGATTGAGTTGTTTCAGAAAAACGAATAGATTGACGCTTTCCTGTCGACCCTAGATGCCAGAATCGCTCGAAATACGCAAAACCTCGATTCTTGTGTTGGATCGAAATTTTCCCGATACAGTCGTGTACGACGACGTTGACCGCGAGAATAGTATGATTTCGGACTGAATGAATAATTGTGACACTCTTACGTCGCGCTGTGATGCCGGAATCGCTCGAAACTCGGGACGTATCCCTTCCCGGTGTAGATCGATGTTTCGATCGATTGAGTTATGCAAGACGACGCTTTATGCAAGAATTAAGTTTTTTTCAGAAAAATGAATGATTTGACCCTTTGTTGTCGAACATAGATTCCAGAATGGCTCGGAAGCCCAAGCCTCAAATCCTGGGGTAGATCGAAGTCCCTCAAATACAGACGTGTCAGATAACGTTTAACGCGAGAATCCTACGATTTTTGACTGAATTAATGATTGTGACACCCCTACGTCGAGCATTAATACCAGATACGCTCGAAACTCTGCAGAACTCGATTCCCGGCGTAGATCGAAGTACCGATAAATTGAGTTCTGCAAGACGACGTTTAATGCAAGAATTGGTTGTATTAAAAAATATATGATTTCGACACTTTCCTGTCGACTCTAGATGCCAGAATTTTCGAAACACGCATAACCTCGATTTTCGGGGCAGATCGAAGTTTTTCCGATACTGCCGTGCAAGATGACTCTCAACGCAGTAATTCTATGGATTAAGACTAAATGAATGATTTTGACACTCTAACGTCGAGCTGAGATGCCAGAATCGCTCGAAACTCGGGACATCTCGATTCTCGGTGTCGATCTACGTTTCGATCGATTCAGTTGTGCGAGACGACGTTTAACGCAAGAATTAAGTTCTTTAACAAAAATTAATGATTTCTACACTTTTCTGGTAAACCTTGATGCCAGAATCGCTCGACAGACGCAGAACCTCGAATCCCGGGGTAGATCGAAGTTTTTCCGATACGGCCGTGTAGAACAACGTTCAACGCGAAAATTCTGAAATTTTAGACTGAATAAATGATAGTGACACTCTTATGCCGAGCTGTTATGCCAGGATCGCTCGAAACTCGGGACATTTCGATTCTCGGTTTAGATCGATGTTTCGATAAATTCAGTTGTGCAAGACGACGTTCAATGCAGGAATTGACCTTTTTCCACAAAAATGCACGATTTTGACAATTTGTGTCGAGCCTAGATGCCAGAATCGCTCTGAACACGCAAAATCACGATTCTCGGGGTAGATCGAAGTTTTTCCGAATCAGACGTGCGGGATGACTTTCAACGCACTAATTCTATGACTTTGGTCAAAATGAATGACTGTATTACTTTTACGACGATCTGTAATGCCAGGATCGCTCGAAACTCGGGAGAACTTGATTCCCGGCGTAGATCAAAGTATTGATCGATTAAGTCGTGCGAGACGACGTTTAACGCAGGAATTGGTTTTTTCTCCCAAAAACGAACGATTTTCACACTTTCCTGTCGAGCCTAGATGCCAGAATCGCTCGAAATACGCAAAACCTCGATTCTTGTGTTGGATCGAAATTTTCCCGATACAGTCGTGTACGACGACGTTGACCGCGAGAATAGTATAATTTCGGACTGAATGAATAATTGTGACACTCTTACGTCGCGCTGTGATGCCGGAATCGCTCGAAACTCGGGACGTATCCCTTCCCGGTGTAGATCGATGTTTCGATCGATTGAGTTGTACAAGACGACGCTTTATGCAAGAATTAAGTTTTTTCAGAAAAATGAATGATTTGACCCTTTTTTGTCGAACATAGATTCCAGAATGGCTCGGAAGCCCAAGCCTGAAATCCTGGGGTAGATCGAAGTTCTTCAAATACAGACGTGTAAGACAACGTTTAACGCGAGAATCCTACGATTTTTGACTGAATGAATGATTGTGACACCCCTACGTCGAGCATTAATACCAGAATCGCTCGAATCTCTGCAGAACTCGATTCCCGGGGTAGATCGAAGTACCGATAAATTGAGTTCTGCAAGACGACGTTTAATGCAAGAATTGGTTGTATTGAAAAATATATGATTTCGACACTTTCCTGTCGACTCTAGATGCCAGAAATTTCGAAACACGCAAAACCTCGATTTTCGGGGCAGATCGAAGTTTTTCCGATACTGCCGTGCAAGATGACTCTCAACGCAGTAATTCTATGGATTAAGACTAAATGAATGATTTTGACACTCTAACGTCGAGCTGAGATGCCAGAATCGCTCGAAACTCGGGACATCTCGATTTTCGTTGTAGATCGATGTTTTGATCGATTCAGTTGTGAAAGACGAGGTTTAATAGAGAATTGAGTTTTTTCAGAAAAACGGATAATGTGACCCTTTTCTGTCAAGCATAAATGCCAGAAATGCGCGAACTATGCGAAACCTCAAATCCTGGGGTATAACGAAGTTTCTCCGATACAGCCGTGTAAGACGACGTTTAACGACCGAATTCTATGATTTTAAACTAAATCAATGATTGTGACACTCTCACGTTAAGCTGTGATTCCAGAATCGCTCGAAACTCGGGACATATCGATTCTCGAAGTAGATCGATGTTTCGATCGATTCAGTTGTGCAAGACAACGTTTGATGCGAAAGATAAGTTTTTCCAGCAAAATGAATGATTTTGCACATTTCTGTCGAGCTGAGATGTCGGAACCGGTCGAAATACGAAACATCTTATTCCTCGGTGTAGACCGATTTTTCGTTCGATAGCGATGTGCAAGACGACGATTAACGATAGAATTCTATGATTTTGGACCAGATGAATGATTTCGACACTCTAACGTCGAGCTGAGATGCCAGAATCGCTCGAAACTCGTGACGTCTCGATTCTCGGTGTATATCGATGTTTTGATCGATTCAGTGGTGCAAGCCAAGGTTCAATGCAAGGATTGAGTTGTTTCAGAAAAACGAATAGATTGACGCTTTTCTGTCGAGCATAAATGGCAGATATGCGCGAACTATGCAAAACCTCGAATCCCGGGATATACTCGAAGTTTCTCTGATACGGATGTGTAAGACCACGTTCAACGACAATATTCTATGATTTTGCACCAGATGAATGATTTCGACACTCTAACGTCGAGCTGAGATGCCAGAATCGCTCGAAACTCGGGACATCTCGATTCTCGGTGTAGATCGATGTTTTTATCGATTCAGTTGTGCGGAACGACGTTAAATGCAAAAATGAAGTTTCTTTCCAGAGAAATAAATGATTTCAAAGGTTTCTGTCGAACTGAGATTTCGGAATCGTTCGAAATACGGGACAACTCGATTCTTCGCGTAGATCGAAGTTTAGTTCGATACAGCTGTGCAAGACAACGTTCGATGCAAGAATTTCTCGGTTTCAGACCAAAGAAACGATTTTGACACGTTCAGGGTGAGCTCAGATTCCAGAATCGCTCGAAACTCGGGACATCTCGATTCTCTGTGTCGATCTACGTTTCGATCGATTCAGTTGTGCGAGACGACGTTGAATGCAGGAATTGACTTTTTTTCACAAAAATGCACGATTTTCACAATTTGTGTCGAGCCTAGATGCCAGAATCGCTCTGAACACGCAAAATCACGATTCTCGGGGTAGATAGAAGTGTTTCCGATACAGACGTGCGGGATGACTTTCAACGCACTAATTCTATGACTTTGGTCGAAATGAATAGTTGTATTACTCTTACGACGATCTGTAATGCCAGAATCGCTCGAAACTGGGGAGAACTTGATTCCCGGCGTAGATCAAAGTATCGATCGATTAAGTTGTGCGAGACGACGTTTAGGGCAGGAATTGGTTTTTTTTCCCAAAAACGAACGATTTTCACACTTTCCTGTCAAGCCTAGATGCCAGAATCGCTCGAAATACGCAAAACCTCGATTCTTGTGTTGGATCGAAATTTTCCCGATACAGTCGTGTACGACGACGTTGACCGCAAGAATAGCATGATTTCGGACTGAATGAATGATTGTGACACTCTTACGTCGGGCTGTGATGCCGGAATCGCTCGAAACTCGGGACGTATCCCTCCCCGGTGTAGATCGATGTTTCGATCGATTGAGTTGTGCAAGACGACGCTTTATGCAAGAATTAAGTTTTTTCAGAAAAATGAATGATTTGAACCTTTTTTGTCGAACCTAGATTCCAGAATGCCTCGGAAGCCCGAGCCTCAAATCCTGGGTCAGATCGAAGTTCCTCAAATACAGACGTGTAAGATAACGTTTAACGCGAGAATCCTACGATTTTTGACTGAATTAATGATTGTGACACCCCTACGTCGAGCATTAATACCAGAATCGCTCGAATCTATGCAGAACTCGATTCCCGGCGTAGATCGAAGTACCGATAAATTGAGTTCTGCAAGACGACGTTTAATGCAAGAATTGGTTGTATTGGAAAATATATGATTTCGACACTTTCCTGTCGACTCTAGATGCCAGATTGCTCGAAACACGCAAAACCTCGATTTTCGGGGCAGATCGAAGTTTTTCCGATACTGCCGTGCAAGATGACTCTTAACGCAGTAATTCTATGAATTTAGACTAAATAAATGATGTTGACACTATTACGTCGAGCTGAGATACCAGAATCGCTCGAAACTCGGGACATCTCGATTCTCGGTGTAGATCGATGTTTTTATTGATTCAGTTGTGCGGAACGACGTTCAATGCAAAAATGAAGTTTCTTTTCAGAGAAATAAATGATTTCAAACGTTTCTGTCGAGCTGAGATTTTGGAATTGTTCGAAATACGGGCCAATTCGATTCTTCGCGTAGATTGAAGTTTAGTTCGATACAGCTGTGCAAGACAACGTTCGATGCAAGAATTTCTCGGTTTCAGACAAATGAAACGATTTTGACACGTTAAGGGTGAGCTCAGATTCCAGAATCGCTCGAAACTCGGGACATCTCGATTCTCGGTGTCGATCTACGTTTCGATCGATTCAGTTGTGCGAGACGACGTTTAAGGCAAGAATTAAGTTCTTTAACAAAAATTAATGATTTCTACACTTTTCTGGTAAACCTAGATGCCAGAATCGCTCGACAGACGCAGAACCTCGAATCCCGGGGTAGATCGAAGTTTTTCCGATACGGCCGTGTAGAACAACGTTCAACGCGAAAATTCTGAAATTGTAGACTGAATAAATGATAGTGACACTCTTATGCCGAGCTGTTATGCCAGGATCGCTCGAAACTCGGGACATTTCGATTCTCGGTGTAGATCGATGTTTCGATAAATTCAGTTGTGCAAGACGACGTTCAATGCAGGAATTGACTTTTTTCCACAAAAATGCACGATTTTGACAATTTGTGTCGAGCCTAGATGCCAGAATCGCTCTGAACACGCAAAATCACGATTCTCGGGGTAGATCGAAGTTTTTCCGAATCAGACGTGCGGGATGACTTTCAACGCACTAATTCTATGACTTTGGTCAAAATGAATGACTGTATTACTTTTACGACGATCTGTAATGCCAGGATCGCTCGAAACTCGGGAGAACTTGATTCCCGGCGTAGATCAAAGTATTGATCGATTAAGTTGTGCGAGACGACGTTTAACGCAGGAATTGGGTTTTTTTCCCAAAAACGAACGATTTTCACACTTTACTGTCGAGCCTAGATGCCAGAATCGCTCGAAATACGCAAAACCTCGATTCTTGTGTTGGATCGAAATTTTCCCGATACAGTCGTGTACGACGACGTTGACCGCGAGAATAGTATAATTTCGGACTGAATGAATAATTGTGACACTCTTACGTCGCGCTGTGATGCCGGAATCGCTCGAAACTCGGGACGTATCCCTTCCCGGTGTAGATCGATGTTTCGATCGATTGAGTTGTACAAGACGACGCTTTATGCAAGAATTAAGTTTTTTCAGAAAAATGAATGATTTGACCCTTTTTTGTCGAACATAGATTCCAGAATGGCTCGGAAGCCCAAGCCTGAAATCCTGGGGTAGATCGAAGTTCTTCAAATACAGACGTGTAAGACAACGTTTAACGCGAGAATCCTACGATTTTTGACTGAATGAATGATTGTGACACCCCTACGTCGAGCATTAATACCAGAATCGCTCGAATCTCTGCAGAACTCGATTCCCGAGGTAGATCGAAGTACCGATAAATTGAGTTCTGCAAGACGACGTTTAATGCAAGAATTGGTTGTATTGAAAAATATATGATTTCGACACTTTCCTGTCGACTCTAGATGCCAGAATTTTCGAAACACGCAAAACCTCGATTTTCGGGGCAGATCGAAGTTTTTCCGATACTGCCGTGCAAGATGACTCTCAACGCAGTAATTCTATGGATTAAGACTAAATGAATGATTTTGACACTCTAACGTCGAGCTGAGATGCCAGAATCGCTCGAAACTCGAGACATCTCGCTTCTCGGTGTATATCGATGTTTTGATCGATTCAGTTGTGAAAGACGAGGTTTAATAAAGAATTGAGTCTTTTCAGAAAAACGGATAATGTGACCCTTTTCTGTCAAGCATAAATGCCAGAAATGCGCGAACTATGCAAAACCTCAAATCCTGGGGTATAACGAAGTTTCTCCGATACAGCCGTGTAAGACGACGTTTAACGACCTAATTCTATGATTTTGAACTAAATCAACGATTGTGACACTCTTACGTTAAGCTGTGATTCCAGAATCGCTCGAAACTCGGGACATATCGATTCTCGATGTAGATCGATGTTTCGATCGATTCAGTTGTGCAAGACAACGTTTGATGCAAAAGATAAGTTTTTCCAGCAAAATGAATGAATTAACACATTTCTGTCGAGCTGAGATGTCGGAATCGGTCGAAATACGGGACATCTTATTCCTCGGTGTAGACCGATTTTTCGTTCGATAGCGATGTGCAAGACGACGATTAACGCAAGAATTCTATGATTTTGGACCAGATGAATGATTTCGACACTCTAACGTCGAGCTGAGATGCCAGAATCGCTCGAAACTCGAGACATCTCGATTCTCGGTGTATATCGATGTTTTGATCGATTCAGTTGTGAAAGACGAGGTTTAATAGAGAATTGAGTTTTTTCAGAAAAACGGATAATGTGACCCTTTTCTGTCAAGCATAAATGCCAGAAATGCGCGAACTATGCAAGACCTCAAATCCTGGGGTATAACGAAGTTTCTCCGATACAGCCGTGTAAGACGACGTTTAACGACCGAATTCTATGATTTTAAACTAAATCAATGATTGTGACACTCTCACGTTAAGCTGTGATTCCAGAATCGCTCGAAACTCGGGACATATCGATTCTCGAAGTAGATCGATGTTTCGATCGATTCAGTTGTGCAAGACAACGTTTAATGCGAAAGATAATTTTTTCCAGCGAAATAAATGATTTTGCACATTTCTGTCGAGCTGAGATGTCGGAACCGGTCGAAATACAAAACATCTTATTCCTCGGTGTAGACCGATTTTTCGTTCGATAGCGATGTGCAAGACGACGATTAACGGTAGAATTCTATGATTTTGGACCAGATGAATGATTTCGACACTCTAACGTCGAGCTGAGATGCCAGAATCGCTCGAAACTCGTGACGTCTCGATTCTCGGTGTATATCGATGTTTTGATCGATTCAGTGGTGCAAGCCAAGTTTTAATGCAAGGATTGAGTTGTTTCAGAAAAACGAATAGATTGACGCTTTTCTGTCGAGCATAAATGGCAGATATGCGCGAACTATGCAAAACCTCAAATCCCGGGATATACTCGAAGTTTCTCTGATACGGATGTGTAAGACCACGTTTAACGACAATATTCTATGATTTTGCACCAGATGAATGATTTCGACACTCTAACGTCGAGCTGAGATGCCAGAATCGCTCGAAACTCGGGACATCTCGATTCTCGGTGTAGATCGATGTTTTTATCGATTCAGTTGTGCGGAACGACGTTAAATGCAAAAATGAAGTTTCTTTCCAGAGAAATAAATGATTTCAAACGTTTCTGTCGAACTGAGATTTGGGAATCGTTCGAAATACGGGACAACTCGATTCTTCGCGTAGATCGGAGTTTAGTTCGATACAGCTGTGCAAGACAACGTTCGATGCAAGGATTTCTCGGTTTCAGACCTAAGAAACAATTTTGACACGTTCAGGGTGAGCTCAGATTCCAGAATCGCTCGAAACTCGGGACATCTCGATTCTCTGTGTCGATCTACGTTTCGATCGATTCAGTTGTGCGAGACGACGTTCAATGCAGGAATTGACCTTTTTCCACAAAAATGCACGATTTTCACAATTTGTGTCGAGCCTAGATGCCAGAATCGCTCTGAACACGCAAAATCACGATTTTCGGGGTAGATTGAAGTGTTTCCGATACAGACGTGCGGGATGACTTTCAACGCACTAATTCTATGGATTTGGTCAAAATGAATAATTGTCTTACTCTTACGACGATCTGTAATGCAAGAATCGCTCGAAACTCGGGAGAACTTGATTCCCGGCGTAGATCAAAGTATCGATCGATTAAGTTGTGCGAGACGACGTTTAACGCAGGAATTGGTTTTTTTCCCCAAAAACGAACGATTCTTACACTTTCCTGTCGAGCCTAGATGCCAAAATCGCTCGGAATACGTAAAACCTCGATTCTTGTGTTGGATCGAAATTTTCCCGATACAGTCGTGTACGACGAGGTTGACCGCAAGAAAAGTATGATTTCGGACTGAATGAATACTTGTGACACTCTCACGTCGGGCTGTGATGCCGGAATCACTCGAAACTCGGGACATCTCGATTTTCGTTGTAGATCGATGTTTTTATCGATTCAGTTGTGAAAGACGAGGTTTAATAGAGAATTGAGTTTTTTCAGAAAAAACGGATACTGTGACCCTTTTCTGTCAAGCATAAATGCCAGAAATGCGCGAACTATGCAAAACCTCAAATCCTGGGGTATAACGAAGTTTCTCCGATACAGCCGTGTAAGACGACGTTTAACGACCGAATTCTATGATTTTGAACTAAATCAACGATTGTGACACTCTCACGTTAAGCTGTGATTCCAGAATCGCTCGAAACTCGGGACATATCGATTCTCGATGTAGATCGATGTTTCGATCGATTCAGTTGTGCAAGACAACGTTTGATGCAAAAGATAAGTTTTTCCAGCAAAATGAATGAATTTGCACATTTCTGTCGAGCTGAGATGTCGGAATCGGTCGAAATACGGGACATCTTATTCCTCGGTGTAGACCGATTTTTCGTTCGATAGCGATGTGCAAGACGACGATTAACGCAAGAATTCTATGATTTTGGACCAGATGAATGATTTCGACACTCTAACGTCGAGCTGAGATGCCAGAATCGCTCGAAACTCGGGACATCTCGATTCTCGGTGTAGATCGATGTTTTTATCGATTCAGTTGTGCGGAACGACGTTAAATGCAAAAATGAAGTTCTTTCCAGAGAAATAAATGATTTCAAACGTTTCTGTCGAACTGAGATTTTGGAATCGTTCGAAATACGGGACAACTCGATTCTTCGCGTAGATCGAAGTTTAGTTCGATACAGCTGTGCAAGACAACCTTCGATGCAAGAATTTCTCGGTTTCAGATAAAAAAAACGATTTTGACACGTTCAGGGTGAGCTCAGATTCCAGAATCGCTCGAAACTCGGGACATCTCGATTCTCGGTGTCGATCTACGTTTCGATCGATTCAGTTGTGCGAGACGAGTTTCAATGCAGGAATTGACTTTTTTTCCCAAAAACGAACGATTTTCACACTTTCCTGTCGAGCCTAGATGCCAGAATCGCTCGAAATACGCAAAACCTCGATTCTTGTGTTGGATCGAAATGTTCCCGATACAGGCGTGTACGACGACGTTGACCGCAAGAATAGCATGATTTCGGACTGAATGAATGATTGTGACACTCTTACGTCGGGCTGTGATGCCGGAATCGCTCGAAACTCGGGACGTATCCCTTCCCGGTGTAGATCGATGTTTCGATCGATTGAGTTATGCAAGACGACGCTTTATGCAAGAATTAAGTTTTTTTCAGAAAAATGAATGATTTGACCCTTTGTTGTCGAACATAGATTCCAGAATGGCTCGGAAGCCCAAGCCTCAAATCCTGGGGTAGATCGAAGTCCCTCAAATACAGACGTGTAAGATAACGTTTAACGCGAGAATCCTACGATTTTTGACTGAATTAATGATTGTGACACCCCTACGTCGAGCATTGATACCAGATACGCTCGAAACTCTGCAGAACTCGATTCCCGGCGTAGATCGAAGTACCGATAAATTGAGTTCTGCAAGACGACGTTTAATGCAAGAATTGGTTGTATTGAAAAATATATGATTTCGACACTTTCCTGTCGACTCTAGATGCCAGAATTTTCGAAACACGCAAAACCTCGATTTTCGGGGCAGATCGAAGTTTTTCCGATACTGCCGTGCAAGATGACTCTCAACGCAGTAATTCTATGGATTAACACTAAATGAATGATTTTGACACTCTAACGTCGAGCTGAGATGCCAGAATCGCTCGAAACTCGGGACATCTCGATTTTCGTTGTAGATCGATGTTTTTATCGATTCAGTTGTGAAAGACAAGGTTTAATAGAGAATTGAGTTTTTTCAGAAAAACGGATAATGTGACCCTTTTCTGTCAAGCATAAATGCCAGAAATGCGCGAACCATGCAAAACCTCAAATCCTGGGGTATAACGAAGTTTCTCCGATACAGCCGTGTAAGACGACGTTTAACGACCTAATTCTATGATTTTGAACTAAATCAACGATTGTGACACTCTCACGTTAAGCTGTGATTCCAGAATCGCTCGAAACTCGGGACATATCGATTCTCGATGTAGATCGATGTTTCGATCGATTCAGTTGTGCAAGACAACGTTTGATGCAAAAGATAAGTTTTTCCAGCAAAATGAATGAATTAACACATTTCTGTCGAGCTGAGATGTCGGAATCGGTCGAAATACGGGACATCTTATTCCTCGGTGTAGACCGATTTTTCGTTCGATAGCGATGTGCAAGACGACGATTAACGCAAGAATTCTATGATTTTGGACCAGATGAATGATTTCGACACTCTAACGTCGAGCTGAGATGCCAGAATCGCTCGAAACTCGTGACATCTCGCTTCTCGGTGTATATCGATGTTTTGATCGATTCAGTTGTGAAAGACGAGGTTTAATAGAGAATTGAGTCTTTTCAGATAAACGGATAATGTGACCCTTTTCTGTCAAGCATAAATGCCAGAAATGCGCGAACTATGCAAAACCTCAAATCCTGGGGTATAACGAAGTTTCTCCGATACAGCCGTGTAAGACGACGTTTCACGACCTAATTCTATGATTTTGAACTAAATCAACGATTGTGACACTCTTACGTTAAGCTGTGATTCCAGAATCGCTCGAAACTCGGGACATATCGATTCTCGATGTAGATCGATGTTTCGATCGATTCAGTTGTGCAAGACAACGTTTGATGCAAAAGATAAGTTTTTCCAGCAAAATGAATGAATTAACACATTTCTGTCGAGCTGAGATGTCGGAATCGGTCGAAATACGGGACATCTTATTCCTCGGTGTAGACCGATTTTTCGTTCGATAGCGATGTGCAAGACGACGATTAACGCAAGAATTCTATGATTTTGGACCAGATGAATGATTTCGACACTCTAACGTCGAGCTGAGATGCCAGAATCGCTCGAAACTCGAGACATCTCGCTTCTCGGTGTATATCGATGTTTTGATCGATTCAGTTGTGAAAGACGAGGTTTAATAGAGAATTGAGTCTTTTCAGAAAAACGGATAATGTGACCCTTTTCTGTCAAGCATAAATGCCAGAAATGCGCGAACTATGCAAAACCTCAAATCCTGGGGTATAACGAAGTTTCTCCGATACAGCCGTGTAAGACGACGTTTAACGACCGAATTCTATGATTTTAAACTAAATCAATGATTGTGACACTCTCACGTTAAGCTGTGATTCCAGAATCGCTCGAAACTCGGGACATATCGATTCTCGAAGTAGATCGATGTTTCGATCGATTCAGTTGTGCAAGACAACGTTTAATGCGAAAGATAATTTTTTCCAGCGAAATAAATGATTTTGCACATTTCTGTCGAGCTGAGATGTCGGAACCGGTCGAAATACAAAACATCTTATTCCTCGGTGTAGACCGATTTTTCGTTCGATAGCGATGTGCAAGACGACGATTAACGATAGAATTCTATGATTTTGGACCAGATGAATGATTTCGACACTCTAACGTCGAGCTGAGATGCCAGAATCGCTCGAAACTCGTGACGTCTCGATTCTCGGTGTATATCGATGTTTTGATCGATTCAGTGGTGCAAGCCAAGTTTTAATGCAAGGATTGAGTTGTTTCAGAAAAACGAATAGATTGACGCTTTTCTGTCGAGCATAAATGGCAGATATGCGCGAACTATGCAAAACCTCAAATCCCGGGATATACTCGAAGTTTCTCTGATACGGATGTGTAAGACCACGTTTAACGACAATATTCTATGATTTTGCACCAGATGAATGATTTCGGAACTCTAACGTCGAGCTGAGATGCCAGAATCGCTCGAAACTCGGGACATCTCGATTCTCGGTGTAGATCGATGTTTTTATCGATTCAGTTGTGAAAGACGAGGTTTAATAGAGAATTGAGTTTCTTCAGAAAAACGGATACTGTGACCCTTTTCTGTCAAGCATAAATGCCAGAAATGCGCGAACTATGCAAAACCTCAAATCCTGGGGTATAACGAAGTTTCTCCGATACAGCCGTGTAAGACGACGTTTAACGACCGAATTCTATGATTTTGAACTAAATCAACGATTGTGACACTCTCACGTTAAGCTGTGATTCCAGAATCGCTCGAAACTCGGGACATATCGATTCTCGATGTAGATCGATGTTTCGATCGATTCAGTTGTGCAAGACAACGTTTGATGCAAAAGATAAGTTTTTCCAGCAAAATGAATGAATTTGCACATTTCTGTCGAGCTGAGATGTCGGAATCGGTCGAAATACGGGACATCTTATTCCTCGGTGTAGACCGATTTTTCGTTCGATAGCGATGTGCAAGACGACGATTAACGCAAGAATTCTATGATTTTGGACCAGATGAATGATTTCGACACTCTAACGTCGAGCTGAGATGCCAGAATCGCTCGAAACTCGGGACATCTCGATTCTCGGTGTAGATCGATGTTTTTATCGATTCAGTTGTGCGAGACGACGTTTAAGGCAAGAATTAAGTTCTTTAACAAAAATTAATGATTTCTACACTTTTCTGGTAAACCTAGATGCCAGAATCGCTCGACAGACGCAGAACCTCGAATCCCGGGGTAGATCGAAGTTTTTCCGATACGGCCGTGTAGAACAACGTTCAACGCGAAAATTCTGAAATTTTAGACTGAATAAATGATAGTGACACTCTTATGCCGAGCTGTTATGCCAGGATCGCTCGAAACTCGGGACATTTCGATTCTCGGTGTAGATCGATGTTTCGATAAATTCAGTTGTGCAAGACGACGTTCAATGCAGGAATTGACTTTTTTCCACAAAAATGCACGATTTTGACAATTTGTGTCGAGCCTAGATGCCAGAATCGCTCTGAACACGCAAAATCACGATTCTCGGGGTAGATCGAAGTTTTTCCGAATCAGACGTGCGGGATGACTTTCAACGCACTAATTCTATGACTTTGGTCAAAATGAATGACTGTATTACTTTTACGACGATCTGTAATGCCAGGATCGCTCGAAACTCGGGAGAACTTGATTCCCGGCGTAGATCAAAGTATTGATCGATTAAGTTGTGCGAGACGACGTTTAACGCAGGAATTGGTTTTTTTTTCCAAAAACGAACGATTTTCACACTTTCCTGTCGAGCCTAGATGCCAGAATCGCTCGAAATACGCAAAACCTCGATTCTTGTGTTGGATCGAAATTTTCCCGATACAGTCGTGTACGACGACGTTGACCGCGAGAATAGTATAATTTCGGACTGAATGAATAATTGTGACACTCTTACGTCGCGCTGTGATGCCGGAATCGCTCGAAACTCGGGACGTATCCCTTCCCGGTGTAGATCGATGTTTCGATCGATTGAGTTATGCAAGACGACGCTTTATGCAAGAATTAAGTTTTTTTCAGAAAAATGAATGATTTGACCCTTTGTTGTCGAACATAGATTCCAGAATGGCTCGGAAGCCCAAGCCTCAAATCCTGGGGTAGATCGAAGTCCCTCAAATACAGACGTGTAAGATAACGTTTAACGCGAGAATCCTACGATTTTTGACTGAATTATACCAGATACGCTCGAAACTCTGCAGAACTCGATTCCCGGCGTAGATCGAAGTACCGATAAATTGAGTTCTGCAAGACGACGTTTAATGCAAGAATTGGTTGTATTGAAAAATATATGATTTCGACACTTTCCTGTCGACTCTAGATGCCAGAATTTTCGAAACACGCAAAACCTCGATTTTCGGGGCAGATCGAAGTTTTTCCGATACTGCCGTGCAAGATGACTCTCAACGCAGTAATTCTATGGATTAAGACTAAATGAATGATTTTGACACTCTAACGTCGAGCTGAGATGCCAGAATCGCTCGAAACTCGGGACATCTCGATTTTCGTTGTAGATCGATGTTTTTATCGATTCAGTTGTGAAAGACAAGGTTTAATAGAGAATTGAGTTTTTTCAGAAAAACGGATAATGTGACCCTTTTCTGTCAAGCATAAATGCCAGAAATGCGCGAACCATGCAAAACCTCAAATCCTGGGGTATAACGAAGTTTCTCCGATACAGCCGTGTAAGACGACGTTTAACGACCGAATTCTATGATTTTGAACTAAATCAACGATTGTGACACTCTTACGTTAAGCTGTGATTCCAGAATCGCTCGAAACTCGGGACATATCGATTCTCGATGTAGATCGATGTTTCGATCGATTCAGTTGTGCAAGACAACGTTTGATGCAAAAGATAAGTTTTTCCAGCAAAATGAATGAATTAACACATTTCTGTCGAGCTGAGATGTCGGAATCGGTCGAAATACGGGACATCTTATTCCTCGGTGTAGACCGATTTTTCGTTCGATAGCGATGTGCAAGACGACGATTAACGCAAGAATTCTATGATTTTGCACCAGCTGAATGATTTCGACACTCTAACGTCGAGCTGAGATGCCGGAATCGCTCGAAACTCGGGACATCTCGATTCTCGTCGTAGATCGATGTTTCTATTGATTCAGTTGTGCGGAACGACGTTCAATGCAAAAATGAAGTTTCTTTCCAGAAAAATAAATGATTTCAAACGTTTCTGTCGAGCTGAGATTTTGGAATCGTTCGAAATACGGGACAACTCGATTCTTCGCGTAGATCGAAGTTTAGTTCGATACAGCTGTGCAAGACAACGTTCGATACAAGGATTTCTCGGTTTCAGACCAAAGAAACGATTTTGACACGTTCAGGGTGAGCTCAGATTCCAGAATCGCTCGAAACTCGGGACATCTCGATTCTCTGTGTCGATCTACGTTTCGATCGATTCAGTTGTGCGAGACGACGTTCAATGCAGGAATTGACTTTTTTCCACAAAATGCACGATTTTGACAATTTGTGTCGAGCCTAGATGCCAGAATCGCTCTGAACACGCAAAATCACGATTCTCGGGGTAGATCGAAGTTTTTCCGAATCAGACGTGCGGGATGACTTTCAACGCACTAATTCTATGACTTTGGTCAAAATGAATGACTGTATTACTTTTACGACGATCTGTAATGCCAGGATCGCTCGAAACTCGGGAGAACTTGATTCCCGGCGTAGATCAAAGTATCGATCGATTAAGTTGTGCGAGACGACGTTTAACGCAGGAATTGGTTTTTTTTCCCAAAAACGAACGATTTTCACACTTTCCTGTCGAGCCTAGATGCCAGAATCGCTCGAAATACGCAAAACCTCGATTCTTGTGTTGGATCGAAATTTTCCCGATACAGTCGTTTACGACGACGTCGACCGCGAGAATAGTATAATTTCGGACCGAATGAATAATTGTGACACTCTTACGTCGCGCTGTGATGCCGGAATCGCTCGAAACTCGGGACGTATCCCTTCCCGGTGTAGATCGATGTTTCGATCGATTGAGTTATGCAAGACGGCGCTTTATGCAAGAATTAAGTTTTTTTCAGAAAAATGAATGATTTGACCCTTTTTTGTCGAACATAGATTCCAGAATGGCTCGGAAGCCCAAGCCTCAAATCCTGGGATAGATCGAAGTTCCTCAAATACATACGTGTAAGATAACGTTTAACGCGAGAATCCTACGATTTTTGACTGAATTAATGATTGTGACACCCCTACGTCGAGCATTAATACCAGATACGCTCGAAACTCTGCAGAACTCGATTCCCGGCGTAGATCGAAGTACCGATAAATTGAGTTCTGCAAGACGACGTTTAATGCAAGAATTGGTTGTATTGAAAAATATATGATTTCGACACTTTCCTGTCGACTCTAGATGCCAGAATTTTCGAAACACGCAAAACCTCGATTTTCGGGGCAGATCGAAGTTTTTCCGATACTGCCGTGCAAGATGACTCTCAACGCAGTAATTCTATGGATTTAGACTAAACGAATGATTTTGACACTCTAACGTCGAGCTGAGATGCCAGAATCGCTCGAAACTCGGGACATCTCGATTTTCGTTGTAGATCGATGTTTTTATCGATTCAGTTGTGAGAGACGAGGTTCAATGCAAAAATGAAGTTTCTTTTCAGAGAAAAAAATGATTTCAAACGTTTCTGTCGAGCTGAGATTTTGGAATTTTTCGAAATACGGGACAACTCGATTCTTCGCGTAGATCGAAGTTTAGTTCGATACAGCTGTGCAAGTCAACGTTCGATGCAAGAATTCCTCGGTTTCAGACAAATGAAACGATTATGACACGTTTAGGGTGAGCTCAGATTCCAGAATCGCTCGAAACTCGGGACATCTCGATTCTCGGTGTCGATCTACGTTTCGATCGATTCAGTTGTGCGAGACGACGTTTAACGCAAGAATTAAGTTCTTTAACAAAAATTAATGATTTCTACACTTTTCTGGTGAACCTAGATGCCAGAATCGCTCGACAGACGCAGAACCTCGACTCCCGGGGTAGATCGAAGTTTTTCCGATACGGCCGTGTAGAACAACGTTCAACGCGAAAATTCTGAAATTTGAGACTGAATAAATGATAGTGACACTCTTATGCCGAGCTGTTATGCCAGGATCGCTCGAAACTCGGGACATTTCGATTCTCGGTGTAGATCGATGTTTCGATAAATTTAGTTGTGCAAGACGACGTTTAATGCAGGAATTGACTTTTTTCCACAAAATGCACGATTTTGACAATTTGTGTCGAGCCTAGATGCCAGAATCGCTCTGAACACGCAAAATCACGATTCTCGGGGTAGATCGAAGTTTTTCCGATACAGACATGCGGGATGACTTTCAACGCACTAATTCTATGACTTTGGTCAAAATGAATGACTGTATTACTTTTACGACGATCTGTAATGCCAGGATCGCTCGAAACTCGGGAGAACTTGATTCCCGGCGTAGATCAAAGTATCGATCGATTAAGTTGTGCGAGACGACGTTTAACGCAGGAATTGGTTTTTTTTTCCCAAAAACGAACGATTTTCACACTTTCCTGTCGAGCCTAGATGCCAGAATCGCTCGAAATACGCAAAACCTCGATTCTTGTGTTGGATCGAAATTTTCCCAATACAGTCGTGTACGACGACGTTGACCGCGAGAATAGTATGATTTCGGACTGAATAAATAATTGTGACACTCTTACGTCGCGCTGTGATGCCGGAATCGCTCGAAACTCGGGACGTATCCCTTCCCGGTGTAGATCGATGTTTCGTTCGATTGAGTTATGCAAGACGACGCTTTCTGCAAGAATTAAGTTTTTTTTAGAAAAATGAATGATTTGACCCTTTTTTGTCGAACATAGATTCCAGAATGGCTCGGAAGCCCAAGCCTCAAATCCTGGGATAGATCGAAGTTCCTCAAATACATACGTGTAAGATAACGTTTAACGCGAGAATCCTACGATTTTTGACTGAATTAATGATTGTGACACCCCTACGTCGAGCATTAATACCAGATACGCTCGAAACTCTGCAGAACTCGATTCCCGGCGTAGATCGAAGTACCGATAAATTGAGTTCTGCAAGACGACGTTTAATGCAAGAATTGGTTGTATTGAAAAATATATGATTTCGACACTTTCCTGTCGACTCTAGATGCCAGAATTTTCGAAACACGCAAAACCTCGATTTTCGGGGCAGATCGAAGTTTTTCCGATACTGCCGTGCAAGATGACTCTCAACGCAGTAATTCTATGGATTTAGACTAAATGAATGATTTTGACACTCTAACGTTGAGCTGAGATGCCAGAATCGCTCGAAACTCGGGACATCTCGATTTTCGTTGTAGATCGATGTTTTTATCGATTCAGTTGTGAGAGACGAGGTTCAATGCAAAAATGAAGTTTCTTTTCAGAGAAAAAAATGATTTCAAACGTTTCTGTCGAGCTGAGATTTTGGAATTGTTCGAAATACGGGACAACTCGATTCTTCGCGTAGATCGAAGTTTAGTTCGATACAGCTGTGCAAGACAACGTTCGATGCAAGAATTTCTCGGTTTCAGACAAATGAAACGATTATGACACGTTTAGGGTGAGCTCAGATTCCAGAATCGCTCGAAACTCGGGACATCTCGATTCTCGGTGTCGATCTACGTTTCGATCGATTCAGTTGTGCGAGACGACGTTTAACGCAAGAATTAAGTTCTTTAACAAAAATTAATGATTTCTACACTTTTCTGGTAAACCTAGATGCCAGAATCGCTCGACAGACGCAGAACCTCGAATCCCGGGGTAGATCGAAGTTTTTCCGATACGGCCGTGTAGAACAACGTTCAACGCGAAAATTCTGAAATTTTAGACTGAATAAATGATAGTGACACTCTTATGCCGAGCTGTTATGCCAGGATCGCTCGAAACTCGGGACATTTCGATTCTCGGTGTAGATCGATGTTTCGATAAATTTAGTTGTGCAAGACGACGTTTAATGCAGGAATTGACTTTTTTCCACAAAATGCACGATTTTGACAATTTGTGTCGAGCCTAGATGCCAGAATCGCTCGAAATACGCAAAACCTCGAATCTTGTGTTGGATCGAAATTTTCCCGATACAGTCGTGTACGACGACGTTGACCGCGAGAATAGTATGATTTCGGTCTGAATGAATAATTGTGACACTCTTACGTCGCGCTGTGATGCCGAAATCGCTCGAAACTCGAGACATCTCGATTCTCGGTGTATATCGATGTTTTGATCGATTCAGTTGTGAAAGACGAGGTTTAATAGAGAATTGAGTTTTTTTAGAAAAACGGATAATGTGACCCTTTTCTGTCAAGCATAAATGCCAGAAATGCGCGAACTATGCAAAACCTCAAATCCTGGGGTATAACGAAGTTTCTCCGATACAGCCGTGTAAGACGACGTTTAACGACCGAATTCTATGATTTTAAACTAAATCAATGATTGTGACACTCTCGCGTTAAGCTGTGATTCCAGAATCGCTCGAAACTCGGGACATATCGATTCTCGATGTAGATCGATGTTTCGATCGATTCAGTTGTGCAAGACAACGTTTGATGCGAAAGATAAGTTTTTCCAGCGAAATGAATGATTTTGCACATTTCTGTCGAGCTGAGATGTCGGAACCGGTCGAAATACGGAACATCGTATTCCTCGGTGTAGACCGATTTTTTGTTCGATAGCGATGTGCAAGAATTCTATGATTTTGCACCAGCTGAATGATTTCGACACTCTAACGTCGAGCTGAGATGCCGGAATCGCTCGGAACTCGGGACATCTTGATTCTCGTCGTAGATCGATGTTTTTATTGATTCAGTTGTGCGGAACGACGTTCAATGCACAAATGAAGTTTCTTTCCAGAAAAATAAATGATTTCAAACGTTTCTGTCGAGCTGAGATTTTGGAATCGTTCGAAATACGGGACAACTCGATTCTTCGCGTAGATCGAAGTTTAGTTCGATACAGCTGTGCAAGACAACGTTCGATGCAAGGATTTCTCGGTTTCAGACCAAAGAAACGATTTTGACACGTTCAGGGTGAGCTCAGATTCCAGAATCGCTCGAAACTCGGGACATCTCGATTCTCTGTGTCGATCTACGTTTCGATCGATTCAGTTGTGCGAGACGACGTTCAATGCAGAAATTGACTTTTTTCCACAAAAATGCACGATTTTCACAATTTGTGTCGAGCCTAGATGCCAGAATCGCTCTGAACA
Organism: Tromatobia lineatoria; assembly: GCA_949699805.1. Taxonomy (NCBI): domain Eukaryota; kingdom Metazoa; phylum Arthropoda; class Insecta; order Hymenoptera; family Ichneumonidae; genus Tromatobia; species Tromatobia lineatoria. The sequence continues at coordinate 4,767,453 of OX453050.1, forward strand.
CGCAAAATCACGATTCTCGGGGTAGATCGAAGTTTTTCCGAATCAGACGTGCGGGATGACTTTCAATGCACTAATTCTATGACTTTGGTCGAAATGAATAATTGTATTACTCTTACGACGATCTGTAATGCAAGAATCGCTCGAAACTCGGGAGAACTTGATTCCCGGCGTAGATCAAAGTATCGATCGATTAAGTTGTGCAAGACGACGTTTAATGCAGGAATTGACTTTTTTCCACAAAATGCACGATTTTGACAATTTGTGTCGAGCCTAGATGCCAGAATCGCTCGAAATACGCAAAACCTCGAATCTTGTGTTGGATCGAAATTTTCCCGATACAGTCGTGTACGACGACGTTGACCGCGAGAATAGTATGATTTCGGTCTGAATGAATAATTGTGACACTCTTACGTCGCGCTGTGATGCCGAAATCGCTCGAAACTCGAGACATCTCGATTCTCGGTGTATATCGATGTTTTGATCGATTCAGTTGTGAAAGACGAGGTTTAATAGAGAATTGAGTTTTTTTAGAAAAACGGATAATGTGACCCTTTTCTGTCAAGCATAAATGCCAGAAATGCGCGAACTATGCAAAACCTCAAATCCTGGGGTATAACGAAGTTTCTCCGATACAGCCGTGTAAGACGACGTTTAACGACCGAATTCTATGATTTTAAACTAAATCAATGATTGTGACACTCTCACGTTAAGCTGTGATTCCAGAATCGCTCGAAACTCGGGACATATCGATTCTCGAAGTAGATCGATGTTTCGATCGATTCAGTTGTGCAAAACAACGTTTAATGCGAAAGATAATTTTTTCCAGCGAAATGAATGATTTTGCACATTTCTTTCGAGCTGAGATGTCGGAACCGGTCGAAATACAAAACATCTTATTCCTCGGTGTAGACCGATTTTTCGTTCGATAGCAATGTGCAAGTCGACGATTAACGATAGAATTCTATGATTTTGGACCAGATGAATGATTTCGACACTCTAACGTCGAGCTGAGATGCCAGAATCGCTCGAAACTCGTGACGTCTCGATTCTCGGTGTATATCGATGTTTTGATCGATTCAGTGGTGCAAGCCAAGTTTTAATGCAAGGATTGAGTTGTTTCAGAAAAACGAATAGATTGACGCTTTTCTGTCGAGCATAAATGGCAGATATGCGCGAACTATGCAAAACCTCAAATCCCGGGATATACTCGAAGTTTCTCTGATACGGATGTGTAAGACCACGTTCAACGACAATATTCTATGATTTTGCACCAGATGAATGATTTCGACACTCTAACGTCGAGCTGAGATGCCAGAATCGCTCGAAACTCGGGACATCTCGATTCTCGGTGTAGATCGATGTTTTTATCGATTCAGTTGTGCGGAACGACGTTAAATGCAAAAATGAAGTTTCTTTCCAGAAAAATAAATGATTTCAAAGGTTTCTGTCGAACTGAGATTTTGGAATCGTTCGAAATACGGGACAACTCGTTTCTTCGCGTAGATCGAAGTTTAGTTCGATACAGCTGTGCAAGACAACGTTCGATGCAAGAATTTCTCGGTTTCAGACCAAAGAAACGATTTTGACACGTTCAGGGTGAGCTCAGATTCCAGAATCGCTCGAAACTCGGGACATCTCGATTCTCTGTGTCGATCTACGTTTCGATCGATTCAGTTGTGCGAGACGACGTTCAATGCAGGAATTGACTTTTTTTCACAAAAATGCACGATTTTCACAATTTGTGTCGAGCCTAGATGCCAGAATCGCTCTGAACACGCAAAATCACGATTCTCGGGGTAGATAGAAGTGTTTCCGATACAGACGTGCGGGATGACTTTCAACGCACTAATTCTATGACTTTGGTCAAAATGAATGACTGTATTACTTTTACGACGATCTGTAATGCCAGGATCGCTCGAAACTCGGGAGAACTTGATTCCCGGCGTAGATCAAAGTATTGATCGATTAAGTCGTGCGAGACGACGTTTAACGCAGGAATTGGTTTTTTCTCCCAAAAACGAACGATTTTCACACTTTCCTGTCGACCCTAGATGCCAGAATCGCTCGAAATACGCAAAACCTCGATTCTTGTGTTGGATCGAAATTTTCCCGATACAGTCGTGTACGACGACGTTGACCGCGAGAATAGTATGATTTCGGACTGAATGAATAATTGTGACACTCTTACGTCGCGCTGTGATGCCGGAATCGCTCGAAACTCGGGACGTATCCCTTCCCGGTGTAGATCGATGTTTCGATCGATTGAGTTGTACAAGACGACGCTTTATGCAAGAATTAAGTTTTTTCAGAAAAATGAATGATTTGACCCTTTTTTGTCGAACATAGATTCCAGAATGGCTCGGAAGCCCAAGCCTGAAATCCTGGGGTAGATCGAAGTTCTTCAAATACAGACGTGTAAGACAACGTTTAACGCGAGAATCCTACGATTTTTGACTGAATGAATGATTGTGACACCCCTACGTCGAGCATTAATACCAGAATCGCTCGAATCTCTGCAGAACTCGATTCCCGGGGTAGATCGAAGTACCGATAAATTGAGTTCTGCAAGACGACGTTTAATGCAAGAATTGGTTGTATTGAAAAATATATGATTTCGACACTTTCCTGTCGACTCTAGATGCCAGAAATTTCGAAACACGCAAAACCTCGATTTTCGGGGCAGATCGAAGTTTTTCCGATACTGCCGTGCAAGATGACTCTCAACGCAGTAATTCTATGGATTAAGACTAAATGAATGATTTTGACACTCTAACGTCGAGCTGAGATGCCAGAATCGCTCGAAACTCGGGACATCTCGATTTTCGTTGTAGATCGATGTTTTTATCGATTCAGTTGTGAAAGACGAGGTTTAATAGAGAATTGAGTTTTTTCAGAAAAACGGATAATGTGACCTTTTTCTGTCAAGCATAAATGCCAGAAATGCGCGAACTATGCAAAACCTCAAATCCTGGGGTATAACAAAGTTTCTCCGATACAGCCGTGTAAGACGACGTTTAACGACCGAATTCTATGATTTTGAACTAAATCAACGATTGTGACACTCTCACGTTAAGCTGTGATTCCAGAATCGCTCGAAACTCGGGACATATCGATTCTCGATGTAGATCGATGTTTCGATCGATTCAGTTGTGCAAGACAACGTTTGATGCAAAAGATAAGTTTTTCCAGCAAAATGAATGAATTAACACATTTCTGTCGAGCTGAGATGTCGGAATCGGTCGAAATACGGGACATCTTATTCCTCGGTGTAGACCGATTTTTCGTTCGATAGCGATGTGCAAGACGACGATTAACGCAAGAATTCTATGATTTTGGACCAGATGAATGATTTCGACACTCTAACGTCGAGCTGAGATGCCAGAATCGCTCGAAACTCGAGACATCTCGCTTCTCGGTGTATATCGATGTTTTGATCGATTCAGTTGTGAAAGACGAGGTTTAATAGAGAATTGAGTCTTTTCAGAAAAACGGATAATGTGACCCTTTTCTGTCAAGCATAAATGCCAGAAATGCGCGAACTATGCAAAACCTCAAATCCTGGGGTATAACGAAGTTTCTCCGATACAGCCGTGTAAGACGACGTTTAACGACCGAATTCTATGATTTTAAACTAAATCAATGATTGTGACACTCTCACGTTAAGCTGTGATTCCAGAATCGCTCGAAACTCGGGACATATCGATTCTCGAAGTAGATCGATGTTTCGATTGATTCAGTTGTGCAAGACAACGTTTAATGCGAAAGATAATTTTTTCCAGCGAAATGAATGATTTTGCACATTTCTGTCGAGCTGAGATGTCGGAACCGGTCGAAATACAAAACATCTTATTCCTCGGTGTAGACCGATTTTTCGTTCGATAGCGATGTGCAAGACGACGATTAACGATAGAATTCTATGATTTTGGACCAGATGAATGATTTCGACACTCTAACGTCGAGCTGAGATGCCAGAATCGCTCGAAACTCGTGACGTCTCGATTCTCGGTGTATATCGATGTTTTGATCGATTCAGTGGTGCAAGCCAAGGTTCAATGCAAGGATTGAGTTGTTTCAGAAAAACGAATAGATTGACGCTTTTCTGTCGAGCATAAATGGCAGATATGCGCGAACTATGCAAAACCTCAAATCCCGGGATATACTCGAAGTTTCTCTGATACGGATGTGTAAGACCACGTTCAACGACAATATTCTATGATTTTGCACCAGATGAATGATTTCGACACTCTAACGTCGAGCTGAGATGCCAGAATCGCTCGAAACTCGGGACATCTCGATTCTCGGTGTAGATCGATGTTTTTATCGATTCAGTTGTGCGGAACGACGTTAAATGCAAAAATGAAGTTTCTTTCCAGAGAAATAAATGATTTCAAAGGTTTCTGTCGAACTGAGATTTCGGAATCGTTCGAAATATGGGACAACTCGATTCTTCGCGTAGATCGAAGTTTAGTTCGATACAGCTGTGCAAGACAACGTTCGATGCAAGAATTTCTCGGTTTCAGACCAAAGAAACGATTTTGACACGTTCAGGGTGAGCTCAGATTCCAGAATCGCTCGAAACTCGGGACATCTCGATTCTCTGTGTCGATCTACGTTTCGATCGATTCAGTTGTGCGAGACGACGTTCAATGCAGGAATTGACTTTTTTTCACAAAAATGCACGATTTTCACAATTTGTGTCGAGCCTAGATGCCAGAATCGCTCTGAACACGCAAAATCACGATTCTCGGGGTAGATAGAAGTGTTTCCGATACAGACGTGCGGGATGACTTTCAACGCACTAATTCTATGACTTTGGTCGAAATGAATAATTGTATTACTCTTACGACGATCTGTAATGCAAGAATCGCTCGAAACTCGGGAGAACTTGATTCCCGGCGTAGATCAAAGTATCGATCGATTAAGTTGTGCGAGACGACGTTTAGGGCAGGAATTGGTTTTTTTTCCCAAAAACGAACGATTTTCACACTTTCCTGTCAAGCCTAGATGCCAGAATCGCTCGAAATACGCAAAACCTCGATTCTTGTGTTGGATCGAAATTTTCCCGATACAGTCGTGTACGACGACGTTGACCGCGAGAATAGTATAATTTCGGACTGAATGAATAATTGTGACACTCTTACGTCGCGCTGTGATGCCGGAATCGCTCGAAACTCGGGACGTATCCCTTCCCGGTGTAGATCGATGTTTCGATCGATTGAGTTATGCAAGACGACGCTTTATGCAAGAATTAAGTTTTTTTCAGAAAAATGAATGATTTGACCCTTTGTTGTCGAACATAGATTCCAGAATGGCTCGGAAGCCCAAGCCTCAAATCCTGGGGTAGATCGAAGTCCCTCAAATACAGACGTGTAAGATAACGTTTAACGCGAGAATCCTACGATTTTTGACTGAATTAATGATTGTGACACCCCTACGTCGAGCATTAATACCAGATACGCTCGAAACTCTGCAGAACTCGATTCCCGGCGTAGATCGAAGTACCGATAAATTGAGTTCTGCAAGACGACTTTTAATGCAAGAATTGGTTGTATTGAAAAATATATGATTTCGACACTTTCCTGTCGACTCTAGATGCCAGAATTTTCGAAACACGCAAAACCTCGATTTTCGGGGCAGATCGAAGTTTTTCCGATACTGCCGTGCAAGATGACTCTCAACGCAGTAATTCTATGGATTAAGACTAAATGAATGATTTTGACACTCTAACGTCGAGCTGAGATGCCAGAATCGCTCGAAACTCGGGACATCTCGATTTTCGTTGTAGATCGATGTTTTTATCGATTCAGTTGTGAAAGACAAGGTTTAATAGAGAATTGAGTTTTTTCAGAAAAACGGATAATGTGACCCTTTTCTGTCAAGCATAAATGCCAGAAATGCGCGAACCATGCAAAACCTCAAATCCTGGGGTATAACGAAGTTTCTCCGATACAGCCGTGTAAGACGACGTTTAACGACCGAATTCTATGATTTTGAACTAAATCAACGATTGTGACACTCTCACGTTAAGCTGTGATTCCAGAATCGCTCGAAACTCGGGACATATCGATTCTCGATGTAGATCGATGTTTCGATCGATTCAGTTGTGCAAGACAACGTTTGATGCAAAAGATAAGTTTTTCCAGCAAAATGAATGAATTAACACATTTCTGTCGAGCTGAGATGTCGGAATCGGTCGAAATACGGGACATCTTATTCCTCGGTGTAGACCGATTTTTCGTTCGATAGCGATGTGCAAGACGACGATTAACGCAAGAATTCTATGATTTTGGACCAGATGAATGATTTCGACACTCTAACGTCGAGCTGAGATGCCAGAATCGCTCGAAACTCGAGACATCTCGCTTCTCGGTGTATATCGATGTTTTGATCGATTCAGTTGTGAAAGACGAGGTTTAATAGAGAATTGAGTCTTTTCAGAGAAACGGATAATGTGACCCTTTTCTGTCAAGCATAAATGCCAGAAATGCGCGAACTATGCAAAACCTCAAATCCTGGGGTATAACGAAGTTTCTCCGATACAGCCGTGTAAGACGACGTTTAACGACCGAATTCTATGATTTTAAACTAAATCAATGATTGTGACACTCTCACGTTAAGCTGTGATTCCAGAATCGCTCGAAACTCGGGACATATCGATTCTCGAAGTAGATCGATGTTTCGATCGATTCAGTTGTGCAAAACAACGTTTAATGCGAAAGATAATTTTTTCCAGCGAAATGAATGATTTTGCACATTTCTTTCGAGCTGAGATGTCGGAACCGGTCGAAATACAAAACATCTTATTCCTCGGTGTAGACCGATTTTTCGTTCGATAGCAATGTGCAAGTCGACGATTAACGATAGAATTCTATGATTTTGGACCAGATGAATGATTTCGACACTCTAACGTCGAGCTGAGATGCCAGAATCGCTCGAAACTCGTGACGTCTCGATTCTCGGTGTATATCGATGTTTTGATCGATTCAGTGGTGCAAGCCAAGTTTTAATGCAAGGATTGAGTTGTTTCAGAAAAACGAATAGATTGACGCTTTTCTGTCGAGCATAAATGGCAGATATGCGCGAACTATGCAAAACCTCAAATCCCGGGATATACTCGAAGTTTCTCTGATACGGATGTGTAAGACCACGTTCAACGACAATATTCTATGATTTTGCACCAGATGAATGATTTCGACACTCTAACGTCGAGCTGAGATGCCAGAATCGCTCGAAACTCGGGACATCTCGATTCTCGGTGTAGATCGATGTTTTTATCGATTCAGTTGTGCGGAACGACGTTAAATGCAAAAATGAAGTTTCTTTCCAGAAAAATAAATGATTTCAAAGGTTTCTGTCGAACTGAGATTTTGGAATCGTTCGAAATACGGGACAACTCGTTTCTTCGCGTAGATCGAAGTTTAGTTCGATACAGCTGTGCAAGACAACGTTCGATGCAAGAATTTCTCGGTTTCAGACCAAAGAAACGATTTTGACACGTTCAGGGTGAGCTCAGATTCCAGAATCGCTCGAAACTCGGGACATCTCGATTCTCTGTGTCGATCTACGTTTCGATCGATTGAGTTGTGCGAGACGACGTTCAATGCAGGAATTGACTTTTTTTCACAAAAATGCACGATTTTCACAATTTGTGTCGAGCCTAGATGCCAGAATCGCTCTGAACACGCAAAATCACGATTCTCGGGGTAGATAGAAGTGTTTCCGATACAGACGTGCGGGATGACTTTCAACGCACTAATTCTATGACTTTGGTCAAAATGAATGACTGTATTACTTTTACGACGATCTGTAATGCCAGGATCGCTCGAAACTCGGGAGAACTTGATTCCCGGCGTAGATCAAAGTATTGATCGATTAAGTCGTGCGAGACGACGTTTAACGCAGGAATTGGTTTTTTCTCCCAAAAACGAACGATTTTCACACTTTCCTGTCGACCCTAGATGCCAGAATCGCTCGAAATACGCAAAACCTCGATTCTTGTGTTGGATCGAAATTTTCCCGATACAGTCGTGTACGACGACGTTGACCGCGAGAATAGTATGATTTCGGACTGAATGAATAATTGTGACACTCTTACGTCGCGCTGTGATGCCGGAATCGCTCGAAACTCGGGACGTATCCCTTCCCGGTGTAGATCGATGTTTCGATCGATTGAGTTATGCAAGACGACGCGTTATGCAAGAATTAAGTTTTTTTCAGAAAAATGAATGATTCGACCCTTTGTTGTCGAACATAGATTCCAGAATGGCTCGGAAGCCCAAGCCTCAAATCCTGGGGTAGATCGAAGTCCCTCAAATACAGACGTGTCAGATAACGTTTAACGCGAGAATCCTACGATTTTTGACTGAATTAATGATTGTGACACCCCTACGTCGAGCATTAATACCAGATACGCTCGAAACTCTGCAGAACTCGATTCCCGGCGTAGATCGAAGTACCGATAAATTGAGTTCTGCAAGACGACGTTTAATGCAAGAATTGGTTGTATTGAAAAATATATGATTTCGACACTTTCCTGTCGACTCTAGATGCCAGAATTTTCGAAACACGCATAACCTCGATTTTCGGGGCAGATCGAAGTTTTTCCGATACTGCCGTGCAAGATGACTCTCAACGCAGTAATTCTATGGATTAAGACTAAATGAATGATTTTGACACTCTAACGTCGAGCTGAGATGCCAGAATCGCTCGAAACTCGGGACATCTCGATTCTCGGTGTCGATCTACGTTTCGATCGATTCAGTTGTGCGAGACGACGTTTAACGCAAGAATTAAGTTCTTTAACAAAAATTAATGATTTCTACACTTTTCTGGTAAACCTAGATGCCAGAATCGCTCGACAGACGCAGAACCTCGAATCCCGGGGTAGATCGAAGTTTTTCCGATACGGCCGTGTAGAACAACGTTCAACGCGAAAATTCTGAAATTTTAGACTGAATAAATGATAGTGACACTCTTATGCCGAGCTGTTATGCCAGGATCGCTCGAAACTCGGGACATTTCGATTCTCGGTTTAGATCGATGTTTCGATAAATTCAGTTGTGCAAGACGACGTTCAATGCAGGAATTGACTTTTTTCCACAAAAATGCACGATTTTGACAATTTGTGTCGAGCCTAGATGCCAGAATCGCTCTGAACACGCAAAATCACGATTCTCGGGGTAGATCGAAGTTTTTCCGAATCAGACGTGCGGGATGACTTTCAACGCACTAATTCTATGACTTTGGTCAAAATGAATGACTGTATTACTTTTACGACGATCTGTAATGCCAGGATCGCTCGAAACTCGGGAGAACTTGATTCCCGGCGTAGATCAAAGTATTGATCGATTAAGTCGTGCGAGACGACGTTTAACGCAGGAATTGGTTTTTTCTCCCAAAAACGAACGATTTTCACACTTTCCTGTCGAGCCTAGATGCCAGAATCGCTCGAAATACGCAAAACCTCGATTCTTGTGTTGGATCGAAATTTTCCCGATACAGTCGTGTACGACGACGTTGACCGCGAGAATAGTATGATTTCGGACTGAATGAATAATTGTGACACTCTTACGTCGCGCTGTGATGCCGGAATCGCTCGAAACTCGGGACGTATCCCTTCCCGGTGTAGATCGATGTTTCGATCGATTGAGTTATGCAAGACGACGCTTTATGCAAGAATTAAGTTTTTTTCAGAAAAATGAATGATTTGACCCTTTGTTGTCGAACATAGATTCCAGAATGGCTCGGAAGCCCAAGCCTCAAATCCTGGGGTAGATCGAAGTCCCTCAAATACAGACGTGTCAGATAACGTTTAACGCGAGAATCCTACGATTTTTGACTGAATTAATGATTGTGACACCCCTACGTCGAGCATTAATACCAGATACGCTCGAAACTCTGCAGAACTCGATTCCCGGCGTAGATCGAAGTACCGATAAATTGAGTTCTGCAAGACGACGTTTAATGCAAGAATTGGTTGTATTGAAAAATATATGATTTCGACACTTTCCTGTCGACTCTAGATGCCAGAATTTTCGAAACACGCATAACCTCGATTTTCGGGGCAGATCGAAGTTTTTCCGATACTGCCGTGCAAGATGACTCTCAACGCAGTAATTCTATGGATTAAGACTAAATGAATGATTTTGACACTCTAACGTCGAGCTGAGATGCCAGAATCGCTCGAAACTCGGGACATCTCGATTCTCGGTGTCGATCTACGTTTCGATCGATTCAGTTGTGCGAGACGACGTTTAACGCAAGAATTAAGTTCTTTAACAAAAATTAATGATTTCTACACTTTTCTGGTAAACCTAGATGCCAGAATCGCTCGACAGACGCAGAACCTCGAATCCCGGGGTAGATCGAAGTTTTTCCGATACGGCCGTGTAGAACAACGTTCAACGCGAAAATTCTGAAATTTTAGACTGAATAAATGATAGTGACACTCTTATGCCGAGCTGTTATGCCAGGATCGCTCGAAACTCGGGACATTTCGATTCTCGGTTTAGATCGATGTTTCGATAAATTCAGTTGTGCAAGACGACGTTCAATGCAGGAATTGACTTTTTTCCACAAAAATGCACGATTTTGACAATTTGTGTCGAGCCTAGATGCCAGAATCGCTCTGAACACGCAAAATCACGATTCTCGGGGTAGATCGAAGTTTTTCCGAATCAGACGTGCGGGATGACTTTCAACGCACTAATTCTATGACTTTGGTCAAAATGAATGACTGTATTACTTTTACGACGATCTGTAATGCCAGGATCGCTCGAAACTCGGGAGAACTTGATTCCCGGCGTAGATCAAAGTATTGATCGATTAAGTCGTGCGAGACGACGTTTAACGCAGGAATTGGTTTTTTCTCCCAAAAACGAACGATTTTCACACTTTCCTGTCGAGCCTAGATGCCAGAATCGCTCGAAATACGCAAAACCTCGATTCTTGTGTTGGATCGAAATTTTCCCGATACAGTCGTGTACGACGACGTTGACCGCGAGAATAGTATGATTTCGGACTGAATGAATAATTGTGACACTCTTACGTCGCGCTGTGATGCCGGAATCGCTCGAAACTCGGGACGTATCCCTTCCCGGTGTAGATCGATGTTTCGATCGATTGAGTTATGCAAGACGACGCTTTATGCAAGAATTAAGTTTTTTTCAGAAAAATGAATGATTTGACCCTTTGTTGTCGAACATAGATTCCAGAATGGCTCGGAAGCCCAAGCCTCAAATCCTGGGGTAGATCGAAGTCCCTCAAATACAGACGTGTCAGATAACGTTTAACGCGAGAATCCTACGATTTTTGACTGAATTAATGATTGTGACACCCCTACGTCGAGCATTAATACCAGATACGCTCGAAACTCTGCAGAACTCGATTCCCGGCGTAGATCGAAGTACCGATAAATTGAGTTCTGCAAGACGACGTTTAATGCAAGAATTGGTTGTATTGAAAAATATATGGATTCGACACTTTCCTGTCGACTCTAGATGCCAGAATTTTCGAAACACGCAAAACCTCGATTTTCGGGGCAGATCGAAGTTTTTCCGATACTGCCGTGCAAGATGACTCTCAACGCAGTAATTCTATGGATTAAGACTAAATGAATGATTTTGACACTCTAACGTCGAGCTGAGATGCCAGAATCGCTCGAAACTCGGGACATCTCGATTTTCGTTGTAGATCGATGTTTTTATCGATTCAGTTGTGAAAGACAAGGTTTAATAGAGAATTGAGTTTTTTCAGAAAAACGGATAATGTGACCCTTTTCTGTCAAGCATAAATGCCAGAAATGCGCGAACTATGCAAAACCTCAAATCCTGGGGTATAACGAAGTTTCTCCGATACAGCCGTGTAAGACGACGTTTAACGACCTAATTCTATGATTTTGAACTAAATCAACGATTGTGACACTCTCACGTTAAGCTGTGATTCCAGAATCGCTCGAAACTCGGGACATATCGATTCTCGATGTAGATCGATGTTTCGATCGATTCAGTTGTGCAAGACAACGTTTGATGCAAAAGATAAGTTTTTCCAGCAAAATGAATGAATTAACACATTTCTGTCGAGCTGAGATGTCGGAATCGGTCGAAATACGGGACATCTTATTCCTCGGTGTAGACCGATTTTTCGTTCGATAGCGATGTGCAAGACGACGATTAACGCAAGAATTCTATGATTTTGGACCAGATGAATGATTTCGACACTCTAACGTCGAGCTGAGATGCCAGAATCGCTCGAAACTCGAGACATCTCGCTTCTCGGTGTATATCGATGTTTTGATCGATTCAGTTGTGAAAGACGAGGTTTAATAGAGAATTGAGTCTTTTCAGAAAAACGGATAATGTGACCCTTTTCTGTCAAGCATAAATGCCAGAAATGCGCGAACTATGCAAAACCTCCAATCCTGGGGTATAACGAAGTTTCTCCGATACAGCCGTGTAAGACGACGTTTAACGACCTAATTCTATGATTTTGAACTAAATCAACGATTGTGACACTCTTACGTTAAGCTGTGATTCCAGAATCGCTCGAAACTCGGGACATATCGATTCTCGATGTAGATCGATGTTTCGATCGATTCAGTTGTGCAAGACAACGTTTGATGCAAAAGATAAGTTTTTCCAGCAAAATGAATGAATTAACACATTTCTGTCGAGCTGAGATGTCGGAATCGGTCGAAATACGGGACATCTTATTCCTCGGTGTAGACCGATTTTTCGTTCGATAGCGATGTGCAAGACGACGATTAACGCAAGAATTCTATGATTTTGGACCAGATGAATGATTTCGACACTCTAACGTCGAGCTGAGATGCCAGAATCGCTCGAAACTCGAGACATCTCGCTTCTCGGTGTATATCGATGTTTTGATCGATTCAGTTGTGAAAGACGAGGTTTAATAGAGGATTGAGTCTTTTCAGAAAAACGGATAATGTGACCCTTTTCTGTCAAGCATAAATGCCAGAAATGCGCGAACCATGCAAAACCTCAAATCCTGGGGTATAAATCATAGAATTCGGTCGTTAAACGTCGTCTTACACGGCTGTATCGGAGAAACTTCGTTATAACGAAGTTTCTCCGATACAGCCGTGTAAGACGACGTTTAACGACCGAATTCTATGATTTTAAACTAAATCAATGATTGTGACACTCTTACGTTAAGCTGTGATTCCAGAATCGCTCAAAACTCGGGACATATCGATTCTCGAAGTAGATCGATGTTTCGATCGATTCAGTTGTGCAAGACAACGTTTAATGCGAAAGATAATTTTTTCCAGCGAAATGAATGATTTTGCACATTTCTGTCGAGCTGAGATGTCGGAACCGGTCGAAATACAAAACATCTTATTCCTCGGTGTAGACCGATTTTTCGTTCGATAGCGATGTGCAAGACGACGATTAACGATAGAATTCTATGATTTTGGACCAGATGAATGATTTCGACACTCTAACGTCGAGCTGAGATGCCAGAATCGCTCGAAACTCGTGACGTCTCGATTCTCGGTGTATATCGATGTTTTGATCGATTCAGTGGTTCAAGCCAAGTTTTAATGCAAGGATTGAGTTGTTTCAGAAAAACGAATAGATTGACGCTTTTCTGTCGAGCATAAATGGCAGATATGCGCGAACTATGCAAAACCTCAAATCCCGGGATATACTCGAAGTTTCTCTGATACGGATGTGTAAGACCACGTTTAACGACAATATTCTATGATTTTGCACCAGATGAATGATTTCGACACTCTAACGTCGAGCTGAGATGCCAGAATCGCTCGAAACTCGGGACATCTCGATTCTCGGTGTAGATCGATGTTTTTATCGATTCAGTTGTGCGGAACGACGTTAAATGCAAAAATGAAGTTTCTTTCCAGAGAAATAAATGATTTTAAACGTTTCTGTCGAACTGAGATTTGGGAATCGTTCGAAATACGGGACAACTCGATTCTTCGCGTAGATCGGAGTTTAGTTCGATACAGCTGTGCAAGACAACGTTCGATGCAAGGATTTCTCGGTTTCAGACCAAAGAAACGATTTTGACACGTTCAGGGTGAGCTCAGATTCCAGAATCGCTCGAAACTCGGGACATCTCGATTCTCTGTGTCGATCTACGTTTCGATCGATTCAGTTGTGCGAGACGACGTTTAACGCAGGAATTGGTTTTTTTCCCCAAAAACGAACGATTCTTACACTTTCCTGTCGAGCCTAGATGCCAAAATCGCTCGGAATACGTAAAACCTCGATTCTTGTGTTGGATCGAAATTTTCCCGATACAGTCGTGTACGACGAGGTTGACCGCAAGAATAGTATGATTTCGGACTGAATGAATACTTGTGACACTCTCACGTCGGGCTGTGATGCCGGAATCACTCGAAACTCGGGACATCTCGATTTTCGTTGTAGATCGATGTTTTTATCGATTCAGTTGTGAAAGACGAGGTTTAATAGAGAATTGAGTTTTTTCAGAAAAACGGATACTGTGACCCTTTTCTGTCAAGCATAAATGCCAGAAATGCGCGAACTATGCAAAACCTCAAATCCTGGGGTATAACGAAGTTTCTCCGATACAGCCGTGTAAGACGACGTTTAACGACCTAATTCTATGATTTTGAACTAAATCAACGATTGTGACACTCTCACGTTAAGCTGTGATTCCAGAATCGCTCGAAACTCGGGACATATCGATTCTCGATGTAGATCGATGTTTCGATCGATTCAGTTGTGCAAGACAACGTTTGATGCAAAAGATAAGTTTTTCCAGCAAAATGAATGAATTAACACATTTCTGTCGAGCTGAGATGTCGGAATCGGTCGAAATACGGGACATCTTATTCCTCGGTGTAGACCGATTTTTCGTTCGATAGCGATGTGCAAGACGACGATTAACGCAAGAATTCTATGATTTTGGACCAGATGAATGATTTCGACACTCTAACGTCGAGCTGAGATGCCAGAATCGCTCGAAACTCGAGACATCTCGCTTCTTGGTGTATATCGATGTTTTGATCGATTCAGTTGTGAAATTCGAGGTTTAATAGAGAATTGAGTCTTTTCAGAAAAACGGATAATGTGACCCTTTTCTGTCAAGCATAAATGCCAGAAATGCGCGAACTATGCAAAACCTCAAATCCTGGGGTATAACGAAGTTTCTCCGATACAGCCGTGTAAGACGACGTTTAACGACCTAATTCTATGATTTTGAACTAAATCAACGATTGTAACACTCTTACGTTAAGCTGTGATTCCAGAATCGCTCGAAACTCGGGACATATCGATTCTCGATGTAGATCGATGTTTCGATCGATTCAGTTGTGCAAGACAACGTTTGATGCAAAAGATAAGTTTTTCCAGCAAAATGAATGAATTAACACATTTCTGTCGAGCTGAGATGTCGGAATCGGTCGAAATACGGGACATCTTATTCCTCGGTGTAGACCGATTTTTCGTTCGATAGCGATGTGCAAGACGACGATTAACGCAAGAATTCTATGATTTTGGACCAGATGAATGATTTCGACACTCTAACGTCGAGCTGAGATGCCAGAATCGCTCGAAACTCGAGACATCTCGCTTCTCGGTGTATATCGATGTTTTGATCGATTCAGTTGTGAAAGACGAGGTTTAATAGAGAATTGAGTCTTTTCAGAAAAACGGATAATGTGACCCTTTTCTGTCAAGCATAAATGATAGAAATGCGCGAACTATGCAAAACCTCAAATCCTGGGGTATAACGAAGTTTCTCCGATACAGCCGTGTAAGACGACGTTTAACGACCGAATTCTATGATTTTGAACTAAATCAACGATTGTGACACTCTCACGTTAAGCTGTGATTCCGGAATCGCTCGAAACTCGGGACGTATCCCTTCCCGGTGTAGATCGATGTTTCGATCGATTGAGTTGTACAAGACGACGCTTTATGCAAGAATTAAGTTTTTTCAGAAAAATGTATGATTTGAACCTTTTTTGTCGAACCTAGATTCCAGAATGGCTCGGAAGCCCGAGCCTCAAATCCTGGGTCAGATCGAAGTTCCTCAAATACAGACGTGTAAGATAACGTTTAACGCGAGAATCCTACGATTTTTGACTGAATTAATGATTGTGACACCCCTACGTCGAGCATTAATACCAGATACGCTCGAAACTCTGCAGAACTCGATTCCCGGCGTAGATCGAAGTACCGATAAATTGAGTTCTGCAAGACGACGTTTAATGCAAGAATTGGTTGTATTGAAAAATATATGATTTCGACACTTTCCTGTCGACTCTAGATGCCAGAATTTTCGAAACACGCAAAACCTCGATTTTCGGGGCAGATCGAAGTTTTTCCGATACTGCCGTGCAAGATGACTCTCAACGCAGTAATTCTATGGATTAAGACTAAATGAATGATTTTGACACTCTAACGTCGAGCTGAGATGCCAGAATCGCTCGAAACTCGGGACATCTCGATTTTCGTTGTAGATCGATGTTTTTATCGATTCAGTTGTGAAAGACAAGGTTTAATAGAGAATTGAGTTTTTTCAGAAAAACGGATAATGTGACCCTTTTCTGTCAAGCATAAATGCCAGAAATGCGCGAACCATGCAAAACCTCAAATCCTGGGGTATAACGAAGTTTCTCCGATACAGCCGTGTAAGACGACGTTTAACGACCGAATTCTATGATTTTGAACTAAATCAACGATTGTGACACTCTCACGTTAAGCTGTGATTCCAGAATCGCTCGAAACTCGGGACATATCGATTCTCGATGTAGATCGATGTTTCGATCGATTCAGTTGTGCAAGACAACGTTTGATGCAAAAGATAAGTTTTTCCAGCAAAATGAATGAATTAACACATTTCTGTCGAGCTGAGATGTCGGAATCGGTCGAAATACGGGACATCTTATTCCTCGGTGTAGACCGATTTTTCGTTCGATAGCGATGTGCAAGACGACGATTAACGCAAGAATTCTATGATTTTGGACCAGATGAATGATTTCGACACTCTAACGTCGAGCTGAGATGCCAGAATCGCTCGAAACTCGAGACATCTCGCTTCTCGGTGTATATCGATGTTTTGATCGATTCAGTTGTGAAAGACGAGGTTTAATAGAGAATTGAGTCTTTTCAGAGAAACGGATAATGTGACCCTTTTCTGTCAAGCATAAATGCCAGAAATGCGCGAACTATGCAAAACCTCAAATCCTGGGGTATAACGAAGTTTCTCCGATACAGCCGTGTAAGACGACGTTTAACGACCGAATTCTATGATTTTAAACTAAATCAATGATTGTGACACTCTCACGTTAAGCTGTGATTCCAGAATCGCTCGAAACTCGGGACATATCGATTCTCGAAGTAGATCGATGTTTCGATCGATTCAGTTGTGCAAAACAACGTTTAATGCGAAAGATAATTTTTTCCAGCGAAATGAATGATTTTGCACATTTCTTTCGAGCTGAGATGTCGGAACCGGTCGAAATACAAAACATCTTATTCCTCGGTGTAGACCGATTTTTCGTTCGATAGCAATGTGCAAGTCGACGATTAACGATAGAATTCTATGATTTTGGACCAGATGAATGATTTCGACACTCTAACGTCGAGCTGAGATGCCAGAATCGCTCGAAACTCGTGACGTCTCGATTCTCGGTGTATATCGATGTTTTGATCGATTCAGTGGTGCAAGCCAAGTTTTAATGCAAGGATTGAGTTGTTTCAGAAAAACGAATAGATTGACGCTTTTCTGTCGAGCATAAATGGCAGATATGCGCGAACTATGCAAAACCTCAAATCCCGGGATATACTCGAAGTTTCTCTGATACGGATGTGTAAGACCACGTTCAACGACAATATTCTATGATTTTGCACCAGATGAATGATTTCGACACTCTAACGTCGAGCTGAGATGCCAGAATCGCTCGAAACTCGGGACATCTCGATTCTCGGTGTAGATCGATGTTTTTATCGATTCAGTTGTGCGGAACGACGTTAAATGCAAAAATGAAGTTTCTTTCCAGAAAAATAAATGATTTCAAAGGTTTCTGTCGAACTGAGATTTTGGAATCGTTCGAAATACGGGACAACTCGTTTCTTCGCGTAGATCGAAGTTTAGTTCGATACAGCTGTGCAAGACAACGTTCGATGCAAGAATTTCTCGGTTTCAGACCAAAGAAACGATTTTGACACGTTCAGGGTGAGCTCAGATTCCAGAATCGCTCGAAACTCGGGACATCTCGATTCTCTGTGTCGATCTACGTTTCGATCGATTCAGTTGTGCGAGACGACGTTCAATGCAGGAATTGACTTTTTTTCACAAAAATGCACGATTTTCACAATTTGTGTCGAGCCTAGATGCCAGAATCGCTCTGAACACGCAAAATCACGATTCTCGGGGTAGATAGAAGTGTTTCCGATACAGACGTGCGGGATGACTTTCAACGCACTAATTCTATGACTTTGGTCAAAATGAATGACTGTATTACTTTTACGACGATCTGTAATGCCAGGATCGCTCGAAACTCGGGAGAACTTGATTCCCGGCGTAGATCAAAGTATTGATCGATTAAGTCGTGCGAGACGACGTTTAACGCAGGAATTGGTTTTTTCTCCCAAAAACGAACGATTTTCACACTTTCCTGTCGACCCTAGATGCCAGAATCGCTCGAAATACGCAAAACCTCGATTCTTGTGTTGGATCGAAATTTTCCCGATACAGTCGTGTACGACGACGTTGACCGCGAGAATAGTATGATTTCGGACTGAATGAATAATTGTGACACTCTTACGTCGCGCTGTGATGCCGGAATCGCTCGAAACTCGGGACGTATCCCTTCCCGGTGTAGATCGATGTTTCGATCGATTGAGTTGTACAAGACGACGCTTTATGCAAGAATTAAGTTTTTTCAGAAAAATGAATGATTTGACCCTTTTTTGTCGAACATAGATTCCAGAATGGCTCGGAAGCCCAAGCCTGAAATCCTGGGGTAGATCGAAGTTCTTCAAATACAGACGTGTAAGACAACGTTTAACGCGAGAATCCTACGATTTTTGACTGAATGAATGATTGTGACACCCCTACGTCGAGCATTAATACCAGAATCGCTCGAATCTCTGCAGAACTCGATTCCCGGGGTAGATCGAAGTACCGATAAATTGAGTTCTGCAAGACGACGTTTAATGCAAGAATTGGTTGTATTGAAAAATATATGATTTCGACACTTTCCTGTCGACTCTAGATGCCAGAAATTTCGAAACACGCAAAACCTCGATTTTCGGGGCAGATCGAAGTTTTTCCGATACTGCCGTGCAAGATGACTCTCAACGCAGTAATTCTATGGATTAAGACTAAATGAATGATTTTGACACTCTAACGTCGAGCTGAGATGCCAGAATCGCTCGAAACTCGGGACATCTCGATTTTCGTTGTAGATCGATGTTTTTATCGATTCAGTTGTGAAAGACGAGGTTTAATAGAGAATTGAGTTTTTTCAGAAAAACGGATAATGTGACCTTTTTCTGTCAAGCATAAATGCCAGAAATGCGCGAACTATGCAAAACCTCAAATCCTGGGGTATAACAAAGTTTCTCCGATACAGCCGTGTAAGACGACGTTTAACGACCGAATTCTATGATTTTGAACTAAATCAACGATTGTGACACTCTCACGTTAAGCTGTGATTCCAGAATCGCTCGAAACTCGGGACATATCGATTCTCGATGTAGATCGATGTTTCGATCGATTCAGTTGTGCAAGACAACGTTTGATGCAAAAGATAAGTTTTTCCAGCAAAATGAATGAATTAACACATTTCTGTCGAGCTGAGATGTCGGAATCGGTCGAAATACGGGACATCTTATTCCTCGGTGTAGACCGATTTTTCGTTCGATAGCGATGTGCAAGACGACGATTAACGCAAGAATTCTATGATTTTGGACCAGATGAATGATTTCGACACTCTAACGTCGAGCTGAGATGCCAGAATCGCTCGAAACTCGAGACATCTCGCTTCTCGGTGTATATCGATGTTTTGATCGATTCAGTTGTGAAAGACGAGGTTTAATAGAGAATTGAGTCTTTTCAGAAAAACGGATAATGTGACCCTTTTCTGTCAAGCATAAATGCCAGAAATGCGCGAACTATGCAAAACCTCAAATCCTGGGGTATAACGAAGTTTCTCCGATACAGCCGTGTAAGACGACGTTTAACGACCGAATTCTATGATTTTAAACTAAATCAATGATTGTGACACTCTCACGTTAAGCTGTGATTCCAGAATCGCTCGAAACTCGGGACATATCGATTCTCGAAGTAGATCGATGTTTCGATTGATTCAGTTGTGCAAGACAACGTTTAATGCGAAAGATAATTTTTTCCAGCGAAATGAATGATTTTGCACATTTCTGTCGAGCTGAGATGTCGGAACCGGTCGAAATACAAAACATCTTATTCCTCGGTGTAGACCGATTTTTCGTTCGATAGCGATGTGCAAGACGACGATTAACGATAGAATTCTATGATTTTGGACCAGATGAATGATTTCGACACTCTAACGTCGAGCTGAGATGCCAGAATCGCTCGAAACTCGTGACGTCTCGATTCTCGGTGTATATCGATGTTTTGATCGATTCAGTGGTGCAAGCCAAGGTTCAATGCAAGGATTGAGTTGTTTCAGAAAAACGAATAGATTGACGCTTTTCTGTCGAGCATAAATGGCAGATATGCGCGAACTATGCAAAACCTCAAATCCCGGGATATACTCGAAGTTTCTCTGATACGGATGTGTAAGACCACGTTCAACGACAATATTCTATGATTTTGCACCAGATGAATGATTTCGACACTCTAACGTCGAGCTGAGATGCCAGAATCGCTCGAAACTCGGGACATCTCGATTCTCGGTGTAGATCGATGTTTTTATCGATTCAGTTGTGCGGAACGACGTTAAATGCAAAAATGAAGTTTCTTTCCAGAGAAATAAATGATTTCAAAGGTTTCTGTCGAACTGAGATTTCGGAATCGTTCGAAATATGGGACAACTCGATTCTTCGCGTAGATCGAAGTTTAGTTCGATACAGCTGTGCAAGACAACGTTCGATGCAAGAATTTCTCGGTTTCAGACCAAAGAAACGATTTTGACACGTTCAGGGTGAGCTCAGATTCCAGAATCGCTCGAAACTCGGGACATCTCGATTCTCTGTGTCGATCTACGTTTCGATCGATTCAGTTGTGCGAGACGACGTTCAATGCAGGAATTGACTTTTTTTCACAAAAATGCACGATTTTCACAATTTGTGTCGAGCCTAGATGCCAGAATCGCTCTGAACACGCAAAATCACGATTCTCGGGGTAGATAGAAGTGTTTCCGATACAGACGTGCGGGATGACTTTCAACGCACTAATTCTATGACTTTGGTCGAAATGAATAATTGTATTACTCTTACGACGATCTGTAATGCAAGAATCGCTCGAAACTCGGGAGAACTTGATTCCCGGCGTAGATCAAAGTATCGATCGATTAAGTTGTGCGAGACGACGTTTAGGGCAGGAATTGGTTTTTTTTCCCAAAAACGAACGATTTTCACACTTTCCTGTCAAGCCTAGATGCCAGAATCGCTCGAAATACGCAAAACCTCGATTCTTGTGTTGGATCGAAATTTTCCCGATACAGTCGTGTACGACGACGTTGACCGCGAGAATAGTATAATTTCGGACTGAATGAATAATTGTGACACTCTTACGTCGCGCTGTGATGCCGGAATCGCTCGAAACTCGGGACGTATCCCTTCCCGGTGTAGATCGATGTTTCGATCGATTGAGTTATGCAAGACGACGCTTTATGCAAGAATTAAGTTTTTTTCAGAAAAATGAATGATTTGACCCTTTGTTGTCGAACATAGATTCCAGAATGGCTCGGAAGCCCAAGCCTCAAATCCTGGGGTAGATCGAAGTCCCTCAAATACAGACGTGTAAGATAACGTTTAACGCGAGAATCCTACGATTTTTGACTGAATTAATGATTGTGACACCCCTACGTCGAGCATTAATACCAGATACGCTCGAAACTCTGCAGAACTCGATTCCCGGCGTAGATCGAAGTACCGATAAATTGAGTTCTGCAAGACGACGTTTAATGCAAGAATTGGTTGTATTGAAAAATATATGATTTCGACACTTTCCTGTCGACTCTAGATGCCAGAATTTTCGAAACACGCAAAACCTCGATTTTCGGGGCAGATCGAAGTTTTTCCGATACTGCCGTGCAAGATGACTCTCAACGCAGTAATTCTATGGATTAAGACTAAATGAATGATTTTGACACTCTAACGTCGAGCTGAGATGCCAGAATCGCTCGAAACTCGGGACATCTCGATTTTCGTTGTAGATCGATGTTTTTATCGATTCAGTTGTGAAAGACAAGGTTTAATAGAGAATTGAGTTTTTTCAGAAAAACGGATAATGTGACCCTTTTCTGTCAAGCATAAATGCCAGAAATGCGCGAACCATGCAAAACCTCAAATCCTGGGGTATAACGAAGTTTCTCCGATACAGCCGTGTAAGACGACGTTTAACGACCGAATTCTATGATTTTGAACTAAATCAACGATTGTGACACTCTCACGTTAAGCTGTGATTCCAGAATCGCTCGAAACTCGGGACATATCGATTCTCGATGTAGATCGATGTTTCGATCGATTCAGTTGTGCAAGACAACGTTTGATGCAAAAGATAAGTTTTTCCAGCAAAATGAATGAATTAACACATTTCTGTCGAGCTGAGATGTCGGAATCGGTCGAAATACGGGACATCTTATTCCTCGGTGTAGACCGATTTTTCGTTCGATAGCGATGTGCAAGACGACGATTAACGCAAGAATTCTATGATTTTGGACCAGATGAATGATTTCGACACTCTAACGTCGAGCTGAGATGCCAGAATCGCTCGAAACTCGAGACATCTCGCTTCTCGGTGTATATCGATGTTTTGATCGATTCAGTTGTGAAAGACGAGGTTTAATAGAGAATTGAGTCTTTTCAGAGAAACGGATAATGTGACCCTTTTCTGTCAAGCATAAATGCCAGAAATGCGCGAACTATGCAAAACCTCAAATCCTGGGGTATAACGAAGTTTCTCCGATACAGCCGTGTAAGACGACGTTTAACGACCGAATTCTATGATTTTAAACTAAATCAATGATTGTGACACTCTCACGTTAAGCTGTGATTCCAGAATCGCTCGAAACTCGGGACATATCGATTCTCGAAGTAGATCGATGTTTCGATCGATTCAGTTGTGCAAAACAACGTTTAATGCGAAAGATAATTTTTTCCAGCGAAATGAATGATTTTGCACATTTCTTTCGAGCTGAGATGTCGGAACCGGTCGAAATACAAAACATCTTATTCCTCGGTGTAGACCGATTTTTCGTTCGATAGCAATGTGCAAGTCGACGATTAACGATAGAATTCTATGATTTTGGACCAGATGAATGATTTCGACACTCTAACGTCGAGCTGAGATGCCAGAATCGCTCGAAACTCGTGACGTCTCGATTCTCGGTGTATATCGATGTTTTGATCGATTCAGTGGTGCAAGCCAAGTTTTAATGCAAGGATTGAGTTGTTTCAGAAAAACGAATAGATTGACGCTTTTCTGTCGAGCATAAATGGCAGATATGCGCGAACTATGCAAAACCTCAAATCCCGGGATATACTCGAAGTTTCTCTGATACGGATGTGTAAGACCACGTTCAACGACAATATTCTATGATTTTGCACCAGATGAATGATTTCGACACTCTAACGTCGAGCTGAGATGCCAGAATCGCTCGAAACTCGGGACATCTCGATTCTCGGTGTAGATCGATGTTTTTATCGATTCAGTTGTGCGGAACGACGTTAAATGCAAAAATGAAGTTTCTTTCCAGAAAAATAAATGATTTCAAAGGTTTCTGTCGAACTGAGATTTTGGAATCGTTCGAAATACGGGACAACTCGTTTCTTCGCGTAGATCGAAGTTTAGTTCGATACAGCTGTGCAAGACAACGTTCGATGCAAGAATTTCTCGGTTTCAGACCAAAGAAACGATTTTGACACGTTCAGGGTGAGCTCAGATTCCAGAATCGCTCGAAACTCGGGACATCTCGATTCTCTGTGTCGATCTACGTTTCGATCGATTGAGTTGTGCGAGACGACGTTCAATGCAGGAATTGACTTTTTTTCACAAAAATGCACGATTTTCACAATTTGTGTCGAGCCTAGATGCCAGAATCGCTCTGAACACGCAAAATCACGATTCTCGGGGTAGATAGAAGTGTTTCCGATACAGACGTGCGGGATGACTTTCAACGCACTAATTCTATGACTTTGGTCAAAATGAATGACTGTATTACTTTTACGACGATCTGTAATGCCAGGATCGCTCGAAACTCGGGAGAACTTGATTCCCGGCGTAGATCAAAGTATTGATCGATTAAGTCGTGCGAGACGACGTTTAACGCAGGAATTGGTTTTTTCTCCCAAAAACGAACGATTTTCACACTTTCCTGTCGACCCTAGATGCCAGAATCGCTCGAAATACGCAAAACCTCGATTCTTGTGTTGGATCGAAATTTTCCCGATACAGTCGTGTACGACGACGTTGACCGCGAGAATAGTATGATTTCGGACTGAATGAATAATTGTGACACTCTTACGTCGCGCTGTGATGCCGGAATCGCTCGAAACTCGGGACGTATCCCTTCCCGGTGTAGATCGATGTTTCGATCGATTGAGTTATGCAAGACGACGCTTTATGCAAGAATTAAGTTTTTTTCAGAAAAATGAATGATTTGACCCTTTGTTGTCGAACATAGATTCCAGAATGGCTCGGAAGCCCAAGCCTCAAATCCTGGGGTAGATCGAAGTCCCTCAAATACAGACGTGTCAGATAACGTTTAACGCGAGAATCCTACGATTTTTGACTGAATTAATGATTGTGACACCCCTACGTCGAGCATTAATACCAGATACGCTCGAAACTCTGCAGAACTCGATTCCCGGCGTAGATCGAAGTACCGATAAATTGAGTTCTGCAAGACGACGTTTAATGCAAGAATTGGTTGTATTGAAAAATATATGATTTCGACACTTTCCTGTCGACTCTAGATGCCAGAATTTTCGAAACACGCATAACCTCGATTTTCGGGGCAGATCGAAGTTTTTCCGATACTGCCGTGCAAGATGACTCTCAACGCAGTAATTCTATGGATTAAGACTAAATGAATGATTTTGACACTCTAACGTCGAGCTGAGATGCCAGAATCGCTCGAAACTCGGGACATCTCGATTCTCGGTGTCGATCTACGTTTCGATCGATTCAGTTGTGCGAGACGACGTTTAATAGAGAATTGAGTTTTTTCAGAAAAACGGATAATGTGACCCTTTTCTGTCAAGCATAAATGCCAGAAATGCGCGAACCATGCAAAACCTCAAATCCTGGGGTATAACGAAGTTTCTCCGATACAGCCGTGTAAGACGACGTTTAACGACCGAATTCTATGATTTTGAACTAAATCAACGATTGTGACACTCTCACGTTAAGCTGTGATTCCAGAATCGCTCGAAACTCGGGACATATCGATTCTCGATGTAGATCGATGTTTCGATCGATTCAGTTGTGCAAGACAACGTTTGATGCAAAAGATAAGTTTTTCCAGCAAAATGAATGAATTAACACATTTCTGTCGAGCTGAGATGTCGGAATCGGTCGAAATACGGGACATCTTATTCCTCGGTGTAGACCGATTTTTCGTTCGATAGCGATGTGCAAGACGACGATTAACGCAAGAATTCTATGATTTTGGACCAGATGAATGATTTCGACACTCTAACGTCGAGCTGAGATGCCAGAATCGCTCGAAACTCGAGACATCTCGCTTCTCGGTGTATATCGATGTTTTGATCGATTCAGTTGTGAAAGACGAGGTTTAATAGAGAATTGAGTCTTTTCAGAGAAACGGATAATGTGACCCTTTTCTGTCAAGCATAAATGCCAGAAATGCGCGAACTATGCAAAACCTCAAATCCTGGGGTATAACGAAGTTTCTCCGATACAGCCGTGTAAGACGACGTTTAACGACCGAATTCTATGATTTTAAACTAAATCAATGATTGTGACACTCTCACGTTAAGCTGTGATTCCAGAATCGCTCGAAACTCGGGACATATCGATTCTCGAAGTAGATCGATGTTTCGATCGATTCAGTTGTGCAAAACAACGTTTAATGCGAAAGATAATTTTTTCCAGCGAAATGAATGATTTTGCACATTTCTTTCGAGCTGAGATGTCGGAACCGGTCGAAATACAAAACATCTTATTCCTCGGTGTAGACCGATTTTTCGTTCGATAGCAATGTGCAAGTCGACGATTAACGATAGAATTCTATGATTTTGGACCAGATGAATGATTTCGACACTCTAACGTCGAGCTGAGATGCCAGAATCGCTCGAAACTCGTGACGTCTCGATTCTCGGTGTATATCGATGTTTTGATCGATTCAGTGGTGCAAGCCAAGTTTTAATGCAAGGATTGAGTTGTTTCAGAAAAACGAATAGATTGACGCTTTTCTGTCGAGCATAAATGGCAGATATGCGCGAACTATGCAAAACCTCAAATCCCGGGATATACTCGAAGTTTCTCTGATACGGATGTGTAAGACCACGTTCAACGACAATATTCTATGATTTTGCACCAGATGAATGATTTCGACACTCTAACGTCGAGCTGAGATGCCAGAATCGCTCGAAACTCGGGACATCTCGATTCTCGGTGTAGATCGATGTTTTTATCGATTCAGTTGTGCGGAACGACGTTAAATGCAAAAATGAAGTTTCTTTCCAGAAAAATAAATGATTTCAAAGGTTTCTGTCGAACTGAGATTTTGGAATCGTTCGAAATACGGGACAACTCGTTTCTTCGCGTAGATCGAAGTTTAGTTCGATACAGCTGTGCAAGACAACGTTCGATGCAAGAATTTCTCGGTTTCAGACCAAAGAAACGATTTTGACACGTTCAGGGTGAGCTCAGATTCCAGAATCGCTCGAAACTCGGGACATCTCGATTCTCTGTGTCGATCTACGTTTCGATCGATTGAGTTGTGCGAGACGACGTTCAATGCAGGAATTGACTTTTTTTCACAAAAATGCACGATTTTCACAATTTGTGTCGAGCCTAGATGCCAGAATCGCTCTGAACACGCAAAATCACGATTCTCGGGGTAGATAGAAGTGTTTCCGATACAGACGTGCGGGATGACTTTCAACGCACTAATTCTATGACTTTGGTCAAAATGAATGACTGTATTACTTTTACGACGATCTGTAATGCCAGGATCGCTCGAAACTCGGGAGAACTTGATTCCCGGCGTAGATCAAAGTATTGATCGATTAAGTCGTGCGAGACGACGTTTAACGCAGGAATTGGTTTTTTCTCCCAAAAACGAACGATTTTCACACTTTCCTGTCGACCCTAGATGCCAGAATCGCTCGAAATACGCAAAACCTCGATTCTTGTGTTGGATCGAAATTTTCCCGATACAGTCGTGTACGACGACGTTGACCGCGAGAATAGTATGATTTCGGACTGAATGAATAATTGTGACACTCTTACGTCGCGCTGTGATGCCGGAATCGCTCGAAACTCGGGACGTATCCCTTCCCGGTGTAGATCGATGTTTCGATCGATTGAGTTATGCAAGACGACGCTTTATGCAAGAATTAAGTTTTTTTCAGAAAAATGAATGATTTGACCCTTTGTTGTCGAACATAGATTCCAGAATGGCTCGGAAGCCCAAGCCTCAAATCCTGGGGTAGATCGAAGTCCCTCAAATACAGACGTGTCAGATAACGTTTAACGCGAGAATCCTACGATTTTTGACTGAATTAATGATTGTGACACCCCTACGTCGAGCATTAATACCAGATACGCTCGAAACTCTGCAGAACTCGATTCCCGGCGTAGATCGAAGTACCGATAAATTGAGTTCTGCAAGACGACGTTTAATGCAAGAATTGGTTGTATTGAAAAATATATGATTTCGACACTTTCCTGTCGACTCTAGATGCCAGAATTTTCGAAACACGCATAACCTCGATTTTCGGGGCAGATCGAAGTTTTTCCGATACTGCCGTGCAAGATGACTCTCAACGCAGTAATTCTATGGATTAAGACTAAATGAATGATTTTGACACTCTAACGTCGAGCTGAGATGCCAGAATCGCTCGAAACTCGGGACATCTCGATTCTCGGTGTCGATCTACGTTTCGATCGATTCAGTTGTGCGAGACGACGTTTAACGCAAGAATTAAGTTCTTTAACAAAAATTAATGATTTCTACACTTTTCTGGTAAACCTAGATGCCAGAATCGCTCGACAGACGCAGAACCTCGAATCCCGGGGTAGATCGAAGTTTTTCCGATACGGCCGTGTAGAACAACGTTCAACGCGAAAATTCTGAAATTTTAGACTGAATAAATGATAGTGACACTCTTATGCCGAGCTGTTATGCCAGGATCGCTCGAAACTCGGGACATTTCGATTCTCGGTTTAGATCGATGTTTCGATAAATTCAGTTGTGCAAGACGACGTTCAATGCAGGAATTGACTTTTTTCCACAAAAATGCACGATTTTGACAATTTGTGTCGAGCCTAGATGCCAGAATCGCTCTGAACACGCAAAATCACGATTCTCGGGGTAGATCGAAGTTTTTCCGAATCAGACGTGCGGGATGACTTTCAACGCACTAATTCTATGACTTTGGTCAAAATGAATGACTGTATTACTTTTACGACGATCTGTAATGCCAGGATCGCTCGAAACTCGGGAGAACTTGATTCCCGGCGTAGATCAAAGTATTGATCGATTAAGTCGTGCGAGACGACGTTTAACGCAGGAATTGGTTTTTTCTCCCAAAAACGAACGATTTTCACACTTTCCTGTCGAGCCTAGATGCCAGAATCGCTCGAAATACGCAAAACCTCGATTCTTGTGTTGGATCGAAATTTTCCCGATACAGTCGTGTACGACGACGTTGACCGCGAGAATAGTATGATTTCGGACTGAATGAATAATTGTGACACTCTTACGTCGCGCTGTGATGCCGGAATCGCTCGAAACTCGGGACGTATCCCTTCCCGGTGTAGATCGATGTTTCGATCGATTGAGTTATGCAAGACGACGCTTTATGCAAGAATTAAGTTTTTTTCAGAAAAATGAATGATTTGACCCTTTGTTGTCGAACATAGATTCCAGAATGGCTCGGAAGCCCAAGCCTCAAATCCTGGGGTAGATCGAAGTCCCTCAAATACAGACGTGTCAGATAACGTTTAACGCGAGAATCCTACGATTTTTGACTGAATTAATGATTGTGACACCCCTACGTCGAGCATTAATACCAGATACGCTCGAAACTCTGCAGAACTCGATTCCCGGCGTAGATCGAAGTACCGATAAATTGAGTTCTGCAAGACGACGTTTAATGCAAGAATTGGTTGTATTGAAAAATATATGATTTCGACACTTTCCTGTCGACTCTAGATGCCAGAATTTTCGAAACACGCATAACCTCGATTTTCGGGGCAGATCGAAGTTTTTCCGATACTGCCGTGCAAGATGACTCTCAACGCAGTAATTCTATGGATTAAGACTAAATGAATGATTTTGACACTCTAACGTCGAGCTGAGATGCCAGAATCGCTCGAAACTCGGGACATCTCGATTCTCGGTGTCGATCTACGTTTCGATCGATTCAGTTGTGCGAGACGACGTTTAACGCAAGAATTAAGTTCTTTAACAAAAATTAATGATTTCTACACTTTTCTGGTAAACCTAGATGCCAGAATCGCTCGACAGACGCAGAACCTCGAATCCCGGGGTAGATCGAAGTTTTTCCGATACGGCCGTGTAGAACAACGTTCAACGCGAAAATTCTGAAATTTTAGACTGAATAAATGATAGTGACACTCTTATGCCGAGCTGTTATGCCAGGATCGCTCGAAACTCGGGACATTTCGATTCTCGGTTTAGATCGATGTTTCGATAAATTCAGTTGTGCAAGACGACGTTCAATGCAGGAATTGACTTTTTTCCACAAAAATGCACGATTTTGACAATTTGTGTCGAGCCTAGATGCCAGAATCGCTCTGAACACGCAAAATCACGATTCTCGGGGTAGATCGAAGTTTTTCCGAATCAGACGTGCGGGATGACTTTCAACGCACTAATTCTATGACTTTGGTCAAAATGAATGACTGTATTACTTTTACGACGATCTGTAATGCCAGGATCGCTCGAAACTCGGGAGAACTTGATTCCCGGCGTAGATCAAAGTATTGATCGATTAAGTCGTGCGAGACGACGTTTAACGCAGGAATTGGTTTTTTCTCCCAAAAACGAACGATTTTCACACTTTCCTGTCGAGCCTAGATGCCAGAATCGCTCGAAATACGCAAAACCTCGATTCTTGTGTTGGATCGAAATTTTCCCGATACAGTCGTGTACGACGACGTTGACCGCGAGAATAGTATGATTTCGGACTGAATGAATAATTGTGACACTCTTACGTCGCGCTGTGATGCCGGAATCGCTCGAAACTCGGGACGTATCCCTTCCCGGTGTAGATCGATGTTTCGATCGATTGAGTTATGCAAGACGACGCTTTATGCAAGAATTAAGTTTTTTTCAGAAAAATGAATGATTTGACCCTTTGTTGTCGAACATAGATTCCAGAATGGCTCGGAAGCCCAAGCCTCAAATCCTGGGGTAGATCGAAGTCCCTCAAATACAGACGTGTCAGATAACGTTTAACGCGAGAATCCTACGATTTTTGACTGAATTAATGATTGTGACACCCCTACGTCGAGCATTAATACCAGATACGCTCGAAACTCTGCAGAACTCGATTCCCGGCGTAGATCGAAGTACCGATAAATTGAGTTCTGCAAGACGACGTTTAATGCAAGAATTGGTTGTATTGAAAAATATATGGATTCGACACTTTCCTGTCGACTCTAGATGCCAGAATTTTCGAAACACGCAAAACCTCGATTTTCGGGGCAGATCGAAGTTTTTCCGATACTGCCGTGCAAGATGACTCTCAACGCAGTAATTCTATGGATTAAGACTAAATGAATGATTTTGACACTCTAACGTCGAGCTGAGATGCCAGAATCGCTCGAAACTCGGGACATCTCGATTTTCGTTGTAGATCGATGTTTTTATCGATTCAGTTGTGAAAGACAAGGTTTAATAGAGAATTGAGTTTTTTCAGAAAAACGGATAATGTGACCCTTTTCTGTCAAGCATAAATGCCAGAAATGCGCGAACCATGCAAAACCTCAAATCCTGGGGTATAACGAAGTTTCTCCGATACAGCCGTGTAAGACGACGTTTAACGACCGAATTCTATGATTTTGAACTAAATCAACGATTGTGACACTCTCACGTTAAGCTGTGATTCCAGAATCGCTCGAAACTCGGGACATATCGATTCTCGATGTAGATCGATGTTTCGATCGATTCAGTTGTGCAAGACAATGTTTGATGCAAAAGATAAGTTTTTCCAGCAAAATGAATGAATTAACACATTTCTGTCGAGCTGAGATGTCGGAATCGGTCGAAATACGGGACATCTTATTCCTCGGTGTAGACCGATTTTTCGTTCGATAGCGATGTGCAAGACGACGATTAACGCAAGAATTCTATGATTTTGGACCAGATGAATGATTTCGACACTCTAACGTCGAGCTGAGATGCCAGAATCGCTCGAAACTCGAGACATCTCGCTTCTCGGTGTATATCGATGTTTTGATCGATTCAGTTGTGAAAGACGAGGTTTAATAGAGAATTGAGTCTTTTCAGAGAAACGGATAATGTGACCCTTTTCTGTCAAGCATAAATGCCAGAAATGCGCGAACTATGCAAAACCTCAAATCCTGGGGTATAACGAAGTTTCTCCGATACAGCCGTGTAAGACGACGTTTAACGACCGAATTCTATGATTTTAAACTAAATCAATGATTGTGACACTCTCACGTTAAGCTGTGATTCCAGAATCGCTCGAAACTCGGGACATATCGATTCTCGAAGTAGATCGATGTTTCGATCGATTCAGTTGTGCAAAACAACGTTTAATGCGAAAGATAATTTTTTCCAGCGAAATGAATGATTTTGCACATTTCTTTCGAGCTGAGATGTCGGAACCGGTCGAAATACAAAACATCTTATTCCTCGGTGTAGACCGATTTTTCGTTCGATAGCAATGTGCAAGTCGACGATTAACGATAGAATTCTATGATTTTGGACCA
The DNA here is from genome assembly GCA_949699805.1 of Tromatobia lineatoria. Lineage (NCBI taxonomy): Eukaryota > Metazoa > Arthropoda > Insecta > Hymenoptera > Ichneumonidae > Tromatobia > Tromatobia lineatoria. The sequence continues at coordinate 4,799,793 of OX453050.1, forward strand.
GATGAATGATTTCGACACTCTAACGTCGAGCTGAGATGCCAGAATCGCTCGAAACTCGTGACGTCTCGATTCTCGGTGTATATCGATGTTTTGATCGATTCAGTGGTGCAAGCCAAGTTTTAATGCAAGGATTGAGTTGTTTCAGAAAAACGAATAGATTGACGCTTTTCTGTCGAGCATAAATGGCAGATATGCGCGAACTATGCAAAACCTCAAATCCCGGGATATACTCGAAGTTTCTCTGATACGGATGTGTAAGACCACGTTCAACGACAATATTCTATGATTTTGCACCAGATGAATGATTTCGACACTCTAACGTCGAGCTGAGATGCCAGAATCGCTCGAAACTCGGGACATCTCGATTCTCGGTGTAGATCGATGTTTTTATCGATTCAGTTGTGCGGAACGACGTTAAATGCAAAAATGAAGTTTCTTTCCAGAAAAATAAATGATTTCAAAGGTTTCTGTCGAACTGAGATTTTGGAATCGTTCGAAATACGGGACAACTCGTTTCTTCGCGTAGATCGAAGTTTAGTTCGATACAGCTGTGCAAGACAACGTTCGATGCAAGAATTTCTCGGTTTCAGACCAAAGAAACGATTTTGACACGTTCAGGGTGAGCTCAGATTCCAGAATCGCTCGAAACTCGGGACATCTCGATTCTCTGTGTCGATCTACGTTTCGATCGATTCAGTTGTGCGAGACGACGTTCAATGCAGGAATTGACTTTTTTTCACAAAAATGCACGATTTTCACAATTTGTGTCGAGCCTAGATGCCAGAATCGCTCTGAACACGCAAAATCACGATTCTCGGGGTAGATAGAAGTGTTTCCGATACAGACGTGCGGGATGACTTTCAACGCACTAATTCTATGACTTTGGTCAAAATGAATGACTGTATTACTTTTACGACGATCTGTAATGCCAGGATCGCTCGAAACTCGGGAGAACTTGATTCCCGGCGTAGATCAAAGTATTGATCGATTAAGTCGTGCGAGACGACGTTTAACGCAGGAATTGGTTTTTTCTCCCAAAAACGAACGATTTTCACACTTTCCTGTCGACCCTAGATGCCAGAATCGCTCGAAATACGCAAAACCTCGATTCTTGTGTTGGATCGAAATTTTCCCGATACAGTCGTGTACGACGACGTTGACCGCGAGAATAGTATGATTTCGGACTGAATGAATAATTGTGACACTCTTACGTCGCGCTGTGATGCCGGAATCGCTCGAAACTCGGGACGTATCCCTTCCCGGTGTAGATCGATGTTTCGATCGATTGAGTTGTACAAGACGACGCTTTATGCAAGAATTAAGTTTTTTCAGAAAAATGAATGATTTGACCCTTTTTTGTCGAACATAGATTCCAGAATGGCTCGGAAGCCCAAGCCTGAAATCCTGGGGTAGATCGAAGTTCTTCAAATACAGACGTGTAAGACAACGTTTAACGCGAGAATCCTACGATTTTTGACTGAATGAATGATTGTGACACCCCTACGTCGAGCATTAATACCAGAATCGCTCGAATCTCTGCAGAACTCGATTCCCGGGGTAGATCGAAGTACCGATAAATTGAGTTCTGCAAGACGACGTTTAATGCAAGAATTGGTTGTATTGAAAAATATATGATTTCGACACTTTCCTGTCGACTCTAGATGCCAGAAATTTCGAAACACGCAAAACCTCGATTTTCGGGGCAGATCGAAGTTTTTCCGATACTGCCGTGCAAGATGACTCTCAACGCAGTAATTCTATGGATTAAGACTAAATGAATGATTTTGACACTCTAACGTCGAGCTGAGATGCCAGAATCGCTCGAAACTCGGGACATCTCGATTTTCGTTGTAGATCGATGTTTTTATCGATTCAGTTGTGAAAGACGAGGTTTAATAGAGAATTGAGTTTTTTCAGAAAAACGGATAATGTGACCTTTTTCTGTCAAGCATAAATGCCAGAAATGCGCGAACTATGCAAAACCTCAAATCCTGGGGTATAACAAAGTTTCTCCGATACAGCCGTGTAAGACGACGTTTAACGACCGAATTCTATGATTTTGAACTAAATCAACGATTGTGACACTCTCACGTTAAGCTGTGATTCCAGAATCGCTCGAAACTCGGGACATATCGATTCTCGATGTAGATCGATGTTTCGATCGATTCAGTTGTGCAAGACAACGTTTGATGCAAAAGATAAGTTTTTCCAGCAAAATGAATGAATTAACACATTTCTGTCGAGCTGAGATGTCGGAATCGGTCGAAATACGGGACATCTTATTCCTCGGTGTAGACCGATTTTTCGTTCGATAGCGATGTGCAAGACGACGATTAACGCAAGAATTCTATGATTTTGGACCAGATGAATGATTTCGACACTCTAACGTCGAGCTGAGATGCCAGAATCGCTCGAAACTCGAGACATCTCGCTTCTCGGTGTATATCGATGTTTTGATCGATTCAGTTGTGAAAGACGAGGTTTAATAGAGAATTGAGTCTTTTCAGAAAAACGGATAATGTGACCCTTTTCTGTCAAGCATAAATGCCAGAAATGCGCGAACTATGCAAAACCTCAAATCCTGGGGTATAACGAAGTTTCTCCGATACAGCCGTGTAAGACGACGTTTAACGACCGAATTCTATGATTTTAAACTAAATCAATGATTGTGACACTCTCACGTTAAGCTGTGATTCCAGAATCGCTCGAAACTCGGGACATATCGATTCTCGAAGTAGATCGATGTTTCGATTGATTCAGTTGTGCAAGACAACGTTTAATGCGAAAGATAATTTTTTCCAGCGAAATGAATGATTTTGCACATTTCTGTCGAGCTGAGATGTCGGAACCGGTCGAAATACAAAACATCTTATTCCTCGGTGTAGACCGATTTTTCGTTCGATAGCGATGTGCAAGACGACGATTAACGATAGAATTCTATGATTTTGGACCAGATGAATGATTTCGACACTCTAACGTCGAGCTGAGATGCCAGAATCGCTCGAAACTCGTGACGTCTCGATTCTCGGTGTATATCGATGTTTTGATCGATTCAGTGGTGCAAGCCAAGGTTCAATGCAAGGATTGAGTTGTTTCAGAAAAACGAATAGATTGACGCTTTTCTGTCGAGCATAAATGGCAGATATGCGCGAACTATGCAAAACCTCAAATCCCGGGATATACTCGAAGTTTCTCTGATACGGATGTGTAAGACCACGTTCAACGACAATATTCTATGATTTTGCACCAGATGAATGATTTCGACACTCTAACGTCGAGCTGAGATGCCAGAATCGCTCGAAACTCGGGACATCTCGATTCTCGGTGTAGATCGATGTTTTTATCGATTCAGTTGTGCGGAACGACGTTAAATGCAAAAATGAAGTTTCTTTCCAGAGAAATAAATGATTTCAAAGGTTTCTGTCGAACTGAGATTTCGGAATCGTTCGAAATATGGGACAACTCGATTCTTCGCGTAGATCGAAGTTTAGTTCGATACAGCTGTGCAAGACAACGTTCGATGCAAGAATTTCTCGGTTTCAGACCAAAGAAACGATTTTGACACGTTCAGGGTGAGCTCAGATTCCAGAATCGCTCGAAACTCGGGACATCTCGATTCTCTGTGTCGATCTACGTTTCGATCGATTCAGTTGTGCGAGACGACGTTCAATGCAGGAATTGACTTTTTTTCACAAAAATGCACGATTTTCACAATTTGTGTCGAGCCTAGATGCCAGAATCGCTCTGAACACGCAAAATCACGATTCTCGGGGTAGATAGAAGTGTTTCCGATACAGACGTGCGGGATGACTTTCAACGCACTAATTCTATGACTTTGGTCGAAATGAATAATTGTATTACTCTTACGACGATCTGTAATGCAAGAATCGCTCGAAACTCGGGAGAACTTGATTCCCGGCGTAGATCAAAGTATCGATCGATTAAGTTGTGCGAGACGACGTTTAGGGCAGGAATTGGTTTTTTTTCCCAAAAACGAACGATTTTCACACTTTCCTGTCAAGCCTAGATGCCAGAATCGCTCGAAATACGCAAAACCTCGATTCTTGTGTTGGATCGAAATTTTCCCGATACAGTCGTGTACGACGACGTTGACCGCGAGAATAGTATAATTTCGGACTGAATGAATAATTGTGACACTCTTACGTCGCGCTGTGATGCCGGAATCGCTCGAAACTCGGGACGTATCCCTTCCCGGTGTAGATCGATGTTTCGATCGATTGAGTTATGCAAGACGACGCTTTATGCAAGAATTAAGTTTTTTTCAGAAAAATGAATGATTTGACCCTTTGTTGTCGAACATAGATTCCAGAATGGCTCGGAAGCCCAAGCCTCAAATCCTGGGGTAGATCGAAGTCCCTCAAATACAGACGTGTAAGATAACGTTTAACGCGAGAATCCTACGATTTTTGACTGAATTAATGATTGTGACACCCCTACGTCGAGCATTAATACCAGATACGCTCGAAACTCTGCAGAACTCGATTCCCGGCGTAGATCGAAGTACCGATAAATTGAGTTCTGCAAGACGACTTTTAATGCAAGAATTGGTTGTATTGAAAAATATATGATTTCGACACTTTCCTGTCGACTCTAGATGCCAGAATTTTCGAAACACGCAAAACCTCGATTTTCGGGGCAGATCGAAGTTTTTCCGATACTGCCGTGCAAGATGACTCTCAACGCAGTAATTCTATGGATTAAGACTAAATGAATGATTTTGACACTCTAACGTCGAGCTGAGATGCCAGAATCGCTCGAAACTCGGGACATCTCGATTTTCGTTGTAGATCGATGTTTTTATCGATTCAGTTGTGAAAGACAAGGTTTAATAGAGAATTGAGTTTTTTCAGAAAAACGGATAATGTGACCCTTTTCTGTCAAGCATAAATGCCAGAAATGCGCGAACCATGCAAAACCTCAAATCCTGGGGTATAACGAAGTTTCTCCGATACAGCCGTGTAAGACGACGTTTAACGACCGAATTCTATGATTTTGAACTAAATCAACGATTGTGACACTCTCACGTTAAGCTGTGATTCCAGAATCGCTCGAAACTCGGGACATATCGATTCTCGATGTAGATCGATGTTTCGATCGATTCAGTTGTGCAAGACAACGTTTGATGCAAAAGATAAGTTTTTCCAGCAAAATGAATGAATTAACACATTTCTGTCGAGCTGAGATGTCGGAATCGGTCGAAATACGGGACATCTTATTCCTCGGTGTAGACCGATTTTTCGTTCGATAGCGATGTGCAAGACGACGATTAACGCAAGAATTCTATGATTTTGGACCAGATGAATGATTTCGACACTCTAACGTCGAGCTGAGATGCCAGAATCGCTCGAAACTCGAGACATCTCGCTTCTCGGTGTATATCGATGTTTTGATCGATTCAGTTGTGAAAGACGAGGTTTAATAGAGAATTGAGTCTTTTCAGAGAAACGGATAATGTGACCCTTTTCTGTCAAGCATAAATGCCAGAAATGCGCGAACTATGCAAAACCTCAAATCCTGGGGTATAACGAAGTTTCTCCGATACAGCCGTGTAAGACGACGTTTAACGACCGAATTCTATGATTTTGAACTAAATCAACGATTGTGACACTCTCACGTTAAGCTGTGATTCCAGAATCGCTCGAAACTCGGGACATATCGATTCTCGATGTAGATCGATGTTTCGATCGATTCAGTTGTGCAAGACAACGTTTGATGCAAAAGATAAGTTTTTCCAGCAAAATGAATGAATTAACACATTTCTGTCGAGCTGAGATGTCGGAATCGGTCGAAATACGGGACATCTTATTCCTCGGTGTAGACCGATTTTTCGTTCGATAGCGATGTGCAAGACGACGATTAACGCAAGAATTCTATGATTTTGGACCAGATGAATGATTTCGACACTCTAACGTCGAGCTGAGATGCCAGAATCGCTCGAAACTCGAGACATCTCGCTTCTCGGTGTATATCGATGTTTTGATCGATTCAGTTGTGAAAGACGAGGTTTAATAGAGGATTGAGTCTTTTCAGAAAAACGGATAATGTGACCCTTTTCTGTCAAGCATAAATGCCAGAAATGCGCGAACTATGCAAAACCTCAAATCCTGGGGTATAAATCATAGAATTCGGTCGTTAAACGTCGTCTTACACGGCTGTATCGGAGAAACTTCGTTATAACGAAGTTTCTCCGATACAGCCGTGTAAGACGACGTTTAACGACCGAATTCTATGATTTTAAACTAAATCAATGATTGTGACACTCTTACGTTAAGCTGTGATTCCAGAATCGCTCAAAACTCGGGACATATCGATTCTCGAAGTAGATCGATGTTTCGATCGATTCAGTTGTGCAAGACAACGTTTAATGCGAAAGATAATTTTTTCCAGCGAAATGAATGATTTTGCACATTTCTGTCGAGCTGAGATGTCGGAACCGGTCGAAATACAAAACATCTTATTCCTCGGTGTAGACCGATTTTTCGTTCGATAGCGATGTGCAAGACGACGATTAACGATAGAATTCTATGATTTTGGACCAGATGAATGATTTCGACACTCTAACGTCGAGCTGAGATGCCAGAATCGCTCGAAACTCGTGACGTCTCGATTCTCGGTGTATATCGATGTTTTGATCGATTCAGTGGTTCAAGCCAAGTTTTAATGCAAGGATTGAGTTGTTTCAGAAACACGAATAGATTGACGCTTTTCTGTCGAGCATAAATGGCAGATATGCGCGAACTATGCAAAACCTCAAATCCCGGGATATACTCGAAGTTTCTCTGATACGGATGTGTAAGACCACGTTTAACGACAATATTCTATGATTTTGCACCAGATGAATGATTTCGACACTCTAACGTCGAGCTGAGATGCCAGAATCGCTCGAAACTCGGGACATCTCGATTCTCGGTGTAGATCGATGTTTTTATCGATTCAGTTGTGCGGAACGACGTTAAATGCAAAAATGAAGTTTCTTTCCAGAGAAATAAATGATTTTAAACGTTTCTGTCGAACTGAGATTTGGGAATCGTTCGAAATACGGGACAACTCGATTCTTCGCGTAGATCGGAGTTTAGTTCGATACAGCTGTGCAAGACAACGTTCGATGCAAGGATTTCTCGGTTTCAGACCAAAGAAACGATTTTGACACGTTCAGGGTGAGCTCAGATTCCAGAATCGCTCGAAACTCGGGACATCTCGATTCTCTGTGTCGATCTACGTTTCGATCGATTCAGTTGTGCGAGACGACGTTTAACGCAGGAATTGGTTTTTTTCCCCAAAAACGAACGATTCTTACACTTTCCTGTCGAGCCTAGATGCCAAAATCGCTCGGAATACGTAAAACCTCGATTCTTGTGTTGGATCGAAATTTTCCCGATACAGTCGTGTACGACGAGGTTGACCGCAAGAATAGTATGATTTCGGACTGAATGAATACTTGTGACACTCTCACGTCGGGCTGTGATGCCGGAATCACTCGAAACTCGGGACATCTCGATTTTCGTTGTAGATCGATGTTTTTATCGATTCAGTTGTGAAAGACGAGGTTTAATAGAGAATTGAGTTTTTTCAGAAAAACGGATACTGTGACCCTTTTCTGTCAAGCATAAATGCCAGAAATGCGCGAACTATGCAAAACCTCAAATCCTGGGGTATAACGAAGTTTCTCCGATACAGCCGTGTAAGACGACGTTTAACGACCTAATTCTATGATTTTGAACTAAATCAACGATTGTGACACTCTCACGTTAAGCTGTGATTCCAGAATCGCTCGAAACTCGGGACATATCGATTCTCGATGTAGATCGATGTTTCGATCGATTCAGTTGTGCAAGACAACGTTTGATGCAAAAGATAAGTTTTTCCAGCAAAATGAATGAATTAACACATTTCTGTCGAGCTGAGATGTCGGAATCGGTCGAAATACGGGACATCTTATTCCTCGGTGTAGACCGATTTTTCGTTCGATAGCGATGTGCAAGACGACGATTAACGCAAGAATTCTATGATTTTGGACCAGATGAATGATTTCGACACTCTAACGTCGAGCTGAGATGCCAGAATCGCTCGAAACTCGAGACATCTCGCTTCTCGGTGTATATCGATGTTTTGATCGATTCAGTTGTGAAATTCGAGGTTTAATAGAGAATTGAGTCTTTTCAGAAAAACGGATAATGTGACCCTTTTCTGTCAAGCATAAATGCCAGAAATGCGCGAACTATGCAAAACCTCAAATCCTGGGGTATAACGAAGTTTCTCCGATACAGCCGTGTAAGACGACGTTTAACGACCTAATTCTATGATTTTGAACTAAATCAACGATTGTAACACTCTTACGTTAAGCTGTGATTCCAGAATCGCTCGAAACTCGGGACATATCGATTCTCGATGTAGATCGATGTTTCGATCGATTCAGTTGTGCAAGACAACGTTTGATGCAAAAGATAAGTTTTTCCAGCAAAATGAATGAATTAACACATTTCTGTCGAGCTGAGATGTCGGAATCGGTCGAAATACGGGACATCTTATTCCTCGGTGTAGACCGATTTTTCGTTCGATAGCGATGTGCAAGACGACGATTAACGCAAGAATTCTATGATTTTGGACCAGATGAATGATTTCGACACTCTAACGTCGAGCTGAGATGCCAGAATCGCTCGAAACTCGAGACATCTCGCTTCTCGGTGTATATCGATGTTTTGATCGATTCAGTTGTGAAAGACGAGGTTTAATAGAGAATTGAGTCTTTTCAGAAAAACGGATAATGTGACCCTTTTCTGTCAAGCATAAATGATAGAAATGCGCGAACTATGCAAAACCTCAAATCCTGGGGTATAACGAAGTTTCTCCGATACAGCCGTGTAAGACGACGTTTAACGACCGAATTCTATGATTTTGAACTAAATCAACGATTGTGACACTCTCACGTTAAGCTGTGATTCCGGAATCGCTCGAAACTCGGGACGTATCCCTTCCCGGTGTAGATCGATGTTTCGATCGATTGAGTTGTACAAGACGACGCTTTATGCAAGAATTAAGTTTTTTCAGAAAAATGTATGATTTGAACCTTTTTTGTCGAACCTAGATTCCAGAATGGCTCGGAAGCCCGAGCCTCAAATCCTGGGTCAGATCGAAGTTCCTCAAATACAGACGTGTAAGATAACGTTTAACGCGAGAATCCTACGATTTTTGACTCAATTAATGATTGTGACACCCCTACGTCGAGCATTAATACCAGATACGCTCGAAACTCTGCAGAACTCGATTCCCGGCGTAGATCGAAGTACCGATAAATTGAGTTCTGCAAGACGACGTTTAATGCAAGAATTGGTTGTATTGAAAAATATATGATTTCGACACTTTCCTGTCGACTCTAGATGCCAGAATTTTCGAAACACGCAAAACCTCGATTTTCGGGGCAGATCGAAGTTTTTCCGATACTGCCGTGCAAGATGACTCTCAACGCAGTAATTCTATGGATTAAGACTAAATGAATGATTTTGACACTCTAACGTCGAGCTGAGATGCCAGAATCGCTCGAAACTCGGGACATCTCGATTTTCGTTGTAGATCGATGTTTTTATCGATTCAGTTGTGAAAGACAAGGTTTAATAGAGAATTGAGTTTTTTCAGAAAAACGGATAATGTGACCCTTTTCTGTCAAGCATAAATGCCAGAAATGCGCGAACTATGCAAAACCTCAAATCCTGGGGTATAACGAAGTTTCTCCGATACAGCCGTGTAAGATGACGTTTAACGACCTAATTCTATGATTTTGAACTAAATCAACGATTGTGACACTCTCACGTTAAGCTGTGATTCCAGAATCGCTCGAAACTCGGGACATATCGATTCTCGATGTAGATCGATGTTTCGATCGATTCAGTTGTGCAAGACAACGTTTGATGCAAAAGATAAGTTTTTCCAGCAAAATGAATGAATTAACACATTTCTGTCGAGCTGAGATGTCGGAATCGGTCGAAATACGGGACATCTTATTCCTCGGTGTAGACCGATTTTTCGTTCGATAGCGATGTGCAAGACGACGATTAACGCAAGAATTCTATGATTTTGGACCAGATGAATGATTTCGACACTCTAACGTCGAGCTGAGATGCCAGAATCGCTCGAAACTCGAGACATCTCGCTTCTCGGTGTATATCGATGTTTTTTTATCGATTCAGTTGTGCGGAACGACGTTAAATGCAAAAATGAAGTTTCTTTCCAGAGAAATAAATGATTTTAAACGTTTCTGTCGAACTGAGATTTGGGAATCGTTCGAAATACGGGACAACTCGATTCTTCGCGTAGATCGGAGTTTAGTTCGATACAGCTGTGCAAGACAACGTTCGATGCAAGGATTTCTCGGTTTCAGACCAAAGAAACGATTTTGACACGTTCAGGGTGAGCTCAGATTCCAGAATCGCTCGAAACTCGGGACATCTCGATTCTCTGTGTCGATCTACGTTTCGATCGATTCAGTTGTGCGAGACGACGTTTAACGCAGGAATTGGTTTTTTTCCCCAAAAACGAACGATTCTTACACTTTCCTGTCGAGCCTAGATGCCAAAATCGCTCGGAATACGTAAAACCTCGATTCTTGTGTTGGATCGAAATTTTCCCGATACAGTCGTGTACGACGAGGTTGACCGCAAGAATAGTATGATTTCGGACTGAATGAATACTTGTGACACTCTCACGTCGGGCTGTGATGCCGGAATCACTCGAAACTCGGGACATCTCGATTTTCGTTGTAGATCGATGTTTTTATCGATTCAGTTGTGAAAGACGAGGTTTAATAGAGAATTGAGTTTTTTCAGAAAAACGGATACTGTGACCCTTTTCTGTCAAGCATAAATGCCAGAAATGCGCGAACTATGCAAAACCTAAAATCCTGGGGTATAACGAAGTTTCTCCGATACAGCCGTGTAAGACGACGTTTAACGACCTAATTCTATGATTTTGAACTAAATCAACGATTGTGACACTCTCACGTTAAGCTGTGATTCCAGAATCGCTCGAAACTCGGGACATATCGATTCTCGATGTAGATCGATGTTTCGATCGATTCAGTTGTGCAAGACAACGTTTGATGCAAAAGATAAGTTTTTCCAGCAAAATGAATGAATTAACACATTTCTGTCGAGCTGAGATGTCGGAATCGGTCGAAATACGGGACATCTTATTCCTCGGTGTAGACCGATTTTTCGTTCGATAGCGATGTGCAAGACGACGATTAACGCAAGAATTCTATGATTTTGGACCAGATGAATGATTTCGACACTCTAACGTCGAGCTGAGATGCCAGAATCGCTCGAAACTCGAGACATCTCGCTTCTCGGTGTATATCGATGTTTTGATCGATTCAGTTGTGAAAGACGAGGTTCAATAGAGAATTGAGTCTTTTCAGAAAAACGGATAATGTGACCCTTTTCTGTCAAGCATAAATGCCAGAAATGCGCGAACTATGCAAAACCTCAAATCCTGGGGTATAACGAAGTTTCTCCGATACAGCCGTGTAAGACGACGTTTAACGACCTAATTCTATGATTTTGAACTAAATCAACGATTGTAACACTCTTACGTTAAGCTGTGATTCCAGAATCGCTCGAAACTCGGGACATATCGATTCTCGATGTAGATAGATGTTTCGATCGATTCAGTTGTGCAAGACAACGTTTGATGCAAAAGATAAGTTTTTCCAGCAAAATGAATGAATTAACACATTTCTGTCGAGCTGAGATGTCGGAATCGGTCGAAATACGGGACATCTTATTCCTCGGTGTAGACCGATTTTTCGTTCGATAGCGATGTGCAAGACGACGATTAACGCAAGAATTCTATGATTTTGGACCAGATGAATGATTTCGACACTCTAACGTCGAGCTGAGATGCCAGAATCGCTCGAAACTCGAGACATCTCGCTTCTCGGTGTATATCGATGTTTTGATCGATTCAGTTGTGAAAGACGAGGTTTAATAGAGAATTGAGTCTTTTCAGAAAAACGGATAATGTGACCCTTTTCTGTCAAGCATAAATGCCAGAAATGCGCGAACTATGCAAAACCTCAAATCCTGGGGTATAACGAAGTTTCTCCGATACAGCCGTGTAAGACGACGTTTAACGACCGAATTCTATGATTTTGAACTAAATCAACGATTGTGACACTCTCACGTTAAGCTGTGATTCCGGAATCGCTCGAAACTCGGGACGTATCCCTTCCCGGTGTAGATCGATGTTTCGATCGATTGAGTTGTACAAGACGACGCTTTATGCAAGAATTAAGTTTTTTCAGAAAAATGTATGATTTGAACCTTTTTTGTCGAACCTAGATTCCAGAATGGCTCGGAAGCCCGAGCCTCAAATCCTGGGTCAGATCGAAGTTCCTCAAATACAGACGTGTAAGATAACGTTTAACGCGAGAATCCTACGATTTTTGACTGAATTAATGATTGTGACACCCCTACGTCGAGCATTAATACCAGAATCGCTCGAATCTCTGCAGAACTCGATTCCCGGCGTAGATCGAAGTACCGATAAATTGAGTTCTGCAAGACGACGTTTAATGCAAGAATTGGTTGTATTGAAAAATATATGATTTCGACACTTTCCTGTCGACTCTAGATGCCAGATTGCTCGAAACACGCAAAACCTCGATTTTCGGGGCAGATCGAAGTTTTTCCGATACTGCCGTGCAAGATGACTCTTAACGCAGTAATTCTATGAATTTAGACTAAATAAATGATGTTGACACTATTACGTCGAGCTGAGATACCAGAATCGCTCGAAACTCGGGACATCTCGATTCTCGGTGTAGATCGATGGTTTTATTGATTCAGTTGTGCGGAACGACGTTCAATGCAAAAATGAAGTTTCTTTTCAGAGAAATAAATGATTTCAAACGTTTCTGTCGAGCTGAGATTTTGGAATTGTTCGAAATACGGGACAATTCGATTCTTCGCGTAGATTGAAGTTTAGTTCGATACAGCTGTGCAAGACAACGTTCGATGCAAGAATTTCTCGGTTTCAGACAAATGAAACGATTTTGACACGTTAAGGGTGAGCTCAGATTCCAGAATCGCTCGAAACTCGGGACATCTCGATTCTCGGTGTCGATCTACGTTTCGATCGATTCAGTTGTGCGAGACTACGTTTAAGGCAAGAATTAAGTTCTTTAACAAAAATTAATGATTTCTACACTTTTCTGGTAAACCTAGATGCCAGAATCGCTCGACAGACGCAGAACCTCGAATCCCGGGGTAGATCGGCGTTTTTCCGATACGGCCGTGTAGAACAACGTTCAACGCGAAAATTCTGAAATTTTAGCTTGAATAAATGATAGTGACACTCTTATGCCGAGCTGTTATGCCAGGATCGCTCGAAACTCGGGACATTTCGATTCTCGGTTTAGATCGATGTTTCGATCAATTCAGTTGTGCAAGACGACGTTCAATGCAGGAATTGACTTTTTTCCACAAAAATGCACGATTTTGACAATTTGTGTCGAGCCTAGATGCCAGAATCGCTCTGAACACGCAAAATCACGATTCTCGGGGTAGATCGAAGTTTTTCCGAATCAGACGTGCGGGATGACTTTCAACGCACTAATTCTATGACTTTGGTCAAAATGAATGACTGTATTACTTTTACGACGATCTGTAATGCCAGGATCGCTCGAAACTCGGGAGAACTTGATTCCCGGCGTAGATCAAAGTATTGATCGATTAAGTCGTGCGAGACGACGTTTAACGCAGGAATTGGTTTTTTCTCCCAAAAACGAACGATTTTCACACTTTCCTGTCGAGCCTAGATGCCAGAATCGCTCGAAATACGCAAAACCTCGATTCTTGTGTTGGATCGAAATTTTCCCGATACAGTCGTGTACGACGACGTTGACCGCGAGAATAGTATGATTTCGGACTGAATGAATAATTGTGACACTCTTACGTCGCGCTGTGATGCCGAAATCGCTCGAAACTCGGGACGTATCCCTTCCCGGTGTAGATCGATGTTTCGATCGATTGAGTTATGCAAGACGACGCTTTATGCAAGAATTAAGTTTTTTTCAGAAAAATGAATGATTTGACCCTTTGTTGTCGAACATAGATTCCAGAATGGCTCGGAAGCCCAAGCCTCAAATCCTGGGGTAGATCGAAGTCCCTCAAATACAGACGTGTCAGATAACGTTTAACGCGAGAATCCTACGATTTTTAACTGAATTAATGATTGTGACACCCCTACGTCGAGCATTAATACCAGATACGCTCGAAACTCTGCAGAACTCGATTCCCGGCGTAGATCGAAGTACCGATAAATTGAGTTCTGCAAGACGACGTTTAATGCAAGAATTGGTTGTATTGAAAAATATATGATTTCGACACTTTCCTGTCGACTCTAGATGCCAGAATTTTCGAAACACGCAAAACCTCGATTTTCGGGGCAGATCGAAGTTTTTCCGATACTGCCGTGCAAGATGACTCTCAACGCAGTAATTCTATGGATTAAGACTAAATGAATGATTTTGACACTCTAACGTCGAGCTGAGATGCCAGAATCGCTCGAAACTCGGGACATCTCGATTTTCGTTGTAGATCGATGTTTTTATCGATTCAGTTGTGAAAGACAAGGTTTAATAGAGAATTGAGTCTTTTCAGAAAAACGGATAATGTGACCCTTTTCTGTCAAGCATAAATGCCAGAAATCCGCGAACTATGCAAAACCTCAAATCCTGGGGTATAACGAAGTTTCTCCGATACAGCCGTGTAAGACGACGTTTAACGACCTAATTCTATGATTTTGAACTAAATCAACGATTGTGACACTCTTACGTTAAGCTGTGATTCCAGAATCGCTCGAAACTCGGGACATATCGATTCTCGATGTAGATCGATGTTTCGATCGATTCAGTTGTGCAAGACAACGTTTGATGCAAAAGATAAGTTTTTCCAGCAAAATGAATGAATTAACACATTTCTGTCGAGCTGAGATGTCGGAATCGGTCGAAATACGGGACATCTTATTCCTCGGTGTAGACCGATTTTTCGTTCGATAGCGATGTGCAAGACGACGATTAACGCAAGAATTCTATGATTTTGGACCAGATGAATGATTTCGACACTCTAACGTCGAGCTGAGATGCCAGAATCGCTCGAAACTCGAGACATCTCGCTTCTCGGTGTATATCGATGTTTTGATCGATTCAGTTGTGAAAGACGAGGTTTAAGAGAGAATTGAGTCTTTTCAGAAAAACGGATAATGTGACCCTTTTCTGTCAAGCATAAATGCCAGAAATGCGCGAACTATGCAAAACCTCAAATCCTGGGGTATAACGAAGTTTCTCCGATACAGCCGTGTAAGACGACGTTTAACGACCGAATTCTATGATTTTAAACTAAATCAATGATTGTGACACTCTCACGTTAAGCTGTGATTCCAGAATCGCTCGAAACTCGGGACATATCGATTCTCGAAGTAGATCGATGTTTCGATCGATTCAGTTGTGCAAGACAACGTTTAATGCGAAAGATAATTTTTTCCAGCGAAATGAATGATTTTGCACATTTCTGTCGAGCTGAGATGTCGGAACCGGTCGAAATACAAAACATCTTATTCCTCGGTGTAGACCGATTTTTCGTTCGAAAGCGATGTGCAAGACGACGATTAACGATAGAATTCTATGATTTTGGACCAGATGAATGATTTCGACACTCTAACGTCGAGCTGAGATGCCAGAATCGCTCGAAACTCGTGACGTCTCGATTCTCGGTGTATATCGATGTTTTGATCGATTCAGTGGTGCAAGCCAAGTTTTAATGCAAGGATTGAGTTGTTTCAGAAAAACGAATAGATTGACGCTTTTCTGTCGAGCATAAATGGCAGATATGCGCGAACTATGCAAAACCTCAAATCCCGGGATATACTCGAAGTTTCTCTGATACGGATGTGTAAGACAACGTTTAACGACAATATTCTATGATTTTGCACCAGATGAATGATTTCGACACTCTAACGTCGAGCTGAGATGCCAGAATCGCTCGAAACTCGGGACATCTCGATTCTCGGTGTAGATCGATGTTTTTATCGATTCAGTTGTGCGGAACGACGTTAAATGCAAAAATGAAGTTTCTTTCCAGAGAAATAAATGATTTCAAACGTTTCTGTCGAACTGAGATTTGGGAATCGTTCGAAATACGGGACAACTCGATTCTTCGCGTAGATCGGAGTTTAGTTCGATACAGCTGTGCAAGACAACGTTCGATGCAAGGATTTCTCGGTTTCAGACCAAAGAAACGATTTTGACACGTTCAGGGTGAGCTCAGATTCCAGAATCGCTCGAAACTCGGGACATCTCGATTCTCTGTGTCGATCTACGTTTCGATCGATTCAGTTGTGCGAGACGACGTTCAATGCAGGAATTGACCTTTTTCCACAAAAATGCACGATTTTCACAATTTGTGTCGAGCCTAGATGCCAGAATCGCTCTGAACACGCAAAATCACGATTTTCGGGGTAGATCGAAGTGTTTCCGATACAGACGTGCGGGATGACTTTCAACGCACTAATTCTATGACTTTGGTCAAAATGAATAATTGTCTTACTCTTACGACGATCTGTAATGCAAGAATCGCTCGAAACTCGGGAGAACTTGATTCCCGGCGTAGATCAAAGTATCGATCGATTAAGTTGTGCGAGACGACGTTTAACGCAGGAATTGGTTTTTTTCCCCAAAAACGAACGATTCTTACACTTTCCTGTCGAGCCTAGATGCAAAAATCGCTCGGAATACGTAAAACCTCGATTCTTGTGTTGGATCGAAATTTTCCCGATACAGTCGTGTACGACGAGGTTGACCGCAAGAATAGTATGATTTCGGACTGAATGAATACTTGTGACACTCTCACGTCGGGCTGTGATGCCGGAATCACTCGAAACTCGGGACATCTCGATTTTCGTTGTAGATCGATGTTTTTATCGATTCAGTTGTGAAAGACGAGGTTTAATAGAGAATTGAGTTTTTTCAGAAAAACGGATACTGTGACCCTTTTCTGTCAAGCATAAATGCCAGAAATGCGCGAACTATGCAAAACCTCAAATCCTGGGGTATAACGAAGTTTCTCCGATACAGCCGTGTAAGACGACGTTTAACGACCGAATTCTATGATTTTGAACTAAATCAACGATTGTGACACTCTCACGTTAAGCTGTGATTCCAGAATCGCTCGAAACTCGGGACATATCGATTCTCGATGTAGATCGATGTTTCGATCGATTCAGTTGTGCAAGACAACGTTTGATGCAAAAGATAAGTTTTTCCAGCAAAATGAATGAATTTGCACATTTCTGTCGAGCTGAGATGTCGGAATTGGTCGAAATACGGGACATCTTATTCCTCGGTGTAGACCGATTTTTCGTTCGATAGCGATGTGCAAGACGACGATTAACGCAAGAATTCTATGATTTTGGACCAGATGAATGATTTCGACACTCTAACGTCGAGCTGAGATGCCAGAATCGCTCGAAACTCGGGACATCTCGATTCTCGGTGTAGATCGATGTTTTTATCGATTCAGTTGTGCGGAACGACGTTAAATGCAAAAATGAAGTTCTTTCCAGAGAAATAAATGATTTCAAACGTTTCTGTCGAACTGAGATTTTGGAATCGTTCGAAATACGGGACAACTCGATTCTTCGCGTAGATCGAAGTTTAGTTCGATACAGCTGTGCAAGACAACCTTCGATGCAAGAATTTCTCGGTTTCAGATAAAAAAAACGATTTTGACACGTTCAGGCTGAGCTCAGATTCCAGAATCGCTCGAAACTCGGGACATCTCGATTCTCGGTGTCGATCTACGTTTCGATCGATTCAGTTGTGCGAGACGAGTTTCAATGCAGGAATTGACTTTTTTTCCCAAAAACGAACGATTTTCACACTTTCCTGTCGAGCCTAGATGCCAGAATCGCTCGAAATACGCAAAACCTCGATTCTTGTGTTGGATCGAAATTTTCCCGATACTGGCGTGTACGACGACGTTGACCGCAAGAATAGCATGATTTCGGACTGAATGAATGATTGTGACACTCTTACGTCGGGCTGTGATGCCGGAATCGCTCGAAACTCGGGACGTATCCCTTCCCGGTGTAGATCGATGTTTCGATCGATTGAGTTGTACAAGACGACGCTTTATGCAAGAATTAAGTTTTTTCAGAAAAATGAATGATTTGACCCTTTTTTGTCGAACATAGATTCCAGAATGGCTCGGAAGCCCAAGCCTGAAATCCTGGGGTAGATCGAAGTTCTTCAAATACAGACGTGTAAAACAACGTTTAACGCGAGAATCCTACGATTTTTGACTGAATGAATGATTGTGACACCCCTACGTCGAGCATTAATACCAGAATCGCTCGAATCTCTGCAGAACTCGATTCCCGGGGTAGATCGAAGTACCGATAAATTGAGTTCTGCAAGACGACGTTTAATGCAAGAATTGGTTGTATTGAAAAATATATGATTTCGACACTTTCCTGTCGACTCTAGATGCCAGAATTTTCGAAACACGCAAAACCTCGATTTTCGGGGCAGATCGAAGTTTTTCCGATACTGCCGTGCAAGATGACTCTCAACGCAGTAATTCTATGGATTAAGACTAAATGAATGATTTTGACACTCTAACGTCGAGCTGAGATGCCAGAATCGCTCGAAACTCGGGACATCTCGATTTTCGTTGTAGATCGATGTTTTTATCGATTCAGTTGTGAAAGACGAGGTTTAATAGAGAATTGAGTTTTTTCAGAAAAAACGGATAATGTGACCCTTTTCTGTCAAGCATAAATGCCAGAAATGCGCGAACTATGCAAAACCTCAAATCCTGGGGTATAACAAAGTTTCTCCGATACAGCCGTGTAAGACGACGTTTAACGACCGAATTCTATGATTTTGAACTAAATCAACGATTGTGACACTCTCACGTTAAGCTGTGATTCCAGAATCGCTCGAAACTCGGGACATATCGATTCTCGAAGTAGATCGATGTTTCGATCGATTCAGTTGTGCAAGACAACGTTTGATGCGAAAGATAAGTTTTTCCAGCAAAATGAATGATTTTGCACATTTCTGTCGAGCTGAGATGTCGGAACCGGTCGAAATACGAAACATCTTATTCCTCGGTGTAGACCGATTTTTCGTTCGATAGCGATGTGCAAGACGACGATTAACGATAGAATTCTATGATTTTGGACCAGATGAATGATTTCGACACTCTAACGTCGAGCTGAGATGCCAGAATCGCTCGAAACTCGTGACGTCTCGATTCTCGGTGTATATCGATGTTTTGATCGATTCAGTGGTGCAAGCCAAAGTTCAATGCAAGGATTGAGTTGTTTCAGAAAAACGAATAGATTGACGCTTTTCTGTCGAGCATAAATGGCAGATATGCGCGAACTATGCAAAACCTCGAATCCCGGGATATACTCGAAGTTTCTCTGATACGGATGTGTAAGACCACGTTCAACGACAATATTCTATGATTTTGCACCAGATGAATGATTTCGACACTCTAACGTCGAGCTGAGATGCCAGAATCGCTCGAAACTCGGGACATCTCGATTCTCGGTGTAGATCGATGTTTTTATCGATTCAGTTGTGCGGAACGACGTTAAATGCAAAAATGAAGTTTCTTTCCAGAGAAATAAATGATTTCAAAGGTTTCTGTCGAACTGAGATTTCGGAATCGTTCGAAATATGGGACAACTCGATTCTTCGCGTAGATCGAAGTTTAGTTCGATACAGCTGTGCAAGACAACGTTCGATGCAAGAATTTCTCGGTTTCAGACCAAAAAAACGATTTTGACACGTTCAGGGTGAGCTCAGATTCCAGAATCGCTCGAAACTCGGGACATCTCGATTCTCTGTGTCGATCTACGTTTCGATCGATTCAGTTGTGCGAGACGACGTTCAATGCAGGAATTGACTTTTTTTCACAAAAATGCACGATTTTCACAATTTGTGTCGAGCCTAGATGCCAGAATCGCTCTGAACACGCAAAATCACGATTCTCGGGGTAGATAGAAGTGTTTCCGATACAGACGTGCGGGATGACTTTCAACGCACTAATTCTATGACTTTGGTCGAAATGAATAATTGTATTACTCTTACGACGATCTGTAATGCCAGAATCGCTCGAAACTCGGGAGAACTTGATTCCCGGCGTAGATCAAAGTATCGATCGATTAAGTTGTGCGAGACGACGTTTAGGGCAGGAATTGGTTTTTTTTCCCAAAAACGAACGATTTTCACACTTTCCTGTCGACCCTAGATGCCAGAATCGCTCGAAATACGCAAAACCTCGATTCTTGTGTTGGATCGAAATTTTCCCGATACAGTCGTGTACGACGACGTTGACCGCGAGAATAGTATGATTTCGGACTGAATGAATAATTGTGACACTCTTACGTCGCGCTGTGATGCCGGAATCGCTCGAAACTCGGGACGTATCCCTTCCCGGTGTAGATCGATGTTTCGATCGATTGAGTTGTACAAGACGACGCTTTATGCAAGAATTAAGTTTTTTCAGAAAAATGAATGATTTGACCCTTTTTTGTCGAACATAGATTCCAGAATGGCTCGGAAGCCCAAGCCTGAAATCCTGGGGTAGATCGAAGTTCTTCAAATACAGACGTGTAAGACAACGTTTAACGCGAGAATCCTACGATTTTTGACTGAATGAATGATTGTGACACCCCTACGTCGAGCATTAATACCAGAATCGCTCGAATCTCTGCAGAACTCGATTCCCGGGGTAGATCGAAGTACCGATAAATTGAGTTCTGCAAGACGACGTTTAATGCAAGAATTGGTTGTATTGAAAAATATATGATTTCGACACTTTCCTGTCGACTCTAGATGCCAGAAATTTCGAAACACGCAAAACCTCGATTTTCGGGGCAGATCGAAGTTTTTCCGATACTGCCGTGCAAGATGACTCTCAACGCAGTAATTCTATGGATTAAGACTAAATGAATGATTTTGACACTCTAACGTCGAGCTGAGATGCCAGAATCGCTCGAAACTCGGGACATCTCGATTTTCGTTGTAGATCGATGTTTTTATCGATTCAGTTGTGAAAGACGAGGTTTAATAGAGAATTGAGTTTTTTCAGAAAAACGGATAATGTGACCTTTTTCTGTCAAGCATAAATGCCAGAAATGCGCGAACTATGCAAAACCTCAAATCCTGGGGTATAACAAAGTTTCTCCGATACAGCCGTGTAAGACGACGTTTAACGACCGAATTCTATGATTTTGAACTAAATCAACGATTGTGACACTCTCACGTTAAGCTGTGATTCCAGAATCGCTCGAAACTCGGGACATATCGATTCTCGATGTAGATCGATGTTTCGATCGATTCAGTTGTGCAAGACAACGTTTGATGCAAAAGATAAGTTTTTCCAGCAAAATGAATGAATTAACACATTTCTGTCGAGCTGAGATGTCGGAATCGGTCGAAATACGGGACATCTTATTCCTCGGTGTAGACCGATTTTTCGTTCGATAGCGATGTGCAAGACGACGATTAACGCAAGAATTCTATGATTTTGGACCAGATGAATGATTTCGACACTCTAACGTCGAGCTGAGATGCCAGAATCGCTCGAAACTCGAGACATCTCGCTTCTCGGTGTATATCGATGTTTTGATCGATTCAGTTGTGAAAGACGAGGTTTAATAGAGAATTGAGTCTTTTCAGAAAAACGGATAATGTGACCCTTTTCTGTCAAGCATAAATGCCAGAAATGCGCGAACTATGCAAAACCTCAAATCCTGGGGTATAACGAAGTTTCTCCGATACAGCCGTGTAAGACGACGTTTAACGACCGAATTCTATGATTTTAAACTAAATCAATGATTGTGACACTCTCACGTTAAGCTGTGATTCCAGAATCGCTCGAAACTCGGGACATATCGATTCTCGAAGTAGATCGATGTTTCGATTGATTCAGTTGTGCAAGACAACGTTTAATGCGAAAGATAATTTTTTCCAGCGAAATGAATGATTTTGCACATTTCTGTCGAGCTGAGATGTCGGAACCGGTCGAAATACAAAACATCTTATTCCTCGGTGTAGACCGATTTTTCGTTCGATAGCGATGTGCAAGACGACGATTAACGATAGAATTCTATGATTTTGGACCAGATGAATGATTTCGACACTCTAACGTCGAGCTGAGATGCCAGAATCGCTCGAAACTCGTGACGTCTCGATTCTCGGTGTATATCGATGTTTTGATCGATTCAGTGGTGCAAGCCAAGGTTCAATGCAAGGATTGAGTTGTTTCAGAAAAACGAATAGATTGACGCTTTTCTGTCGAGCATAAATGGCAGATATGCGCGAACTATGCAAAACCTCAAATCCCGGGATATACTCGAAGTTTCTCTGATACGGATGTGTAAGACCACGTTCAACGACAATATTCTATGATTTTGCACCAGATGAATGATTTCGACACTCTAACGTCGAGCTGAGATGCCAGAATCGCTCGAAACTCGGGACATCTCGATTCTCGGTGTAGATCGATGTTTTTATCGATTCAGTTGTGCGGAACGACGTTAAATGCAAAAATGAAGTTTCTTTCCAGAGAAATAAATGATTTCAAAGGTTTCTGTCGAACTGAGATTTCGGAATCGTTCGAAATATGGGACAACTCGATTCTTCGCGTAGATCGAAGTTTAGTTCGATACAGCTGTGCAAGACAACGTTCGATGCAAGAATTTCTCGGTTTCAGACCAAAGAAACGATTTTGACACGTTCAGGGTGAGCTCAGATTCCAGAATCGCTCGAAACTCGGGACATCTCGATTCTCTGTGTCGATCTACGTTTCGATCGATTCAGTTGTGCGAGACGACGTTCAATGCAGGAATTGACTTTTTTTCACAAAAATGCACGATTTTCACAATTTGTGTCGAGCCTAGATGCCAGAATCGCTCTGAACACGCAAAATCACGATTCTCGGGGTAGATAGAAGTGTTTCCGATACAGACGTGCGGGATGACTTTCAACGCACTAATTCTATGACTTTGGTCGAAATGAATAATTGTATTACTCTTACGACGATCTGTAATGCAAGAATCGCTCGAAACTCGGGAGAACTTGATTCCCGGCGTAGATCAAAGTATCGATCGATTAAGTTGTGCGAGACGACGTTTAGGGCAGGAATTGGTTTTTTTTCCCAAAAACGAACGATTTTCACACTTTCCTGTCAAGCCTAGATGCCAGAATCGCTCGAAATACGCAAAACCTCGATTCTTGTGTTGGATCGAAATTTTCCCGATACAGTCGTGTACGACGACGTTGACCGCGAGAATAGTATAATTTCGGACTGAATGAATAATTGTGACACTCTTACGTCGCGCTGTGATGCCGGAATCGCTCGAAACTCGGGACGTATCCCTTCCCGGTGTAGATCGATGTTTCGATCGATTGAGTTATGCAAGACGACGCTTTATGCAAGAATTAAGTTTTTTTCAGAAAAATGAATGATTTGACCCTTTGTTGTCGAACATAGATTCCAGAATGGCTCGGAAGCCCAAGCCTCAAATCCTGGGGTAGATCGAAGTCCCTCAAATACAGACGTGTAAGATAACGTTTAACGCGAGAATCCTACGATTTTTGACTGAATTAATGATTGTGACACCCCTACGTCGAGCATTAATACCAGATACGCTCGAAACTCTGCAGAACTCGATTCCCGGCGTAGATCGAAGTACCGATAAATTGAGTTCTGCAAGACGACTTTTAATGCAAGAATTGGTTGTATTGAAAAATATATGATTTCGACACTTTCCTGTCGACTCTAGATGCCAGAATTTTCGAAACACGCAAAACCTCGATTTTCGGGGCAGATCGAAGTTTTTCCGATACTGCCGTGCAAGATGACTCTCAACGCAGTAATTCTATGGATTAAGACTAAATGAATGATTTTGACACTCTAACGTCGAGCTGAGATGCCAGAATCGCTCGAAACTCGGGACATCTCGATTTTCGTTGTAGATCGATGTTTTTATCGATTCAGTTGTGAAAGACAAGGTTTAATAGAGAATTGAGTTTTTTCAGAAAAACGGATAATGTGACCCTTTTCTGTCAAGCATAAATGCCAGAAATGCGCGAACCATGCAAAACCTCAAATCCTGGGGTATAACGAAGTTTCTCCGATACAGCCGTGTAAGACGACGTTTAACGACCGAATTCTATGATTTTGAACTAAATCAACGATTGTGACACTCTCACGTTAAGCTGTGATTCCAGAATCGCTCGAAACTCGGGACATATCGATTCTCGATGTAGATCGATGTTTCGATCGATTCAGTTGTGCAAGACAACGTTTGATGCAAAAGATAAGTTTTTCCAGCAAAATGAATGAATTAACACATTTCTGTCGAGCTGAGATGTCGGAATCGGTCGAAATACGGGACATCTTATTCCTCGGTGTAGACCGATTTTTCGTTCGATAGCGATGTGCAAGACGACGATTAACGCAAGAATTCTATGATTTTGGACCAGATGAATGATTTCGACACTCTAACGTCGAGCTGAGATGCCAGAATCGCTCGAAACTCGAGACATCTCGCTTCTCGGTGTATATCGATGTTTTGATCGATTCAGTTGTGAAAGACGAGGTTTAATAGAGAATTGAGTCTTTTCAGAGAAACGGATAATGTGACCCTTTTCTGTCAAGCATAAATGCCAGAAATGCGCGAACTATGCAAAACCTCAAATCCTGGGGTATAACGAAGTTTCTCCGATACAGCCGTGTAAGACGACGTTTAACGACCGAATTCTATGATTTTAAACTAAATCAATGATTGTGACACTCTCACGTTAAGCTGTGATTCCAGAATCGCTCGAAACTCGGGACATATCGATTCTCGAAGTAGATCGATGTTTCGATCGATTCAGTTGTGCAAAACAACGTTTAATGCGAAAGATAATTTTTTCCAGCGAAATGAATGATTTTGCACATTTCTTTCGAGCTGAGATGTCGGAACCGGTCGAAATACAAAACATCTTATTCCTCGGTGTAGACCGATTTTTCGTTCGATAGCAATGTGCAAGTCGACGATTAACGATAGAATTCTATGATTTTGGACCAGATGAATGATTTCGACACTCTAACGTCGAGCTGAGATGCCAGAATCGCTCGAAACTCGTGACGTCTCGATTCTCGGTGTATATCGATGTTTTGATCGATTCAGTGGTGCAAGCCAAGTTTTAATGCAAGGATTGAGTTGTTTCAGAAAAACGAATAGATTGACGCTTTTCTGTCGAGCATAAATGGCAGATATGCGCGAACTATGCAAAACCTCAAATCCCGGGATATACTCGAAGTTTCTCTGATACGGATGTGTAAGACCACGTTCAACGACAATATTCTATGATTTTGCACCAGATGAATGATTTCGACACTCTAACGTCGAGCTGAGATGCCAGAATCGCTCGAAACTCGGGACATCTCGATTCTCGGTGTAGATCGATGTTTTTATCGATTCAGTTGTGCGGAACGACGTTAAATGCAAAAATGAAGTTTCTTTCCAGAAAAATAAATGATTTCAAAGGTTTCTGTCGAACTGAGATTTTGGAATCGTTCGAAATACGGGACAACTCGTTTCTTCGCGTAGATCGAAGTTTAGTTCGATACAGCTGTGCAAGACAACGTTCGATGCAAGAATTTCTCGGTTTCAGACCAAAGAAACGATTTTGACACGTTCAGGGTGAGCTCAGATTCCAGAATCGCTCGAAACTCGGGACATCTCGATTCTCTGTGTCGATCTACGTTTCGATCGATTCAGTTGTGCGAGACGACGTTCAATGCAGGAATTGACTTTTTTCCACAAAAATGCACGATTTTGACAATTTGTGTCGAGCCTAGATGCCAGAATCGCTCTGAACACGCAAAATCACGATTCTCGGGGTAGATCGAAGTTTTTCCGAATCAGACGTGCGGGATGACTTTCAACGCACTAATTCTATGACTTTGGTCAAAATGAATGACTGTATTACTTTTACGACGATCTGTAATGCCAGGATCGCTCGAAACTCGGGAGAACTTGATTCCCGGCGTAGATCAAAGTATTGATCGATTAAGTCGTGCGAGACGACGTTTAACGCAGGAATTGGTTTTTTCTCCCAAAAACGAACGATTTTCACACTTTCCTGTCGAGCCTAGATGCCAGAATCGCTCGAAATACGCAAAACCTCGATTCTTGTGTTGGATCGAAATTTTCCCGATACAGTCGTGTACGACGACGTTGACCGCGAGAATAGTATGATTTCGGACTGAATGAATAATTGTGACACTCTTACGTCGCGCTGTGATGCCGGAATCGCTCGAAACTCGGGACGTATCCCTTCCCGGTGTAGATCGATGTTTCGATCGATTGAGTTATGCAAGACGACGCTTTATGCAAGAATTAAGTTTTTTTCAGAAAAATGAATGATTTGACCCTTTGTTGTCGAACATAGATTCCAGAATGGCTCGGAAGCCCAAGCCTCAAATCCTGGGGTAGATCGAAGTCCCTCAAATACAGACGTGTCAGATAACGTTTAACGCGAGAATCCTACGATTTTTGACTGAATTAATGATTGTGACACCCCTACGTCGAGCATTAATACCAGATACGCTCGAAACTCTGCAGAACTCGATTCCCGGCGTAGATCGAAGTACCGATAAATTGAGTTCTGCAAGACGACGTTTAATGCAAGAATTGGTTGTATTGAAAAATATATGATTTCGACACTTTCCTGTCGACTCTAGATGCCAGAATTTTCGAAACACGCATAACCTCGATTTTCGGGGCAGATCGAAGTTTTTCCGATACTGCCGTGCAAGATGACTCTCAACGCAGTAATTCTATGGATTAAGACTAAATGAATGATTTTGACACTCTAACGTCGAGCTGAGATGCCAGAATCGCTCGAAACTCGGGACATCTCGATTCTCGGTGTCGATCTACGTTTCGATCGATTCAGTTGTGCGAGACGACGTTTAACGCAAGAATTAAGTTCTTTAACAAAAATTAATGATTTCTACACTTTTCTGGTAAACCTAGATGCCAGAATCGCTCGACAGACGCAGAACCTCGAATCCCGGGGTAGATCGAAGTTTTTCCGATACGGCCGTGTAGAACAACGTTCAACGCGAAAATTCTGAAATTTTAGACTGAATAAATGATAGTGACACTCTTATGCCGAGCTGTTATGCCAGGATCGCTCGAAACTCGGGACATTTCGATTCTCGGTTTAGATCGATGTTTCGATAAATTCAGTTGTGCAAGACGACGTTCAATGCAGGAATTGACTTTTTTCCACAAAAATGCACGATTTTGACAATTTGTGTCGAGCCTAGATGCCAGAATCGCTCTGAACACGCAAAATCACGATTCTCGGGGTAGATCGAAGTTTTTCCGAATCAGACGTGCGGGATGACTTTCAACGCACTAATTCTATGACTTTGGTCAAAATGAATGACTGTATTACTTTTACGACGATCTGTAATGCCAGGATCGCTCGAAACTCGGGAGAACTTGATTCCCGGCGTAGATCAAAGTATTGATCGATTAAGTCGTGCGAGACGACGTTTAACGCAGGAATTGGTTTTTTCTCCCAAAAACGAACGATTTTCACACTTTCCTGTCGAGCCTAGATGCCAGAATCGCTCGAAATACGCAAAACCTCGATTCTTGTGTTGGATCGAAATTTTCCCGATACAGTCGTGTACGACGACGTTGACCGCGAGAATAGTATGATTTCGGACTGAATGAATAATTGTGACACTCTTACGTCGCGCTGTGATGCCGGAATCGCTCGAAACTCGGGACGTATCCCTTCCCGGTGTAGATCGATGTTTCGATCGATTGAGTTATGCAAGACGACGCTTTATGCAAGAATTAAGTTTTTTTCAGAAAAATGAATGATTTGACCCTTTGTTGTCGAACATAGATTCCAGAATGGCTCGGAAGCCCAAGCCTCAAATCCTGGGGTAGATCGAAGTCCCTCAAATACAGACGTGTCAGATAACGTTTAACGCGAGAATCCTACGATTTTTGACTGAATTAATGATTGTGACACCCCTACGTCGAGCATTAATACCAGATACGCTCGAAACTCTGCAGAACTCGATTCCCGGCGTAGATCGAAGTACCGATAAATTGAGTTCTGCAAGACGACGTTTAATGCAAGAATTGGTTGTATTGAAAAATATATGGATTCGACACTTTCCTGTCGACTCTAGATGCCAGAATTTTCGAAACACGCAAAACCTCGATTTTCGGGGCAGATCGAAGTTTTTCCGATACTGCCGTGCAAGATGACTCTCAACGCAGTAATTCTATGGATTAAGACTAAATGAATGATTTTGACACTCTAACGTCGAGCTGAGATGCCAGAATCGCTCGAAACTCGGGACATCTCGATTTTCGTTGTAGATCGATGTTTTTATCGATTCAGTTGTGAAAGACAAGGTTTAATAGAGAATTGAGTTTTTTCAGAAAAACGGATAATGTGACCCTTTTCTGTCAAGCATAAATGCCAGAAATGCGCGAACTATGCAAAACCTCAAATCCTGGGGTATAACGAAGTTTCTCCGATACAGCCGTGTAAGACGACGTTTAACGACCTAATTCTATGATTTTGAACTAAATCAACGATTGTGACACTCTCACGTTAAGCTGTGATTCCAGAATCGCTCGAAACTCGGGACATATCGATTCTCGATGTAGATCGATGTTTCGATCGATTCAGTTGTGCAAGACAACGTTTGATGCAAAAGATAAGTTTTTCCAGCAAAATGAATGAATTAACACATTTCTGTCGAGCTGAGATGTCGGAATCGGTCGAAATACGGGACATCTTATTCCTCGGTGTAGACCGATTTTTCGTTCGATAGCGATGTGCAAGACGACGATTAACGCAAGAATTCTATGATTTTGGACCAGATGAATGATTTCGACACTCTAACGTCGAGCTGAGATGCCAGAATCGCTCGAAACTCGAGACATCTCGCTTCTCGGTGTATATCGATGTTTTGATCGATTCAGTTGTGAAAGACGAGGTTTAATAGAGAATTGAGTCTTTTCAGAAAAACGGATAATGTGACCCTTTTCTGTCAAGCATAAATGCCAGAAATGCGCGAACTATGCAAAACCTCCAATCCTGGGGTATAACGAAGTTTCTCCGATACAGCCGTGTAAGACGACGTTTAACGACCTAATTCTATGATTTTGAACTAAATCAACGATTGTGACACTCTTACGTTAAGCTGTGATTCCAGAATCGCTCGAAACTCGGGACATATCGATTCTCGATGTAGATCGATGTTTCGATCGATTCAGTTGTGCAAGACAACGTTTGATGCAAAAGATAAGTTTTTCCAGCAAAATGAATGAATTAACACATTTCTGTCGAGCTGAGATGTCGGAATCGGTCGAAATACGGGACATCTTATTCCTCGGTGTAGACCGATTTTTCGTTCGATAGCGATGTGCAAGACGACGATTAACGCAAGAATTCTATGATTTTGGACCAGATGAATGATTTCGACACTCTAACGTCGAGCTGAGATGCCAGAATCGCTCGAAACTCGAGACATCTCGCTTCTCGGTGTATATCGATGTTTTGATCGATTCAGTTGTGAAAGACGAGGTTTAATAGAGGATTGAGTCTTTTCAGAAAAACGGATAATGTGACCCTTTTCTGTCAAGCATAAATGCCAGAAATGCGCGAACTATGCAAAACCTCAAATCCTGGGGTATAAATCATAGAATTCGGTCGTTAAACGTCGTCTTACACGGCTGTATCGGAGAAACTTCGTTATAACGAAGTTTCTCCGATACAGCCGTGTAAGACGACGTTTAACGACCGAATTCTATGATTTTAAACTAAATCAATGATTGTGACACTCTTACGTTAAGCTGTGATTCCAGAATCGCTCAAAACTCGGGACATATCGATTCTCGAAGTAGATCGATGTTTCGATCGATTCAGTTGTGCAAGACAACGTTTAATGCGAAAGATAATTTTTTCCAGCGAAATGAATGATTTTGCACATTTCTGTCGAGCTGAGATGTCGGAACCGGTCGAAATACAAAACATCTTATTCCTCGGTGTAGACCGATTTTTCGTTCGATAGCGATGTGCAAGACGACGATTAACGATAGAATTCTATGATTTTGGACCAGATGAATGATTTCGACACTCTAACGTCGAGCTGAGATGCCAGAATCGCTCGAAACTCGTGACGTCTCGATTCTCGGTGTATATCGATGTTTTGATCGATTCAGTGGTTCAAGCCAAGTTTTAATGCAAGGATTGAGTTGTTTCAGAAAAACGAATAGATTGACGCTTTTCTGTCGAGCATAAATGGCAGATATGCGCGAACTATGCAAAACCTCAAATCCCGGGATATACTCGAAGTTTCTCTGATACGGATGTGTAAGACCACGTTTAACGACAATATTCTATGATTTTGCACCAGATGAATGATTTCGACACTCTAACGTCGAGCTGAGATGCCAGAATCGCTCGAAACTCGGGACATCTCGATTCTCGGTGTAGATCGATGTTTTTATCGATTCAGTTGTGCGGAACGACGTTAAATGCAAAAATGAAGTTTCTTTCCAGAGAAATAAATGATTTTAAACGTTTCTGTCGAACTGAGATTTGGGAATCGTTCGAAATACGGGACAACTCGATTCTTCGCGTAGATCGGAGTTTAGTTCGATACAGCTGTGCAAGACAACGTTCGATGCAAGGATTTCTCGGTTTCAGACCAAAGAAACGATTTTGACACGTTCAGGGTGAGCTCAGATTCCAGAATCGCTCGAAACTCGGGACATCTCGATTCTCTGTGTCGATCTACGTTTCGATCGATTCAGTTGTGCGAGACGACGTTTAACGCAGGAATTGGTTTTTTTCCCCAAAAACGAACGATTCTTACACTTTCCTGTCGAGCCTAGATGCCAAAATCGCTCGGAATACGTAAAACCTCGATTCTTGTGTTGGATCGAAATTTTCCCGATACAGTCGTGTACGACGAGGTTGACCGCAAGAATAGTATGATTTCGGACTGAATGAATACTTGTGACACTCTCACGTCGGGCTGTGATGCCGGAATCACTCGAAACTCGGGACATCTCGATTTTCGTTGTAGATCGATGTTTTTATCGATTCAGTTGTGAAAGACGAGGTTTAATAGAGAATTGAGTTTTTTCAGAAAAACGGATACTGTGACCCTTTTCTGTCAAGCATAAATGCCAGAAATGCGCGAACTATGCAAAACCTCAAATCCTGGGGTATAACGAAGTTTCTCCGATACAGCCGTGTAAGACGACGTTTAACGACCTAATTCTATGATTTTGAACTAAATCAACGATTGTGACACTCTCACGTTAAGCTGTGATTCCAGAATCGCTCGAAACTCGGGACATATCGATTCTCGATGTAGATCGATGTTTCGATCGATTCAGTTGTGCAAGACAACGTTTGATGCAAAAGATAAGTTTTTCCAGCAAAATGAATGAATTAACACATTTCTGTCGAGCTGAGATGTCGGAATCGGTCGAAATACGGGACATCTTATTCCTCGGTGTAGACCGATTTTTCGTTCGATAGCGATGTGCAAGACGACGATTAACGCAAGAATTCTATGATTTTGGACCAGATGAATGATTTCGACACTCTAACGTCGAGCTGAGATGCCAGAATCGCTCGAAACTCGAGACATCTCGCTTCTCGGTGTATATCGATGTTTTGATCGATTCAGTTGTGAAATTCGAGGTTTAATAGAGAATTGAGTCTTTTCAGAAAAACGGATAATGTGACCCTTTTCTGTCAAGCATAAATGCCAGAAATGCGCGAACTATGCAAAACCTCAAATCCTGGGGTATAACGAAGTTTCTCCGATACAGCCGTGTAAGACGACGTTTAACGACCTAATTCTATGATTTTGAACTAAATCAACGATTGTAACACTCTTACGTTAAGCTGTGATTCCAGAATCGCTCGAAACTCGGGACATATCGATTCTCGATGTAGATCGATGTTTCGATCGATTCAGTTGTGCAAGACAACGTTTGATGCAAAAGATAAGTTTTTCCAGCAAAATGAATGAATTAACACATTTCTGTCGAGCTGAGATGTCGGAATCGGTCGAAATACGGGACATCTTATTCCTCGGTGTAGACCGATTTTTCGTTCGATAGCGATGTGCAAGACGACGATTAACGCAAGAATTCTATGATTTTGGACCAGATGAATGATTTCGACACTCTAACGTCGAGCTGAGATGCCAGAATCGCTCGAAACTCGAGACATCTCGCTTCTCGGTGTATATCGATGTTTTGATCGATTCAGTTGTGAAAGACGAGGTTTAATAGAGAATTGAGTCTTTTCAGAAAAACGGATAATGTGACCCTTTTCTGTCAAGCATAAATGATAGAAATGCGCGAACTATGCAAAACCTCAAATCCTGGGGTATAACGAAGTTTCTCCGATACAGCCGTGTAAGACGACGTTTAACGACCGAATTCTATGATTTTGAACTAAATCAACGATTGTGACACTCTCACGTTAAGCTGTGATTCCGGAATCGCTCGAAACTCGGGACGTATCCCTTCCCGGTGTAGATCGATGTTTCGATCGATTGAGTTGTACAAGACGACGCTTTATGCAAGAATTAAGTTTTTTCAGAAAAATGTATGATTTGAACCTTTTTTGTCGAACCTAGATTCCAGAATGGCTCGGAAGCCCGAGCCTCAAATCCTGGGTCAGATCGAAGTTCCTCAAATACAGACGTGTAAGATAACGTTTAACGCGAGAATCCTACGATTTTTGACTCAATTAATGATTGTGACACCCCTACGTCGAGCATTAATACCAGATACGCTCGAAACTCTGCAGAACTCGATTCCCGGCGTAGATCGAAGTACCGATAAATTGAGTTCTGCAAGACGACGTTTAATGCAAGAATTGGTTGTATTGAAAAATATATGATTTCGACACTTTCCTGTCGACTCTAGATGCCAGAATTTTCGAAACACGCAAAACCTCGATTTTCGGGGCAGATCGAAGTTTTTCCGATACTGCCGTGCAAGATGACTCTCAACGCAGTAATTCTATGGATTAAGACTAAATGAATGATTTTGACACTCTAACGTCGAGCTGAGATGCCAGAATCGCTCGAAACTCGGGACATCTCGATTTTCGTTGTAGATCGATGTTTTTATCGATTCAGTTGTGAAAGACAAGGTTTAATAGAGAATTGAGTTTTTTCAGAAAAACGGATAATGTGACCCTTTTCTGTCAAGCATAAATGCCAGAAATGCGCGAACTATGCAAAACCTCAAATCCTGGGGTATAACGAAGTTTCTCCGATACAGCCGTGTAAGATGACGTTTAACGACCTAATTCTATGATTTTGAACTAAATCAACGATTGTGACACTCTCACGTTAAGCTGTGATTCCAGAATCGCTCGAAACTCGGGAC
Source organism: Tromatobia lineatoria (assembly GCA_949699805.1). Classification (NCBI taxonomy): domain Eukaryota; kingdom Metazoa; phylum Arthropoda; class Insecta; order Hymenoptera; family Ichneumonidae; genus Tromatobia; species Tromatobia lineatoria. The sequence continues at coordinate 4,833,348 of OX453050.1, forward strand.
ATATCGATTCTCGATGTAGATCGATGTTTCGATCGATTCAGTTGTGCAAGACAACGTTTGATGCAAAAGATAAGTTTTTCCAGCAAAATGAATGAATTAACACATTTCTGTCGAGCTGAGATGTCGGAATCGGTCGAAATACGGGACATCTTATTCCTCGGTGTAGACCGATTTTTCGTTCGATAGCGATGTGCAAGACGACGATTAACGCAAGAATTCTATGATTTTGGACCAGATGAATGATTTCGACACTCTAACGTCGAGCTGAGATGCCAGAATCGCTCGAAACTCGAGACATCTCGCTTCTCGGTGTATATCGATGTTTTTTTATCGATTCAGTTGTGCGGAACGACGTTAAATGCAAAAATGAAGTTTCTTTCCAGAGAAATAAATGATTTTAAACGTTTCTGTCGAACTGAGATTTGGGAATCGTTCGAAATACGGGACAACTCGATTCTTCGCGTAGATCGGAGTTTAGTTCGATACAGCTGTGCAAGACAACGTTCGATGCAAGGATTTCTCGGTTTCAGACCAAAGAAACGATTTTGACACGTTCAGGGTGAGCTCAGATTCCAGAATCGCTCGAAACTCGGGACATCTCGATTCTCTGTGTCGATCTACGTTTCGATCGATTCAGTTGTGCGAGACGACGTTTAACGCAGGAATTGGTTTTTTTCCCCAAAAACGAACGATTCTTACACTTTCCTGTCGAGCCTAGATGCCAAAATCGCTCGGAATACGTAAAACCTCGATTCTTGTGTTGGATCGAAATTTTCCCGATACAGTCGTGTACGACGAGGTTGACCGCAAGAATAGTATGATTTCGGACTGAATGAATACTTGTGACACTCTCACGTCGGGCTGTGATGCCGGAATCACTCGAAACTCGGGACATCTCGATTTTCGTTGTAGATCGATGTTTTTATCGATTCAGTTGTGAAAGACGAGGTTTAATAGAGAATTGAGTTTTTTCAGAAAAACGGATACTGTGACCCTTTTCTGTCAAGCATAAATGCCAGAAATGCGCGAACTATGCAAAACCTAAAATCCTGGGGTATAACGAAGTTTCTCCGATACAGCCGTGTAAGACGACGTTTAACGACCTAATTCTATGATTTTGAACTAAATCAACGATTGTGACACTCTCACGTTAAGCTGTGATTCCAGAATCGCTCGAAACTCGGGACATATCGATTCTCGATGTAGATCGATGTTTCGATCGATTCAGTTGTGCAAGACAACGTTTGATGCAAAAGATAAGTTTTTCCAGCAAAATGAATGAATTAACACATTTCTGTCGAGCTGAGATGTCGGAATCGGTCGAAATACGGGACATCTTATTCCTCGGTGTAGACCGATTTTTCGTTCGATAGCGATGTGCAAGACGACGATTAACGCAAGAATTCTATGATTTTGGACCAGATGAATGATTTCGACACTCTAACGTCGAGCTGAGATGCCAGAATCGCTCGAAACTCGAGACATCTCGCTTCTCGGTGTATATCGATGTTTTGATCGATTCAGTTGTGAAAGACGAGGTTCAATAGAGAATTGAGTCTTTTCAGAAAAACGGATAATGTGACCCTTTTCTGTCAAGCATAAATGCCAGAAATGCGCGAACTATGCAAAACCTCAAATCCTGGGGTATAACGAAGTTTCTCCGATACAGCCGTGTAAGACGACGTTTAACGACCTAATTCTATGATTTTGAACTAAATCAACGATTGTAACACTCTTACGTTAAGCTGTGATTCCAGAATCGCTCGAAACTCGGGACATATCGATTCTCGATGTAGATAGATGTTTCGATCGATTCAGTTGTGCAAGACAACGTTTGATGCAAAAGATAAGTTTTTCCAGCAAAATGAATGAATTAACACATTTCTGTCGAGCTGAGATGTCGGAATCGGTCGAAATACGGGACATCTTATTCCTCGGTGTAGACCGATTTTTCGTTCGATAGCGATGTGCAAGACGACGATTAACGCAAGAATTCTATGATTTTGGACCAGATGAATGATTTCGACACTCTAACGTCGAGCTGAGATGCCAGAATCGCTCGAAACTCGAGACATCTCGCTTCTCGGTGTATATCGATGTTTTGATCGATTCAGTTGTGAAAGACGAGGTTTAATAGAGAATTGAGTCTTTTCAGAAAAACGGATAATGTGACCCTTTTCTGTCAAGCATAAATGCCAGAAATGCGCGAACTATGCAAAACCTCAAATCCTGGGGTATAACGAAGTTTCTCCGATACAGCCGTGTAAGACGACGTTTAACGACCGAATTCTATGATTTTGAACTAAATCAACGATTGTGACACTCTCACGTTAAGCTGTGATTCCGGAATCGCTCGAAACTCGGGACGTATCCCTTCCCGGTGTAGATCGATGTTTCGATCGATTGAGTTGTACAAGACGACGCTTTATGCAAGAATTAAGTTTTTTCAGAAAAATGTATGATTTGAACCTTTTTTGTCGAACCTAGATTCCAGAATGGCTCGGAAGCCCGAGCCTCAAATCCTGGGTCAGATCGAAGTTCCTCAAATACAGACGTGTAAGATAACGTTTAACGCGAGAATCCTACGATTTTTGACTGAATTAATGATTGTGACACCCCTACGTCGAGCATTAATACCAGAATCGCTCGAATCTCTGCAGAACTCGATTCCCGGCGTAGATCGAAGTACCGATAAATTGAGTTCTGCAAGACGACGTTTAATGCAAGAATTGGTTGTATTGAAAAATATATGATTTCGACACTTTCCTGTCGACTCTAGATGCCAGATTGCTCGAAACACGCAAAACCTCGATTTTCGGGGCAGATCGAAGTTTTTCCGATACTGCCGTGCAAGATGACTCTTAACGCAGTAATTCTATGAATTTAGACTAAATAAATGATGTTGACACTATTACGTCGAGCTGAGATACCAGAATCGCTCGAAACTCGGGACATCTCGATTCTCGGTGTAGATCGATGTTTTTATTGATTCAGTTGTGCGGAACGACGTTCAATGCAAAAATGAAGTTTCTTTTCAGAGAAATAAATGATTTCAAACGTTTCTGTCGAGCTGAGATTTTGGAATTGTTCGAAATACGGGACAATTCGATTCTTCGCGTAGATTGAAGTTTAGTTCGATACAGCTGTGCAAGACAACGTTCGATGCAAGAATTTCTCGGTTTCAGACAAATGAAACGATTTTGACACGTTAAGGGTGAGCTCAGATTCCAGAATCGCTCGAAACTCGGGACATCTCGATTCTCGGTGTCGATCTACGTTTCGATCGATTCAGTTGTGCGAGACTACGTTTAAGGCAAGAATTAAGTTCTTTAACAAAAATTAATGATTTCTACACTTTTCTGGTAAACCTAGATGCCAGAATCGCTCGACAGACGCAGAACCTCGAATCCCGGGGTAGATCGGCGTTTTTCCGATACGGCCGTGTAGAACAACGTTCAACGCGAAAATTCTGAAATTTTAGCTTGAATAAATGATAGTGACACTCTTATGCCGAGCTGTTATGCCAGGATCGCTCGAAACTCGGGACATTTCGATTCTCGGTTTAGATCGATGTTTCGATCAATTCAGTTGTGCAAGACGACGTTCAATGCAGGAATTGACTTTTTTCCACAAAAATGCACGATTTTGACAATTTGTGTCGAGCCTAGATGCCAGAATCGCTCTGAACACGCAAAATCACGATTCTCGGGGTAGATCGAAGTTTTTCCGAATCAGACGTGCGGGATGACTTTCAACGCACTAATTCTATGACTTTGGTCAAAATGAATGACTGTATTACTTTTACGACGATCTGTAATGCCAGGATCGCTCGAAACTCGGGAGAACTTGATTCCCGGCGTAGATCAAAGTATTGATCGATTAAGTCGTGCGAGACGACGTTTAACGCAGGAATTGGTTTTTTCTCCCAAAAACGAACGATTTTCACACTTTCCTGTCGAGCCTAGATGCCAGAATCGCTCGAAATACGCAAAACCTCGATTCTTGTGTTGGATCGAAATTTTCCCGATACAGTCGTGTACGACGACGTTGACCGCGAGAATAGTATGATTTCGGACTGAATGAATAATTGTGACACTCTTACGTCGCGCTGTGATGCCGAAATCGCTCGAAACTCGGGACGTATCCCTTCCCGGTGTAGATCGATGTTTCGATCGATTGAGTTATGCAAGACGACGCTTTATGCAAGAATTAAGTTTTTTTCAGAAAAATGAATGATTTGACCCTTTGTTGTCGAACATAGATTCCAGAATGGCTCGGAAGCCCAAGCCTCAAATCCTGGGGTAGATCGAAGTCCCTCAAATACAGACGTGTCAGATAACGTTTAACGCGAGAATCCTACGATTTTTAACTGAATTAATGATTGTGACACCCCTACGTCGAGCATTAATACCAGATACGCTCGAAACTCTGCAGAACTCGATTCCCGGCGTAGATCGAAGTACCGATAAATTGAGTTCTGCAAGACGACGTTTAATGCAAGAATTGGTTGTATTGAAAAATATATGATTTCGACACTTTCCTGTCGACTCTAGATGCCAGAATTTTCGAAACACGCAAAACCTCGATTTTCGGGGCAGATCGAAGTTTTTCCGATACTGCCGTGCAAGATGACTCTCAACGCAGTAATTCTATGGATTAAGACTAAATGAATGATTTTGACACTCTAACGTCGAGCTGAGATGCCAGAATCGCTCGAAACTCGGGACATCTCGATTTTCGTTGTAGATCGATGTTTTTATCGATTCAGTTGTGAAAGACAAGGTTTAATAGAGAATTGAGTCTTTTCAGAAAAACGGATAATGTGACCCTTTTCTGTCAAGCATAAATGCCAGAAATCCGCGAACTATGCAAAACCTCAAATCCTGGGGTATAACGAAGTTTCTCCGATACAGCCGTGTAAGACGACGTTTAACGACCTAATTCTATGATTTTGAACTAAATCAACGATTGTGACACTCTTACGTTAAGCTGTGATTCCAGAATCGCTCGAAACTCGGGACATATCGATTCTCGATGTAGATCGATGTTTCGATCGATTCAGTTGTGCAAGACAACGTTTGATGCAAAAGATAAGTTTTTCCAGCAAAATGAATGAATTAACACATTTCTGTCGAGCTGAGATGTCGGAATCGGTCGAAATACGGGACATCGTATTCCTCGGTGTAGACCGATTTTTCGTTCGATAGCGATGTGCAAGACGACGATTAACGCAAGAATTCTATGATTTTGGACCAGATGAATGATTTCGACACTCTAACGTCGAGCTGAGATGCCAGAATCGCTCGAAACTCGAGACATCTCGCTTCTCGGTGTATATCGATGTTTTGATCGATTCAGTTGTGAAAGACGAGGTTTAAGAGAGAATTGAGTCTTTTCAGAAAAACGGATAATGTGACCCTTTTCTGTCAAGCATAAATGCCAGAAATGCGCGAACTATGCAAAACCTCAAATCCTGGGGTATAACGAAGTTTCTCCGATACAGCCGTGTAAGACGACGTTTAACGACCGAATTCTATGATTTTAAACTAAATCAATGATTGTGACACTCTCACGTTAAGCTGTGATTCCAGAATCGCTCGAAACTCGGGACATATCGATTCTCGAAGTAGATCGATGTTTCGATCGATTCAGTTGTGCAAGACAACGTTTAATGCGAAAGATAATTTTTTCCAGCGAAATGAATGATTTTGCACATTTCTGTCGAGCTGAGATGTCGGAACCGGTCGAAATACAAAACATCTTATTCCTCGGTGTAGACCGATTTTTCGTTCGAAAGCGATGTGCAAGACGACGATTAACGATAGAATTCTATGATTTTGGACCAGATGAATGATTTCGACACTCTAACGTCGAGCTGAGATGCCAGAATCGCTCGAAACTCGTGACGTCTCGATTCTCGGTGTATATCGATGTTTTGATCGATTCAGTGGTGCAAGCCAAGTTTTAATGCAAGGATTGAGTTGTTTCAGAAAAACGAATAGATTGACGCTTTTCTGTCGAGCATAAATGGCAGATATGCGCGAACTATGCAAAACCTCAAATCCCGGGATATACTCGAAGTTTCTCTGATACGGATGTGTAAGACAACGTTTAACGACAATATTCTATGATTTTGCACCAGATGAATGATTTCGACACTCTAACGTCGAGCTGAGATGCCAGAATCGCTCGAAACTCGGGACATCTCGATTCTCGGTGTAGATCGATGTTTTTATCGATTCAGTTGTGCGGAACGACGTTAAATGCAAAAATGAAGTTTCTTTCCAGAGAAATAAATGATTTCAAACGTTTCTGTCGAACTGAGATTTGGGAATCGTTCGAAATACGGGACAACTCGATTCTTCGCGTAGATCGGAGTTTAGTTCGATACAGCTGTGCAAGACAACGTTCGATGCAAGGATTTCTCGGTTTCAGACCAAAGAAACGATTTTGACACGTTCAGGGTGAGCTCAGATTCCAGAATCGCTCGAAACTCGGGACATCTCGATTCTCTGTGTCGATCTACGTTTCGATCGATTCAGTTGTGCGAGACGACGTTCAATGCAGGAATTGACCTTTTTCCACAAAAATGCACGATTTTCACAATTTGTGTCGAGCCTAGATGCCAGAATCGCTCTGAACACGCAAAATCACGATTTTCGGGGTAGATCGAAGTGTTTCCGATACAGACGTGCGGGATGACTTTCAACGCACTAATTCTATGACTTTGGTCAAAATGAATAATTGTCTTACTCTTACGACGATCTGTAATGCAAGAATCGCTCGAAACTCGGGAGAACTTGATTCCCGGCGTAGATCAAAGTATCGATCGATTAAGTTGTGCGAGACGACGTTTAACGCAGGAATTGGTTTTTTTCCCCAAAAACGAACGATTCTTACACTTTCCTGTCGAGCCTAGATGCAAAAATCGCTCGGAATACGTAAAACCTCGATTCTTGTGTTGGATCGAAATTTTCCCGATACAGTCGTGTACGACGAGGTTGACCGCAAGAATAGTATGATTTCGGACTGAATGAATACTTGTGACACTCTCACGTCGGGCTGTGATGCCGGAATCACTCGAAACTCGGGACATCTTGATTTTCGTTGTAGATCGATGTTTTTATCGATTCAGTTGTGAAAGACGAGGTTTAATAGAGAATTGAGTTTTTTCAGAAAAACGGATACTGTGACCCTTTTCTGTCAAGCATAAATGCCAGAAATGCGCGAACTATGCAAAACCTCAAATCCTGGGGTATAACGAAGTTTCTCCGATACAGCCGTGTAAGACGACGTTTAACGACCGAATTCTATGATTTTGAACTAAATCAACGATTGTGACACTCTCACGTTAAGCTGTGATTCCAGAATCGCTCGAAACTCGGGACATATCGATTCTCGATGTAGATCGATGTTTCGATCGATTCAGTTGTGCAAGACAACGTTTGATGCAAAAGATAAGTTTTTCCAGCAAAATGAATGAATTTGCACATTTCTGTCGAGCTGAGATGTCGGAATTGGTCGAAATACGGGACATCTTATTCCTCGGTGTAGACCGATTTTTCGTTCGATAGCGATGTGCAAGACGACGATTAACGCAAGAATTCTATGATTTTGGACCAGATGAATGATTTCGACACTCTAACGTCGAGCTGAGATGCCAGAATCGCTCGAAACTCGGGACATCTCGATTCTCGGTGTAGATCGATGTTTTTATCGATTCAGTTGTGCGGAACGACGTTAAATGCAAAAATGAAGTTCTTTCCAGAGAAATAAATGATTTCAAACGTTTCTGTCGAACTGAGATTTTGGAATCGTTCGAAATACGGGACAACTCGATTCTTCGCGTAGATCGAAGTTTAGTTCGATACAGCTGTGCAAGACAACCTTCGATGCAAGAATTTCTCGGTTTCAGATAAAAAAAACGATTTTGACACGTTCAGGCTGAGCTCAGATTCCAGAATCGCTCGAAACTCGGGACATCTCGATTCTCGGTGTCGATCTACGTTTCGATCGATTCAGTTGTGCGAGACGAGTTTCAATGCAGGAATTGACTTTTTTTCCCAAAAACGAACGATTTTCACACTTTCCTGTCGAGCCTAGATGCCAGAATCGCTCGAAATACGCAAAACCTCGATTCTTGTGTTGGATCGAAATTTTCCCGATACTGGCGTGTACGACGACGTTGACCGCAAGAATAGCATGATTTCGGACTGAATGAATGATTGTGACACTCTTACGTCGGGCTGTGATGCCGGAATCGCTCGAAACTCGGGACGTATCCCTTCCCGGTGTAGATCGATGTTTCGATCGATTGAGTTGTACAAGACGACGCTTTATGCAAGAATTAAGTTTTTTCAGAAAAATGAATGATTTGACCCTTTTTTGTCGAACATAGATTCCAGAATGGCTCGGAAGCCCAAGCCTGAAATCCTGGGGTAGATCGAAGTTCTTCAAATACAGACGTGTAAGACAACGTTTAACGCGAGAATCCTACGATTTTTGACTGAATGAATGATTGTGACACCCCTACGTCGAGCATTAATACCAGAATCGCTCGAATCTCTGCAGAACTCGATTCCCGGGGTAGATCGAAGTACCGATAAATTGAGTTCTGCAAGACGACGTTTAATGCAAGAATTGGTTGTATTGAAAAATATATGATTTCGACACTTTCCTGTCGACTCTAGATGCCAGAATTTTCGAAACACGCAAAACCTCGATTTTCGGGGCAGATCGAAGTTTTTCCGATACTGCCGTGCAAGATGACTCTCAACGCAGTAATTCTATGGATTAAGACTAAATGAATGATTTTGACACTCTAACGTCGAGCTGAGATGCCAGAATCGCTCGAAACTCGGGACATCTCGATTTTCGTTGTAGATCGATGTTTTTATCGATTCAGTTGTGAAAGACGAGGTTTAATAGAGAATTGAGTTTTTTCAGAAAAAACGGATAATGTGACCCTTTTCTGTCAAGCATAAATGCCAGAAATGCGCGAACTATGCAAAACCTCAAATCCTGGGGTATAACAAAGTTTCTCCGATACAGCCGTGTAAGACGACGTTTAACGACCGAATTCTATGATTTTGAACTAAATCAACGATTGTGACACTCTCACGTTAAGCTGTGATTCCAGAATCGCTCGAAATTCGGGACATATCGATTCTCGATGTAGATCGATGTTTCGATCGATTCAGTTGTGCAAGACAACGTTTGATGCAAAAGATAAGTTTTTCCAGCAAAATGAATGAATTTGCACATTTCTGTCGAGCTGAGATGTCGGAATCGGTCGAAATACGGGACATCTTATTCCTCGGTGTAGACCGATTTTTCGTTCGATAGCGATGTGCAAGACGACGATTAACGCAAGAATTCTATGATTTTGGACCAGATGAATGATTTCGACACTCTAACGTCGAGCTGAGATGCCAGAATCGCTCGAAACTCGAGACATCTCGATTCTCGGTGTATATCGATGTTTTGATCGATTCAGTTGTGAAAGACGAGGTTTAATAGAGAATTGAGTTTTTTCAGAAAAACGGATAATGTGACCCTTTTCTGTCAAGCATAAATGCCAGAAATGCGCGAACTATGCGAAACCTCAAATCCTGGGGTATAACGAAGTTTCTCCGATACAGCCGTGTAAGACGACGTTTAACGACCGAATTCTATGATTTTAAACTAAATCAATGATTGTGACACTCTCACGTTAAGCTGTGATTCCAGAATCGCTCGAAACTCGGGACATATCGATTCTCGAAGTAGATCGATGTTTCGATCGATTCAGTTGTGCAAGACAACGTTTGATGCGAAAGATAAGTTTTTCCAGCAAAATGAATGATTTTGCACATTTCTGTCGAGCTGAGATGTCGGAACCGGTCGAAATACGAAACATCTTATTCCTCGGTGTAGACCGATTTTTCGTTCGATAGCGATGTGCAAGACGACGATTAACGATAGAATTCTATGATTTTGGACCAGATGAATGATTTCGACACTCTAACGTCGAGCTGAGATGCCAGAATCGCTCGAAACTCGTGACGTCTCGATTCTCGGTGTATATCGATGTTTTGATCGATTCAGTGGTGCAAGCCAAAGTTCAATGCAAGGATTGAGTTGTTTCAGAAAAACGAATAGATTGACGCTTTTCTGTCGAGCATAAATGGCAGATATGCGCGAACTATGCAAAACCTCGAATCCCGGGATATACTCGAAGTTTCTCTGATACGGATGTGTAAGACCACGTTGAACGACAATATTCTATGATTTTGCACCAGATGAATGATTTCGACACTCTAACGTCGAGCTGAGATGCCAGAATCGCTCGAAACTCGGGACATCTCGATTCTCGGTGTAGATCGATGTTTTTATCGATTCAGTTGTGCGGAACGACGTTAAATGCAAAAATGAAGTTTCTTTCCAGAGAAATAAATGATTTCAAAGGTTTCTGTCGAACTGAGATTTCGGAATCGTTCGAAATATGGGACAACTCGATTCTTCGCGTAGATCGAAGTTTAGTTCGATACAGCTGTGCAAGACAACGTTCGATGCAAGAATTTCTCGGTTTCAGACCAAAGAAACGATTTTGACACGTTCAGGGTGAGCTCAGATTCCAGAATCGCTCGAAACTCGGGACATCTCGATTCTCTGTGTCGATCTACGTTTCGATCGATTCAGTTGTGCGAGACGACGTTCAATGCAGGAATTGACTTTTTTTCACAAAAATGCACGATTTTCACAATTTGTGTCGAGCCTAGATGCCAGAATCGCTCTGAACACGCAAAATCACGATTCTCGGGGTAGATAGAAGTGTTTCCGATACAGACGTGCGGGATGACTTTCAACGCACTAATTCTATGACTTTGGTCGAAATGAATAATTGTATTACTCTTACGACGATCTGTAATGCCAGAATCGCTCGAAACTCGGGAGAACTTGATTCCCGGCGTAGATCAAAGTATCGATCGATTAAGTTGTGCGAGACGACGTTTAGGGCAGGAATTGGTTTTTTTTCCCAAAAACGAACGATTTTCACACTTTCCTGTCAAGCCTAGATGCCAGAATCGCTCGAAATACGCAAAACCTCGATTCTTGTGTTGGATCGAAATTTTCCCGATACAGTCGTGTACGACGACGTTGACCGCGAGAATAGTATAATTTCGGACTGAATGAATAATTGTGACACTCTTACGTCGCGCTGTGATGCCGGAATCGCTCGAAACTCGGGACGTATCCCTTCCCGGTGTAGATCGATGTTTCGATCGATTGAGTTATGCAAGACGACGCTTTATGCAAGAATTAAGTTTTTTTCAGAAAAATGAATGATTTGACCCTTTGTTGTCGAACATAGATTCCAGAATGGCTCGGAAGCCCAAGCCTCAAATCCTGGGGTAGATCGAAGTCCCTCAAATACAGACGTGTAAGATAACGTTTAACGCGAGAATCCTACGATTTTTGACTGAATTAATGATTGTGACACCCCTACGTCGAGCATTAATACCAGATACGCTCGAAACTCTGCAGAACTCGATTCCCGGCGTAGATCGAAGTACCGATAAATTGAGTTCTGCAAGACGACTTTTAATGCAAGAATTGGTTGTATTGAAAAATATATGATTTCGACACTTTCCTGTCGACTCTAGATGCCAGAATTTTCGAAACACGCAAAACCTCGATTTTCGGGGCAGATCGAAGTTTTTCCGATACTGCCGTGCAAGATGACTCTCAACGCAGTAATTCTATGGATTAAGACTAAATGAATGATTTTGACACTCTAACGTCGAGCTGAGATGCCAGAATCGCTCGAAACTCGGGACATCTCGATTTTCGTTGTAGATCGATGTTTTTATCGATTCAGTTGTGAAAGACAAGGTTTAATAGAGAATTGAGTTTTTTCAGAAAAACGGATAATGTGACCCTTTTCTGTCAAGCATAAATGCCAGAAATGCGCGAACCATGCAAAACCTCAAATCCTGGGGTATAACGAAGTTTCTCCGATACAGCCGTGTAAGACGACGTTTAACGACCGAATTCTATGATTTTGAACTAAATCAACGATTGTGACACTCTCACGTTAAGCTGTGATTCCAGAATCGCTCGAAACTCGGGACATATCGATTCTCGATGTAGATCGATGTTTCGATCGATTCAGTTGTGCAAGACAACGTTTGATGCAAAAGATAAGTTTTTCCAGCAAAATGAATGAATTAACACATTTCTGTCGAGCTGAGATGTCGGAATCGGTCGAAATACGGGACATCTTATTCCTCGGTGTAGACCGATTTTTCGTTCGATAGCGATGTGCAAGACGACGATTAACGCAAGAATTCTATGATTTTGGACCAGATGAATGATTTCGACACTCTAACGTCGAGCTGAGATGCCAGAATCGCTCGAAACTCGAGACATCTCGCTTCTCGGTGTATATCGATGTTTTGATCGATTCAGTTGTGAAAGACGAGGTTTAATAGAGAATTGAGTCTTTTCAGAAAAACGGATAATGTGACCCTTTTCTGTCAAGCATAAATGCCAGAAATGCGCGAACTATGCAAAACCTCAAATCCTGGGGTATAACGAAGTTTCTCCGATACAGCCGTGTAAGACGACGTTTAACGACCGAATTCTATGATTTTAAACTAAATCAATGATTGTGACACTCTCACGTTAAGCTGTGATTCCAGAATCGCTCGAAACTCGGGACATATCGATTCTCGAAGTAGATCGATGTTTCGATCGATTCAGTTGTGCAAAACAACGTTTAATGCGAAAGATAATTTTTTCCAGCGAAATGAATGATTTTGCACATTTCTGTCGAGCTGAGATGTCGGAACCGGTCGAAATACAAAACATCTTATTCCTCGGTGTAGACCGATTTTTCGTTCGATAGCAATGTGCAAGTCGACGATTAACGATAGAATTCTATGATTTTGGACCAGATGAATGATTTCGACACTCTAACGTCGAGCTGAGATGCCAGAATCGCTCGAAACTCGTGACGTCTCGATTCTCGGTGTATATCGATGTTTTGATCGATTCAGTGGTGCAAGCCAAGGTTCAATGCAAGGATTGAGTTGTTTCAGAAAAACGAATAGATTGACGCTTTTCTGTCGAGCATAAATGGCAGATATGCGCGAACTATGCAAAACCTCGAATCCCGGGATATACTCGAAGTTTCTCTGATACGGATGTGTAAGACCACGTTCAACGACAATATTCTATGATTTTGCACCAGATGAATGATTTCGACACTCTAACGTCGAGCTGAGATGCCAGAATCGCTCGAAACTCGGGACATCTCGATTCTCGGTGTAGATCGATGTTTTTATCGATTCAGTTGTGCGGAACGACGTTAAATGCAAAAATGAAGTTTCTTTCCAGAGAAATAAATGGTTTCAAAGGTTTCTGTCGAACTGAGATTTCGGAATCGTTCGAAATATGGGACAACTCGATTCTTCGCGTAGATCGAAGTTTAGTTCGATACAGCTGTGCAAGACAACGTTCGATGCAAGAATTTCTCGGTTTCAGACCAAAGAAACGATTTTGACACGTTCAGGGTGAGCTCAGATTCCAGAATCGCTCGAAACTCGGGACATCTCGATTCTCTGTGTCGATCTACGTTTCGATCGATTCAGTTGTGCGAGACGACGTTCAATGCAGGAATTGACTTTTTTTCACAAAAATGCACGATTTTCACAATTTGTGTCGAGCCTAGATGCCAGAATCGCTCTGAACACGCAAAATCACGATTCTCGGGGTAGATAGAAGTGTTTCCGATACAGACGTGCGGGATGACTTTCAACGCACTAATTCTATGACTTTGGTCGAAATGAATAATTGTATTACTCTTACGACGATCTGTAATGCCAGAATCGCTCGAAACTCGGGAGAACTTGATTCCCGGCGTAGATCAAAGTATCGATCGATTAAGTTGTGCGAGACGACGTTTAGGGCAGGAATTGGTTTTTTTTTCCAAAAACGAACGATTTTCACACTTTCCTGTCAAGCCTAGATGCCAGAATCGCTCGAAATACGCAAAACCTCGATTCTTGTGTTGGATCGAAATTTTCCCGATACAGTCGTGTACGACGACGTTGACCGCGAGAATAGTATAATTTCGGACTGAATGAATAATTGTGACACTCTTACGTCGCGCTGTGATGCCGGAATCGCTCGAAACTCGGGACGTATCCCTTCCCGGTGTAGATCGATGTTTCGATCGATTGAGTTATGCAAGACGACGCTTTATGCAAGAATTAAGTTTTTTTCAGAAAAATGAATGATTTGACCCTTTGTTGTCGAACATAGATTCCAGAATGGCTCGGAAGCCCAAGCCTCAAATCCTGGGGTAGATCGAAGTCCCTCAAATACAGACGTGTAAGATAACGTTTAACGCGAGAATCCTACGATTTTTGACTGAATTAATAATTGTGACACCCCTACGTCGAGCATTAATACCAGATACGCTCGAAACTCTGCAGAACTCGATTCCCGGCGTAGATCGAAGTACCGATAAATTGAGTTCTGCAAGACGACTTTTAATGCAAGAATTGGTTGTATTGAAAAATATATGATTTCGACACTTTCCTGTCGACTCTAGATGCCAGAATTTTCGAAACACGCAAAACCTCGATTTTCGGGGCAGATCGAAGTTTTTCCGATACTGCCGTGCAAGATGACTCTCAACGCAGTAATTCTATGGATTAAGACTAAATGAATGATTTTGACACTCTAACGTCGAGCTGAGATGCCAGAATCGCTCGAAACTCGGGACATCTCGATTTTCGTTGTAGATCGATGTTTTTATCGATTCAGTTGTGAAAGACAAGGTTTAATAGAGAATTGAGTTTTTTCAGAAAAACGGATAATGTGACCCTTTTCTGTCAAGCATAAATGCCAGAAATGCGCGAACCATGCAAAACCTCAAATCCTGGGGTATAACGAAGTTTCTCCGATACAGCCGTGTAAGACGACGTTTAACGACCGAATTCTATGATTTTGAACTAAATCAACGATTGTGACACTCTCACGTTAAGCTGTGATTCCAGAATCGCTCGAAACTCGGGACATATCGATTCTCGATGTAGATCGATGTTTCGATCGATTCAGTTGTGCAAGACAACGTTTGATGCAAAAGATAAGTTTTTCCAGCAAAATGAATGAATTAACACATTTCTGTCGAGCTGAGATGTCGGAATCGGTCGAAATACGGGACATCTTATTCCTCGGTGTAGACCGATTTTTCGTTCGATAGCGATGTGCAAGACGACGATTAACGCAAGAATTCTATGATTTTGGACCAGATGAATGATTTCGACACTCTAACGTCGAGCTGAGATGCCAGAATCGCTCGAAACTCGGGACATCTCGATTTTCGTTGTAGATCGATGTTTTTATCGATTCAGTTGTGAAAGACAAGGTTTAATAGAGAATTGAGTTTTTTCAGAAAAACGGATAATGTGACCCTTTTCTGTCAAGCATAAATGCCAGAAATGCGCGAACCATGCAAAACCTCAAATCCTGGGGTATAACGAAGTTTCTCCGATACAGCCGTGTAAGACGACGTTTAACGACCGAATTCTATGATTTTGAACTAAATCAACGATTGTGACACTCTCACGTTAAGCTGTGATTCCAGAATCGCTCGAAACTCGGGACATATCGATTCTCGATGTAGATCGATGTTTCGATCGATTCAGTTGTGCAAGACAACGTTTGATGCAAAAGATAAGTTTTTCCAGCAAAATGAATGAATTAACACATTTCTGTCGAGCTGAGATGTCGGAATCGGTCGAAATACGGGACATCTTATTCCTCGGTGTAGACCGATTTTTCGTTCGATAGGGATGTGCAAGACGACGATTAACGCAAGAATTCTATGATTTTGGACCAGATGAATGATTTCGACACTCTAACGTCGAGCTGAGATGCCAGAATCGCTCGAAACTCGAGACATCTCGCTTCTCGGTGTATATCGATGTTTTGATCGATTCAGTTGTGAAAGACGAGGTTTAATAGAGAATTGAGTCTTTTCAGAAAAACGGATAATGTGACCCTTTTCTGTCAAGCATAAATGCCAGAAATGCGCGAACTATGCAAAACCTCAAATCCTGGGGTATAACGAAGTTTCTCCGATACAGCCGTGTAAGACGACGTTTAACGACCGAATTCTATGATTTTAAACTAAATCAATGATTGTGACACTCTCACGTTAAGCTGTGATTCCAGAATCGCTCGAAACTCGGGACATATCGATTCTCGATGTAGATCGATGTTTCGATCGATTCAGTTGTGCAAGACAACGTTTGATGCAAAAGATAAGTTTTTCCAGCAAAATGAATGAATTAACACATTTCTGTCGAGCTGAGATGTCGGAATCGGTCGAAATACGGGACATCTTATTCCTCGGTGTAGACCGATTTTTCGTTCGATAGCAATGTGCAAGACGACGATTAACGCAAGAATTCTATGATTTTGGACCAGATGAATGATTTCGACACTCTAACGTCGAGCTGAGATGCCAGAATCGCTCGAAACTCGAGACATCTCGCTTCTCGGTGTATATCGATGTTTTGATCGATTCAGTTGTGAAAGACGAGGTTTAATAGAGAATTGAGTCTTTTCAGAAAAACGGATAATGTGACCCTTTTCTGTCAAGCATAAATGCCAGAAATGCGCGAACTATGCAAAACCTCAAATCCTGGGGTATAACGAAGTTTCTCCGATACAGCCGTGTAAGACGACGTTTAACGACCGAATTCTATGATTTTGAACTAAATCAACGATTGTGACACTCTCACGTTAAGCTGTGATTCCGGAATCGCTCGAAACTCGGGACGTATCCCTTCCCGGTGTAGATCGATGTTTCGATCGATTGAGTTGTACAAGACGACGCTTTATGCAAGAATTAAGTTTTTTCAGAAAAATGAATGATTTGAACCTTTTTTGTCGAACCTAGATTCCAGAATGGCTCGGAAGCCCGAGCCTCAAATCCTGAGTCAGATCGAAGTTCCTCAAATACAGACGTGTAAGATAACGTTTAACGCGAGAATCCTACGATTTTTGACTGAATTAATGATTGTGACACCCCTACGTCGAGCATTAATACCAGAATCGCTCGAATCTCTGCAGAACTCGATTCCCGGCGTAGATCGAAGTACCGATAAATTGAGTTCTGCAAGACGACGTTTAATGCAAGAATTGGTTGTATTGAAAAATATATGATTTCGACACTTTCCTGTCGACTCTAGATGCCAGATTGCTCGAAACACGCAAAACCTCGATTTTCGGGGCAGATCGAAGTTTTTCCGATACTGCCGTGCAAGATGACTCTTAACGCAGTAATTCTATGAATTTAGACTAAATAAATGATGTTGACACTATTACGTCGAGCTGAGATACCAGAATCGCTCGAAACTCGGGACATCTCGATTCTCGGTGTAGATCGATGTTTTTATTGATTCAGTTGTGCGGAACGACGTTCAATGCAAAAATGAAGTTTCTTTTCAGAGAAATAAATGATTTCAAACGTTTCTGTCGAGCTGAGATTTTGGAATTGTTCGAAATACGGGACAATTCGATTCTTCGCGTAGATTGAAGTTTAGTTCGATACAGCTGTGCAAGACAACGTTCGATGCAAGAATTTCTCGGTTTCAGACAAATGAAACGATTTTGACACGTTAAGGGTGAGCTCAGATTCCAGAATCGCTCGAAACTCGGGACATCTCGATTCTCGGTGTCGATCTACGTTTCGATCGATTCAGTTGTGCGAGACTACGTTTAAGGCAAGAATTAAGTTCTTTAACAAAAATTAATGATTTCTACACTTTTCTGGTAAACCTAGATGCCAGAATCGCTCGACAGACGCAGAACCTCGAATCCCGGGGTAGATCGGCGTTTTTCCGATACGGCCGTGTAGAACAACGTTCAACGCGAAAATTCTGAAATTTTAGCTTGAATAAATGATAGTGACACTCTTATGCCGAGCTGTTATGCCAGGATCGCTCGAAACTCGGGACATTTCGATTCTCGGTTTAGATCGATGTTTCGATCAATTCAGTTGTGCAAGACGACGTTCAATGCAGGAATTGACTTTTTTCCACAAAAATGCACGATTTTGACAATTTGTGTCGAGCCTAGATGCCAGAATCGCTCTGAACACGCAAAATCACGATTCTCGGGGTAGATCGAAGTTTTTTCGAATCAGACGTGCGGGATGACTTTCAACGCACTAATTCTATGACTTTGGTCAAAATGAATGACTGTATTACTTTTACGACGATCTGTAATGCCAGGATCGCTCGAAACTCGGGAGAACTTGATTCCCGGCGTAGATCAAAGTATTGATCGATTAAGTCGTGCGAGACGACGTTTAACGCAGGAATTGGTTTTTTCTCCCAAAAACGAACGATTTTCACACTTTCCTGTCGAGCCTAGATGCCAGAATCGCTCGAAATACGCAAAACCTCGATTCTTGTGTTGGATCGAAATTTTCCCGATACAGTCGTGTACGACGACGTTGACCGCGAGAATAGTATGATTTCGGACTGAATGAATAATTGTGACACTCTTACGTCGCGCTGTGATGCCGAAATCGCTCGAAACTCGGGACGTATCCCTTCCCGGTGTAGATCGATGTTTCGATCGATTGAGTTATGCAAGACGACGCTTTATGCAAGAATTAAGTTTTTTTCAGAAAAATGAAGGATTTGACCCTTTGTTGTCGAACATAGTGTTGCGACCCGGAATTTCGGCAAGCAACGTTGCGAAACATTTATTGCACTTCGCTAATCACATTCAGCATATTCGCTGATCGCGAATATTGCATCAATTAAGCAATAATGCAATTCAGCATTATCATGTAGAAACTAGGGTGAACTGGAAGCGACAGCGCCAGGACATCGGCAGTCTTAAATCGACTTCGAGAGCAATCGGTTGGGCTCGCGAGTAGAGTACTTTAGTCAGTTGTAATTGAAATAAATACATTTTATAATTAAACTCGTGTGGATTCCAATCCTTTAATCGGTCCCGATCCCATAATATATTAATTGAACCGAGTCAGGAAAAGGGCTGATCACCCTTTGAGCATTTCGGGCACAACAATTTGGTGGCAGCGGTGGGATTACCGTAAGCGAAGTTTAAACAATCTACAACCAAACCCAGGAACGAACCCGACACGCAGTCGTTGGGGTAAATAGCCTGGTGCGATTCAACACGCAGTCGTTGAATCGTCAAGACGTCAGAAGGTACCACTGACGAGGACGAGCCAACTACGAGGTCAAGCACGACTGGAAGGACGTACAACTTGACCAAGGGTGACCAGAACGTCGCCAACCGGGGAATAACGTCGAGGTCAGCACGACTACGAGGACGGCAACCCTGAAGTTCCACAGCGCCATGGAAGGAATTCTAAATCTGTAAGTGGCGGTTATCTTTTTTCAGAGCCATTTATTTTTAAAAAAATCAAAAAATCAAAAATTCCGTAGGACTGGGCCCGCGAGCTCATATCCTTCGTTAACAAAAATCGAGACCCTTACCAATAATCGGTGCAAGTTTGTAGCAACTTGCAGGGATTTTGGTATTAATTCGCGAAAGGCAGGAGGCAAGGCTATCTCCAACCACTGTCCATCATAACTAAATTTTTCATAAAAAAAATCCGTAGGACTGGGCCCGCGAGCTCATATCCTTCGTTAACAAAAATCGAGACCCTTACCAATAATCGGTGCAAGTTTGTAGCAACTTGTAGGGATTTTGGTATTAAATCGCGAAAGGCAGGAGGCAAGGCTATCTCCAACCACTGCCCATCATAATTTAAAAATATAAAAAAAAAAAAAAAAAAAAAAAAAAAAAAAATTTTATATATTTTTAATACAAGCCCTTCCGCGATAATAAAAAAGTTAACGAATCAACGATGGAAGACGGGAAGGAGACTCAGCAACAACGAAGGTCCAATTCCGAAAAAACCACACTACCGGGAAAGGATCTCGGAGCTGTGGCTGGAGTTGAAGCAGCCATAGGAGACATATCTCTGAGGACAGACGACGTCCTCAGACAGCTATCTCCTGCCGAAGGGGTAACAGATAAAGCGAAGGACCCACTCAATAAGGAAACTTTGGATTCTTATTTTGGGATCAACACCAAAAGAGGCACGTCGTTCACTAAAACGACAGGGAAAACTGAAAAAAGGGAACCAGTGACGGACGTCAACAGAGAAAAGGGGGCGAAGGTCCCAACGACACCGGAAGTGGACGGTGAAATAGATGCGCTGCTCAAGGCCAGTGGATTGGGCGAGCGTGAGGGGGCTCTAGCCAGAGCACGAGCGAATGCACCCGGCATTAGTGGTGGGAGTGCTCTGCGGAAAATCATCCCACCTAGTCGATGGGATAAAACTCCGGAAGTCCCGAAAAATAGACGGCCACGATATCCGGAAGGAACTCCGGAAATCGAGGACAGCGACTATGAGTTACCTCCTCCGTTGCGGAGAGGAGGAAGAAATGCTTCCGCTGGAGGAAGATTAGAGGAGCGAGGAGGGAGTCTTGCTCGTTCGGCAGCAATAACGGACCACAACGCCACACAAGACCTACTCGTGTCTATGCATCGACAAGGAAACGAGTTAGACGATCAGATGATGCTGATACAGCTACTTCAAGGTCAAGTGGAAAGGCTCGAAAAGGCTCTTTCCGAAAAAACAAATCCACGTACGGGAAGAAATGGCGAAGAAGTAAATAATGAACGAGAGTCAGCAGTAGTTACGCCCAGAGGACGGCCAACAAGGTCACCAGGAGATCCACCTGAAGGGTCACCATCAGGACCTCCAGGAGGGCCGAGAAGAAATGGAAATTGGGGACCACCGGGAGAACCTCCAGGAGGGGGACCAGGTGGAGATCCACCAAACGATCCGCCAGGGGGATTTGTGCAGAATAGGTTCAGTGAAGGACGGAGGTATCTCGACCTTGGATTGGCATTAAAACATGTAAAACATTTTGATGGCAGTGACTCAGCTGAACTAGACGGATTTTTGCGGTCATGTGAAACCGTATTTGCCAGGGTACGCGAAGATGACTACGAGTTACTACTGGCATTGGTTCTCAGCAGTAAAATTGGTGGACGAGCGACAAGAGAACTAAAGCATAAATCCATCTATACGCTTGAACAACTGAAAGCTGAGTTGGAAGCATTGTACGGCCATAGGAAATCACTGTCGGCCTTACAAATGGAATTTAACTCGTTACGGCAAGGACCGAGCGAAGATATAGCCGCGTATGCAGCTAGGACAGAGAAAATCACCGTAGAAGTGGTTGAAAAACTCTGCGAGACCGTATCTACAGAAAGAGATGCACGCACGGTGGAAACAATGACCCGAAAATGTGCACAAATGAATTTCGAGAATGGATTACACGGTCAGGTGCAAATATTGGTTAGATCACGTAATTACTCCTCTCTTCATGAGGCAGTGACCGGTGCAATAGAAATAAGCCACATGGTTCAGCCGAAAGGAGGAGCGGGAGGTGTTCATAATACCAATAATCGAAAATCCCTATCGGGAAAAGCAGGTGAAAGAAATTGCTATATTTGCGGAAATTCGGGACATCTGGCGAGGGATTGTACTCGCAGATCAGGAAGGGTAAGCCTCCCTGCCCCTAGTGCACCAAGGAACATAAATCAAGTTGAAATAATCTGCACTTATTGCAAGAATAAAGGGCACACCTGGTTGGAATGCAGAAAGCGATTACGGAAGAAGTATGAAGTAGGCCAAGGTCGCGAAGGAAACAGCAACGGCAGTAAGCAGCGCGGAAGCGATAAGCGAAAAGAATCCAGTATGGCCGCTAGAAATAATATCCGCACGCTCGGGTCTTTGCAAATCAACACTATCACCACGAGAAGCCCGGTGAAAGACCCGAGTAGAGGAGTCAGCGATAAGCAGAAAGAATTCAGCATGGCCGCCGCGAGTAGTAGTACTACGTCTGCTACTACTACCAACGCGCGTACGTTGAGCGGCGTGCGATTCACCAAGGCACTGTGGCCAGGCGCCGCGGAGGGGGCGAGAGGGGAAGCGAGCGATAAGACGTTGCTACGGGTGCTAGAGGTATCGGCACCCACGACGAGTGCAACGGCCAGCGACATTGATATCGCCAGCACTACATCGGTACGGGGGGTTCTGACCCTTAAGGCCGATACAGGAGCCCAATGCAGCATAGTGAAATATAGTTGCGTAAAAGCTGAGACTCCTATAACGGATAATGATGCAGAATTACAGGGCGCAGAGGGAAGCAAATTCCGGCCTATCTGTAAAGCGGAAGTGACCCTACAAATTCCAGGGAAATCTGTAAAACATTGGTTTTACGTTGTGAAAGATGAAATCCCAATAACAGTAAATGGATTATTGGGAATGGACTTCATCAAGAAACACAAGGCAAATATATTGCAGGGAGAGACATTCGAGTTATATGGACATAAAATGCCATTGGTAGATGGAAAATCAAAAATCGTCCTCACACCTCGGTCGGAAACCATTGCGTACGTATCTACTACGAGTCAAAATCCCGGAATACTCTCTCGAGTGGAAATAGGTGAAGGAATATTAATGGGGGCATGCTATACACCACCACTAGGAAGTAGCTGTGTGGTGAACCTCGTTAATACAAACGAGAGGGAAGTAGTAGTAGAGCGTCCGACGGTGACACTCGAGCCGCTCGAGATAACAGAGCTCGACGCGGAGTCCAACGCTCTAAGTATGAATGCTGTGAGTAAAGAAAGAGGGGTATACCGACTCCAGCGGTTAGAAAGAGAGCTCAACATGAGCCACCTCAACGGTGAAGAGAGAGAAGCTCTACTTCAGCTCATAAGAAAATATGAAAATATCTTCCATCTAGAGGGTGATAAACTACCTTGTACTCATATGGTGAAGCACCGAATACCATTAAAGGAAGGCACTTTACCAATGAAGGTGCATCCTTATCGATTACCGGAAGCCCACAAAAAGGAGGTCGAACGACAAACTTGCGAAATGTTGGAGGATGGAATCATCCAACCCAGTAGGAGCCAATGGAACGCACCCTTGTTAGTGGTGGCCAAAAAACCGGATGCCTCTGGAAAAGTAAAAATGCGAGTAGTGGTGGATTTTCGGAAAATAAATGAAGCCACCATTGGAGATTCCTACCCACTTCCAAATATCACGGAGATATTGGATCAATTGGGAAAAGCCCAATACTTTTCCACTCTCGACCTTGCTTCTGGATTCCATCAAATTCCGATGGCTAAGGAAGATAAGGAAAAAACAGCATTTTCTACACCTCAAGGCCATTTCGAATATAATCGAATGCCATTCGGGTTAAAAAATGCGCCTCCAACTTTTCAGCGGTTAATGAACTCCGTACTAGCCGGAATACAGGGCATAAAATGCTATGTTTACCTAGATGACATTGTTGTTTACGGGAAAAACCTGCGTGAACACAATGAAAGACTAGAAGAAGTTTTCCGACGATTAAGGGAAGCTAGACTGGCTGTGAAGCCACAAAAATGCCAATTCTTGCGGAAAGAGACGCAATTTCTAGGTCACATCATTTCCGAGGACGGGGTACGGGCAGATCCGGAGAAACTTGCGGCTGTGAAGGAGTATCCTGCACCTAAAAATGTTAAACAAGTACAATCATTTTTGGGATTAGCTGGTTATTACCGAAAATTCATAAAAGATTTTTCGAGGATAGCCAAGCCATTAACGGAGCTAATAAAGAAAGATACTAAATTTGAATGGACGGCTGTGCGCGATGCTGCATTCGAAGAATTAAAGAATGCATTAACAACTGCACCGGTATTACAATACCCAGATTTTCAGCAGCAGTTCTTGGTAACTACAGATGCATCGGATAAGGCTATTGGAGCCATCCTCTCGCAAGGCAAGGTCGGAGAAGACTTGCCTATATGTTACGCAAGCCGCACACTCTCAAAGGCAGAAACGAATTATACAACAACGGAGAAAGAATTGCTCGCTATAGTATGGGCTATAGCGCAATTTCGGCCCTATATATATGGGACGCGGTTTAAAGTGATAACCGATCATCAACCTCTCACATGGTTATTTGGGGTGAAAGATCCAGGTTCACGGCTAATGAGGTGGCGAATAAAATTGGCAGAACACCAATTTGACGTGGAATACAAGGCTGGCAAAAGAAATACCAACGCAGACGCGCTTAGTCGTATATATGTTACTACGAGAGCACGCGCGCGAGAAGGAGAACCTGTGCTGAAGGACGTGCGAGAGAAAGAGACAGAGCAACACGCCGTTTCTACAGACAGCGGCTCACCCATACGCACCAATACACCCAAGGCAGGCGAGTCGGGCTCCCGCGGTGCGAATATCAGCACAAAGCGGAGAGCCGAGGAGACAGAGAGAGCTATAGAGGATACCGCTCTACCATATAGCAAGCAGTGCAGGGAACAGGGGGCTGCGCCGCGGCTACCCGTGAGAGGTGGGAGCGCGAGCGAGCGACCTGGCTTGCAGCAGAGCGAAAGAGATGCTATGAGGCAACCGCAGCCAATCACTGAAATAGGTGAAGCAGTCCGCGCGGACTGCAATGCTTCTGGAAGGCTGGGGGAAGCGGAGAGCGGGGAGAACGAGAGTATACCTTTGCGCTCAAGGAGGGACAAGGAAGCTACGATGGAAAAAGAGTGTAGCTGCAGCAATGGTGTAACCTGTCCTTCTTTGGAGGATAGAGGGAAAATACTAAAGGAATATCATGATGCCCCTCTGGGTGGGCACCAGGGTATTAAGAGGACTCTGAAACGAATCCAAGCAAAATATGTATGGCCAGGAATGAAAAAAGAAATACAAAGACATATCGCTGCTTGTGAAAAATGTCAGAAGAACAAGCTCCGGTGCAAGGGCAAAGTACCTATGGTGATTACAGACACGCCTGGACGAGCTTTCGAAAAGGTAGCTGTGGACATCGTTGGACCACTACCTTTGACATGTGCTGGAAATAAAAACATACTTACTTTCCAGGATGCTTTGACGAAATACAGCGCGGCTGTGGCCATCCCAAATCAGGAAGCCCATACAGTCGCGAAAGCTTTAGTGACGGAGGTAATTTGTCGGTATGGAACCCCCGAAATAATCCTTTCGGATAGGGGTACGAACTTTTTGAGTTCTACATTTAAAGAGGTCTGCAAGTTGTTGCGGATTAAGAAAATCCAAACTACGGCTTATCATCCTGAAAGTAATGGAGCATTGGAAAGGTCGCACCGAACTTTGGCCGAATATTTAAAAAATTTTATAGATGAAGATCAAGACGATTGGGATGAGTGGCTGCCGTACGCTATGTTCACGTACAACACCACTCCACACACAGCTACCGGAATGACTCCCTATGTGTTAATGTATGGACGCGAGGCCGAGTTGCCTACTGCGGTGAAACAGGAGCCGCGATCCACTTACACACACGCAGACTATGCCAGCGAGCTGCGAGAAAGATTACGAGCCTCGTGGACGGTGGCCAGACATAATCTAAGCAGTGCGAAAGAGAGGGCGAAGCTGGATTACGACGTCAAAGCGAGACAGCGTGAATATCTTGTAGGTGACCACGTACTATTGCATGATAATACGGTACGGCGGGGACGATCAGCCAAACTGACACCCACATGGACGGGGCCACACACTATCACGGCGGTGCACAGTCCCGTCACCTATACAATTAAAATGGGACGTAAAACCACGACGGTTCACGTTAACCGTCTGCGACATTTCGTCGAGTATTAGGGTGTATGTATGTATATATTCGCTTATCGCATGCAACGGCCATTAGACCGTCCCCATGCTCCTAAGTGAGAGGGAAGATAGGGAGCACGGATGCGCCAGAGAAAGAAGGCTGCCACGTGCTCGCAAGAAAGGAAGAAGAGGATAGTGAGCACGGATGCACCAGAGAGAGAAGGCGACCACGTGCTCGAAAGAGGAAAGGAGAGACAGATAGAGAGAGAGAAAAGTAAGGCACGGATGCACAAGGGGCATCTACGCGCGTGAGAAGGAAGAAATGAGAAAAAGCCTTACTCATGGAACTGACGCAAAGTGCGTCCTCATGAGTCTATTTCAAGGAAGGATGGGGTCATCCGCGATCTATTACGCGGGAGGAAAAACTTAAAATTAAGAAAAATTTACAATTAATAGAATAATTTTGTTTTTTTTTCAAAGTTTATTGTAGGGAGGGGATAATCCCCTCCCCATCGGAAAATACAGATATTTTAATTTTTTTTTTTAATTATAAAATCGCTGCCCCGCATATCAAACAAAATGTCGGGGGGCCGACGCTGAAGAGCCGGCGGAGACCCAGAAAGTCCTCCGCCTCTCCATCCACCTCGTCGCCGCCGTCCCAGATATAAGCTGCATTTCTCCTTGCAGCTTGACGGCGGCGCCTTACGGTGAGGGCCTCCCTGATGAATGTGGAGGCCCACGTCGGCCTCCGGGGTCGTCTCGCTGTCCCCGGAACGTAGATCACCCGATTCTATAAAAGAAAAAAAAGAGAAAAGAGATTAACAACCCGAGAATGCGAATAGAATATGAAAATAAATGTTCAAATGGCGACCAATACTTACAATGGCTTCAAGCAGGCGGCGATTTAGGCTTCCGCCTCGGATTATTACTGCTCCACTCATTATTGGAAGATGTCTGTGCTGCGACGTGGTCTTCGAAGCGGTTGACGAGTTAATGAGTCGGTGGCCACTACTCTGTTCCAACCACCGCTCAACGACGGGGGTAAACTGCAAAGTGAGCAGTCCCACGGTCGAAAACTGCTTTAACCGTTGTCTTCTGGTTTCAGGATTGCGCTGTTCCTCGCCTACCTTATCAAAACCAGCACGGCCAACGAGGAATATGCGCTGAAACCATTCACCGACAATCCCGGCATCTTCTACGAGGAAATTGGAAGCGTCACACAAACAAAAGCGACATGGAGACTTGCCATACACATGGATCTCACATGTATACTCCGTCGAGAAAGAATGGTTAAATTAAATTTGCAACGTGTGCGCGACGCGTGTAAAGTCGAGGATGGAATTGGTCAAGCCGACGAACTATGTCACGCGCTTCTAGAAACCATCGAACACATGTCATCAAGGGTAGAAGATGGCATGAGCACCGTTCATGACCTAATTGAACCCAATTCGTTGCGAAGACGCAGAGGACTCATCGATGGAATGGGATCGATAATCAAATCAATCACCGGAAATATGGATGCTGCAGATGCGGAGCGGATTAATCACCAGATAATGGCCCTGCAGGCGGGTGAACGAACCCTAAAAAGAGGCATCAAGGGACAACTGCAGGTCGTTTCCTCCACTCTGCGGTTATTTAACGATACCGTGGACAGGATAGTGGCCAATGAGAACACCCTTCTCGGCCTTGTAAATGCAGCACGGCGTGATCTAATCGCTAACAAAGACCAGCTCATGAGACGTGTACGTCTTGACGAGAGCCTAACTGCCGTAAGTGTGGTGGTAGAGGAACTCCTCACCGACGTGCGGGAGTTAGTATTGCTCCTGGCCGAGATATCAACGGGAAAGGTGAGCGCAGTTGTACTACCACCGCGTAAGCTAGTGGAATACCTCACGGATGCACTACCACACCTACCGGCTGGCACTGGATTCCCCTTACCGATAGTAAGGAGTGAGGCAAACTCCTTGATGCGACTCATCGACGCGCGGGCATACAGTGATGGAACAGCGGCCATACTGCTATTGGATATCCCGCTGATAAGCTCACAGCGTTACACCGTCCACCGGCTATACCCCGTGCCTGTGAAGGGTATCAATGACACCTACTACTACGTAGATACAACAGAAGACCTCGTAGTAGTAGATCAGGCGAATAGAAATTTTTTGCGGATGTCATCAGTAGACTTGCGGAATTGCAAAAATTTCGGAAAAAATTTTATATGCTCTCCTCAGCACCCTTCGGTGCCCATCACAAAAAATGCACCATGCGAAATACTAACCTTGGTAAAAATCGACACTGAGGGCGGTCTCAAGTGTCCTAAGCGAGTTTTAACTCTGACCAACACGCTTATCATCCCTATGGAGCAACCCGGAAGATGGATGTACATCGCACCTTCAGAAGAAATAGTAACAATAACTTGTAACAAAAAACCCGCGTTCCGCGAATCGTTAATAAACTCGGGTATTTTGGCTCTGATAGGTTCGTGCGAGGTAACCGCCCAAGATTTTAGTATTCGGACCCTTAAAAGGGTCACAGACACTCGGAACGAGGAATATCTACCACCGTTCAATCTTACATTATCCGACATCGATGTGAATTATCATTCACATTTACAAAAAGTTAATAAAAAAGTGCAGTTCTTAAGTGTATTGCGGAATCCCGAGGAGTTAAGGACCCTTGGTTCACGCGTGAAAGAGATAACTAGAGACTTAGATAAAGACAATAAGTACAGTAAGCAGTGCTACCATAATATAGCACTGTATTCTTTAGTAGCCTTAGTTTTTGTAGCCTTGGCCTGCTATGCCGCATATCGGTTACACCGGCTGAGGCGAAGATGCAACGCGACACCGGCAAGGCCAGAGGAGGCGGTGACCCCTCAAGAAGCACCGTCCGCAGTCGAGATGCGTGCGGAGCCAGTGCCCCCGCGTATCAGTAGTTTACATGTAGATAGGGCTGCTACAATTCAGAGGCACCCATTGCGTTTTTCATATCATGCCAGAGCTACAGATAAGCCATAATTTATAAGAATATCCATATGTCACATAAATAGTCGAAAGTTCAACCAACTTGCTCAGAAGAAAAATTTTTTTTGAACCTCAAAATTTTTCTTTTTAAGGGGGGAGGGATGTTGCGACCCGGAATTTCGGCAAGCAACGTTGCGAAACATTTATTGCACTTCGCTAATCACATTCAGCATATTCGCTGATCGCGAATATTGCATCAATTAAGCAATAATGCAATTCAGCATTATCATGTAGAAACTAGGGTGAACTGGAAGCGACAGCGCCAGGACATCGGCAGTCTTAAATCGACTTCGAGAGCAATCGGTTGGGCTCGCGAGTAGAGTACTTTAGTCAGTTGTAATTGAAATAAATACATTTTATAATTAAACTCGTGTGGATTCCAATCCTTTAATCGGTCCCGATCCCATAATATATTAATTGAACCGAGTCAGGAAAAGGGCTGATCACCCTTTGAGCATTTCGGGCACAACAATAGATTCCAGAATGGCTCGGAAGCCCAAGCCTCAAATCCTGGGGTAGATCGAAGTCCCTCAAATACAGACGTGTCAGATAACGTTTAACGCGAGAATCCTACGATTTTTGACTGAATTAATGATTGTGACACCCCTACGTCGAGCATTAATACCAGATACGCTCGAAACTCTGCAGAACTCGATTCCCGGCGTAGATCGAAGTACCGATAAATTGAGTTCTGCAAGACGACGTTTAATGCAAGAATTGGTTGTATTGAAAAATATATGATTTCGACACTTTCCTGTCGACTCTAGATGCCAGAATTTTCGAAACACGCAAAACCTCGATTTTCGGGGCAGATCGAAGTTTTTCCGATACTGCCGTGCAAGATGACTCTCAACGCAGTAATTCTATGGATTAAGATTAAATGAATGATTTTGACACTCTAACGTCGAGCTGAGATGCCAGAATCGCTCGAAACTCGGGACATCTCGATTTTCGTTGTAGATCGATGTTTTTATCGATTCAGTTGTGAAAGACAAGGTTTAATAGAGAATTGAGTTTTTTCAGAAAAACGGATAATGTGACCCTTTTCTGTCAAGCATAAATGCCAGAAATGCGCGAACTATGCAAAACCTCAAATCCTGGGGTATAACGAAGTTTCTCCGATACAGCCGTGTAAGAGGACGTTTAACGACCTAATTCTATGATTTTGAACTAAATCAACGATTGTGACACTCTCACGTTAAGCTGTGATTCCAGAATCGCTCGAAACTCGGGACATATCGATTCTCGATGTAGATCGATGTTTCGATCGATTCAGTTGTGCAAGACAACGTTTGATGCAAAAGATAAGTTTTTCCAGCAAAATGAATGAATTAACACATTTCTGTCGAGCTGAGATGTCGGAATCGGTCGAAATACGGGACATCTTATTCCTCGGTGTAGACCGATTTTTCGTTCGATAGCGATGTGCAAGACGACGACTAACGCAAGAATTCTATGATTTTGGACCAGATGAATGATTTCGACACTCTAACGTCGAGCTGAGATGCCAGAATCGCTCGAAACTCGAGACATCTCGCTTCTCGGTGTATATCGATGTTTTGATCGATTCAGTTGTGAAAGACGAGGTTTAATAGAGAATTGAGTCTTTTCAGAAAAACGGATAATGTGACCCTTTTCTGTCAAGCATAAATGCCAGAAATGCGCGAACTATGCAAAACCTCAAATCCTGGGGTATAACGAAGTTTCTCCGATACAGCCGTGTAAGACGACGTTTAACGACCTAATTCTATGATTTTGAACTAAATCAACGATTGTGACACTCTTACGTTAAGCTGTGATTCCAGAATCGCTCGAAACTCGGGACATATCGATTCTCGATGTAGATCGATGTTTCGATCGATTCAGTTGTGCAAGACAACGTTTGATGCAAAAGATAAGTTTTTCCAGCAAAATGAATGAATTAACACATTTCTGTCGAGCTGAGATGTCGGAATCGGTCGAAATACGGGACATCTTATTCCTCGGTGTAGACCGATTTTTCGTTCGATAGCGATGTGCAAGACGACGATTAACGCAAGAATTCTATGATTTTGGACCAGATGAATGATTTCGACACTCTAACGTCGAGCTGAGATGCCAGAATCACTCGAAACTCGAGACATCTCGCTTCTCGGTGTATATCGATGTTTTGATCGATTCAGTTGTGAAAGACGAGGTTTAATAGAGAATTGAGTCTTTTCAGAAAAACGGATAATGTGACCCTTTTCTGTCAAGCATAAATGCCAGAAATGCGCGAACTATGCAAAACCTCAAATCCTGGGGTATAACGAAGTTTCTCCGATACAGCCGTGTAAGACGACGTTTAACGACCGAATTCTATGATTTTAAACTAAATCAATGATTGTGACACTCTCACGTTAAGCTGTGATTCCAGAATCGCTCGAAACTCGGGACATATCGATTCTCGAAGTAGATCGATGTTTCGATCGATTCAGTTGTGCAAGACAACGTTTAATGCGAAAGATAATTTTTTCCAGTGAAATGAATGATTTTGCACATTTCTGTCGAGCTGAGATGTCGGAACCGGTCGAAATACAAAACATCTTATTCCTCGGTGTAGACCGATTTTTCGTTCGAAAGCGATGTGCAAGACGACGATTAACGATAGAATTCTATGATTTTGGACCAGATGAATGATTTCGACACTCTAACGTCGAGCTGAGATGCCAGAATCGCTCGAAACTCGTGACGTCTCGATTCTCGGTGTATATCGATGTTTTGATCGATTCAGTGGTGCAAGCCAAGTTTTAATGCAAGGATTGAGTTGTTTCAGAAAAACGAATAGATTGACGCTTTTCTGTCGAGCATAAATGGCAGATATGCGCGAACTATGCAAAACCTCAAATCCCGGGATATACTCGAAGTTTCTCTGATACGGATGTGTAAGACAACGTTTAACGACAATATTCTATGATTTTGCACCAGATGAATGATTTCGACACTCTAACGTCGAGCTGAGATGCCAGAATCGCTCGAAACTCGGGACATCTCGATTCTCGGTGTAGATCGATGTTTTTATCGATTCAGTTGTGCGGAACGACGTTAAATGCAAAAATGAAGTTTCTTTCCAGAGAAATAAATGATTTCAAACGTTTCTGTCGAACTGAGATTTGGGAATCGTTCGAAATACGGGACAACTCGATTCTTCGCGTAGATCGGAGTTTAGTTCGATACAGCTGTGCAAGACAACGTTCGATGCAAGGATTTCTCGGTTTCAGACCAAAGAAACGATTTTGACACGTTCAGGGTGAGCTCAGATTCCAGAATCGCTCGAAACTCGGGACATCTCGATTCTCTGTGTCGATCTACGTTTCGATCGATTCAGTTGTGCGAGACGACGTTCAATGCAGGAATTGACCTTTTCCACAAAAATGCACGATTTTCACAATTTGTGTCGAGCCTAGATGCCAGAATCGCTCTGAACACGCAAAATCACGATTTTCGGGGTAGATCGAAGTGTTTCCGATACAGACGTGCGGGATGACTTTCAACGCACTAATTCTATGACTTTGGTCAAAATGAATAATTGTCTTACTCTTACGACGATCTGTAATGCAAGAATCGCTCGAAACTCGGGAGAACTTGATTCCCGGCGTAGATCAAAGTATCGATCGATTAAGTTGTGCGAGACGACGTTTAACGCAGGATATGGTTTTTTTCCCCAAAAACGAACGATTCTTACACTTTCCTGTCGAGCCTAGATGCCAAAATCGCTCGGAATACGTAAAACCTCGATTCTTGTGTTGGATCGAAATTTTCCCGATACAGCCGTGTAAGACGACGTTTAACGACCGAATTCTATGATTTTGAACTAAATCAACGATTGTGACACTCTCACGTTAAGCTGTGATTCCAGAATCGCTCGAAACTCGGGACATATCGATTCTCGATGTAGATCGATGTTTCGATCGATTCAGTTGTGCAAGACAACGTTTGATGCAAAAGATAAGTTTTTCCAGCAAAATGAATGAATTTGCACATTTCTGTCGAGCTGAGATGTCGGAATCGGTCGAAATACGGGACATCTTATTCCTCGGTGTAGACCGATTTTTCGTTCGATAGCGATGTGCAAGACGACGATTAACGCAAGAATTCTATGATTTTGGACCAGATGAATGATTTCGACACTCTAACGTCGAGCTGAGATGCCAGAATCGCTCGAAACTCGGGACATCTCGATTCTCGGTGTAGATCGATGTTTTTATCGATTCAGTTGTGCGGAACGACGTTAAATGCAAAAATGAAGTTCTTTCCAGAGAAATAAATGATTTCAAACGTTTCTGTCGAACTGAGATTTTGGAATCGTTCGAAATACGGGACAACTCGATTCTTCGCGTAGATCGAAGTTTAGTTCGATACAGCTGTGCAAGACAACCTTCGATGCAAGAATTTCTCGGTTTCAGATAAAAAAAACGATTTTGACACGTTCAGGCTGAGCTCAGATTCCAGAATCGCTCGAAACTCGGGACATCTCGATTCTCGGTGTCGATCTACGTTTCGATCGATTCAGTTGTGCGAGACGAGTTTCAATGCAGGAATTGACTTTTTTTCCCAAAAACGAACGATTTTCACACTTTCCTGTCGAGCCTAGATGCCAGAATCGCTCGAAATACGCAAAACCTCGATTCTTGTGTTGGATCGAAATTTTCCCGATACTGGCGTGTACGACGACGTTGACCGCAAGAATAGCATGATTTCGGACTGAATGAATGATTGTGACACTCTTACGTCGGGCTGTGATGCCGGAATCGCTCGAAACTCGGGACGTATCCCTTCCCGGTGTAGATCGATGTTTCGATCGATTGAGTTGTACAAGACGACGCTTTATGCAAAAATTAAGTTTTTTCAGAAAAATGAAGGATTTGACCCTTTTTTGTCGAACATAGATTCCAGAATGGCTCGGAAGCCCAAGCCTGAAATCCTGGGGTAGATCGAAGTTCTTCAAATACAGACGTGTAAGACAACGTTTAACGCGAGAATCCTACGATTTTTGACTGAATGAATGATTGTGACACCCCTACGTCGAGCATTAATACCAGAATCGCTCGAATCTCTGCAGAACTCGATTCCCGGGGTAGATCGAAGTACCGATAAATTGAGTTCTGCAAGACGACGTTTAATGCAAGAATTGGTTGTATTGAAAAATATATGATTTCGACACTTTCCTGTCGACTCTAGATGCCAGAATTTTCGAAACACGCAAAACCTCGATTTTCGGGGCAGATCGAAGTATTTCCGATACTGCCGTGCAAGATGACTCTCAACGCAGTAATTCTATGGATTAAGACTAAATGAATGATTTTGACACTCTAACGTCGAGCTGAGATGCCAGAATCGCTCGAAACTCGGGACATCTCGATTTTCGTTGTAGATCGATGTTTTTATCGATTCAGTTGTGAAAGACGAGGTTTAATAGAGAATTGAGTTTTTTCAGAAAAACGGATAATGTGACCCTTTTCTGTCAAGCATAAATGCCAGAAATGCGCGAACCATGCAAAACCTCAAATCCTGGGGTATAACGAAGTTTCTCCGATACAGCCGTGTAAGACGACGTTTAACGACCGAATTCTATGATTTTGAACTAAATCAACGATTGTGACACTCTCACGTTAAGCTGTGATTCCAGAATCGCTCGAAACTCGGGACATATCGATTCTCGAT
Organism: Tromatobia lineatoria; assembly: GCA_949699805.1. NCBI lineage: Eukaryota > Metazoa > Arthropoda > Insecta > Hymenoptera > Ichneumonidae > Tromatobia > Tromatobia lineatoria. The sequence goes on from OX453050.1 coordinate 4,867,755, forward strand.
GTAGATCGATGTTTCGATCGATTCAGTTGTGCAAGACAACGTTTGATGCAAAAGATAAGTTTTTCCAGCAAAATGAATGAATTTGCACATTTCTGTCGAGCTGAGATGTCGGAATCGGTCGAAATACGGGACATCTTATTCCTCGGTGTAGACCGATTTTTCGTTCGATAGCGATGTGCAAGACGACGATTAACGCAAGAATTCTATGATTTTGGACCAGATGAATGATTTCGACACTCTAACGTCGAGCTGAGATGCCAGAATCGCTCGAAACTCGGGACATCTCGATTCTCGGTGTAGATCGATGTTTTTATCGATTCAGTTGTGCGAAACGACGTTAAATGCAAAAATGAAGTTCTTTCCAGAGAAATAAATGATTTCAAACGTTTCTGTCGAACTGAGATTTTGGAATCGTTCGAAATACGGGACAACTCGATTCTTCGCGTAGATCGAAGTTTAGTTCGATACAGCTGTGCAAGACAACCTTCGATGCAAGAATTTCTCGGTTTCAGATAAAAAAAACGATTTTGACACGTTCAGGGTGAGCTCAGATTCCAGAATCGCTCGAAACTCGGGACATCTCGATTCTCGGTGTCGATCTACGTTTCGATCGATTCAGTTGTGCGAGACGAGTTTCAATGCAGGAATTGACTTTTTTTCCCAAAAACGAACGATTTTCACACTTTCCTGTCGAGCCTAGATGCCAGAATCGCTCGAAATACGCAAAACCTCGATTCTTGTGTTGGATCGAAATTTTCCCGATACAGGCGTGTACGACGACGTTGACCGCAAGAATAGCATGATTTCGGACTGAATGAATGATTGTGACACTCTTACGTCGGGCTGTGATGCCGGAATCGCTCGAAACTCGGGACGTATCCCTTCCCGGTGTAGATCGATGTTTCGATCGATTGAGTTGTACAAGACGACGCTTTATGCAAGAATTAAGTTTTTTCAGAAAAATGAATGATTTGACCCTTTTTTGTCGAACATAGATTCCAGAATGGCTCGGAAGCCCAAGCCTGAAATCCTGGGGTAGATCGAAGTTCTTCAAATACAGACGTGTAAGACAACGTTTAACGCGAGAATCCTACGATTTTTGACTGAATGAATGATTGTGACACCCCTACGTCGAGCATTAATACCAGAATCGCTCGAATCTCTGCAGAACTCGATTCCCGGGGTAGATCGAAGTACCGATAAATTGAGTTCTGCAAGACGACGTTTAATGCAAGAATTGGTTGTATTGAAAAATATATGATTTCGACACTTTCCTGTCGACTCTAGATGCCAGAATTTTCGAAACACGCAAAACCTCGATTTTTGGGGCAGATCGAAGTTTTTCCGATACTGCCGTGCAAGATGACTCTCAACGCAGTAATTCTATGGATTAAGACTAAATGAATGATTTTGACACTCTAACGTCGAGCTGAGATGCCAGAATCGCTCGAAACTCGGGACATCTCGATTTTCGTTGTAGATCGATGTTTTTATCGATTCAGTTGTGAAAGACGAGGTTTAATAGAGAATTGAGTTTTTTCAGAAAAACGGATAATGTGACCCTTTTTTGTCAAGCATAAATGCCAGAAATGCGCGAACTATGCAAAACCTCAAATCCTGGGGTATAACAAAGTTTCTCCGATACAGCCGTGTAAGACGACGTTTAACGACCGAATTCTATGATTTTGAACTAAATCAACGATTGTGACACTCTCACGTTAAGCTGTGATTCCAGAATCGCTCGAAACTCGGGACATATCGATTCTCGATGTAGATCGATGTTTCGATCGATTCAGTTGTGCAAGACAACGTTTGATGCAAAAGATAAGTTTTTCCAGCAAAATGAATGAATTAACACATTTCTGTCGAGCTGAGATGTCGGAATCGGTCGAAATACGGGACATCTTATTCCTCGCTGTAGACCGATTTTTCGTTCGATAGCGATGTGCAAGACGACGATTAACGCAAGAATTCTATGATTTTGGACCAGATAAATGATTTCGACACTCTAACGTCGAGCTGAGATGCCAGAATCGCTCGAAACTCGAGACATCTCGCTTCTCGGTGTATATCGATGTTTTGATCGATTCAGTTGTGAAAGACGAGGTTTAATAGAGAATTGAGTCTTTTCAGAAAAACGGATAATGTGACCCTTTTCTGTCAAGCATAAATGCCAGAAATGCGCGAACTATGCAAAACCTCAAATCCTGGGGTATAACGAAGTTTCTCCGATACAGCCGTGTAAGACGACGTTTAACGACCGAATTCTATGATTTTAAACTAAATCAATGATTGTGACACTCTCACGTTAAGCTGTGATTCCAGAATCGCTCGAAACTCGGGACATATCGATTCTCGAAGTAGATCGATGTTTCGATCGATTCAGTTGTGCAAAACAACGTTTAATGCGAAAGATAATTTTTTCCAGCGAAATGAATGATTTTGCACATTTCTGTCGAGCTGAGATGTCGGAACCGGTCGAAATACAAAACATCTTATTCCTCGGTGTAGACCGATTTTTCGTTCGATAGCAATGTGCAAGTCGACGATTAACGATAGAATTCTATGATTTTGGACCAGATGAATGATTTCGACACTCTAACGTCGAGCTGAGATGCCAGAATCGCTCGAAACTCGTGACGTCTCGATTCTCGGTGTATATCGATGTTTTGATCGATTCAGTGGTGCAAGCCAAGGTTCAATGCAAGGATTGAGTTGTTTCAGAAAAACGAATAGATTGACGCTTTTCTGTCGAGCATAAATGGCAGATATGCGCGAACTATGCAAAACCTCGAATCCCGGGATATACTCGAAGTTTCTCTGATACGGATGTGTAAGACCACGTTCAACGACAATATTCTATGATTTTGCACCAGATGAATGATTTCGACACTCTAACGTCGAGCTGAGATGCCAGAATCGCTCGAAACTCGGGACATCTCGATTCTCGGTGTAGATCGATGTTTTTATCGATTCAGTTGTGCGGAACGACGTTAAATGCAAAAATGAAGTTTCTTTCCAGAGAAATAAATGGTTTCAAAGGTTTCTGTCGAACTGAGATTTCGGAATCGTTCGAAATATGGGACAACTCGATTCTTCGCGTAGATCGAAGTTTAGTTCGATACAGCTGTGCAAGACAACGTTCGATGCAAGAATTTCTCGGTTTCAGACCAAAGAAACGATTTTGACACGTTCAGGGTGAGCTCAGATTCCAGAATCGCTCGAAACTCGGGACATCTCGATTCTCTGTGTCGATCTACGTTTCGATCGATTCAGTTGTGCGAGACGACGTTCAATGCAGGAATTGACTTTTTTTCACAAAAATGCACGATTTTCACAATTTGTGTCGAGCCTAGATGCCAGAATCGCTCTGAACACGCAAAATCACGATTCTCGGGGTAGATAGAAGTGTTTCCGATACAGACGTGCGGGATGACTTTCAACGCACTAATTCTATGACTTTGGTCGAAATGAATAATTGTATTACTCTTACGACGATCTGTAATGCCAGAATCGCTCGAAACTCGGGAGAACTTGATTCCCGGCGTAGATCAAAGTATCGATCGATTAAGTTGTGCGAGACGACGTTTAGGGCAGGAATTGGTTTTTTTTTCCAAAAACGAACGATTTTCACACTTTCCTGTCAAGCCTAGATGCCAGAATCGCTCGAAATACGCAAAACCTCGATTCTTGTGTTGGATCGAAATTTTCCCGATACAGTCGTGTACGACGACGTTGACCGCGAGAATAGTATAATTTCGGACTGAATGAATAATTGTGACACTCTTACGTCGCGCTGTGATGCCGGAATCGCTCGAAACTCGGGACGTATCCCTTCCCGGTGTAGATCGATGTTTCGATCGATTGAGTTATGCAAGACGACGCTTTATGCAAGAATTAAGTTTTTTTCAGAAAAATGAATGATTTGACCCTCTGTTGTCGAACATAGATTCCAGAATGGCTCGGAAGCCCAAGCCTCAAATCCTGGGGTAGATCGAAGTCCCTCAAATACAGACGTGTAAGATAACGTTTAACGCGAGAATCCTACGATTTTTGACTGAATTAATAATTGTGACACCCCTACGTCGAGCATTAATACCAGATACGCTCGAAACTCTGCAGAACTCGATTCCCGGCGTAGATCGAAGTACCGATAAATTGAGTTCTGCAAGACGACTTTTAATGCAAGAATTGGTTGTATTGAAAAATATATGATTTCGACACTTTCCTGTCGACTCTAGATGCCAGAATTTTCGAAACACGCAAAACCTCGATTTTCGGGGCAGATCGAAGTTTTTCCGATACTGCCGTGCAAGATGACTCTCAACGCAGTAATTCTATGGATTAAGACTAAATGAATGATTTTGACACTCTAACGTCGAGCTGAGATGCCAGAATCGCTCGAAACTCGGGACATCTCGATTTTCGTTGTAGATCGATGTTTTTATCGATTCAGTTGTGAAAGACAAGGTTTAATAGAGAATTGAGTTTTTTCAGAAAAACGGATAATGTGACCCTTTTCTGTCAAGCATAAATGCCAGAAATGCGCGAACCATGCAAAACCTCAAATCCTGGGGTATAACGAAGTTTCTCCGATACAGCCGTGTAAGACGACGTTTAACGACCGAATTCTATGATTTTGAACTAAATCAACGATTGTGACACTCTCACGTTAAGCTGTGATTCCAGAATCGCTCGAAACTCGGGACATATCGATTCTCGATGTAGATCGATGTTTCGATCGATTCAGTTGTGCAAGACAACGTTTGATGCAAAAGATAAGTTTTTCCAGCAAAATGAATGAATTAACACATTTCTGTCGAGCTGAGATGTCGGAATCGGTCGAAATACGGGACATCTTATTCCTCGGTGTAGACCGATTTTTCGTTCGATAGCGATGTGCAAGACGACGATTAACGCAAGAATTCTATGATTTTGGACCAGATGAATGATTTCGACACTCTAACGTCGAGCTGAGATGCCAGAATCGCTCGAAACTCGGGACATCTCGATTTTCGTTGTAGATCGATGTTTTTATCGATTCAGTTGTGAAAGACAAGGTTTAATAGAGAATTGAGTTTTTTCAGAAAAACGGATAATGTGACCCTTTTCTGTCAAGCATAAATGCCAGAAATGCGCGAACCATGCAAAACCTCAAATCCTGGGGTATAACGAAGTTTCTCCGATACAGCCGTGTAAGACGACGTTTAACGACCGAATTCTATGATTTTGAACTAAATCAACGATTGTGACACTCTCACGTTAAGCTGTGATTCCAGAATCGCTCGAAACTCGGGACATATCGATTCTCGATGTAGATCGATGTTTCGATCGATTCAGTTGTGCAAGACAACGTTTGATGCAAAAGATAAGTTTTTCCAGCAAAATGAATGAATTAACACATTTCTGTCGAGCTGAGATGTCGGAATCGGTCGAAATACGGGACATCTTATTCCTCGGTGTAGACCGATTTTTCGTTCGATAGCGATGTGCAAGACGACGATTAACGCAAGAATTCTATGATTTTGGACCAGATGAATGATTTCGACACTCTAACGTCGAGCTGAGATGCCAGAATCGCTCGAAACTCGAGACATCTCGCTTCTCGGTGTATATCGATGTTTTGATCGATTCAGTTGTGAAAGACGAGGTTTAATAGAGAATTGAGTCTTTTCAGAAAAACGGATAATGTGACCCTTTTCTGTCAAGCATAAATGCCAGAAATGCGCGAACTATGCAAAACCTCAAATCCTGGGGTATAACGAAGTTTCTCCGATACAGCCGTGTAAGACGACGTTTAACGACCGAATTCTATGATTTTAAACTAAATCAATGATTGTGACACTCTCACGTTAAGCTGTGATTCCAGAATCGCTCGAAACTCGGGACATATCGATTCTCGATGTAGATCGATGTTTCGATCGATTCAGTTGTGCAAGACAACGTTTGATGCAAAAGATAAGTTTTTCCAGCAAAATGAATGAATTAACACATTTCTGTCGAGCTGAGATGTCGGAATCGGTCGAAATACGGGACATCTTATTCCTCGGTGTAGACCGATTTTTCGTTCGATAGCAATGTGCAAGACGACGATTAACGCAAGAATTCTATGATTTTGGACCAGATGAATGATTTCGACACTCTAACGTCGAGCTGAGATGCCAGAATCGCTCGAAACTCGAGACATCTCGCTTCTCGGTGTATATCGATGTTTTGATCGATTCAGTTGTGAAAGACGAGGTTTAATAGAGAATTGAGTCTTTTCAGAAAAACGGATAATGTGACCCTTTTCTGTCAAGCATAAATGCCAGAAATGCGCGAACTATGCAAAACCTCAAATCCTGGGGTATAACGAAGTTTCTCCGATACAGCCGTGTAAGACGACGTTTAACGACCGAATTCTATGATTTTGAACTAAATCAACGATTGTGACACTCTCACGTTAAGCTGTGATTCCGGAATCGCTCGAAACTCGGGACGTATCCCTTCCCGGTGTAGATCGATGTTTCGATCGATTGAGTTGTACAAGACGACGCTTTATGCAAGAATTAAGTTTTTTCAGAAAAATGAATGATTTGAACCTTTTTTGTCGAACCTAGATTCCAGAATGGCTCGGAAGCCCGAGCCTCAAATCCTGAGTCAGATCGAAGTTCCTCAAATACAGACGTGTAAGATAACGTTTAACGCGAGAATCCTACGATTTTTGACTGAATTAATGATTGTGACACCCCTACGTCGAGCATTAATACCAGAATCGCTCGAATCTCTGCAGAACTCGATTCCCGGCGTAGATCGAAGTACCGATAAATTGAGTTCTGCAAGACGACGTTTAATGCAAGAATTGGTTGTATTGAAAAATATATGATTTCGACACTTTCCTGTCGACTCTAGATGCCAGATTGCTCGAAACACGCAAAACCTCGATTTTCGGGGCAGATCGAAGTTTTTCCGATACTGCCGTGCAAGATGACTCTTAACGCAGTAATTCTATGAATTTAGACTAAATAAATGATGTTGACACTATTACGTCGAGCTGAGATACCAGAATCGCTCGAAACTCGGGACATCTCGATTCTCGGTGTAGATCGATGTTTTTATTGATTCAGTTGTGCGGAACGACGTTCAATGCAAGAATGAAGTTTCTTTTCAGAGAAATAAATGATTTCAAACGTTTCTGTCGAGCTGAGATTTTGGAATTGTTCGAAATACGGGACAATTCGATTCTTCGCGTAGATTGAAGTTTAGTTCGATACAGCTGTGCAAGACAACGTTCGATGCAAGAATTTCTCGGTTTCAGACAAATGAAACGATTTTGACACGTTAAGGGTGAGCTCAGATTCCAGAATCGCTCGAAACTCGGGACATCTCGATTCTCGGTGTCGATCTACGTTTCGATCGATTCAGTTGTGCGAGACTACGTTTAAGGCAAGAATTAAGTTCTTTAACAAAAATTAATGATTTCTACACTTTTCTGGTAAACCTAGATGCCAGAATCGCTCGACAGACGCAGAACCTCGAATCCCGGGGTAGATCGGCGTTTTTCCGATACGGCCGTGTAGAACAACGTTCAACGCGAAAATTCTGAAATTTTAGCTTGAATAAATGATAGTGACACTCTTATGCCGAGCTGTTATGCCAGGATCGCTCGAAACTCGGGACATTTCGATTCTCGGTTTAGATCGATGTTTCGATCAATTCAGTTGTGCAAGACGACGTTCAATGCAGGAATTGACTTTTTTCCACAAAAATGCACGATTTTGACAATTTGTGTCGAGCCTAGATGCCAGAATCGCTCTGAACACGCAAAATCACGATTCTCGGGGTAGATCGAAGTTTTTTCGAATCAGACGTGCGGGATGACTTTCAACGCACTAATTCTATGACTTTGGTCAAAATGAATGACTGTATTACTTTTACGACGATCTGTAATGCCAGGATCGCTCGAAACTCGGGAGAACTTGATTCCCGGCGTAGATCAAAGTATTGATCGATTAAGTCGTGCGAGACGACGTTTAACGCAGGAATTGGTTTTTTCTCCCAAAAACGAACGATTTTCACACTTTCCTGTCGAGCCTAGATGCCAGAATCGCTCGAAATACGCAAAACCTCGATTCTTGTGTTGGATCGAAATTTTCCCGATACAGTCGTGTACGACGACGTTGACCGCGAGAATAGTATGATTTCGGACTGAATGAATAATTGTGACACTCTTACGTCGCGCTGTGATGCCGAAATCGCTCGAAACTCGGGACGTATCCCTTCCCGGTGTAGATCGATGTTTCGATCGATTGAGTTATGCAAGACGACGCTTTATGCAAGAATTAAGTTTTTTTCAGAAAAATGAAGGATTTGACCCTTTGTTGTCGAACATAGATTCCAGAATGGCTCGGAAGCCCAAGCCTCAAATCCTGGGGTAGATCGAAGTCCCTCAAATACAGACGTGTCAGATAACGTTTAACGCGAGAATCCTACGATTTTTGACTGAATTAATGATTGTGACACCCCTACGTCGAGCATTAATACCAGATACGCTCGAAACTCTGCAGAACTCGATTCCCGGCGTAGATCGAAGTACCGATAAATTGAGTTCTGCAAGACGACGTTTAATGCAAGAATTGGTTGTATTGAAAAATATATGATTTCGACACTTTCCTGTCGACTCTAGATGCCAGAATTTTCGAAACACGCAAAACCTCGATTTTCGGGGCAGATCGAAGTTTTTCCGATACTGCCGTGCAAGATGACTCTCAACGCAGTAATTCTATGGATTAAGACTAAATGAATGATTTTGACACTCTAACGTCGAGCTGAGATGCCAGAATCGCTCGAAACTCGGGACATCTCGATTTTCGTTGTAGATCGATGTTTTTATCGATTCAGTTGTGAAAGACAAGGTTTAATAGAGAATTGAGTTTTTTCAGAAAAACGGATAATGTGACCCTTTTCTGTCAAGCATAAATGCCAGAAATGCGCGAACTATGCAAAACCTCAAATCCTGGGGTATAACGAAGTTTCTCCGATACAGCCGTGTAAGAGGACGTTTAACGACCTAATTCTATGATTTTGAACTAAATCAACGATTGTGACACTCTCACGTTAAGCTGTGATTCCAGAATCGCTCGAAACTCGGGACATATCGATTCTCGATGTAGATCGATGTTTCGATCGATTCAGTTGTGCAAGACAACGTTTGATGCAAAAGATAAGTTTTTCCAGCAAAATGAATGAATTAACACATTTCTGTCGAGCTGAGATGTCGGAATCGGTCGAAATACGGGACATCTTATTCCTCGGTGTAGACCGATTTTTCGTTCGATAGCGATGTGCAAGACGACGATTAACGCAAGAATTCTATGATTTTGGACCAGATGAATGATTTCGACACTCTAACGTCGAGCTGAGATGCCAGAATCGCTCGAAACTCGAGACATCTCGCTTCTCGGTGTATATCGATGTTTTGATCGATTCAGTTGTGAAAGACGAGGTTTAATAGAGAATTGAGTCTTTTCAGAAAAACGGATAATGTGACCCTTTTCTGTCAAGCATAAATGCCAGAAATGCGCGAACTATGCAAAACCTCAAATCCTGGGGTATAACGAAGTTTCTCCGATACAGCCGTGTAAGACGACGTTTAACGACCTAATTCTATGATTTTGAACTAAATCAACGATTGTGACACTCTTACGTTAAGCTGTGATTCCAGAATCGCTCGAAACTCGGGACATATCGATTCTCGATGTAGATCGATGTTTCGATCGATTCAGTTGTGCAAGACAACGTTTGATGCAAAAGATAAGTTTTTCCAGCAAAATGAATGAATTAACACATTTCTGTCGAGCTGAGATGTCGGAATCGGTCGAAATACGGGACATCTTATTCCTCGGTGTAGACCGATTTTTCGTTCGATAGCGATGTGCAAGACGACGATTAACGCAAGAATTCTATGATTTTGGACCAGATGAATGATTTCGACACTCTAACGTCGAGCTGAGATGCCAGAATCGCTCGAAACTCGAGACATCTCGCTTCTCGGTGTATATCGATGTTTTGATCGATTCAGTTGTGAAAGACGAGGTTTAATAGAGAATTGAGTCTTTTCAGAAAAACGGATAATGTGACCCTTTTCTGTCAAGCATAAATGCCAGAAATGCGCGAACCATGCAAAACCTCAAATCCTGGGGTATAACGAAGTTTCTCCGATACAGCCGTGTAAGACGACGTTTAACGACCGAATTCTATGATTTTGAACTAAATCAACGATTGTGACACTCTCACGTTAAGCTGTGATTCCAGAATCGCTCGAAACTCGGGACATATCGATTCTCGATGTAGATCGATGTTTCGATCGATTCAGTTGTGCAAGACAACGTTTGATGCAAAAGATAAGTTTTTCCAGCAAAATGAATGAATTTGCACATTTCTGTCGAGCTGAGATGTCGGAATCGGTCGAAATACGGGACATCTTATTCCTCGGTGTAGACCGATTTTTCGTTCGATAGCGATGTGCAAGACGACGATTAACGCAAGAATTCTATGATTTTGGACCAGATGAATGATTTCGACACTCTAACGTCGAGCTGAGATGCCAGAATCGCTCGAAACTCGGGACATCTCGATTCTCGGTGTAGATCGATGTTTTTATCGATTCAGTTGTGCGAAACGACGTTAAATGCAAAAATGAAGTTCTTTCCAGAGAAATAAATGATTTCAAACGTTTCTGTCGAACTGAGATTTTGGAATCGTTCGAAATACGGGACAACTCGATTCTTCGCGTAGATCGAAGTTTAGTTCGATACAGCTGTGCAAGACAACCTTCGATGCAAGAATTTCTCGGTTTCAGATAAAAAAAACGATTTTGACACGTTCAGGGTGAGCTCAGATTCCAGAATCGCTCGAAACTCGGGACATCTCGATTCTCGGTGTCGATCTACGTTTCGATCGATTCAGTTGTGCGAGACGAGTTTCAATGCAGGAATTGACTTTTTTTCCCAAAAACGAACGATTTTCACACTTTCCTGTCGAGCCTAGATGCCAGAATCGCTCGAAATACGCAAAACCTCGATTCTTGTGTTGGATCGAAATTTTCCCGATACAGGCGTGTACGACGACGTTGACCGCAAGAATAGCATGATTTCGGACTGAATGAATGATTGTGACACTCTTACGTCGGGCTGTGATGCCGGAATCGCTCGAAACTCGGGACGTATCCCTTCCCGGTGTAGATCGATGTTTCGATCGATTGAGTTGTACAAGACGACGCTTTATGCAAGAATTAAGTTTTTTCAGAAAAATGAATGATTTGACCCTTTTTTGTCGAACATAGATTCCAGAATGGCTCGGAAGCCCAAGCCTGAAATCCTGGGGTAGATCGAAGTTCTTCAAATACAGACGTGTAAGACAACGTTTAACGCGAGAATCCTACGATTTTTGACTGAATGAATGATTGTGACACCCCTACGTCGAGCATTAATACCAGAATCGCTCGAATCTCTGCAGAACTCGATTCCCGGGGTAGATCGAAGTACCGATAAATTGAGTTCTGCAAGACGACATTTAATGCAAGAATTGGTTGTATTGAAAAATATATGATTTCGACACTTTCCTGTCGACTCTAGATGCCAGAATTTTCGAAACACGCAAAACCTCGATTTTCGGGGCAGATCGAAGTTTTTCCGATACTGCCGTGCAAGATGACTCTCAACGCAGTAATTCTATGGATTAAGACTAAATGAATGATTTTGACACTCTAACGTCGAGCTGAGATGCCAGAATCGCTCGAAACTCGGGACATCTCGATTTTCGTTGTAGATCGATGTTTTTATCGATTCAGTTGTGAAAGACGAGGTTTAATAGAGAATTGAGTTTTTTCAGAAAAACGGATAATGTGACCCTTTTCTGTCAAGCATAAATGCCAGAAATGCGCGAACTATGCAAAACCTCAAATCCTGGGGTATAACAAAGTTTCTCCGATACAGCCGTGTAAGGAGACGTTTAACGACCGAATTCTATGATTTTGAACTAAATCAACGATTGTGACACTCTCACGTTAAGCTGTGATTCCAGAATCGCTCGAAACTCGGGACATATCGATTCTCGATGTAGATCGATGTTTCGATCGATTCAGTTGTGCAAGACAACGTTTGATGCAAAAGATAAGTTTTTCCAGCAAAATGAATGAATTAACACATTTCTGTCGAGCTGAGATGTCGGAATCGGTCGAAATACGGGACATCTTATTCCTCGGTGTAGACCGATTTTTCGTTCGATAGCGATGTGCAAGACGACGATTAACGCAAGAATTCTATGATTTTGGACCAGATGAATGATTTCGACACTCTAACGTCGAGCTGAGATGCCAGAATCGCTCGAAACTCGAGACATCTCGCTTCTCGGTGTATATCGATGTTTTGATCGATTCAGTTGTGAAAGACGAGGTTTAATAGAGAATTGAGTCTTTTCAGAAAAACGGATAATGTGACCCTTTTCTGTCAAGCATAAATGCCAGAAATGCGCGAACTATGCAAAACCTCAAATCCTGGGGTATAACGAAGTTTCTCTGATACAGCCGTGTAAGACGACGTTTAACGACCGAATTCTATGATTTTAAACTAAATCAATGATTGTGACACTCTCACGTTAAGCTGTGATTCCAGAATCGCTCGAAACTCGGGACATATCGATTCTCGAAGTAGATCGATGTTTCGATCGATTCAGTTGTGCAAAACAACGTTTAATGCGAAAGATAATTTTTTCCAGCGAAATGAATGATTTTGCACATTTCTGTCGAGCTGAGATGTCGGAACCGGTCGAAATACAAAACATCTTATTCCTCGGTGTAGACCGATTTTTCGTTCGATAGCAATGTGCAAGTCGACGATTAACGATAGAATTCTATGATTTTGGACCAGATGAATGATTTCGACACTCTAACGTCGAGCTGAGATGCCAGAATCGCTCGAAACTCGTGACGTCTCGATTCTCGGTGTATATCGATGTTTTGATCGATTCAGTGGTGCAAGCCAAGTTTTAATGCAAGGATTGAGTTGTTTCAGAAAAACGAATAGATTGACGCTTTCCTGTCGACCCTAGATGCCAGAATCGCTCGAAATACGCAAAACCTCGATTCTTGTGTTGGATCGAAATTTTCCCGATACAGTCGTGTACGACGACGTTGACCGCGAGAATAGTATGATTTCGGACTGAATGAATAATTGTGACACTCTTACGTCGCGCTGTGATGCCGGAATCGCTCGAAACTCGGGACGTATCCCTTCCCGGTGTAGATCGATGTTTCGATCGATTGAGTTATGCAAGACGACGCTTTATGCAAGAATTAAGTTTTTTTCAGAAAAATGAATGATTTGACCCTTTGTTGTCGAACATAGATTCCAGAATGGCTCGGAAGCCCAAGCCTCAAATCCTGGGGTAGATCGAAGTCCCTCAAATACAGACGTGTCAGATAACGTTTAACGCGAGAATCCTACGATTTTTGACTGAATTAATGATTGTGACACCCCTACGTCGAGCATTAATACCAGATACGCTCGAAACTCTGCAGAACTCGATTCCCGGCGTAGATCGAAGTACCGATAAATTGAGTTCTGCAAGACGACGTTTAATGCAAGAATTGGTTGTATTAAAAAATATATGATTTCGACACTTTCCTGTCGACTCTAGATGCCAGAATTTTCGAAACACGCATAACCTCGATTTTCGGGGCAGATCGAAGTTTTTCCGATACTGCCGTGCAAGATGACTCTCAACGCAGTAATTCTATGGATTAAGACTAAATGAATGATTTTGACACTCTAACGTCGAGCTGAGATGCCAGAATCGCTCGAAACTCGGGACATCTCGATTCTCGGTGTCGATCTACGTTTCGATCGATTCAGTTGTGCGAGACGACGTTTAACGCAAGAATTAAGTTCTTTAACAAAAATTAATGATTTCTACACTTTTCTGGTAAACCTTGATGCCAGAATCGCTCGACAGACGCAGAACCTCGAATCCCGGGGTAGATCGAAGTTTTTCCGATACGGCCGTGTAGAACAACGTTCAACGCGAAAATTCTGAAATTTTAGACTGAATAAATGATAGTGACACTCTTATGCCGAGCTGTTATGCCAGGATCGCTCGAAACTCGGGACATTTCGATTCTCGGTTTAGATCGATGTTTCGATAAATTCAGTTGTGCAAGACGACGTTCAATGCAGGAATTGACCTTTTTCCACAAAAATGCACGATTTTGACAATTTGTGTCGAGCCTAGATGCCAGAATCGCTCTGAACACGCAAAATCACGATTCTCGGGGTAGATCGAAGTTTTTCCGAATCAGACGTGCGGGATGACTTTCAACGCACTAATTCTATGACTTTGGTCAAAATGAATGACTGTATTACTTTTACGACGATCTGTAATGCCAGGATCGCTCGAAACTCGGGAGAACTTGATTCCCGGCGTAGATCAAAGTATTGATCGATTAAGTCGTGCGAGACGACGTTTAACGCAGGAATTGGTTTTTTCTCCCAAAAACGAACGATTTTCACACTTTCCTGTCGAGCCTAGATGCCAGAATCGCTCGAAATACGCAAAACCTCGATTCTTGTGTTGGATCGAAATTTTCCCGATACAGTCGTGTACGACGACGTTGACCGCGAGAATAGTATAATTTCGGACTGAATGAATAATTGTGACACTCTTACGTCGCGCTGTGATGCCGGAATCGCTCGAAACTCGGGACGTATCCCTTCCCGGTGTAGATCGATGTTTCGATCGATTGAGTTGTACAAGACGACGCTTTATGCAAGAATTAAGTTTTTTCAGAAAAATGAATGATTTGACCCTTTTTTGTCGAACATAGATTCCAGAATGGCTCGGAAGCCCAAGCCTGAAATCCTGGGGTAGATCGAAGTTCTTCAAATACAGACGTGTAAGACAACGTTTAACGCGAGAATCCTACGATTTTTGACTGAATGAATGATTGTGACACCCCTACGTCGAGCATTAATACCAGAATCGCTCGAATCTCTGCAGAACTCGATTCCCGGGGTAGATCGAAGTACCGATAAATTGAGTTCTGCAAGACGACGTTTAATGCAAGAATTGGTTGTATTGAAAAATATATGATTTCGACACTTTCCTGTCGACTCTAGATGCCAGAAATTTCGAAACACGCAAAACCTCGATTTTCGGGGCAGATCGAAGTTTTTCCGATACTGCCGTGCAAGATGACTCTCAACGCAGTAATTCTATGGATTAAGACTAAATGAATGATTTTGACACTCTAACGTCGAGCTGAGATGCCAGAATCGCTCGAAACTCGGGACATCTCGATTTTCGTTGTAGATCGATGTTTTTATCGATTCAGTTGTGAAAGACGAGGTTTAATAAAGAATTGAGTTTTTTCAGAAAAACGGATAATGTGACCCTTTTCTGTCAAGCATAAATGCCAGAAATGCGCGAACTATGCAAAACCTCAAATCCTGGGGTATAACAAAGTTTCTCCGATACAGCCGTGTAAGACGACGTTTAACGACCGAATTCTATGATTTTGAACTAAATCAACGATTGTGACACTCTCACGTTAAGCTGTGATTCCAGAATCGCTCGAAATTCGGGACATATCGATTCTCGATGTAGATCGATGTTTCGATCGATTCAGTTGTGAAAGACAACGTTTGATGCAAAAGATAAGTTTTTCCAGCAAAATGAATGAATTTGCTCATTTCTGTCGAGCTGAGATGTCGGAATCGGTCGAAATACGGGACATCTTATTCCTCGGTGTAGACCGATTTTTCGTTCGATAGCGATGTGCAAGACGACGATTAACGCAAGAATTCTATGATTTTGGACCAGATGAATGATTTCGACACTCTAACGTCGAGCTGAGATGCCAGAATCGCTCGAAACTCGAGACATCTCGATTCTCGGTGTATATCGATGTTTTGATCGATTCAGTTGTGAAAGACGAGGTTTAATAGAGAATTGAGTTTTTTCAGAAAAACGGATAATGTGACCCTTTTCTGTCAAGCATAAATGCCAGAAATGCGCGAACTATGCGAAACCTCAAATCCTGGGGTATAACGAAGTTTCTCCGATACAGCCGTGTAAGACGACGTTTAACGACCGAATTCTATGATTTTAAACTAAATCAATGATTGTGACACTCTCACGTTAAGCTGTGATTCCAGAATCGCTCGAAACTCGGGACATATCGATTCTCGAAGTAGATCGATGTTTCGATCGATTCAGTTGTGCAAGACAACGTTTGATGCGAAAGATAAGTTTTTCCAGCAAAATGAATGATTTTGCACATTTCTGTCGAGCTGAGATGTCGGAACCGGTCGAAATACGAAACATCTTATTCCTCGGTGTAGACCGATTTTTCGTTCGATAGCGATGTGCAAGACGACGATTAACGATAGAATTCTATGATTTTGGACCAGATGAATGATTTCGACACTCTAACGTCGAGCTGAGATGCCAGAATCGCTCGAAACTCGTGACGTCTCGATTCTCGGTGTATATCGATGTTTTGATCGATTCAGTGGTGCAAGCCAAGGTTCAATGCAAGGATTGAGTTGTTTCAGAAAAACGAATAGATTGACGCTTTTCTGTCGAGCATAAATGGCAGATATGCGCGAACTATGCAAAACCTCGAATCCCGGGATATACTCGAAGTTTCTCTGATACGGATGTGTAAGACCACGTTCAACGACAATATTCTATGATTTTGCACCAGATGAATGATTTCGACACTCTAACGTCGAGCTGAGATGCCAGAATCGCTCGAAACTCGGGACATCTCGATTCTCGGTGTAGATCGATGTTTTTATCGATTCAGTTGTGCGGAACGACGTTAAATGCAAAAATGAAGTTTCTTTCCAGAGAAATAAATGATTTCAAAGGTTTCTGTCGAACTGAGATTTCGGAATCGTTCGAAATACGGGACAACTCGATTCTTCGCGTAGATCGAAGTTTAGTTCGATACAGCTGTGCAAGACAACGTTCGATGCAAGAATTTCTCGGTTTCAGACCAAAGAAACGATTTTGACACGTTCAGGGTGAGCTCAGATTCCAGAATCGCTCGAAACTCGGGACATCTCGATTCTCTGTGTCGATCTACGTTTCGATCGATTCAGTTGTGCGAGACGACGTTGAATGCAGGAATTGACTTTTTTTCACAAAAATGCACGATTTTCACAATTTGTGTCGAGCCTAGATGCCAGAATCGCTCTGAACACGCAAAATCACGATTCTCGGGGTAGATAGAAGTGTTTCCGATACAGACGTGCGGGATGACTTTCAACGCACTAATTCTATGACTTTGGTCGAAATGAATAGTTGTATTACTCTTACGACGATCTGTAATGCCAGAATCGCTCGAAACTGGGGAGAACTTGATTCCCGGCGTAGATCAAAGTATCGATCGATTAAGTTGTGCGAGACGACGTTTAGGGCAGGAATTGGTTTTTTTTCCCAAAAACGAACGATTTTCACACTTTCCTGTCAAGCCTAGATGCCAGAATCGCTCGAAATACGCAAAACCTCGATTCTTGTGTTGGATCGAAATTTTCCCGATACAGTCGTGTACGACGACGTTGACCGCAAGAATAGCATGATTTCGGACTGAATGAATGATTGTGACACTCTTACGTCGGGCTGTGATGCCGGAATCGCTCGAAACTCGGGACGTATCCCTCCCCGGTGTAGATCGATGTTTCGATCGATTGAGTTGTGCAAGACGACGCTTTATGCAAGAATTAAGTTTTTTCAGAAAAATGAATGATTTGAACCTTTTTTGTCGAACCTAGATTCCAGAATGCCTCGGAAGCCCGAGCCTCAAATCCTGGGTCAGATCGAAGTTCCTCAAATACAGACGTGTAAGATAACGTTTAACGCGAGAATCCTACGATTTTTGACTGAATTAATGATTGTGACACCCCTACGTCGAGCATTAATACCAGAATCGCTCGAATCTATGCAGAACTCGATTCCCGGCGTAGATCGAAGTACCGATAAATTGAGTTCTGCAAGACGACGTTTAATGCAAGAATTGGTTGTATTGGAAAATATATGATTTCGACACTTTCCTGTCGACTCTAGATGCCAGATTGCTCGAAACACGCAAAACCTCGATTTTCGGGGCAGATCGAAGTTTTTCCGATACTGCCGTGCAAGATGACTCTTAACGCAGTAATTCTATGAATTTAGACTAAATAAATGATGTTGACACTATTACGTCGAGCTGAGATACCAGAATCGCTCGAAACTCGGGACATCTCGATTCTCGGTGTAGATCGATGTTTTTATTGATTCAGTTGTGCGGAACGACGTTCAATGCAAAAATGAAGTTTCTTTTCAGAGAAATAAATGATTTCAAACGTTTCTGTCGAGCTGAGATTTTGGAATTGTTCGAAATACGGGCCAATTCGATTCTTCGCGTAGATTGAAGTTTAGTTCGATACAGCTGTGCAAGACAACGTTCGATGCAAGAATTTCTCGGTTTCAGACAAATGAAACGATTTTGACACGTTAAGGGTGAGCTCAGATTCCAGAATCGCTCGAAACTCGGGACATCTCGATTCTCGGTGTCGATCTACGTTTCGATCGATTCAGTTGTGCGAGACGACGTTTAAGGCAAGAATTAAGTTCTTTAACAAAAATTAATGATTTCTACACTTTTCTGGTAAACCTAGATGCCAGAATCGCTCGACAGACGCAGAACCTCGAATCCCGGGGTAGATCGAAGTTTTTCCGATACGGCCGTGTAGAACAACGTTCAACGCGAAAATTCTGAAATTGTAGACTGAATAAATGATAGTGACACTCTTATGCCGAGCTGTTATGCCAGGATCGCTCGAAACTCGGGACATTTCGATTCTCGGTGTAGATCGATGTTTCGATAAATTCAGTTGTGCAAGACGACGTTCAATGCAGGAATTGACTTTTTTCCACAAAAATGCACGATTTTGACAATTTGTGTCGAGCCTAGATGCCAGAATCGCTCTGAACACGCAAAATCACGATTCTCGGGGTAGATCGAAGTTTTTCCGAATCAGACGTGCGGGATGACTTTCAACGCACTAATTCTATGACTTTGGTCAAAATGAATGACTGTATTACTTTTACGACGATCTGTAATGCCAGGATCGCTCGAAACTCGGGAGAACTTGATTCCCGGCGTAGATCAAAGTATTGATCGATTAAGTTGTGCGAGACGACGTTTAACGCAGGAATTGGTTTTTTTTCCCAAAAACGAACGATTTTCACACTTTACTGTCGAGCCTAGATGCCAGAATCGCTCGAAATACGCAAAACCTCGATTCTTGTGTTGGATCGAAATTTTCCCGATACAGTCGTGTACGACGACGTTGACCGCGAGAATAGTATAATTTCGGACTGAATGAATAATTGTGACACTCTTACGTCGCGCTGTGATGCCGGAATCGCTCGAAACTCGGGACGTATCCCTTCCCGGTGTAGATCGATGTTTCGATCGATTGAGTTGTACAAGACGACGCTTTATGCAAGAATTAAGTTTTTTCAGAAAAATGAATGATTTGACCCTTTTTTGTCGAACATAGATTCCAGAATGGCTCGGAAGCCCAAGCCTGAAATCCTGGGGTAGATCGAAGTTCTTCAAATACAGACGTGTAAGACAACGTTTAACGCGAGAATCCTACGATTTTTGACTGAATGAATGATTGTGACACCCCTACGTCGAGCATTAATACCAGAATCGCTCGAATCTCTGCAGAACTCGATTCCCGAGGTAGATCGAAGTACCGATAAATTGAGTTCTGCAAGACGACGTTTAATGCAAGAATTGGTTGTATTGAAAAATATATGATTTCGACACTTTCCTGTCGACTCTAGATGCCAGAATTTTCGAAACACGCAAAACCTCGATTTTCGGGGCAGATCGAAGTTTTTCCGATACTGCCGTGCAAGATGACTCTCAACGCAGTAATTCTATGGATTAAGACTAAATGAATGATTTTGACACTCTAACGTCGAGCTGAGATGCCAGAATCGCTCGAAACTCGAGACATCTCGCTTCTCGGTGTATATCGATGTTTTGATCGATTCAGTTGTGAAAGACGAGGTTTAATAAAGAATTGAGTCTTTTCAGAAAAACGGATAATGTGACCCTTTTCTGTCAAGCATAAATGCCAGAAATGCGCGAACTATGCAAAACCTCAAATCCTGGGGTATAACGAAGTTTCTCCGATACAGCCGTGTAAGACGACGTTTAACGACCTAATTCTATGATTTTGAACTAAATCAACGATTGTGACACTCTTACGTTAAGCTGTGATTCCAGAATCGCTCGAAACTCGGGACATATCGATTCTCGATGTAGATCGATGTTTCGATCGATTCAGTTGTGCAAGACAACGTTTGATGCAAAAGATAAGTTTTTCCAGCAAAATGAATGAATTAACACATTTCTGTCGAGCTGAGATGTCGGAATCGGTCGAAATACGGGACATCTTATTCCTCGGTGTAGACCGATTTTTCGTTCGATAGCGATGTGCAAGACGACGATTAACGCAAGAATTCTATGATTTTGGACCAGATGAATGATTTCGACACTCTAACGTCGAGCTGAGATGCCAGAATCGCTCGAAACTCGAGACATCTCGATTCTCGGTGTATATCGATGTTTTGATCGATTCAGTTGTGAAAGACGAGGTTTAATAGAGAATTGAGTTTTTTCAGAAAAACGGATAATGTGACCCTTTTCTGTCAAGCATAAATGCCAGAAATGCGCGAACTATGCAAGACCTCAAATCCTGGGGTATAACGAAGTTTCTCCGATACAGCCGTGTAAGACGACGTTTAACGACCGAATTCTATGATTTTAAACTAAATCAATGATTGTGACACTCTCACGTTAAGCTGTGATTCCAGAATCGCTCGAAACTCGGGACATATCGATTCTCGAAGTAGATCGATGTTTCGATCGATTCAGTTGTGCAAGACAACGTTTAATGCGAAAGATAATTTTTTCCAGCGAAATAAATGATTTTGCACATTTCTGTCGAGCTGAGATGTCGGAACCGGTCGAAATACAAAACATCTTATTCCTCGGTGTAGACCGATTTTTCGTTCGATAGCGATGTGCAAGACGACGATTAACGGTAGAATTCTATGATTTTGGACCAGATGAATGATTTCGACACTCTAACGTCGAGCTGAGATGCCAGAATCGCTCGAAACTCGTGACGTCTCGATTCTCGGTGTATATCGATGTTTTGATCGATTCAGTGGTGCAAGCCAAGTTTTAATGCAAGGATTGAGTTGTTTCAGAAAAACGAATAGATTGACGCTTTTCTGTCGAGCATAAATGGCAGATATGCGCGAACTATGCAAAACCTCAAATCCCGGGATATACTCGAAGTTTCTCTGATACGGATGTGTAAGACCACGTTTAACGACAATATTCTATGATTTTGCACCAGATGAATGATTTCGACACTCTAACGTCGAGCTGAGATGCCAGAATCGCTCGAAACTCGGGACATCTCGATTCTCGGTGTAGATCGATGTTTTTATCGATTCAGTTGTGCGGAACGACGTTAAATGCAAAAATGAAGTTTCTTTCCAGAGAAATAAATGATTTCAAACGTTTCTGTCGAACTGAGATTTGGGAATCGTTCGAAATACGGGACAACTCGATTCTTCGCGTAGATCGGAGTTTAGTTCGATACAGCTGTGCAAGACAACGTTCGATGCAAGGATTTCTCGGTTTCAGACCAAAGAAACAATTTTGACACGTTCAGGGTGAGCTCAGATTCCAGAATCGCTCGAAACTCGGGACATCTCGATTCTCTGTGTCGATCTACGTTTCGATCGATTCAGTTGTGCGAGACGACGTTCAATGCAGGAATTGACCTTTTTCCACAAAAATGCACGATTTTCACAATTTGTGTCGAGCCTAGATGCCAGAATCGCTCTGAACACGCAAAATCACGATTTTCGGGGTAGATTGAAGTGTTTCCGATACAGACGTGCGGGATGACTTTCAACGCACTAATTCTATGGATTTGGTCAAAATGAATAATTGTCTTACTCTTACGACGATCTGTAATGCAAGAATCGCTCGAAACTCGGGAGAACTTGATTCCCGGCGTAGATCAAAGTATCGATCGATTAAGTTGTGCGAGACGACGTTTAACGCAGGAATTGGTTTTTTTCCCCAAAAACGAACGATTCTTACACTTTCCTGTCGAGCCTAGATGCCAAAATCGCTCGGAATACGTAAAACCTCGATTCTTGTGTTGGATCGAAATTTTCCCGATACAGTCGTGTACGACGAGGTTGACCGCAAGAAAAGTATGATTTCGGACTGAATGAATACTTGTGACACTCTCACGTCGGGCTGTGATGCCGGAATCACTCGAAACTCGGGACATCTCGATTTTCGTTGTAGATCGATGTTTTTATCGATTCAGTTGTGAAAGACGAGGTTTAATAGAGAATTGAGTTTTTTCAGAAAAAACGGATACTGTGACCCTTTTCTGTCAAGCATAAATGCCAGAAATGCGCGAACTATGCAAAACCTCAAATCCTGGGGTATAACGAAGTTTCTCCGATACAGCCGTGTAAGACGACGTTTAACGACCGAATTCTATGATTTTGAACTAAATCAACGATTGTGACACTCTCACGTTAAGCTGTGATTCCAGAATCGCTCGAAACTCGGGACATATCGATTCTCGATGTAGATCGATGTTTCGATCGATTCAGTTGTGCAAGACAACGTTTGATGCAAAAGATAAGTTTTTCCAGCAAAATGAATGAATTTGCACATTTCTGTCGAGCTGAGATGTCGGAATCGGTCGAAATACGGGACATCTTATTCCTCGGTGTAGACCGATTTTTCGTTCGATAGCGATGTGCAAGACGACGATTAACGCAAGAATTCTATGATTTTGGACCAGATGAATGATTTCGACACTCTAACGTCGAGCTGAGATGCCAGAATCGCTCGAAACTCGGGACATCTCGATTCTCGGTGTAGATCGATGTTTTTATCGATTCAGTTGTGCGGAACGACGTTAAATGCAAAAATGAAGTTCTTTCCAGAGAAATAAATGATTTCAAACGTTTCTGTCGAACTGAGATTTTGGAATCGTTCGAAATACGGGACAACTCGATTCTTCGCGTAGATCGAAGTTTAGTTCGATACAGCTGTGCAAGACAACCTTCGATGCAAGAATTTCTCGGTTTCAGATAAAAAAAACGATTTTGACACGTTCAGGGTGAGCTCAGATTCCAGAATCGCTCGAAACTCGGGACATCTCGATTCTCGGTGTCGATCTACGTTTCGATCGATTCAGTTGTGCGAGACGAGTTTCAATGCAGGAATTGACTTTTTTTCCCAAAAACGAACGATTTTCACACTTTCCTGTCGAGCCTAGATGCCAGAATCGCTCGAAATACGCAAAACCTCGATTCTTGTGTTGGATCGAAATGTTCCCGATACAGGCGTGTACGACGACGTTGACCGCAAGAATAGCATGATTTCGGACTGAATGAATGATTGTGACACTCTTACGTCGGGCTGTGATGCCGGAATCGCTCGAAACTCGGGACGTATCCCTTCCCGGTGTAGATCGATGTTTCGATCGATTGAGTTATGCAAGACGACGCTTTATGCAAGAATTAAGTTTTTTTCAGAAAAATGAATGATTTGACCCTTTGTTGTCGAACATAGATTCCAGAATGGCTCGGAAGCCCAAGCCTCAAATCCTGGGGTAGATCGAAGTCCCTCAAATACAGACGTGTAAGATAACGTTTAACGCGAGAATCCTACGATTTTTGACTGAATTAATGATTGTGACACCCCTACGTCGAGCATTGATACCAGATACGCTCGAAACTCTGCAGAACTCGATTCCCGGCGTAGATCGAAGTACCGATAAATTGAGTTCTGCAAGACGACGTTTAATGCAAGAATTGGTTGTATTGAAAAATATATGATTTCGACACTTTCCTGTCGACTCTAGATGCCAGAATTTTCGAAACACGCAAAACCTCGATTTTCGGGGCAGATCGAAGTTTTTCCGATACTGCCGTGCAAGATGACTCTCAACGCAGTAATTCTATGGATTAACACTAAATGAATGATTTTGACACTCTAACGTCGAGCTGAGATGCCAGAATCGCTCGAAACTCGGGACATCTCGATTTTCGTTGTAGATCGATGTTTTTATCGATTCAGTTGTGAAAGACAAGGTTTAATAGAGAATTGAGTTTTTTCAGAAAAACGGATAATGTGACCCTTTTCTGTCAAGCATAAATGCCAGAAATGCGCGAACCATGC
Organism: Tromatobia lineatoria; assembly: GCA_949699805.1. Classification (NCBI taxonomy): domain Eukaryota; kingdom Metazoa; phylum Arthropoda; class Insecta; order Hymenoptera; family Ichneumonidae; genus Tromatobia; species Tromatobia lineatoria. The sequence goes on from OX453050.1 coordinate 4,892,089, forward strand.
AAAACCTCAAATCCTGGGGTATAACGAAGTTTCTCCGATACAGCCGTGTAAGACGACGTTTAACGACCTAATTCTATGATTTTGAACTAAATCAACGATTGTGACACTCTCACGTTAAGCTGTGATTCCAGAATCGCTCGAAACTCGGGACATATCGATTCTCGATGTAGATCGATGTTTCGATCGATTCAGTTGTGCAAGACAACGTTTGATGCAAAAGATAAGTTTTTCCAGCAAAATGAATGAATTAACACATTTCTGTCGAGCTGAGATGTCGGAATCGGTCGAAATACGGGACATCTTATTCCTCGGTGTAGACCGATTTTTCGTTCGATAGCGATGTGCAAGACGACGATTAACGCAAGAATTCTATGATTTTGGACCAGATGAATGATTTCGACACTCTAACGTCGAGCTGAGATGCCAGAATCGCTCGAAACTCGTGACATCTCGCTTCTCGGTGTATATCGATGTTTTGATCGATTCAGTTGTGAAAGACGAGGTTTAATAGAGAATTGAGTCTTTTCAGATAAACGGATAATGTGACCCTTTTCTGTCAAGCATAAATGCCAGAAATGCGCGAACTATGCAAAACCTCAAATCCTGGGGTATAACGAAGTTTCTCCGATACAGCCGTGTAAGACGACGTTTCACGACCTAATTCTATGATTTTGAACTAAATCAACGATTGTGACACTCTTACGTTAAGCTGTGATTCCAGAATCGCTCGAAACTCGGGACATATCGATTCTCGATGTAGATCGATGTTTCGATCGATTCAGTTGTGCAAGACAACGTTTGATGCAAAAGATAAGTTTTTCCAGCAAAATGAATGAATTAACACATTTCTGTCGAGCTGAGATGTCGGAATCGGTCGAAATACGGGACATCTTATTCCTCGGTGTAGACCGATTTTTCGTTCGATAGCGATGTGCAAGACGACGATTAACGCAAGAATTCTATGATTTTGGACCAGATGAATGATTTCGACACTCTAACGTCGAGCTGAGATGCCAGAATCGCTCGAAACTCGAGACATCTCGCTTCTCGGTGTATATCGATGTTTTGATCGATTCAGTTGTGAAAGACGAGGTTTAATAGAGAATTGAGTCTTTTCAGAAAAACGGATAATGTGACCCTTTTCTGTCAAGCATAAATGCCAGAAATGCGCGAACTATGCAAAACCTCAAATCCTGGGGTATAACGAAGTTTCTCCGATACAGCCGTGTAAGACGACGTTTAACGACCGAATTCTATGATTTTAAACTAAATCAATGATTGTGACACTCTCACGTTAAGCTGTGATTCCAGAATCGCTCGAAACTCGGGACATATCGATTCTCGAAGTAGATCGATGTTTCGATCGATTCAGTTGTGCAAGACAACGTTTAATGCGAAAGATAATTTTTTCCAGCGAAATAAATGATTTTGCACATTTCTGTCGAGCTGAGATGTCGGAACCGGTCGAAATACAAAACATCTTATTCCTCGGTGTAGACCGATTTTTCGTTCGATAGCGATGTGCAAGACGACGATTAACGATAGAATTCTATGATTTTGGACCAGATGAATGATTTCGACACTCTAACGTCGAGCTGAGATGCCAGAATCGCTCGAAACTCGTGACGTCTCGATTCTCGGTGTATATCGATGTTTTGATCGATTCAGTGGTGCAAGCCAAGTTTTAATGCAAGGATTGAGTTGTTTCAGAAAAACGAATAGATTGACGCTTTTCTGTCGAGCATAAATGGCAGATATGCGCGAACTATGCAAAACCTCAAATCCCGGGATATACTCGAAGTTTCTCTGATACGGATGTGTAAGACCACGTTTAACGACAATATTCTATGATTTTGCACCAGATGAATGATTTCGGAACTCTAACGTCGAGCTGAGATGCCAGAATCGCTCGAAACTCGGGACATCTCGATTCTCGGTGTAGATCGATGTTTTTATCGATTCAGTTGTGAAAGACGAGGTTTAATAGAGAATTGAGTTTCTTCAGAAAAACGGATACTGTGACCCTTTTCTGTCAAGCATAAATGCCAGAAATGCGCGAACTATGCAAAACCTCAAATCCTGGGGTATAACGAAGTTTCTCCGATACAGCCGTGTAAGACGACGTTTAACGACCGAATTCTATGATTTTGAACTAAATCAACGATTGTGACACTCTCACGTTAAGCTGTGATTCCAGAATCGCTCGAAACTCGGGACATATCGATTCTCGATGTAGATCGATGTTTCGATCGATTCAGTTGTGCAAGACAACGTTTGATGCAAAAGATAAGTTTTTCCAGCAAAATGAATGAATTTGCACATTTCTGTCGAGCTGAGATGTCGGAATCGGTCGAAATACGGGACATCTTATTCCTCGGTGTAGACCGATTTTTCGTTCGATAGCGATGTGCAAGACGACGATTAACGCAAGAATTCTATGATTTTGGACCAGATGAATGATTTCGACACTCTAACGTCGAGCTGAGATGCCAGAATCGCTCGAAACTCGGGACATCTCGATTCTCGGTGTAGATCGATGTTTTTATCGATTCAGTTGTGCGAGACGACGTTTAAGGCAAGAATTAAGTTCTTTAACAAAAATTAATGATTTCTACACTTTTCTGGTAAACCTAGATGCCAGAATCGCTCGACAGACACAGAACCTCGAATCCCGGGGTAGATCGAAGTTTTTCCGATACGGCCGTGTAGAACAACGTTCAACGCGAAAATTCTGAAATTTTAGACTGAATAAATGATAGTGACACTCTTATGCCGAGCTGTTATGCCAGGATCGCTCGAAACTCGGGACATTTCGATTCTCGGTGTAGATCGATGTTTCGATAAATTCAGTTGTGCAAGACGACGTTCAATGCAGGAATTGACTTTTTTCCACAAAAATGCACGATTTTGACAATTTGTGTCGAGCCTAGATGCCAGAATCGCTCTGAACACGCAAAATCACGATTCTCGGGGTAGATCGAAGTTTTTCCGAATCAGACGTGCGGGATGACTTTCAACGCACTAATTCTATGACTTTGGTCAAAATGAATGACTGTATTACTTTTACGACGATCTGTAATGCCAGGATCGCTCGAAACTCGGGAGAACTTGATTCCCGGCGTAGATCAAAGTATTGATCGATTAAGTTGTGCGAGACGACGTTTAACGCAGGAATTGGTTTTTTTTTCCAAAAACGAACGATTTTCACACTTTCCTGTCGAGCCTAGATGCCAGAATCGCTCGAAATACGCAAAACCTCGATTCTTGTGTTGGATCGAAATTTTCCCGATACAGTCGTGTACGACGACGTTGACCGCGAGAATAGTATAATTTCGGACTGAATGAATAATTGTGACACTCTTACGTCGCGCTGTGATGCCGGAATCGCTCGAAACTCGGGACGTATCCCTTCCCGGTGTAGATCGATGTTTCGATCGATTGAGTTATGCAAGACGACGCTTTATGCAAGAATTAAGTTTTTTTCAGAAAAATGAATGATTTGACCCTTTGTTGTCGAACATAGATTCCAGAATGGCTCGGAAGCCCAAGCCTCAAATCCTGGGGTAGATCGAAGTCCCTCAAATACAGACGTGTAAGATAACGTTTAACGCGAGAATCCTACGATTTTTGACTGAATTATACCAGATACGCTCGAAACTCTGCAGAACTCGATTCCCGGCGTAGATCGAAGTACCGATAAATTGAGTTCTGCAAGACGACGTTTAATGCAAGAATTGGTTGTATTGAAAAATATATGATTTCGACACTTTCCTGTCGACTCTAGATGCCAGAATTTTCGAAACACGCAAAACCTCGATTTTCGGGGCAGATCGAAGTTTTTCCGATACTGCCGTGCAAGATGACTCTCAACGCAGTAATTCTATGGATTAAGACTAAATGAATGATTTTGACACTCTAACGTCGAGCTGAGATGCCAGAATCGCTCGAAACTCGGGACATCTCGATTTTCGTTGTAGATCGATGTTTTTATCGATTCAGTTGTGAAAGACAAGGTTTAATAGAGAATTGAGTTTTTTCAGAAAAACGGATAATGTGACCCTTTTCTGTCAAGCATAAATGCCAGAAATGCGCGAACCATGCAAAACCTCAAATCCTGGGGTATAACGAAGTTTCTCCGATACAGCCGTGTAAGACGACGTTTAACGACCGAATTCTATGATTTTGAACTAAATCAACGATTGTGACACTCTTACGTTAAGCTGTGATTCCAGAATCGCTCGAAACTCGGGACATATCGATTCTCGATGTAGATCGATGTTTCGATCGATTCAGTTGTGCAAGACAACGTTTGATGCAAAAGATAAGTTTTTCCAGCAAAATGAATGAATTAACACATTTCTGTCGAGCTGAGATGTCGGAATCGGTCGAAATACGGGACATCTTATTCCTCGGTGTAGACCGATTTTTCGTTCGATAGCGATGTGCAAGACGACGATTAACGCAAGAATTCTATGATTTTGCACCAGCTGAATGATTTCGACACTCTAACGTCGAGCTGAGATGCCGGAATCGCTCGAAACTCGGGACATCTCGATTCTCGTCGTAGATCGATGTTTCTATTGATTCAGTTGTGCGGAACGACGTTCAATGCAAAAATGAAGTTTCTTTCCAGAAAAATAAATGATTTCAAACGTTTCTGTCGAGCTGAGATTTTGGAATCGTTCGAAATACGGGACAACTCGATTCTTCGCGTAGATCGAAGTTTAGTTCGATACAGCTGTGCAAGACAACGTTCGATACAAGGATTTCTCGGTTTCAGACCAAAGAAACGATTTTGACACGTTCAGGGTGAGCTCAGATTCCAGAATCGCTCGAAACTCGGGACATCTCGATTCTCTGTGTCGATCTACGTTTCGATCGATTCAGTTGTGCGAGACGACGTTCAATGCAGGAATTGACTTTTTTCCACAAAATGCACGATTTTGACAATTTGTGTCGAGCCTAGATGCCAGAATCGCTCTGAACACGCAAAATCACGATTCTCGGGGTAGATCGAAGTTTTTCCGAATCAGACGTGCGGGATGACTTTCAACGCACTAATTCTATGACTTTGGTCAAAATGAATGACTGTATTACTTTTACGACGATCTGTAATGCCAGGATCGCTCGAAACTCGGGAGAACTTGATTCCCGGCGTAGATCAAAGTATCGATCGATTAAGTTGTGCGAGACGACGTTTAACGCAGGAATTGGTTTTTTTTCCCAAAAACGAACGATTTTCACACTTTCCTGTCGAGCCTAGATGCCAGAATCGCTCGAAATACGCAAAACCTCGATTCTTGTGTTGGATCGAAATTTTCCCGATACAGTCGTTTACGACGACGTCGACCGCGAGAATAGTATAATTTCGGACCGAATGAATAATTGTGACACTCTTACGTCGCGCTGTGATGCCGGAATCGCTCGAAACTCGGGACGTATCCCTTCCCGGTGTAGATCGATGTTTCGATCGATTGAGTTATGCAAGACGGCGCTTTATGCAAGAATTAAGTTTTTTTCAGAAAAATGAATGATTTGACCCTTTTTTGTCGAACATAGATTCCAGAATGGCTCGGAAGCCCAAGCCTCAAATCCTGGGATAGATCGAAGTTCCTCAAATACATACGTGTAAGATAACGTTTAACGCGAGAATCCTACGATTTTTGACTGAATTAATGATTGTGACACCCCTACGTCGAGCATTAATACCAGATACGCTCGAAACTCTGCAGAACTCGATTCCCGGCGTAGATCGAAGTACCGATAAATTGAGTTCTGCAAGACGACGTTTAATGCAAGAATTGGTTGTATTGAAAAATATATGATTTCGACACTTTCCTGTCGACTCTAGATGCCAGAATTTTCGAAACACGCAAAACCTCGATTTTCGGGGCAGATCGAAGTTTTTCCGATACTGCCGTGCAAGATGACTCTCAACGCAGTAATTCTATGGATTTAGACTAAACGAATGATTTTGACACTCTAACGTCGAGCTGAGATGCCAGAATCGCTCGAAACTCGGGACATCTCGATTTTCGTTGTAGATCGATGTTTTTATCGATTCAGTTGTGAGAGACGAGGTTCAATGCAAAAATGAAGTTTCTTTTCAGAGAAAAAAATGATTTCAAACGTTTCTGTCGAGCTGAGATTTTGGAATTTTTCGAAATACGGGACAACTCGATTCTTCGCGTAGATCGAAGTTTAGTTCGATACAGCTGTGCAAGTCAACGTTCGATGCAAGAATTCCTCGGTTTCAGACAAATGAAACGATTATGACACGTTTAGGGTGAGCTCAGATTCCAGAATCGCTCGAAACTCGGGACATCTCGATTCTCGGTGTCGATCTACGTTTCGATCGATTCAGTTGTGCGAGACGACGTTTAACGCAAGAATTAAGTTCTTTAACAAAAATTAATGATTTCTACACTTTTCTGGTGAACCTAGATGCCAGAATCGCTCGACAGACGCAGAACCTCGACTCCCGGGGTAGATCGAAGTTTTTCCGATACGGCCGTGTAGAACAACGTTCAACGCGAAAATTCTGAAATTTGAGACTGAATAAATGATAGTGACACTCTTATGCCGAGCTGTTATGCCAGGATCGCTCGAAACTCGGGACATTTCGATTCTCGGTGTAGATCGATGTTTCGATAAATTTAGTTGTGCAAGACGACGTTTAATGCAGGAATTGACTTTTTTCCACAAAATGCACGATTTTGACAATTTGTGTCGAGCCTAGATGCCAGAATCGCTCTGAACACGCAAAATCACGATTCTCGGGGTAGATCGAAGTTTTTCCGATACAGACATGCGGGATGACTTTCAACGCACTAATTCTATGACTTTGGTCAAAATGAATGACTGTATTACTTTTACGACGATCTGTAATGCCAGGATCGCTCGAAACTCGGGAGAACTTGATTCCCGGCGTAGATCAAAGTATCGATCGATTAAGTTGTGCGAGACGACGTTTAACGCAGGAATTGGTTTTTTTTTCCCAAAAACGAACGATTTTCACACTTTCCTGTCGAGCCTAGATGCCAGAATCGCTCGAAATACGCAAAACCTCGATTCTTGTGTTGGATCGAAATTTTCCCAATACAGTCGTGTACGACGACGTTGACCGCGAGAATAGTATGATTTCGGACTGAATAAATAATTGTGACACTCTTACGTCGCGCTGTGATGCCGGAATCGCTCGAAACTCGGGACGTATCCCTTCCCGGTGTAGATCGATGTTTCGTTCGATTGAGTTATGCAAGACGACGCTTTCTGCAAGAATTAAGTTTTTTTCAGAAAAATGAATGATTTGACCCTTTTTTGTCGAACATAGATTCCAGAATGGCTCGGAAGCCCAAGCCTCAAATCCTGGGATAGATCGAAGTTCCTCAAATACATACGTGTAAGATAACGTTTAACGCGAGAATCCTACGATTTTTGACTGAATTAATGATTGTGACACCCCTACGTCGAGCATTAATACCAGATACGCTCGAAACTCTGCAGAACTCGATTCCCGGCGTAGATCGAAGTACCGATAAATTGAGTTCTGCAAGACGACGTTTAATGCAAGAATTGGTTGTATTGAAAAATATATGATTTCGACACTTTCCTGTCGACTCTAGATGCCAGAATTTTCGAAACACGCAAAACCTCGATTTTCGGGGCAGATCGAAGTTTTTCCGATACTGCCGTGCAAGATGACTCTCAACGCAGTAATTCTATGGATTTAGACTAAACGAATGATTTTGACACTCTAACGTCGAGCTGAGATGCCAGAATCGCTCGAAACTCGGGACATCTCGATTTTCGTTGTAGATCGATGTTTTTATCGATTCAGTTGTGAGAGACGAGGTTCAATGCAAAAATGAAGTTTCTTTTCAGAGAAAAAAATGATTTCAAACGTTTCTGTCGAGCTGAGATTTTGGAATTTTTCGAAATACGGGACAACTCGATTCTTCGCGTAGATCGAAGTTTAGTTCGATACAGCTGTGCAAGTCAACGTTCGATGCAAGAATTCCTCGGTTTCAGACAAATGAAACGATTATGACACGTTTAGGGTGAGCTCAGATTCCAGAATCGCTCGAAACTCGGGACATCTCGATTCTCGGTGTCGATCTACGTTTCGATCGATTCAGTTGTGCGAGACGACGTTTAACGCAAGAATTAAGTTCTTTAACAAAAATTAATGATTTCTACACTTTTCTGGTGAACCTAGATGCCAGAATCGCTCGACAGACGCAGAACCTCGACTCCCGGGGTAGATCGAAGTTTTTCCGATACGGCCGTGTAGAACAACGTTCAACGCGAAAATTCTGAAATTTGAGACTGAATAAATGATAGTGACACTCTTATGCCGAGCTGTTATGCCAGGATCGCTCGAAACTCGGGACATTTCGATTCTCGGTGTAGATCGATGTTTCGATAAATTTAGTTGTGCAAGACGACGTTTAATGCAGGAATTGACTTTTTTCCACAAAATGCACGATTTTGACAATTTGTGTCGAGCCTAGATGCCAGAATCGCTCTGAACACGCAAAATCACGATTCTCGGGGTAGATCGAAGTTTTTCCGATACAGACATGCGGGATGACTTTCAACGCACTAATTCTATGACTTTGGTCAAAATGAATGACTGTATTACTTTTACGACGATCTGTAATGCCAGGATCGCTCGAAACTCGGGAGAACTTGATTCCCGGCGTAGATCAAAGTATCGATCGATTAAGTTGTGCGAGACGACGTTTAACGCAGGAATTGGTTTTTTTTTCCCAAAAACGAACGATTTTCACACTTTCCTGTCGAGCCTAGATGCCAGAATCGCTCGAAATACGCAAAACCTCGATTCTTGTGTTGGATCGAAATTTTCCCAATACAGTCGTGTACGACGACGTTGACCGCGAGAATAGTATGATTTCGGACTGAATAAATAATTGTGACACTCTTACGTCGCGCTGTGATGCCGGAATCGCTCGAAACTCGGGACGTATCCCTTCCCGGTGTAGATCGATGTTTCGTTCGATTGAGTTATGCAAGACGACGCTTTCTGCAAGAATTAAGTTTTTTTCAGAAAAATGAATGATTTGACCCTTTTTTGTCGAACATAGATTCCAGAATGGCTCGGAAGCCCAAGCCTCAAATCCTGGGATAGATCGAAGTTCCTCAAATACATACGTGTAAGATAACGTTTAACGCGAGAATCCTACGATTTTTGACTGAATTAATGATTGTGACACCCCTACGTCGAGCATTAATACCAGATACGCTCGAAACTCTGCAGAACTCGATTCCCGGCGTAGATCGAAGTACCGATAAATTGAGTTCTGCAAGACGACGTTTAATGCAAGAATTGGTTGTATTGAAAAATATATGATTTCGACACTTTCCTGTCGACTCTAGATGCCAGAATTTTCGAAACACGCAAAACCTCGATTTTCGGGGCAGATCGAAGTTTTTCCGATACTGCCGTGCAAGATGACTCTCAACGCAGTAATTCTATGGATTTAGACTAAATGAATGATTTTGACACTCTAACGTTGAGCTGAGATGCCAGAATCGCTCGAAACTCGGGACATCTCGATTTTCGTTGTAGATCGATGTTTTTATCGATTCAGTTGTGAGAGACGAGGTTCAATGCAAAAATGAAGTTTCTTTTCAGAGAAAAAAATGATTTCAAACGTTTCTGTCGAGCTGAGATTTTGGAATTGTTCGAAATACGGGACAACTCGATTCTTCGCGTAGATCGAAGTTTAGTTCGATACAGCTGTGCAAGACAACGTTCGATGCAAGAATTTCTCGGTTTCAGACAAATGAAACGATTATGACACGTTTAGGGTGAGCTCAGATTCCAGAATCGCTCGAAACTCGGGACATCTCGATTCTCGGTGTCGATCTACGTTTCGATCGATTCAGTTGTGCGAGACGACGTTTAACGCAAGAATTAAGTTCTTTAACAAAAATTAATGATTTCTACACTTTTCTGGTAAACCTAGATGCCAGAATCGCTCGACAGACGCAGAACCTCGAATCCCGGGGTAGATCGAAGTTTTTCCGATACGGCCGTGTAGAACAACGTTCAACGCGAAAATTCTGAAATTTTAGACTGAATAAATGATAGTGACACTCTTATGCCGAGCTGTTATGCCAGGATCGCTCGAAACTCGGGACATTTCGATTCTCGGTGTAGATCGATGTTTCGATAAATTTAGTTGTGCAAGACGACGTTTAATGCAGGAATTGACTTTTTTCCACAAAATGCACGATTTTGACAATTTGTGTCGAGCCTAGATGCCAGAATCGCTCGAAATACGCAAAACCTCGAATCTTGTGTTGGATCGAAATTTTCCCGATACAGTCGTGTACGACGACGTTGACCGCGAGAATAGTATGATTTCGGTCTGAATGAATAATTGTGACACTCTTACGTCGCGCTGTGATGCCGAAATCGCTCGAAACTCGAGACATCTCGATTCTCGGTGTATATCGATGTTTTGATCGATTCAGTTGTGAAAGACGAGGTTTAATAGAGAATTGAGTTTTTTTAGAAAAACGGATAATGTGACCCTTTTCTGTCAAGCATAAATGCCAGAAATGCGCGAACTATGCAAAACCTCAAATCCTGGGGTATAACGAAGTTTCTCCGATACAGCCGTGTAAGACGACGTTTAACGACCGAATTCTATGATTTTAAACTAAATCAATGATTGTGACACTCTCGCGTTAAGCTGTGATTCCAGAATCGCTCGAAACTCGGGACATATCGATTCTCGATGTAGATCGATGTTTCGATCGATTCAGTTGTGCAAGACAACGTTTGATGCGAAAGATAAGTTTTTCCAGCGAAATGAATGATTTTGCACATTTCTGTCGAGCTGAGATGTCGGAACCGGTCGAAATACGGAACATCGTATTCCTCGGTGTAGACCGATTTTTCGTTCGATAGCGATGTGCAAGAATTCTATGATTTTGCACCAGCTGAATGATTTCGACACTCTAACGTCGAGCTGAGATGCCGGAATCGCTCGGAACTCGGGACATCTTGATTCTCGTCGTAGATCGATGTTTTTATTGATTCAGTTGTGCGGAACGACGTTCAATGCACAAATGAAGTTTCTTTCCAGAAAAATAAATGATTTCAAACGTTTCTGTCGAGCTGAGATTTTGGAATCGTTCGAAATACGGGACAACTCGATTCTTCGCGTAGATCGAAGTTTAGTTCGATACAGCTGTGCAAGACAACGTTCGATGCAAGGATTTCTCGGTTTCAGACCAAAGAAACGATTTTGACACGTTCAGGGTGAGCTCAGATTCCAGAATCGCTCGAAACTCGGGACATCTCGATTCTCTGTGTCGATCTACGTTTCGATCGATTCAGTTGTGCGAGACGACGTTCAATGCAGAAATTGACTTTTTTCCACAAAAATGCACGATTTTCACAATTTGTGTCGAGCCTAGATGCCAGAATCGCTCTGAACACGCAAAATCACGATTCTCGGGGTAGATCGAAGTTTTTCCGAATCAGACGTGCGGGATGACTTTCAACGCACTAATTCTATGACTTTGGTCAAAATGAATGACTGTATTACTTTTACGACGATCTGTAATGCCAGGATCGCTCGAAACTCGGGACATCTCGATTCTCGGTGTAGATCGATGTTTTTATTAATTCAGTTGTGCGGAACGACGTTCAATGCAAAAATGAAGTTTCTTTTCAGAGAAAAAAATGATTTCAAACGTTTCTGTCGAGCTGAGATTTTGGAATTGTTCGAAATACGGGACAACTCGATTCTTCGCGTAGATCGAAGTTTAGTTCGATACAGCTGTGCAAGACAACGTTCGATGCAAGAATTTCTCGGTTTCAGACAAATGAAACGATTATGACACGTTTAGGGTGAGCTCAGATTCCAGAATCGCTCGAAACTCGGGACATCTCGATTCTCGGTGTCGATCTACGTTTCGATCGATTCAGTTGTGCGAGACGACGTTTAACGCAAGAATTAAGTTCTTTAACAAAAATTAATGATTTCTACACTTTTCTGGTAAACCTAGATGCCAGAATCGCTCGACAGACGCAGAACCTCGAATCCCGGGGTAGATCGAAGTTTTTCCGATACGGCCGTGTAGAACAACGTTCAACGCGAAAATTCTGAAATTTTAGACTGAATAAATGATAGTGACACTCTTATGCCGAGCTGTTATGCCAGGATCGCTCGAAACTCGGGACATTTCGATTCTCGGTGTAGATCGATGTTTCGATAAATTTAGTTGTGCAAGACGACGTTTAATGCAGGAATTGACTTTTTTCCACAAAATGCACGATTTTGACAATTTGTGTCGAGCCTAGATGCCAGAATCGCTCGAAATACGCAAAACCTCGATTCTTGTGTTGGATCGAAATTTTCCCGATACAGTCGTGTACGACGACGTTGACCGCGAGAATAGTATGATTTCGGACTGAATGAATAATTGTGACACTCTTACGTCGCGCTGTGATGCCGGAATCGCTCGAAACTCGAGACATCTCGATTCTCGGTGTATATCGATGTTTTGATCGATTCAGTTGTGAAAGACGAGGTTTAATAGAGAATTGAGTTTTTTTAGAAAAACGGATAATGTGACCCTTTTCTGTCAAGCATAAATGCCAGAAATGCGCGAACTATGCAAAACCTCAAATCCTGGGGTATAACGAAGTTTCTCCGATACAGCCGTGTAAGACGACGTTTAACGACCGAATTCTATGATTTTAAACTAAATCAATGATTGTGACACTCTCACGTTAAGCTGTGATTCCAGAATCGCTCGAAACTCGGGACATATCGATTCTCGATGTAGATCGATGTTTCGATCGATTCAGTTGTGCAAGACAACGTTTGATGCGAAAGATAAGTTTTTCCAGCGAAATGAATGATTTTGCACATTTCTGTCGAGCTGAGATGTCGGAACCGGTCGAAATACGGAACATCTTATTCCTCGGTGTAGACCGATTTTTCGGTCGATAGCGATGTGCAAGACGACGATTAACGATAGAATTCTATGATTTTGGACCAGATGAATGATTTCGACACTCTAACGTCGAGCTGAGATGCCAGAATCGCTCGAAACTCGGGACATCTCGATTCTCGGTGTATATCGATGTTTTGATCGATTCAGTGGTGCAAGCCAAGGTTTAATGCAAGGATTGAGTTGTTTCAGAAAAACGAATAGATTGACGCTTTTATGTCGAGCATAAATGGCAGATATGCGCGAACTATGCAAAACCTCAAATCCCGGGATATACTCGAAGTTTCTCTGATACGGATGTGTAAGACCACGTTTAACGACAATATTCTATGATTTTGCACCAGATGAATGATTTCGACACTCTAACGTCGAGCTGAGATGCGAGAATCGCTCGAAACTCGGGACATCTCGATTCTCGGTGTAGATCGATGTTTTTATCGATTCAGTTGTGCGGAACGACGTTAAATGCAAAAATGAAGTTTCTTTCCAGAGAAATAAATGATTTCAAACGTTTCTGTCGAACTGAGATTTTGGAATCGTTCGAAATACGGGACAACTCGATTCTTCGCGTAGATCGAAGTTTAGTTCGATACAGCTGTGCATAACAACGTTCGATGCAAGGATTTCTCGGTTTCAGACGAAAGAAACGATTTTGACACGTTCAGGGTGAGCTCAGATTCCAGAATCGCTCGAAACTTGGGACATCTCGATTCTCGGTGTCGATCTACGTTTGGATCGACACAGTTGTGCGAGACGACGTTTAACGCAAGAATTGAGTTCTTTAACAATAATAAATGATTTCTACACTTTTCTGGTAAACCTAGATGCTAGAATCGCTCGACAGACGCAAAACCTCGAATCCCGGGGTAGATCGAAGTTTTTCCGATACGGCTGTGTAGAACAACGTTTAACGCAAAAATTCTATAATTTTGGACTAAATAAATGATAGTGACACTCTTACGCCGAGCTGTGATGCCAGGATCGTTCGAAACTCAGGAAATTTCGATTCTCGGTGTAGATCGATGTTCCGATAGATTCAGTTGTGCGAGACGACGTTCAATGCGTGAATTGACTTTTTATCACAAAAATGCACGATTTTCACAATTTGTGTCGAGCCTAGATGCCAGAATCGCTCTGAACACGCTAAATCACGATTCTCGGGGTAGCTCGAAGTTTTTCCGATACAGACGTGCGGGATGACTTTCAACGCAGTAATTCTATGACTTTGGTCAAAATGAATGATTGTATTACTCTTACGACGTTCTGTAATGCCAGAATCGCTCGAAACTCGGGAGAACTTGATTCACGGCGTAGATCAAAGTATCGATTGATTAAGTTGTGCGAGACGACGTTTAACGCAAGAAACTGTTTTTTTTTCACAAAAATGAACGGTTTTAACACTTTCCTGTCGGGCCTAGATGCCAGAATCGCTCGAAATACGCAAAACCTCGAGTCTCGGAGTGGATTGAAGTTTCTCCGATACTGTCGTGCAAGATGACTCTTAACGCAGTAATCCTATGAATTAAAACTAATTGAATGATTTTGACACTATTACGTCGAGCTGAGATGCCAGAATCGCTTGAAACTCAGGACATCTCCATTCTCGGTGTATATCGATGTTTTGATCGATTCAGTTGTGAAAGACGAGGTTTATTGGAGAATTGAGTTTTTTCAGAAAAACGGATAATGTGACCCTTTTCTGTCAAGCATAAATGCCAGAAATGCGCGAACTATGCAAAACCTCAAATCCTGGGGTATAACGAAGTTTCTCCGATACAGCCGTGTAAGACGACGTTTAACGACCGAATTCTATGATTTTAAACCAAATCAATGATTGTTACACTCTCACGTTAAGCTGTGATTCCAGAATCGCTCGAAACTCGGGACATATCGATTCTCGATGTAGATCGATGTTTCGATCGATTCAGTTGTGCAAGACAACGTTTGATGCGAAAGATAAGTTTTTCCAGCAAAACGGATGACTTTGCACATTTCTGTCGAGCTGAGATGTCGGAATCGGTCGAAATACGGGACATCTTATTCCTCGGTGTAGACCGATTTTTCGTTCGATAGCGATGTGCAAGAATTCTATGATTTTGCACCAGCTGAATGATTTCGACGCTCTAACGTCGAGCTGAGATGCCGGAATCGCTCGAAACTCGGGACATCTCGATTCTCGTCGTAGATCGATGTTTCTATTGATTCAGTTGTGCGGAACGACGTTCAATGCAAAAATGAAGTTTCTTTCCAAAAAAATAAATGATTTCAAACGTTTCTGTCGAGCTGAGATTTTGGAATCGTTCGAAATACGGGACAACTCGATTCTTCGCGTAGATCGAAGTTTAGTTCGATACAGCTGTGCAAGACAACGTTCGATGCAAGGATTTCTCGGTTTCAGACCAAAGAAACGATTTTGACACGTTCAGGGTGAGCTCAGATTCCAGAATCGCTCGAAACTCGGGACATCTCGATTCTCTGTGTCGATCTACGTTTCGATCGATTCAGTTGTGCGAGACGACGTTCAATGCAGGAATTGACTTTTTTCCACAAAATGCACGATTTTGACAATTTGTGTCGAGCCTAGATGCCAGAATCGCTCTGAACACGCAAAATCACGATTCTCGGGGTAGATCGAAGTTTTTCCGAATCAGACGTGCGGGATGACTTTCAACGCACTGATTCTATGACTTTGGTCAAAATGAATGACTGTATTACTTTTACGACGATCTGTAATGCCAGGATCGCTCGAAACTCGGGAGAACTTGATTCCCGGCGTAGATCAAGTATCGATCGATTAAGTTGTGCGAGACGACGTTTAACGCAGGAATTGGTTTTTTTTCCTAAAAACGAACGGTTTTTAACACTTTCCTGTCGAGCCTAGATGCCAGAATCGCTCGAAATACGCAAAACCTCGATTCTTGTGTTGGATCGAAATTTTCCCGATACAGTCGTTTACGACGACGTTGACCGCGAGAATAGTATAATTTCGGACCGAATGAATAATTGTGACACTCTTACGTCGCGCTGTGATGCCGGAATCGCTCGAAACTCGGGACGTATCCCTTCCCGGTGTAGATCGATGTTTCGATCGATTGAGTTATGCAAGACGGCGCTTTATGCAAGAATTAAGTTTTTTTCAGAAAAATGAATGATTTGACCCTTTTTTGTCGAACATAGATTCCAGAATGGCTCGGAAGCCCAAGCCTCAAATCCTGGGATAGATCGAAGTTCCTCAAATACATACGTGTAAGATAACGTTTAACGCGAGAATCCTACGATTTTTGACTGAATTAATGATTGTGACACCCCTACGTCGAGCATTAATACCAGATACGCTCGAAACTCTGCAGAACTCGATTCCCGGCGTAGATCGAAGTACCGATAAATTGAGTTCTGCAAGACGACGTTTAATGCAAGAATCGGTTGTATTGAAAAATATATGATTTCGACACTTTCCTGTCGACTCTAGATGCCAGAATTTTCGAAACACGCAAAACCTCGATTTTCGGGGCAGATCGAAGTTTTTTCGATACTGCCGTGCAAGATCACTCTCAACGCAGTAATTCTATGGATTTAGACTAAATGAATGATTTTGATACTCTAACGTCGAGCTGAGATGCCAGAATCGCTCGAAACTCGGGACATCTCGATTTTCGTTGTAGATCGATCTTTTTATCGATTCAGTTGTGAGAGACGAGGTTCAATGCAAAAATGAAGTTTCTTTTCAGAGAAAAAAATGATTTCAAACGTTTCTGTCGAGCTGAGATTTTGAAATTGTTCGAAATACGGGACAACTCGATTCTTCGCGTAGATCGAAGTTTAGTTCGATACAGCTGTGCAAGACAACGTTCGATGCAAGAATTTCTCGGTTTCAGACAAATGAAACGATTATGACACGTTTAGGGTGAGCTCAGATTCCAGAATCGCTCGAAACTCGGGACATCTCGATTCTCGGTGTCGATCTACGTTTCGATCGATTCAGTTGTGCGAGACGACGTTTAACGCAAGAATTGAGTTCTTTAACAAAAATTAATGATTTCTACACTTTTCTGGTAAACCTAGATGCCAGAATCGCTCGACAGACGCAGAACCTCGAATCCCGGGGTAGATCGAAGTTTTTCCGATACGGCCGTGTAGAACAACGTTCAACGCGAAAATTCTGAAATTTTAGACTGAATAAATGATAGTGACACTCTTATGCCGAGCTGTTATGCCAGGATCGCTCGAAACTCGGGACATTTCGATTCTCGGTGTAGATCGATGTTTCGATAAATTTAGTTGTGCAAGACGACGTTTAATGCAGGAATTGACTTTTTTCCACAAAATGCACGATTTTGACAATTTGTGTCGAGCCTAGATGCCAGAATCGCTCTGAACACGCAAAATCACGATTCTCGGGGTAGATCGAAGTTTTTCCGAATCAGACGTGCGGGATGACTTTCAACGCACTAATTCTATGACTTTGGTCAAAATGAATGACTGTATTACTTTTACGACGATCTGTAATGCCAGGATCGCTCGAAACTCGGGAGAACTTGATTCCCGGCGTAGATCAAAGTATCGATCGATTAAGTTGTGCGAGACGACGTTTAACGCAGGAATTGGTTTTTTTTCCCAAAAACGAACGATTTTCACACTTTCCTGTCGAGCCTAGATGCCAGAATCGCTCGAAATACGCAAAACCTCGAATCTTGTGTTGGATCGAAATTTTCCCGATACAGTCGTGTACGACGACGTTGACCGCGAGAATAGTATGATTTCGGACTGAATGAATAATTGTGACACTCTTACGTCGCGCTGTGATGCCGAAATCGCTCGAAACTCGAGACATCTCGATTCTCGGTGTATATCGATGTTTTGATCGATTCAGTTGTGAAAGACGAGGTTTAATAGAGAATTGAGTTTTTTTTAGAAAAACGGATAATGTGACCCTTTTCTGTCAAGCATAAATGCCAGAAATGCGCGAACTATGCAAAACCTCAAATCCTGGGGTATAACAAAGTTTCTCCGATACAGCCGTGTAAGACGACGTTTAACGACCGAATTCTATGATTTTAAACTAAATCAATGATTGTGACACTCTTACGTTAAGCTGTGATTCCAGAATCGCTCGAAACTCGGGACATATCGATTCTCGATGTAGATCGAGGTTTCGATCGATTCAGTTGTGCAAGACAACGTTTGATGCAAAAGATAAGTTTTTCCAGCGAAATGAATGATTTTGCACATTTCTGTCGAGCTGAGATGTCGGAACCGGTCGAAATACGGAACATCGTATTCCTCGGTGTAGACCGATTTTTCGTTCGATAGCGATGTGCAAGAATTCTATGATTTTGCACCAGCTGAATGATTTCGACACTCTAACGTCGAGCTGAGATGCCGGAATCGCTCGAAACTCGGGACATCTTGATTCTCGTCGTAGATCGATGTTTTTATTGATTCAGTTGTGCGGAACGACGTTCAATGCAAAAATGAAGTTTCTTTCCAGAAAAATAAATGATTTCAAACGTTTCTGTCGAGCTGAGATTTTGGAATCGTTCGAAATACGGGACAACTCGATTCTTCGCGTAGATCGAAGTTTAGTTCGATACAGCTGTGCAAGACAACGTTCGATGCAAGGATTTCTCGGTTTCAGACCAAAGAAACGATTTTGACACGTTCAGGGTGAGCTCAGATTCCAGAATCGCTCGAAACTCGGGACATCTCGATTCTCTGTGTCGATCTACGTTTCGATCGATTCAGTTGTGCGAGACGACGTTCAATGCAGAAATTGACTTTTTTCCACAAAAATGCACGATTTTCACAATTTGTGTCGAGCCTAGATGCCAGAATCGCTCTGAACACGCAAAATCACGATTCTCGGGGTAGATCGAAGTTTTTCCGAATCAGACGTGCGGGATGACTTTCAACGCACTAATTCTATGACTTTGGTCAAAATGAATGACTGTATTACTTTTACGACGATCTGTAATGCCAGGATCGCTCGAAACTCGGGAGAACTCGATTCCCGGCGTAGATCAAAGTATCGATCGATTAAGTTGTGCGAGACGACGTTTAACGCAGGAATTGGTTTTTTTTCCCAAAAACGAACGATTTTCACACTTTCCTGTCGAGCCTAGATGCCAGAATCGCTCGAAATACGCAAAACCTCGATTCTTGTGTTGGATCGAAATTCTTCCGATACAGTCGTTTACGACGACGTTGACCGCGAGAATAGTATAATTTCGGACCGAATGAATAATTGTGACACTCTTACGTCGCGCTGTGATGCCGGAATCGCTCGAAACTCGGGACGTATCCCTTCCCGGTGTAGATCGATGTTTCGATCGATTGAGTTATGCAAGACGGCGCTTTATGCAAGAATTAAGTTTTTTTCAGAAAAATGAATGATTTGACCCTTTTTTGTCGAACATAGATTCCAGAATGGCTCGGAAGCCCAAGCCTCAAATCCTGGGATAGATCGAAGTTCCTCAAATACATTCGTGTAAGATAACGTTTAACGCGAGAATCCTACGATTTTTGACTGAATTAATGATTGTGACACCCCTACGTCGAGCATTAATACCAGATACGCTCGAAACTCTGCAGAACTCGATTCCCGGCGTAGATCGAAGTACCAATAAATTGAGTTCTGCAAGACGACGTTTAATGCAAGAATTGGTTGTATTGAAAAATATATGATTTCGACACTTTCCTGTCGACTCTAGATGCCAGAATTTTCGAAACACGCAAAACCTCGATTTTCGTTGTAGATCGATGTTTTTATCGATTCAGTTGTGAGAGACGAGGTTTAATAGAGAATTGAGTTTTTTCAGAAAAACGGATAATGTGACCCTTTTCTGTCAAGCATAAATGCCAGAAATGCGCGAACTATGCAAAACCTCAAATCCTGGAGTATAACGAAGTTTCTCCGATACAGCCGTGTAAGACGACGTTTAACGACCGAATTCTATGATTTTAAACTAAATCAATGATTGTGACACTCTCACGTTAAGCTGTGATTCCAGAATCGCTCGAAACTCGGGACATATCGATTCTCGATGTAGATCGATGTTTCGATCGATTCAGTTGTGCAAGACAACGTTTGATGCGAAAGATAAGTTTTTCTAGCGAAATGAATGATTTTGCACATTTCTGTCGAGCTGAGATGTCGGAACCGGTCGAAATACGGAACATCTTATTCCTCGGTGTAGACCGATTTTTCGTTCGATAGCGATGTGCAAGACGACGATTAACGCAAGAATTCTATGATTTTGGACCAGATGAATGATTTCGACACTCTAACGTCGAGCTGAGATGCCAGAATCGCTCGAAACTCGAGACATCTCGATTCTCGGTGTATATCGATGTTTTGATCGATTCAGTTGTGAAAGACGAGGTTTAATAGAGAATTGAGTTTTTTCAGAAAAACGGATAATGTGACCCTTTTCTGTCAAGCATAAATGCCAGAAATGCGCGAACTATGCAAAACCTCAAATCCTGGGGTATAACGAAGTTTCTCCGATACAGACGTGTAAGACGACGTTTAACGACCGAATTCTATGATTTTAAACTAAATCAATGATTGTGACACTCTTACGTTAAGCTGTGATTCCAGAATCGCTCGAAACTCGGGACATATCGATTCTCGAAGTAGCTCGATGTTTCGATCGATTCAGTTGTGCAAGACAACGTTTGATGCGAAAGATAAGTTTTTCCAGCGAAATGAATGATTTTGCACATTTCTGTCGAGCTGAGATGTCGGAACCGGTCGAAATACGGAACATCTTATTCCTCGGTGTAGACCGATTTTTCGTTCGATAGCGATGTGCAAGACGACGATTAACGCAAGAATTCTATGATTTTGGACCAGATGAATGATTTCGACACTCTAACGTCGAGCTGAGATGCCAGAATCGCTCGAAACTCGAGACATCTCGATTCTCGGTGTATATCGATGTTTTGATCGATTCAGTGGTGCAAGCCAAGGTTTAATGCAAGGATTGAGTTGTTTCAGAAAAACGAATAGATTGACGCTTTTCTGTCGAGCATAAATGGCAGATATGCGCGAACTATGCAAAACCTCAAATCCCGGGATATACTCGAAGTTTCTCTGATACGGATGTGTAAGACCACGTTTAACGACAATATTCTATGATTTTGCACCAGATGAATGATTTCGACACTCTAACGTCGAGCTGAGATGCCAGAATCGCTCGAAACTCGGGACATCTCGATTCTCGGTGTAGATCGATGTTTTTATCGATTCAGTTGTGCGGAACGACGTAAAATGCAAAAATGAAGTTTCTTTCCAGAGAAATAAATGATTTCAAACGTTTCTGTCGAACTGAGATTTTGGAATCGTTCGAAATACGGGACAACTCGATTCTTCGCGTAGATCGAAGTTTAGTTCGATACAGCTGTGCAAGACAACGTTCGATGCAAGGATTTCTCGGTTTCAGACCAAAGAAACGATTTTGACACGTTCAGGGTGAGCTCAGATTCCAGAATCGCTCGAAACTCGGGACATCTTGATTCTCTGTGTCGATCTACGTTTCGATCGATTCAGTTGTGCGAGACGACGTTCAATGCAGGAATTGACTTTTTTCCACAAAAATGCACAATTTTCACAATTTGTGTCGAGCCTAGATGCCAGAATCGCTCTGAACACGCAAAATCACGATTCTCGGGGTAGATCGAAGTGTTTCCGATACAGACGTGCGGGATGACTTTCAACGCACTAATTCTATGACTTTGGTCAAAATGAATAATTGTATTACTCTTACGACGATCTGTAATGCCAGAATCGCTCGAAACTCGGGAAAACTTGATTCCCGGCGTGGATCAAAGTATCGATCGATTAAGTTGTGCGATACGACGTTTAACGCAGGAATTGGTTTTTTTTCCCAAAAACGAACGATTTTCACACTTTCCTGTCAAGCCTAGATGCCAGAATCGCTCGAAATACGCAAAACCTCGATTCTTGTGTTGGATCGAAATTTTCCCGATACAGTCGTGTACGACGACGTTGACCCCAAGAATAGCATGATTTCGGACTGAATGAATGATTGTGACACTCTTACGTCGGGCTGTGATGCCGGAATCGCTCGAAACTCGGGACGTATCCCTTCCCGGTGTAGATCGATGTTTCGATCGATTGAGTTGTGCAAGACGACGCTTTATGCAAGAATTAAGTTTTTTCAGAAAAATGAATGATTTGAACCTTTTTTGTCGAACCTAGATTCCAGAATGGCTCGGAAGCCCGAGCCTCAAATCCTGGGTCAGATCGAAGTTCCTCAAATACAGACGTGTAAGATAACGTTTAACGCGAGAATCCTACGATTTTTGACTGAATTAATGATTGTGACACCCCTACGTCGAGCATTAATACCAGAATCGCTCGAATCTCTGCAGAACTCGATTCCCGGCGTAGATCGAAGTACCGATAAATTGAGTTCTGCAAGACGACGTTTAATGCAAGAATTGGTTGTATTTAAAAATATATGATTTCGACACTTTCCTGTCGACTCTAGATGCCAGATTGCTCGAAACACGCAAAACCTCGATTTTCGGGGCAGATCGAAGTTTTTCCGATACTGCCGTGCAAGATGACTCTTAACGCAGTAATTCTATGAATTTAGACTAAATAAATGATGTTGACACTATTACGTCGAGCTGAGATACCAGAATCGCTCGAAACTCGGGACATCTCGATTCTCGGTGTAGATCGATGTTTTTATTAATTCAGTTGTGCGGAACGACGTTCAATGTAAAAATGAAGTTTCTTTTCAGAGAAATAAATGATTTCAAACGTTTCTGTCGAGCTGAGATTTTGGAATCGTTCGAAATACGGGACAACTCGATTCTTCGCGTAGATCGAAGTTTAGTTCGATACAGCTGTGCATAACAACGTTCGATGCAAGGATTTCTCGGTTTCAGACGAAAGAAACGATTTTGACACGTTCAGGGTGAGCTCAGATTCCAGAATCGCTCGAAACTTGGGACATCTCGATTCTCGGTGTCGATCTACGTTTCGATCGATACAGTTGTGCGAGACGACGTTTAACGCAAGAATTGAGTTCTTTAACAAAAATAAATGATTTCTACACTTTTCTGGTAAACCTAGATGCCAGAATCGCTCGACAGACGCAAAACCTCGAATCCCGGGTCAGATCGAAGTTTTTCCGATACGGCCGTGTAGAACAACGTTCAACGCAAAAATTCTATAATTTTAGACTAAATAAATGATAGTGTGACACTCTTATGCCGAGCTGTGATGCCAGGATCGCTCGAAACTCGGAACATTTCGATTCTCTGTGTAGATCGATGTTTCGATAAATTCAGTTGTGCAAGACGACGTTTAATGCAGGAATAGACTTTTATTCACGAAAATGCACGATTTTTACAATTTGTGTCGAGCCTAGATGCCAGAATCGCTCTGAACACGCAAAATCACGATTCTCGGGGTAGATCGAAGTTTTTCCGAATCAGACGTGCGGGATGACTGTCAACGCACTAATTCTATGACTTTGGTCAAAATGAATGACTGTATTACTTTTACGACGATCTGTAATGCCAGGATCGCTCGAAACTCGGGAGAACTTGATTCCCGGCGTAGATCAAAGTATCGATCGATTAAGTTGTGCGAGACGACGTTTAACGCAGGAATTGGTTTTTTTTCCCAAAAACGAACGATTTTCACACTTTCCTATCGAGCCTAGATGCCAGAATCGCTCGGAATACGCAAAACCTCGATTCTTGTGTTGGATCGAAATTTTCCCGATACAGTCGTGTACGACGACGTTGACCGCGAGAATAGTATGATTTTGGACTGAATGAATAATTGTGACACTCTTACGTCGCGCTGTGATGCCGGAATCGCTCGAAACTCGGGACATCTCGATTCTCGTCGTAGATCGATGTTTTTATCGATTCAGTTGTGCGGAACGACGTTCAATGCAAAAATGAAGTTTCTTTCCAGAAAAATAAATGATTTCAATTGTTTCTGTCGAGCTAAGATTTTGGAATCGTTCGAAATACGGGACAACTCGATTTTTCGCGTAGATCGAAGTTTAGTTCGATACAGCTGTGCAAGACAACGTTCGATGCAAGGATTTCTCGGTTTTAGACAAAAGAAACGATTTTGACACGTTCAGGGTGAGCTCAGATTCCACAATCGCTCGAAACTCGGGACATCTCGATTCTCGGTGTCGATCTACGTTTCGATCGATTCAGTTGTGCGAGACGACGATCAATGCAGGAATTGACTTTTTTCCACAAAAATGCACGATTTTCACAATTTGTGTCGAGCCTAGATGCCAGAATCGCTCTGAACACGCTAAATCACGATTCTCGGGGTAGCTCGAAGTTTTTCCGATACAGACGTGCGGGATGACTTTCAACGCACTAATTCTATGACTTTGGTCAAAATGAATAATTGTTTTACTCTTACGACGATCTGTAATGCCGGAATCGCTCGAAACTCGGGAGAACTTGATTCCCGGCGTAGATCAAAGTATCGATCGATTAAGTTGTGCGAGACGACGTTTAACGCAGGAATTGGTTTTTTTTTTTCCTAAAAACGAACGATTTTTACACTTTCCTGTCGAGCCTAGATGCCAGAATCACTCGAAATACGCAAAACCTCGAGTCTCGGGGTGGATCGAAGTTTCTCCGATACTGTCGTGCAAGATGACTCTAACGCAGTAATCCTATGAATTAAAACTAATTGAATGATTTTGACACTATTACGTCGAGCTGGGATGCCAGAATCGCTTGAAACTCAGGACATCTCGATTCTCGGTGTATATCGATGTTTTCATCGATTCAGTTGTGAAAGACGAGGTTTATTGGAGAATCGAGTTTTTTCAAAAAAACGGATAATGTGACCCTTTTCTGTCAAGCATAAATGCCAGAAATGCGCGAACTATGCAAAACCTCAAATCCTGGGGTATAACGAAGTTTCTCCGAAACAGCCGTGTAAGACGACGTTTAACGACCGAATTCTATGATTTTGAACTAAATCAATGATTGTTACACTCTCACGTTAAGCTGTGCTTCCAGAATCGCTCGAAACTTGGGACATATCGATTCTCGATGTAGATCGGTGTTTCGATCGATTCAGTTGTGCAAGACAACGTTTAATGCAAAAGATAAGTTTTTCCGGCAAAATGAATGATTTTGCACATTTCTGTCGAGCTGAGATGTCGGAATCGGTCGAAATACGGGACATCTTATTTCTCGGTGTAGACCTATTTTTTGTTCGATAGCGATGTGCAAGACGACGATTAACGCAAGAATTCTATGATTTTGGACCAGATGAATGATTTCGACACTCTAACGTCGAGCTGGGATGCCAGAATCGCTCGAAACTCGGGACATCTCGATTCTCGGTGTCGGTCTACGATTCGATCGATTCAGTGGTGCGAGACGACGTTTAACGCAAGAATTGAGTTCTTGAAGAAAAAAAAATGATTTCTACACTTTTCTGGTAAACCTAGATGCCAGAAATGCTCGACAGGAGCAAAACCTCGAATCCCGGGGTGCATCGAAGTTTTTCCGATACGGCCGTGTAGGAAAACGTTCAACGCGAGACTTCGATAGTTTTGGACTAAATAAATGATAGTGACACTCTTACGCCGAGCTGTGATGCCAGGATCGCTCGAAACCCGGGACGATTCGATTCTCGGTGTAGATCGATGTTTCGATAGATTCAGTTGTGAAAGACGAGGTCTAATGGAGAATCGAGTTTTTTCAGAAAAACGGATAATGTGACCCTTTTCTGTCAAGCATAAATGCCAGAAATGCGCGAACTATGCAAAACCTCAAATCCTGGGGTATAACGAAGTTTCTCCGATACAGCCGTGTAAGCCGACGTTTAACGACCGAATTCTATGATTTTAAACTAAATCAATGATTGTTACACTCTCACGTTAAGCTGTGATTCCAGAATCGCTCGAAACTCGGGACATATCGATTCTCGATGTAGATCGATGTTTCGATCGATTCAGTTGTGCAAGACAACGTTTGATGCGAAAGATAAGTTTTTCCAGCAAAACGGATGACTTTGCACATTTCTGTCGAGCTGAGATGTCGGAATCGGTCGAAATACGGGACATCTTATTCCTCGGTGTAGACCGATTTTTCGTTCGATAGCGATGTGCAAGAATTCTATGATTTTGCATCAGCTGAATGATTTCGACACTCTAACGTCGAGCTGAGATGCCGGAATCGCTCGAAACTCGGGACATCTCGATTCTCGTCGTAGATCGATGTTTTTATTGATTCAGTTGTGCGGAACGACGTTCAATGCAAAAATGAAGTTTCATTCCAGAGAAATAAATGATTTGAAACGTTTCTGTCGAGCTGAGATTCTGGAATCGTTCGAAATACGGGACAACTCGATTCTTCGCGTAGATCGAAGTTTAGTTCGATACAGCTGTGCAAGACAACGTTCGATGCAAGAATTTCTCTGTTTCCGACAAAATAAACGATTTTGACACGTTGATGGTGAGCTCAGATTCCAGAATTGCTCAAGACTCGGGACATCTCGATTCTCGGTGTCGATCTACGTTTCGATCGATACAGTTGTGCGAGACGACGTTTAACGCAAGAATTAAGTTCTTTAACAAAAATAAATGATTTCTACACTTTTCTGGTAAACCTAGATGCCAGAATCGCTCGACAGACGCAAAACCTCGAATCCCGGGGTAGATCGAAGATTTTCCGATAGGGCTGTGTAGAACAACGTTCAACGCGAAAATTCTATAATTTTGGACTAAATAAATGATAGTGACACTCTTACGCCGAGCTGTGATGCCAGGATCGTTCGAAACTCGGGACATTTCGATTCTCGGTGTAGATCGATGTTCCGATAGATTCAGATGTGCGAGACGACGTTCAATGCAGGAATTGACTTTTTTCCACAAAATGCACGATTTTGACAATTTGTGTCGAGCCTAGATGCCAGAATCGCTCTGAACACGCAAAATCACGATTCTCGGGGTAGATCGAAGTTTTTCCGATACAGACATGCGGGATGACTTTCAACGCACTAATTCTATGACTTTGGTCAAAATGAATGATTGTATTACTCTTACGACGATCTGTAATGCCAGAATCGCTCGAAACTCGGGAGAACTTGATTCCCGGCGTAGATCAAAGTATCGATCGATTAAGTTGTGCGAGACGACGTTTAACGCAGGAATTGGTTTTTTTTTCCCAAAAACGAACGATTTTTACACTTTCCTGTCGAGCCTAGATGCCAGAATCGCTCGAAATACGCAAAACCTCGATTCTTGTGTTGGATCGAAATTTTCCCGATACAGTCGTGTACGACGACGTTGACCGCGAGAATAGTATGATTTTGGACTGAATGAATAATTGTGACACTCTTACATCGCGCTGTGATGCCGGAATCGCTCGAAACTCGGGACGTATCCCTTCCCGGTGTAGATCGATGTTTCGATCGATTGAGTTATGCAAGACGACGCTTTATGCAAGAATTAAGTTTTTTTCAGAAAAATGAATGATTTGACCCTTTTTTGTCGAACATAGATTCCAGAATGGCTCGGAAGCCCAAGCCTCAAATCCTGGGGTAGATCGAAGTTCCTCAAATACAGACGTGTAAGATAACGTTTAACGCGAGAATCCTACGATTTTTGACTGAATTAATGATTGTGACACCCCTACGTCGAGCATTAATACCAGATACGCTCGAAACTCTGCAGAACTCGATTCCCGGCGTAGATCGGAGTACCGATAAATTGAGTTCTGCAAGACGACGTTTAATGCAAGAATTGGTTGTATTGAAAAATATATGATTTCGACACTTTCCTGTCGACTCTAGATGCCAGAATGCTCGAAACACGCAAAACCTTGATTTTCGGGGCAGATCGAAGTTTTTCCGATACTGCCGTGCAAGATGTCTCTCAACGCAGTAATTCTATGAATTTAGACTAAATGAATGATTTTGACACTCTAACGTCGAGCTGAGATGCCGGAATCGCTCGAAACTCGGGACATCTCGATTCTCGGTGTAGATCGATGTTTTTATCGATTCAGTCGTGCGGAACGACGTTCAATGCAAAAATGAAGTTTCTTTTCAGAGAAATAAATGATTTCAAACGTTTCTGTCGAGCTGAGATTTTGGAATCGTTCGAAATACGGGACAACTCGATTCTTCGCGTAGATCGAAGTTTAGTTCGATACAGCTGTGCATAACAACGTTCGATGCAAGGATTTCTCGGTTTCAGACGAAAGAAACGATTTTGACACGTTCAGGGTGAGCTCAGATTCCAGAATCGCTCGAAACTTGGGACATCTCGATTCTCGGTGTCGTTCTACGTTTCGATCGATACAGTTGTGCGAGACGACGTTTAACGCAAGAATTGAGTTCTTTAACAAAAATAAATGATTTCTACACTTTTCTGGTAAACCTAGATGCCAGAATCGCTCGACAGACGCAAAACCTCGAATCCCGGGGTAGATCGAAGTTTTTCCGATACGGCTGTGTAGAACAACGTTCAACGCGAAAATTCTATAATTTTGGACTAAATAAATGATAGTGACACTCTTACGCCGAGCTGTGATGCCAGGATCGTTCGAAACTCGGGACATTTCGATTCTCGGTGTAGATCGATGTTCCGATAGATTCAGTTGTGCGAGACGACGTTCAATGCGTGAATTGACTTTTTTCCACAAAAATGCACGATTTTCACAATTTGTGTCGAGCCTAGATGCC
Source organism: Tromatobia lineatoria (assembly GCA_949699805.1). Taxonomy (NCBI): domain Eukaryota; kingdom Metazoa; phylum Arthropoda; class Insecta; order Hymenoptera; family Ichneumonidae; genus Tromatobia; species Tromatobia lineatoria. The sequence continues at coordinate 4,920,809 of OX453050.1, forward strand.
AGAATCGCTCTGAACACGCTAAATCACGATTCTCGGGGTAGCTCGAAGTTTTTCCGATACAGACGTGCGGGATGACTTTCAACGCAGTAATTCTATGACTTTGGTCAAAATGAATGATTGTATTACTCTTACGACGTTCTGTAATGCCAGAATCGCTCGAAACTCGGGAGAACTTGATTCCCGGCGTAGATCAAAGTATCGATTGATTAAGTTGTGCGAGACGACGTTTAACGCAAGAAACTGTTTTTTTTCACAAAAATGAACGGTTATAACACTTTCCTGTCGAGCCTAGATGCCAGAATCGCTCGAAATACGCAAAACCTCGAGTCTCGGGGTGGATCGAAGTTTCTCCGATACTGTCGTGCAAGATGACTCTTAACGCAGTAATCCTATGAATTAAAACTTATTGAATGATTTTGACACTATTACGTCGAGCTGAGATGCCAGAATCGCTTGAAACTCAGGACATCTCCATTCTCGGTGTATATCGATGTTTTGATCGTTTCAGTTGTGAAAGACGAGGTTTATTGGAGAATTGAGTTTTTTCAGAAAAACGGATAATGTGACCCTTTTCTGTCAAGCATAAATGCCAGAAATGCGCGAACTATGCAAAACCTCAAATCCTGGGGTAAATCGAAGTTTCTCCGATACAGCTGTGCAAGATAACCTTAACGCAGTGATTCTATAATTTTAGACTGAATGGAAGATTTGACACTTTTCCGGCGAGCCTAGATGCCAGATTGCTCGAAACACGCAAAACCTCGATTTTCGGGGCAGATCGAAGTTTTTCCGATACTGCCGTGCAAGATGACTCTCAACGCAGTAATTCTATGAATTTAGACTAAATGAATGATTTTGACACTATTACGTCGAGCTAAGATACCAGAATCGCTTGAAACTCAGGACATCTCGATTCTCGGTGTATATTGATGTTTTGATCGATTCAGTTGTGAAAGACGAGGTTTATTGGAGTATTGAGTTTTTTCAGAAAAACGGATAATGTGACCCTTTTCTGTCAAGCATAAATGCCAGAAATGCGCGAACTATGCAAAACCTCAAACCCTGGGGTATAACGAAGTTTCTCCGATACAGCCGTGTAAGACGATGTTTAACGACCGAATTCTATGATTTTGGACTAAATCAATGATTGTTACACTCTCACGTTAAGCTGTGATTCCAGAATCGCTCGAAACTCGGGACATATCGATTCTCGATGTAGATCGATGTTTCGATCGAATCAGTTGTGCAAGACAACGTTTGATGCAAAAGATAAGTTTTTCCAGCAAAACGGATGACTTTGCACATTCTGTCGAGCTGAGATGTCGGAATCGGTCGAAATACGGGACATCTTATTCCTCGGTGTAGACCGATTTTTCGTTCGATAGCGATGTGCAAGAATTCTATGATTTTGCACCAGATGAATGATTTCGACACTCTAACGTCGAGCTGAGATGCCGGAATCGCTCGAAACTCGGGACATCTCGATTCTCGTCGTAGATCGATGTTTTTATCGATTCAGTTGTGCGGAACGACGTTCAATGCAAAAATGAAGTTTCTTTCCAGAAAAATAAATGATTTCAATTGTTTCTGTCGAGCTAAGATTTCGGAATCGTTCGAAATACGGGACAACTCGATTCTTCGCGTAGATCGAAGTTTAGTTCGATACAGCTGTGCAAGACAACGTTCGATGCAAGGATTTCTCGGTTTAGACAAAAGAAACGATTTTGACACGTTTAGGGTGAGCTCAGATTTCAGAATCGCTCGAAACTCAGGACATCTCGATTTTCGGTGTCGGTCTACGATTCGATCGATTCAGTTGTGCGAGACGACGTTTAACGCAAGAATTGAGTTCTTTAAGAAAAATAAATGATTTCTACACTTTTCTGGTAAACCTAGATGCCAGAATCGCTCGGAATACGCAAAACCTCGAGTCTCGGGGTGGATCGAAGTTTCTCCGATACTGTCGTGCAAGATGACTCCCAACCCAGTAATCCTATGAATTCAAACTAATTGAATGATTTTGACACTATAACGTCGAGCTGAGATGCCAGAATTGCTTGAAACTCAGGACATCTCGATTCTCGGTGTCTATCGATGTTTTGATCGATTCAGTTGTGAAAGACGAGGTTTATTGGAGTATTGAGTTTTTTCAGAAAAACGGATAATGTGACCCTTTTCTGTCAAGCATAAATGCCAGAAATGCGCGAACTATGCAAATTTCATATCCTGGGGTATAACGAAGTTTCTCCGATACAGCCGTGTAAGACGATGTTTAACGACCGAATTCTATGATTTTAAACTAAATCAATGATTGTTACACTCTCACGTTAAGCTGTGATTCCAGAATCGCTCGAAACTCGGGACATATCGATTCTCGATGTAGATCGATGTTTCGATCGAATCAGTTGTGCAAGACAACGTTTGATGCAAAAGATAAGTTTTTCCAGCAAAATGAATGATTTTGCACATTTCTGTCGAGCTGAGATGTCGGAATCGGTCGAAATACGGGACATCTTATTCCTCGGTGTAGACCGATTTTTCGTTCGATAGCGATGTGCAAGACGACGATTAACGCAATAATTCTATGATTTTGGACCAGATGAATGATTTCGACACTCTGACGTCGAGCTGAGATGCCAGAATCGGTCGAAACTCGGGACATCTCGATTCTCGGTGTCGGTCTACGATTCGATCGATTCAGTTGTGCGAGACGACGTTTAACGCGAGAATTCAGTTCTTTAACAAAAATAAATAATTTCTACACTTTTCTGGTAAACCTAGATGCCAGAATCGCTCGACAGGAGCAAAACCTCGAATCCCGGGGTGGATCGAAGTTTTTCCGATACGGCCGTGTAGAAAAACGTTCAACGTGAGACTTCTATAGTTTTGGACTGAATAAATGATAGTGAGACACTTACGTCGAGCTGTGATGCCAGGATCGCTCGGAACCCGGGACATTTCGATTCCCGGTGTAGATCGATGTTTCGATAGATTCAGTTGTGAAAGACGAGGTCTAATGGAGAATCGAGTTTTTTCAGAAAAACGGATAATGTGACCCTTTTCTGTCAAGCATAAATGCCAGAAATGCGCGAACTATGCAAAACCTCAAATCCTGGGGTAAATCGAAGTTTCTCCGATACAGCTGTGCAAGATAACCTTAACGCAGTGATTCTATAATTTTAGACTGAATGGAAGATTTGACACTTTTCCGGCGAGCCTAGATGCCAGATTGCTCGAAACACGCAAAACCTCGATTTTCGGGGCAGATCGAAGTTTTTCCGATACTGCCGTGCAAGATGACTCTCAACGCAGTAATTCTATGAATTTAGACTAAATGAATGATTTTGACACTATTACGTCGAGCTAAGATACCAGAATCGCTTGAAACTCAGGACATCTCGATTCTCGGTGTATATTGATGTTTTGATCGATTCAGTTGTGAAAGACGAGGTTTATTAGAGTATTGAGTTTTTTCAGAAAAACGGATAATGTGACCCTTTTCTGTCAAGCATAAATGCCAGAAATGCGCGAACTATGCAAAACCTCAAACCCTGGGGTATAACGAAGTTTCTCCGATACAGCCGTGTAAGACGATGTTTAACGACCGAATTCTATGATTTTGGACTAAATCAATGATTGTTACACTCTCACGTTAAGCTGTGATTCCAGAATCGCTCGAAACTCGGGACATATCGATTCTCGATGTAGATCGATGTTTCGATCGAATCAGTTGTGCAAGACAACGTTTCATGCGAAAGATAAGTTTTTCCAGCAAAATAAATGATTTTGCACATTTCTGTCGAGCTGAGATGTCGGAATCGGTCGAAATACGGGACATCTTATTCCTCGGTGTAGACCGATTTTTCGTTCGATAGCGATGTGCAAGACGACGATTAACGCAATAATTCTATGATTTTTGACCAGATGAATGATTTCGACACTCTGACGTCGAGCTGAGATGCCAGAATCGGTCGAAACTCGGGACATCTCGATTCTCGGTGTCGGTCTACGATTCGATCGATTCAGTTGTGCGAGACGACGTTTAACGCATGAATTGAGTTCTTTAAAAAAAATAAATGATTTCTACACTTTTCTGGTAAACCTAGATGCCAGAATCGCTCGACAGGAGCAATACCTCGAATCCCGGGGAGGATCGAAGTTTTTCCGATACGGCCGTGTAGAAAAACGTTCAACGCGAGACTTCTACAGTTTCGGACTGAATAAATGATAGTGACACTCTTACGCCGAGCTGTGATGCGAGGATCGCTTGAAACCCGGGACATTTCGATTCTCGGTGTAGATCGATGTTTCGATAGATTCAGTTGTGAAAGACGAGGTCTAATGGAGAATCGAGTTTTTTCAGAAAAACGGATAATGTAACCCTTTTCTGTCAAGCATAAATGCCAGAAATGCGCGAACTATGCAAAACCTCAAATCCTGGGGTATATCAAAGTTTCTCCGATACAGCCGTGTAAGACGACGTTTAACGACCGAATTCTATGATTTTGAACTAAATCAATGTTTGTGACATTCTCACGTTAAGCTGTGATTCCACAATCGATCGAAACTCGGGACATATCGATTTTCGATGTAGATCGATGTTTCGATCGATTCAGTTGTGCGAAGCAACGTTTGATGCAAGAATTCCTCGGATTCAGACAAAATAAACGATTTTGACACGTTTAGGGTGAGCTCAGATTCCAGAATTGCTCAAAACTCGGGACATCTCGATTCTCGGTATCGATTTACGTTTCGATCGATTCAGTTGTGCGAGACAACGTTTAACGCAATAATTGAGTTCTTTCACAAAAATAAATGATTTCTACACTTTTCTGTTGAACCTAGATGCCAGAATCGCTCGAGAGACGCAAAACCTCGAATCTCAGGGTAAATCGAAGTTTCTCCGATACAGCTGTGCAAGATAACCTCAACGCAGTGATTCTATAATTTTAGACTGAATGGAAGATTTGACACTTTTCCGTCGAGCCTAGATGCCAGATTGCTCGAAACACGCAAAACCTCGATTTTCGGGGCAGATCGAAGTTTTTCCGATACTGCGGTGCAAGATAACTTTCAACGCAGTAATTCTATGAATTTAGACTAAATGAATGATGTTGACACTCTAACGTCGAGTTGAGATGCCAGAATCGCTCGAAACTCGAGACATCTCGATTATCGGTGTAGATCGATGTTTTTATCGATTCAGTTGTGCGAAACGACGTCCAATGCAAAAATGAAGTTTCATTCCAGAGAAATAAATGATTTGAAACGTTTCTGTCGAGCTGAGATTCTGGAATCGTTCGAAATACGGGACAACTCGATTCTTCGCGTAGATCGAAGTTTAGTTCGATACAGCTGTGCAAGACAACGTTCGATGCAATAATTTCTCTGTTTCCGACAAAATAAACGATTTTGACACGTTGAGGGTGAGCTCAGATTCCAGAATTGCTCAAAACTCGGGACATCTCGATTCTCGGTGTCGATCTACGTTTCGATCGATACAGTTGTGCGAGACGACGTTTAACGCAAGAATTGAGTTCTTTAACAAAAATAGATGATTTCTACACTTTTCTGGTAAACCTAGATGCCAGAATCGCTCGACAGACGCAAAACCTCGAATCCCGGGGTAGATCGAAGTTTTTCCGATACGGCTGTGTAGAACAACGTTCAACGCGAAAATTCTATAATTTTGGACTAAATAAATGATAGTGACACTCTTACGCCGGGCTGTGATGCCAGGATCGTTCGAAACTCGGGACATTTCGATTCTCGGTGTAGATCGATGTTCCGATAGATTCAGTTGTGCGAGACGACGTTCAATGCAGGAATTGACTTTTTTCCACAAAAATGCACGATTTTCACAATTTGTGTCGAGCCTAGATGCCAGAATCGCTCTGAACACGCAAAATCACGATTCTCGGGGTAGTTCGAAGTTTTTCCGATACAGACGTGCGGGATGACTTTCAACGCACTAATTCTATGACTTTGGTCGAAATGAATGATTGCATTACTCTTACGACGATCTGTAATGCCAGGATCGCTCGAAACTCGGGAGAACTTGATTCCCGGCGTAGATCAAAGTATCGATCGATTAAGTTGTGCGAGAAGACGTTTAACGCAGGAATTGGTTTTTTTTCCCAAAAACGAACGATTTTTACACTTTCCTGTCGAGCCTAGCTGGCAGAATCGCTCGAAATACGCAAAACCTCGATTCTTGTGTTGGATCGAAAATTTCCTGATACAGTCGTGTACGACGAGGTTGACCGCAAGAATAGTATGATTTCGGACTGAATGAATACTTGTGACACTCTCACGTCGGGCTGTGATGCCGGAATCGCTCGAAACTCGGGACGTATCCCTTCCCGGTGTAGATCGATGTTTCGATCGATTGAGTTATGCAAGACGACGCTTTATGCAAGAATTAAGTTTTTTTTCAGAAAAATGAATAATTTGACCCTTTTTTGTCGAACATAGATTCCAGAATGGCTCGGAAGCCCAAGCCTCAAATCCTGGGGTAGATCGAAGTTCCTCAAATACAGACGTGTAAGATAACGTTAAACGCGAGAATCCTACGATTTTTGACTGAATTAATGATTGTGACACCCCTACGTCGAGCATTAATACCAGATACGCTCGAAACTCTGCAGAACTCGATTCCTGGCGTAGATCGAAGTACCGAGTTCTGCAAGACGCCGTTTAATGCAAGAATTGGTTGTATTGAAAAATATATGATTTCGACACTTTCCTGTCAACTCTAGATGCCAGAATGCTCGAAACACGCAAAACCTCGATTTTCGGGGCAGATCGAAGTTTTTCCGATACTGCCGTGCAAGATGACTCTCAACGCAGTAATTCTATGAATTTAGACTAAATGAATGATTTGACACTCTAACGTCGAGCTGAGATGCCAGAATCGCTCGAAACTCGGGACATCTCGATTCTCGGTGTAGATCGATGTTTTTATCGATTCAGTTATGCGAAACGACGTTAAATGCAAAAATGAAGTTTGTTTACAGAGAAATCAATGATTTGAAACGTTTCTGTCGAGCTGAGATTTTAGAATCGTTCGAAATACGGAACAACTCGATTCTTCGCGTAGATCGAAGTTAAGTTCGACACAGCTGTGCAAGACAACGTTCGATGCAAGGATTTCTTGTTTTAGACAAAAGAAACGATGTTGACACGTTTAGGGTGAGCTCAGATTTCAGAATCGCTCGAAACTCAGGACATCTCGATTTTCGGTTCCGGTCTACGATTCGATCGATTCAGTTGTGCGAGACGACGTTTAACGCAAGAATTGAGTTCTTTATGAAAAATAAATGATTTCTACACTTTTCTGGTAAACCTAGATGCCAGAATCGCTCGGAATACGCAAAACCTCGAGTCTCGGGGTGGATCGAAGTTTCTCCGATACTGTCGTGCAAGATGACTCCCAACCCAGTAATCCTATGAATTCAAACTAATTGAATGATTTTGACACTATAACGTCGAGCTGAGATGCCAGAATTGCTTGAAACTCAGGACATCTCGATTCTCGGTGTCTATCGATGTTTTGATCGATTCAGTTGTGAAAGACGAGGTTTATTGGAGTATTGAGTTTTTTCAGAAAAACGGATAATGTGACCCTTTTCTGTCAAGCATAAATGCCAGAAATGCGCGAACTATGCAAATTTCATATCCTGGGGTATAACGAAGTTTCTCCGATACAGCCGTGTAAGACGATGTTTAACGACCGAATTCTATGATTTTAAACTAAATCAATGATTGTTACACTCTCACGTTAAGCTGTGATTCCAGAATCGCTCGAAACTCGGGACATATCGATTCTCGATGTAGATCGATGTTTCGATCGAATCAGTTGTGCAAGACAACGTTTGATGCAAAAGATAAGTTTTTCCAGCAAAATGAATGATTTTGCACATTTCTGTCGAGCTGAGATGTCGGAATCGGTCGAAATACGGGACATCTTATTCCTCGGTGTAGACCGATTTTTCGTTCGATAGCGATGTGCAAGACGACGATTAACGCAATAATTCTATGATTTTGGACCAGATGAATGATTTCGACACTCTGACGTCGAGCTGAGATGCCAGAATCGGTCGAAACTCGGGACATCTCGATTCTCGGTGTCGGTCTACGATTCGATCGATTCAGTTGTGCGAGACGACGTTTAACGCGAGAATTCAGTTCTTTAACAAAAATAAATGATTTCTACACTTTTCTGGTAAACCTAGATGCCAGAATCGCTCGACAGGAGCAAAACCTCGAATCCCGGGGTGGATCGAAGTTTTTCCGATACGGCCGTGTAGAAAAACGTTCAACGTGAGACTTCTATAGTTTTGGACTGAATAAATGATAGTGAGACACTTACGTCGAGCTGTGATGCCAGGATCGCTCGGAACCCGGGACATTTCGATTCCCGGTGTAGATCGATGTTTCGATAGATTCAGTTGTGAAAGACGAGGTCTAATGGAGAATCGAGTTTTTTCAGAAAAACGGATAATGTGACCCTTTTCTGTCAAGCATAAATGCCAGAAATGCGCGAACTATGCAAAACCTCAAATCCTGGGGTAAATCGAAGTTTCTCCGATACAGCTGTGCAAGATAACCTTAACGCAGTGATTCTATAATTTTAGACTGAATGGAAGATTTGACACTTTTCCGGCGAGCCTAGATGCCAGATTGCTCGAAACACGCAAAACCTCGATTTTCGGGGCAGATCGAAGTTTTTCCGATACTGCCGTGCAAGATGACTCTCAACGCAGTAATTCTATGAATTTAGACTAAATGAATGATTTTGACACTATTACGTCGAGCTAAGATACCAGAATCGCTTGAAACTCAGGACATCTCGATTCTCGGTGTATATTGATGTTTTGATCGATTCAGTTGTGAAAGACGAGGTTTATTGGAGTATTGAGTTTTTTCAGAAAAACGGATAATGTGACCCTTTTCTGTCAAGCATAAATGCCAGAAATGCGCGAACTATGCAAAACCTCAAACCCTGGGGTATAACGAAGTTTCTCCGATACAGCCGTGTAAGACGATGTTTAACGACCGAATTCTATGATTTTGGACTAAATCAATGATTGTTACACTCTCACGTTAAGCTGTGATTCCAGAATCGCTCGAAACTCGGGACATATCGATTCTCGATGTAGATCGATGTTTCGATCGAATCAGTTGTGCAAGACAACGTTTGATGCAAAAGATAAGTTTTTCCAGCAAAACGGATGACTTTGCACATTCTGTCGAGCTGAGATGTCGGAATCGGTCGAAATACGGGACATCTTATTCCTCGGTGTAGACCGATTTTTCGTTCGATAGCGATGTGCAAGAATTCTATGATTTTGCACCAGATGAATGATTTCGACACTCTAACGTCGAGCTGAGATGCCGGAATCGCTCGAAACTCGGGACATCTCGATTCTCGTCGTAGATCGATGTTTTTATCGATTCAGTTGTGCGGAACGACGTTCAATGCAAAAATGAAGTTTCTTTCCAGAAAAATAAATGATTTCAATTGTTTCTGTCGAGCTAAGATTTCGGAATCGTTCGAAATACGGGACAACTCGATTCTTCGCGTAGATCGAAGTTTAGTTCGATACAGCTGTGCAAGACAACGTTCGATGCAAGGATTTCTCGGTTTAGACAAAAGAAACGATTTTGACACGTTTAGGGTGAGCTCAGATTTCAGAATCGCTCGAAACTCAGGACATCTCGATTTTCGGTGTCGGTCTACGATTCGATCGATTCAGTTGTGCGAGACGACGTTTAACGCAAGAATTGAGTTCTTTAAGAAAAATAAATGATTTCTACACTTTTCTGGTAAACCTAGATGCCAGAATCGCTCGGAATACGCAAAACCTCGAGTCTCGGGGTGGATCGAAGTTTCTCCGATACTGTCGTGCAAGATGACTCCCAACCCAGTAATCCTATGAATTCAAACTAATTGAATGATTTTGACACTATAACGTCGAGCTGAGATGCCAGAATTGCTTGAAACTCAGGACATCTCGATTCTCGGTGTCTATCGATGTTTTGATCGATTCAGTTGTGAAAGACGAGGTTTATTGGAGTATTGAGTTTTTTCAGAAAAACGGATAATGTGACCCTTTTCTGTCAAGCATAAATGCCAGAAATGCGCGAACTATGCAAATTTCATATCCTGGGGTATAACGAAGTTTCTCCGATACAGCCGTGTAAGACGATGTTTAACGACCGAATTCTATGATTTTAAACTAAATCAATGATTGTTACACTCTCACGTTAAGCTGTGATTCCAGAATCGCTCGAAACTCGGGACATATCGATTCTCGATGTAGATCGATGTTTCGATCGAATCAGTTGTGCAAGACAACGTTTGATGCAAAAGATAAGTTTTTCCAGCAAAATGAATGATTTTGCACATTTCTGTCGAGCTGAGATGTCGGAATCGGTCGAAATACGGGACATCTTATTCCTCGGTGTAGACCGATTTTTCGTTCGATAGCGATGTGCAAGACGACGATTAACGCAATAATTCTATGATTTTGGACCAGATGAATGATTTCGACACTCTGACGTCGAGCTGAGATGCCAGAATCGGTCGAAACTCGGGACATCTCGATTCTCGGTGTCGGTCTACGATTCGATCGATTCAGTTGTGCGAGACGACGTTTAACGCGAGAATTCAGTTCTTTAACAAAAATAAATAATTTCTACACTTTTCTGGTAAACCTAGATGCCAGAATCGCTCGACAGGAGCAAAACCTCGAATCCCGGGGTGGATCGAAGTTTTTCCGATACGGCCGTGTAGAAAAACGTTCAACGTGAGACTTCTATAGTTTTGGACTGAATAAATGATAGTGAGACACTTACGTCGAGCTGTGATGCCAGGATCGCTCGGAACCCGGGACATTTCGATTCCCGGTGTAGATCGATGTTTCGATAGATTCAGTTGTGAAAGACGAGGTCTAATGGAGAATCGAGTTTTTTCAGAAAAACGGATAATGTGACCCTTTTCTGTCAAGCATAAATGCCAGAAATGCGCGAACTATGCAAAACCTCAAATCCTGGGGTAAATCGAAGTTTCTCCGATACAGCTGTGCAAGATAACCTTAACGCAGTGATTCTATAATTTTAGACTGAATGGAAGATTTGACACTTTTCCGGCGAGCCTAGATGCCAGATTGCTCGAAACACGCAAAACCTCGATTTTCGGGGCAGATCGAAGTTTTTCCGATACTGCCGTGCAAGATGACTCTCAACGCAGTAATTCTATGAATTTAGACTAAATGAATGATTTTGACACTATTACGTCGAGCTAAGATACCAGAATCGCTTGAAACTCAGGACATCTCGATTCTCGGTGTATATTGATGTTTTGATCGATTCAGTTGTGAAAGACGAGGTTTATTAGAGTATTGAGTTTTTTCAGAAAAACGGATAATGTGACCCTTTTCTGTCAAGCATAAATGCCAGAAATGCGCGAACTATGCAAAACCTCAAACCCTGGGGTATAACGAAGTTTCTCCGATACAGCCGTGTAAGACGATGTTTAACGACCGAATTCTATGATTTTGGACTAAATCAATGATTGTTACACTCTCACGTTAAGCTGTGATTCCAGAATCGCTCGAAACTCGGGACATATCGATTCTCGATGTAGATCGATGTTTCGATCGAATCAGTTGTGCAAGACAACGTTTCATGCGAAAGATAAGTTTTTCCAGCAAAATAAATGATTTTGCACATTTCTGTCGAGCTGAGATGTCGGAATCGGTCGAAATAACGGGACATCTTATTCCTCGGTGTAGACCGATTTTTCGTTCGATAGCGATGTGCAAGACGACGATTAACGCAATAATTCTATGATTTTTGACCAGATGAATGATTTCGACACTCTGACGTCGAGCTGAGATGCCAGAATCGGTCGAAACTCGGGACATCTCGATTCTCGGTGTCGGTCTACGATTCGATCGATTCAGTTGTGCGAGACGACGTTTAACGCATGAATTGAGTTCTTTAAAAAAAATAAATGATTTCTACACTTTTCTGGTAAACCTAGATGCCAGAATCGCTCGACAGGAGCAAAACCTCGAATCCCGGGGAGGATCGAAGTTTTTCCGATACGGCCGTGTAGAAAAACGTTCAACGCGAGACTTCTACAGTTTCGGACTGAATAAATGATAGTGACACTCTTACGCCGAGCTGTGATGCGAGGATCGCTTGAAACCCGGGACATTTCGATTCTCGGTGTAGATCGATGTTTCGATAGATTCAGTTGTGAAAGACGAGGTCTAATGGAGAATCGAGTTTTTTCAGAAAAACGGATAATGTAACCCTTTTCTGTCAAGCATAAATGCCAGAAATGCGCGAACTATGCAAAACCTCAAATCCTGGGGTATATCAAAGTTTCTCCGATACAGCCGTGTAAGACGACGTTTAACGACCGAATTCTATGATTTTGAACTAAATCAATGTTTGTGACATTCTCACGTTAAGCTGTGATTCCACAATCGATCGAAACTCGGGACATATCGATTCTCGATGTAGATCGATGTTTCGATCGATTCAGTTGTGCGAAGCAACGTTTGATGCAAGAATTCCTCGGATTCAGACAAAATAAACGATTTTGACACGTTTAGGGTGAGCTCAGATTCCAGAATTGCTCAAAACTCGGGACATCTCGATTCTCGGTATCGATTTACGTTTCGATCGATTCAGTTGTGCGAGACAACGTTTAACGCAATAATTGAGTTCTTTCACAAAAATAAATGATTTCTACACTTTTCTGTTGAACCTAGATGCCAGAATCGCTCGAGAGACGCAAAACCTCGAATCTCAGGGTAAATCGAAGTTTCTCCGATACAGCTGTGCAAGATAACCTCAACGCAGTGATTCTATAATTTTAGACTGAATGGAAGATTTGACACTTTTCCGTCGAGCCTAGATGCCAGATTGCTCGAAACACGCAAAACCTCGATTTTCGGGGCAGATCGAAGTTTTTTCGATACTGCGGTGCAAGATAACTTTCAACGCAGTAATTCTATGAATTTAGACTAAATGAATGATGTTGACACTCTAACGTCGAGTTGAGATGCCAGAATCGCTCGAAACTCGAGACATCTCGATTATCGGTGTAGATCGATGTTTTTATCGATTCAGTTGTGCGAAACGACGTCCAATGCAAAAATGAAGTTTCATTCCAGAGAAATAAATGATTTGAAACGTTTCTGTCGAGCTGAGATTCTGGAATCGTTCGAAATACGGGACAACTCGATTCTTCGCGTAGATCGAAGTTTAGTTCGATACAGCTGTGCAAGACAACGTTCGATGCAATAATTTCTCTGTTTCCGACAAAATAAACGATTTTGACACGTTGAGGGTGAGCTCAGATTCCAGAATTGCTCAAAACTCGGGACATCTCGATTCTCGGTGTCGATCTACGTTTCGATCGATACAGTTGTGCGAGACGACGTTTAACGCAAGAATTGAGTTCTTTAACAAAAATAGATGATTTCTACACTTTTCTGGTAAACCTAGATGCCAGAATCGCTCGACAGACGCAAAACCTCGAATCCCGGGGTAGATCGAAGTTTTTCCGATACGGCTGTGTAGAACAACGTTCAACGCGAAAATTCTATAATTTTGGACTAAATAAATGATAGTGACACTCTTACGCCGGGCTGTGATGCCAGGATCGTTCGAAACTCGGGACATTTCGATTCTCGGTGTAGATCGATGTTCCGATAGATTCAGTTGTGCGAGACGACGTTCAATGCAGGAATTGACTTTTTTCCACAAAAATGCACGATTTTCACAATTTGTGTCGAGCCTAGATGCCAGAATCGCTCTGAACACGCAAAATCACGATTCTCGGGGTAGTTCGAAGTTTTTCCGATACAGACGTGCGGGATGACTTTCAACGCACTAATTCTATGACTTTGGTCGAAATGAATGATTGCATTACTCTTACGACGATCTGTAATGCCAGGATCGCTCGAAACTCGGGAGAACTTGATTCCCGGCGTAGATCAAAGTATCGATCGATTAAGTTGTGCGAGACGACGTTTAACGCAGGAATTGGTTTTTTTTCCCAAAAACGAACGATTTTTACACTTTCCTGTCGAGCCTAGCTGGCAGAATCGCTCGAAATACGCAAAACCTCGATTCTTGTGTTGGATCGAAAATTTCCTGATACAGTCGTGTACGACGAGGTTGACCGCAAGAATAGTATGATTTCGGACTGAATGAATACTTGTGACACTCTCACGTCGGGCTGTGATGCCGGAATCGCTCGAAACTCGGGACGTATCCCTTCCCGGTGTAGATCGATGTTTCGATCGATTGAGTTATGCAAGACGACGCTTTATGCAAGAATTAAGTTTTTTTTCAGAAAAATGAATAATTTGACCCTTTTTTGTCGAACATAGATTCCAGAATGGCTCGGAAGCCCAAGCCTCAAATCCTGGGGTAGATCGAAGTTCCTCAAATACAGACGTGTAAGATAACGTTAAACGCGAGAATCCTACGATTTTTGACTGAATTAATGATTGTGACACCCCTACGTCGAGCATTAATACCAGATACGCTCGAAACTCTGCAGAACTCGATTCCTGGCGTAGATCGAAGTACCGAGTTCTGCAAGACGCCGTTTAATGCAAGAATTGGTTGTATTGAAAAATATATGATTTCGACACTTTCCTGTCAACTCTAGATGCCAGAATGCTCGAAACACGCAAAACCTCGATTTTCGGGGCAGATCGAAGTTTTTCCGATACTGCCGTGCAAGATGACTCTCAACGCAGTAATTCTATGAATTTAGACTAAATGAATGATTTTGACACTCTAACGTCGAGCTGAGATGCCAGAATCGCTCGAAACTCGGGACATCTCGATTCTCGGTGTAGATCGATGTTTTTATCGATTCAGTTATGCGAAACGACGTTAAATGCAAAAATGAAGTTTGTTTACAGAGAAATCAATGATTTGAAACGTTTCTGTCGAGCTGAGATTTTAGAATCGTTCGAAATACGGAACAACTCGATTCTTCGCGTAGATCGAAGTTAAGTTCGACACAGCTGTGCAAGACAACGTTCGATGCAAGGATTTCTTGTTTTAGACAAAAGAAACGATGTTGACACGTTTAGGGTGAGCTCAGATTTCAGAATCGCTCGAAACTCAGGACATCTCGATTTTCGGTTCCGGTCTACGATTCGATCGATTCAGTTGTGCGAGACGACGTTTAACGCAAGAATTGAGTTCTTTATGAAAAATAAATGATTTCTACACTTTTCTGGTAAACCTAGATGCCAGAATCGCTCGGAATACGCAAAACCTCGAGTCTCGGGGTGGATCGAAGTTTCTCCGATACTGTCGTGCAAGATGACTCCCAACCCAGTAATCCTATGAATTCAAACTAATTGAATGATTTTGACACTATAACGTCGAGCTGAGATGCCAGAATTGCTTGAAACTCAGGACATCTCGATTCTCGGTGTCTATCGATGTTTTGATCGATTCAGTTGTGAAAGACGAGGTTTATTGGAGTATTGAGTTTTTTCAGAAAAACGGATAATGTGACCCTTTTCTGTCAAGCATAAATGCCAGAAATGCGCGAACTATGCAAATTTCATATCCTGGGGTATAACGAAGTTTCTCCGATACAGCCGTGTAAGACGATGTTTAACGACCGAATTCTATGATTTTAAACTAAATCAATGATTGTTACACTCTCACGTTAAGCTGTGATTCCAGAATCGCTCGAAACTCGGGACATATCGATTCTCGATGTAGATCGATGTTTCGATCGAATCAGTTGTGCAAGACAACGTTTGATGCAAAAGATAAGTTTTTCCAGCAAAATGAATGATTTTGCACATTTCTGTCGAGCTGAGATGTCGGAATCGGTCGAAATACGGGACATCTTATTCCTCGGTGTAGACCGATTTTTCGTTCGATAGCGATGTGCAAGACGACGATTAACGCAATAATTCTATGATTTTGGACCAGATGAATGATTTCGACACTCTGACGTCGAGCTGAGATGCCAGAATCGGTCGAAACTCGGGACATCTCGATTCTCGGTGTCGGTCTACGATTCGATCGATTCAGTTGTGCGAGACGACGTTTAACGCGAGAATTCAGTTCTTTAACAAAAATAAATGATTTCTACACTTTTCTGGTAAACCTAGATGCCAGAATCGCTCGACAGGAGCAAAACCTCGAATCCCGGGGTGGATCGAAGTTTTTCCGATACGGCCGTGTAGAAAAACGTTCAACGTGAGACTTCTATAGTTTTGGACTGAATAAATGATAGTGAGACACTTACGTCGAGCTGTGATGCCAGGATCGCTCGGAACCCGGGACATTTCGATTCCCGGTGTAGATCGATGTTTCGATAGATTCAGTTGTGAAAGACGAGGTCTAATGGAGAATCGAGTTTTTTCAGAAAAACGGATAATGTGACCCTTTTCTGTCAAGCATAAATGCCAGAAATGCGCGAACTATGCAAAACCTCAAATCCTGGGGTAAATCGAAGTTTCTCCGATACAGCTGTGCAAGATAACCTTAACGCAGTGATTCTATAATTTTAGACTGAATGGAAGATTTGACACTTTTCCGGCGAGCCTAGATGCCAGATTGCTCGAAACACGCAAAACCTCGATTTTCGGGGCAGATCGAAGTTTTTCCGATACTGCCGTGCAAGATGACTCTCAACGCAGTAATTCTATGAATTTAGACTAAATGAATGATTTTGACACTATTACGTCGAGCTAAGATACCAGAATCGCTTGAAACTCAGGACATCTCGATTCTCGGTGTATATTGATGTTTTGATCGATTCAGTTGTGAAAGACGAGGTTTATTGGAGTATTGAGTTTTTTCAGAAAAACGGATAATGTGACCCTTTTCTGTCAAGCATAAATGCCAGAAATGCGCGAACTATGCAAAACCTCAAACCCTGGGGTATAACGAAGTTTCTCCGATACAGCCGTGTAAGACGATGTTTAACGACCGAATTCTATGATTTTGGACTAAATCAATGATTGTTACACTCTCACGTTAAGCTGTGATTCCAGAATCGCTCGAAACTCGGGACATATCGATTCTCGATGTAGATCGATGTTTCGATCGAATCAGTTGTGCAAGACAACGTTTCATGCGAAAGATAAGTTTTTCCAGCAAAATAAATGATTTTGCACATTTCTGTCGAGCTGAGATGTCGGAATCGGTCGAAATAACGGGACATCTTATTCCTCGGTGTAGACCGATTTTTCGTTCGATAGCGATGTGCAAGACGACGATTAACGCAATAATTCTATGATTTTTGACCAGATGAATGATTTCGACACTCTGACGTCGAGCTGAGATGCCAGAATCGGTCGAAACTCGGGACATCTCGATTCTCGGTGTCGGTCTACGATTCGATCGATTCAGTTGTGCGAGACGACGTTTAACGCATGAATTGAGTTCTTTAAAAAAAATAAATGATTTCTACACTTTTCTGGTAAACCTAGATGCCAGAATCGCTCGACAGGAGCAAAACCTCGAATCCCGGGGAGGATCGAAGTTTTTCCGATACGGCCGTGTAGAAAAACGTTCAACGCGAGACTTCTACAGTTTCGGACTGAATAAATGATAGTGACACTCTTACGCCGAGCTGTGATGCGAGGATCGCTTGAAACCCGGGACATTTCGATTCTCGGTGTAGATCGATGTTTCGATAGATTCAGTTGTGAAAGACGAGGTCTAATGGAGAATCGAGTTTTTTCAGAAAAACGGATAATGTAACCCTTTTCTGTCAAGCATAAATGCCAGAAATGCGCGAACTATGCAAAACCTCAAATCCTGGGGTATATCAAAGTTTCTCCGATACAGCCGTGTAAGACGACGTTTAACGACCGAATTCTATGATTTTGAACTAAATCAATGTTTGTGACATTCTCACGTTAAGCTGTGATTCCACAATCGATCGAAACTCGGGACATATCGATTCTCGATGTAGATCGATGTTTCGATCGATTCAGTTGTGCGAAGCAACGTTTGATGCAAGAATTCCTCGGATTCAGACAAAATAAACGATTTTGACACGTTTAGGGTGAGCTCAGATTCCAGAATTGCTCAAAACTCGGGACATCTCGATTCTCGGTATCGATTTACGTTTCGATCGATTCAGTTGTGCGAGACAACGTTTAACGCAATAATTGAGTTCTTTCACAAAAATAAATGATTTCTACACTTTTCTGTTGAACCTAGATGCCAGAATCGCTCGAGAGACGCAAAACCTCGAATCTCAGGGTAAATCGAAGTTTCTCCGATACAGCTGTGCAAGATAACCTCAACGCAGTGATTCTATAATTTTAGACTGAATGGAAGATTTGACACTTTTCCGTCGAGCCTAGATGCCAGATTGCTCGAAACACGCAAAACCTCGATTTTCGGGGCAGATCGAAGTTTTTTCGATACTGCGGTGCAAGATAACTTTCAACGCAGTAATTCTATGAATTTAGACTAAATGAATGATGTTGACACTCTAACGTCGAGTTGAGATGCCAGAATCGCTCGAAACTCGAGACATCTCGATTATCGGTGTAGATCGATGTTTTTATCGATTCAGTTGTGCGAAACGACGTCCAATGCAAAAATGAAGTTTCATTCCAGAGAAATAAATGATTTGAAACGTTTCTGTCGAGCTGAGATTCTGGAATCGTTCGAAATACGGGACAACTCGATTCTTCGCGTAGATCGAAGTTTAGTTCGATACAGCTGTGCAAGACAACGTTCGATGCAATAATTTCTCTGTTTCCGACAAAATAAACGATTTTGACACGTTGAGGGTGAGCTCAGATTCCAGAATTGCTCAAAACTCGGGACATCTCGATTCTCGGTGTCGATCTACGTTTCGATCGATACAGTTGTGCGAGACGACGTTTAACGCAAGAATTGAGTTCTTTAACAAAAATAGATGATTTCTACACTTTTCTGGTAAACCTAGATGCCAGAATCGCTCGACAGACGCAAAACCTCGAATCCCGGGGTAGATCGAAGTTTTTCCGATACGGCTGTGTAGAACAACGTTCAACGCGAAAATTCTATAATTTTGGACTAAATAAATGATAGTGACACTCTTACGCCGGGCTGTGATGCCAGGATCGTTCGAAACTCGGGACATTTCGATTCTCGGTGTAGATCGATGTTCCGATAGATTCAGTTGTGCGAGACGACGTTCAATGCAGGAATTGACTTTTTTCCACAAAAATGCACGATTTTCACAATTTGTGTCGAGCCTAGATGCCAGAATCGCTCTGAACACGCAAAATCACGATTCTCGGGGTAGTTCGAAGTTTTTCCGATACAGACGTGCGGGATGACTTTCAACGCACTAATTCTATGACTTTGGTCGAAATGAATGATTGCATTACTCTTACGACGATCTGTAATGCCAGGATCGCTCGAAACTCGGGAGAACTTGATTCCCGGCGTAGATCAAAGTATCGATCGATTAAGTTGTGCGAGACGACGTTTAACGCAGGAATTGGTTTTTTTTCCCAAAAACGAACGATTTTTACACTTTCCTGTCGAGCCTAGCTGGCAGAATCGCTCGAAATACGCAAAACCTCGATTCTTGTGTTGGATCGAAAATTTCCTGATACAGTCGTGTACGACGAGGTTGACCGCAAGAATAGTATGATTTCGGACTGAATGAATACTTGTGACACTCTCACGTCGGGCTGTGATGCCGGAATCGCTCGAAACTCGGGACGTATCCCTTCCCGGTGTAGATCGATGTTTCGATCGATTGAGTTATGCAAGACGACGCTTTATGCAAGAATTAAGTTTTTTTCAGAAAAATGAATGATTTGACCCTTTTTTGTCGAACGTAGATTCCAGAATGGCTCGGAAGCCCAAGCCTCGAATCCTGGGGTAGATCGAAGTTCCTCAAATACAGACGTGTAAGATAACGTTTAACGCGAGAATCCTACGATTTTTGACTGAATTAATGATTGTGACACCCCTACGTCGAGCATTAATACCAGATACGCTCGAAACTCTGCAGAACTCGATTCCCGGCGTAGATCAAAGTACCGAGTTCTGCAAGACGACGTTTAATGCAAGAATTGGTTGTATTGAAAAATATATGATTTCGACACTTTCCTGTCGACTCTAGATGCCAGAATGCTCGAAACACGCAAAAACTCGATTTTCGGGGCAGATCGAAGTTTTTCCGATACTGCCGTGCAAGATGACTCTCAACGCAGTAATTCTATGAATTTAGACTAAATGAATGATTTCGACACTCTAACGTCGAGCTGAGCTGCCAGAATCGCTCGAAACTCGGGACATCTCGATTCTCGGTGTAGATCGATGTTTGTATCGATTCAGTTGTGCGGAACGACGTTCAATGCAAAAAAGAAGTTTCTTTCCAGAGAAATGAATGATTTCAAACGTTTCTGTCGAGCTGAGATTTCGGAATCGTTCGAAATACGAGACAACTCGATTCTTCGCGTAGATCGAAGTTTAGTTCGATACAGCTGTGCAAGACAACGTTCGATACAAGGATTTCTCGGTTTCAGACAAAAGAAACGATTTTGACACGTTCAGGGTGAGCTCAGATTCCAGAATCGCTCGAAACTTGGGACATCTCGATTCTCGGTGTCGATCTACGTTTCGATCGATACAGTTGTGCGAGACGACGTTTAACGCAAGAATTAAGTTCTTCAACAAAAATAAATGATTTCTACACTTTTCTGGTAAACCTAGATGCCAGAATCGCTCGACAGACGCAAAACCTCGAATCCCGGGGTAGATCGAAGTTTTTCCGATACGGCTGTGTAGAACAACGTTCAACGCGAAAATTCTATAATTTTGGACTAAATAAATGATAGTGACACTCTTACGCCGAGCTGTGATGCCAGGATCGTTCGAAACTCGGGACATTTCGATTCTCGGTGTAGATCGATGTTCCGATAGATTCAGTTGTGCGAGACGACGTTCAATGCAGGAATTGACTTTTTTCCACAAAAATGCACGATTTTCACAATTTGTGTCGAGCCTAGATGCCAGAATCGCTCTGAACACGCAAAATCACGATTCTCGGGGTAGTTCGAAGTTTTTCCGATACAGACGTGCGGGATGACTTTCAACGCACTAATTCTATGACTTTGGTCGAAATGAATGATTACATTACTCTTACGACGATCTGTAATGCCAGGATCGCTCGAAACTCGGGAGAACTTGATTCCCGGCGTAGATCAAAGTATCGATCGATTAAGTTGTGCGAGACGACGTTTAACGCAGGAATTGGTTTTTTTTCCCAAAAACGAACGATTTTTACACTTTCCTGTCGAGCCTAGCTGGCAGAATCGCTCGAAATACGCAAAACCTCGATTCTTGTGTTGGATCGAAATTTTCCTGATACAGTCGTGTACGACGAGGTTGACCGCAAGAATAGTATGATTTCGGACTGAATGAATACTTGTGACACTCTCACGTCGGGCTGTGATGCCGGAATCGCTCGAAACTCGGGACGTATCCCTTCCCGGTGTAGATCGAT
Organism: Tromatobia lineatoria; assembly: GCA_949699805.1. NCBI lineage: Eukaryota > Metazoa > Arthropoda > Insecta > Hymenoptera > Ichneumonidae > Tromatobia > Tromatobia lineatoria. The sequence continues at coordinate 4,942,350 of OX453050.1, forward strand.
GTTTCGATCGATTGAGTTATGCAAGACGACGCTTTATGCAAGAATTAAGTTTTTTTTCAGAAAAATGAATAATTTGACCCTTTTTTGTCGAACATAGATTCCAGAATGGCTCGGAAGCCCAAGCCTCAAATCCTGGGGTAGATCGAAGTTCCTCAAATACAGACGTGTAAGATAACGTTAAACTCGAGAATCCTACGATTTTTGACTGAATTAATGATTGTGACACCCCTACGTCGAGCATTAATACCAGATACGCTCGAAACTCTGCAGAACTCGATTCCCGGCGTAGATCGAAGTACCGAGTTCTGCAAGACGCCGTTTAATGCAAGAATTGGTTGTATTGAAAAATATATGATTTCGACACTTTCCTGTCAACTCTAGATGCCAGAATGCTCGAAACACGCAAAACCTCGATTTTCGGGGCAGATCGAAGTTTTTCCGATACTGCCGTGCAAGATGACTCTCAACGCAGTAATTCTATGAATTTAGACTAAATGAATGATTTTGACACTCTAACGTCGAGCTGAGATGCCAGAATCGCTCGAAACTCGGGACATCTCGATTCTCGGTGTAGATCGATGTTTTTATCGATTCAGTTATGCGAAACGACGTTAAATGCAAAAATGAAGTTTCTTTACAGAGAAATCAATGATTTGAAACGTTTCTGTCGAGCTGAGATTTTAGAATCGTTCGAAATACGGAACAACTCGATTCTTCGCGTAGATCGAAGTTAAGTTCGACACAGCTGTGCAAGACAACGTTCGATGCAAGGATTTCTCGTTTTAGACAAAAGAAACGATTTTGACACGTTTAGGGTGAGCTCAGATTTCAGAATCGCTCGAAACTCAGGACATCTCGATTTTCGGTTCCGGTCTACGATTCGATCGATTCAGTTGTGCGAGACGACGTTTAACGCAAGAATTGAGTTCTTTAAGAAAAATAAATGATTTCTACACTTTTCTGGTAAACCTAGATGCCAGAATCGCTCGGAATACGCAAAACCTCGAGTCTCGGGGTGGATCGAAGTTTCTCCGATACTGTCGTGCAAGATGACTCCCAACGCAGTGATCCTACGAATTCAAACTAATTGAATGATTTTGACACTATAACCTCGAGCTGAGATGCCAGAATCGCTTGAAACTCAGGACATCTCGATTCTCGGTGTATATCGATGTTTTGATCGATTCAGTTGTGAAAGACGAGGTTTATTGGAGTATTGAGTTTTTTCAGAAAAACGGATAATGTGACCCTTTTCTGTCAAGCATAAATGCCAGAAATGCGCGAACCATGCAAAACCTGAAATCCTGGGGTATAACGAAGTTTCTCCGATACAGCCGTGTAAGACGACGTTTACCGACCAAATTCTATGATTTTGAACTAAATCAATGATTGTTACACTCTCACGTTAAGCTGTGATTCCAGAATCGCTCGAAACTCGGGACTTATCGATTCTCGATGTAGATCGATGTTTCGATCGATTCAATTGTGCAAGACAACGTTTGATGCGAAAGATAAGTTTTTCCAGCAAAATGAATGATTTCGCACATTTCTGTCGAGCTAAGATGTCGGAATCGGTCGAAATACGGGACATCTTATTTCTCGGTGCAGACCGATTTTTCGTTCGATAGCGATGTGCAAGACGACGATTAACGCAGAAATTCTATGATTTTGGACCAGATGAATGATTTCGACACTCTAACGTCGAGCTGAGATGCCAGAATCGCTCGAAACTCGAGACATCTCGATTATCGGTGTAGATCGATGTTTTTATCGATTCAGTTGTGCGAAACGACGTCCAATGCAAAAATGAAGTTTCATTCCAGAGAAATAAATGATTTGAAACGTTTCTGTCGAGCTGAGATTCTGGAATCGTTCGAAATACGGGACAACTCGATTCTTCGCGTAGATCGAAGTTTAGTTCGATACAGCTGTGCAAGACAACGTTCGATGCAAGAATTTCTCTGTTTCCGACAAAATAAACGATTTTGACACGTTGATGGTGAGCTCAGATTCCAGAATTGCTCAAGACTCGGGACATCTCGATTCTCGGTGTCGATCTACGTTTCGATCGATACAGTTGTGCGAGACGACGTTTAACGCAAGAATTGAGTTCTTTAACAAAAATAAATGATATCTACACTTTTCTGGTAAACCTAGATGCCAGAATCGCTCGACAGATCGAAGTTTTTCCGATACGGCTGTGTAGAACAACGTTCAACGCGAAAATTCTATAATTTTGGACTAAATAAATGATAGTGACACTCTTACGCCGAGCTGTGATGCCAGGATCGTTCGAAACTCGGGACATTTCGATTCTCGGTGTAGATCGATGTTCCGATAGATTCAGTTGTGCGAGACGACGTTCAATGCAGGAATTGACTTTTTTCCACAAAAATGCACGATTTTCACAATTTGTGTCGAGCCTAGATGCCAGAATCGCTCTGAACACGCAAAATCACGATTCTCGGGGTAACTCGAAGTTTTTCCGATACAGACGTGCGGAATGACTTTCAACGCACTAATTCTATGTTTTTGGTCGAAATGAATGATTGTATTACTCTTACGACGATCTGTAATGCCAGGATCGCTCGAAACTCGGGAGAACTTGATTCCCGGCGTAGATCAAAGTATCGATCGATTAAGTTGTGCGAGACGACGTTTAACGCAGGAATTGGTTTTTTTTTCCCAAAAACGAACGATTTTTACACTTTCCTGTCGAGCCTAGCTGGCAGAATCGCTCGAAATACGCAAAACCTCGATTCTTGTGTTGGATCGAAATTTTCCTGATACAGTCGTGTACGACGAGGTTGACCGCAAGAATAGTATGATTTCGGACTGAATGAATACTTGTGACACTCTCACGTCGGGCTGTGATGCCGGAATCGCTCGAAACTCGGGACGTATCCCTTCCCGGTGTAGATCGATGTTTCGATCGATTGAGTTATGCAAGACGACGCTTTATGCAAGAATGAAGTTTTTTTCAGAAAAATGAATGATTTGACCCTTTTTTGTCGAACGTAGATTCCAGAATGGCTCGGAAGCCCAAGCCTCGAATCCTGGGGTAGATCGAAGTTCCTCAAATACAGACGTGTAAGATAACGTTTAACGCGAGAATCCTACGATTTTTGACTGAATTAATGATTGTGACACCCCTACGTCGAGCATTAATACCAGATACGCTCGAAACTCTGCAGAACTCGATTCCCGGCGTAGATCAAAGTACCGAGTTCTGCAAGACGACGTTTAATGCAAGAATTGGTTGTATTGAAAAATATATGATTTCGACACTTTCCTGTCGACTCTAGATGCCAGAATGCTCGAAACACGCAAAAACTCGATTTTCGGGGCAGATCGAAGTTTTTCCGATACTGCCGTGCAAGATGACTCTCAACGCAGTAATTCTATGAATTTAGACTAAATGAATGATTTCGACACTCTAACGTCGAGCTGAGCTGCCAGAATCGCTCGAAACTCGGGACATCTCGATTCTCGGTGTAGATCGATGTTTTTATCGATTCAGTTGTGCGGAACGACGTTCAATGCAAAAAAGAAGTTTCTTTCCAGAGAAATGAATGATTTCAAACGTTTCTGTCGAGCTGAGATTTCGGAATCGTTCGAAATACGAGACAACTCGATTCTTCGCGTAGATCGAAGTTTAGTTCGATACAGCTGTGCAAGACAACGTTCGATACAAGGATTTCTCGGTTTCAGACAAAAGAAACGATTTTGACACGTTCAGGGTGAGCTCAGATTCCAGAATCGCTCGAAACTTGGGACATCTCGATTCTCGGTGTCGATCTACGTTTCGATCGATACAGTTGTGCGAGACGACGTTTAACGCAAGAATTAAGTTCTTCAACAAAAATAAATGATTTCTACACTTTTCTGGTAAACCTAGATGCCAGAATCGCTCGACAGACGCAAAACCTCGAATCCCGGGGTAGATCGAAGTTTTTCCGATACGGCCGTGTAGAACAACGTTCAACGCGAAAATTCTATAATTTTAGACTGAATGAATGATAGTGACACTCTTATGCCGAGCTGTGATGCCAGGATCGCTCGAAACTCGGGACATTTCGATTCTCGGTGTAGATCGATGTTTCGATAGATTCAGTTGTGCGAGACGACGTTCAATGTAGGAATTGACTTTTTTCCACAAATAAGCACGATTTTCACGATTTGTGTCGAGCCTAGATGCCAGAATCGCTCTGAACACGTTAAATCACGATTCTCGGTATAGATCGAAGTTTTTCCGATACAGACGTGCGGGATGACTTTCAACGCACTAATTCTATGACTTTGGTCGAAATGAATGATTGTATTACTTTTACGACGATCTGTAATGCCAGAATCTCTCGAAACTCGGGAGAACTTGATTCCCGGCGTAGATCAAAGTATCGATTGATTAAGTTGTGCGAGACGACGTTTATCGCAAGAGATGTTTTTTTTTTCACAAAAATAAACGGTTTTAGCACTTTTCTGTCGAGCCTAGATGCCAGAATCGCTCGGAATACGCAAAACCTCGAGTCTCAGGATGGATCGAAGTTTCTCCGATACTGTCGTGCAAGATGACTCCCAACGCAGTAATCCTATGAATTCAAACTAATTGAATGATTTTGACACTATAACCTCGAGCTGAGATGCCAGAATCGCTTGAAACTCAGGACATCTCGATTCTCGGTGTATCTCGATGTTTTGATCGATTCAGTTGTGAAAGACGAGGTTTATTGGAGTATTGAGTTTTTTCAGAAAAACGGATAATGTGACCCTTTTCTGTCAAGCATAAATGCCAGAAATGCGCGAAGTATGCAAAACCTCAAATCCTGGGGTATAACGAAGTTTCTCCGATACAGCCGTGTAAGACGACGTTTAACGACCGAATTCTATGATTTTGAACAAAATCAATGATTGTTACACTCTCACGTTAAGCTGTGATTCCAGAATCGCTCGAAACTCGGGACATATCGATTCTCGATGTAGATCGATGTTTCGATCGATTCAGTTGTGCAAGACAACGTTTGATGCAAAAGATAAGTTTTTCCAGCAAAATGAATGATTTTGCACATTTCTGTCGAGCTGAGATGTCGGAACAGGTCGAAATACGGGACATCTTATTTCTCGACGCAGACCGATTTTTCGTTCGATAGCGATGTGCAAGACGACGATTAACGCAAGAATTCTATGATTTTGGACCAGATGAATGATTTCGACACTCTAACGTCGAGCTGAGATGCCAGAATCGCTCGAAACTCGAGACATCTCGATTCTCGGTGTAGATCGATGTTTTTATCGATTCAGTTGTGCGAAACCACGTCCAATGCAAAAATGAAGTTTCTTTCCAGAGAAATAAGTGATTTGAAACGTTTCTGTCGAGCTGAGATTTTGGAATCGTTCGAAATACGGGACAACTCGATTCTTCGCGTAGATCGAAGTTTAGTTCGATACAGCTGTGCAAGACAACGTTCGATGCACGAATTTCTCTGTTTCCGACAAAATAAACGATTTTGACACGTTGAGGGTGAGCTCAGATTCCAGAATTGCTCAGAACTCGGGACATCTCGATTCTCGGTGTCGATCTACGTTTCAATCGATTCAGTTGTGCGAGACGACGTTTAACGCAAGAATTGAGTTCTCCAACGGAAATAAATGATTTCTACCCTTTTCTGGTAAACCTAGATGCCAGAATCACTCGACAAACGCAAAACCTCGAATCCCGGGGTAGATCGAAGTTTTTCCGATACGGCCGTGTAGAACAACGTTCAACGCGAAAATTCTATAGTTTTGGACTGAATAAATGATAGTGACACACTTACGCTGAGCTGTGATGCCAGGATCGCTCGAAACCCGGGACATTTCGATTCTCGGTGTAGATCGATGTTTCGATAGATTCAGTTGTGAAAGACGAGGTCTAATGGAGAATCGAATTTTTTCAGAAAAACGGATAATGTGACCCTTTTCTGTCAAGCATAAATGCCAGAAATGCGCGAACTATGCGAAACCTTAAATCCTGGGGTATATCGAAGTTTCTCCGATAGAGCCGTGTAAGACGACGTTTAACGACCGAATTCTATGATTTTGAACTACATCAATGTTTGTGACATTCTCACGTTAAGCTGTGATTCCACAATCGATCGAATCTCGGGACATATCGATTCTCGATGTAGATCGATGTTTCGATCGATTCAGTTGTGCGAAGCAACGTTCGATGCAAGAATTCCTCGGATTCAGACAAAATAAACGATTTTGACACGTTTAGGGTGAGCTCAGATTCCAGAATTGCTCAAAACTCGGAACATCTCGATACTCGGTATCGATTTACATTTCGATCGATTCAGTTGTGCGAGACAACGTTTAACGCAATAATTGAGTTATTTCACAAAAATAAATTATTTCTACACTTTTCTGTTGAACCTAGATGCCAGAATCGCTCGAGAGACGCAAAACCTCGAATCTCAGGGTAAATCGAAGTTTCTCCGATACAGCAGTGCAAGATAACCTCAACGCAGTGATTTTATAATTTTAGACTGAATGGAAGATTTGACACTTTTCCGTCGAGCCTAGATGCCAGATTGCTCGAAACACGCAAAACGTCGATTTTCGGGGCAGATCGAAGTTTTTCCGATACTGCGGTGCAAGATAACTTTCAACGCAGTAATTCTATGAATTTAGACTAAATGAATGATTTTGACACTATTACGTCGAGCTAAGATACCAGAATCGCTTGAAACTCAGGACATCTCGATTCTCGGTGTATATCGATGTTTTAATCGATTTAGTAGTGCAAGCCAAGGTTTAATGCAAGAATTGAGTTGTTTTAGAAAAACGAATAGATTGACGCTTTTCTGTCGAGCATAAATAGCAGATATACGCGAACTATGCAAAACCTCAAATCCCGGGGTATACTTGAAGTTTCACTGAGACGGATGTGTAAGATCACGTTAAACGACAGAATTCTATGATTTTGCACCAGATGAATGATTTCGACACTCTAACGTCGAGCTGAGATGCCAGAATCGCTCGAAACTCGGGACATCTCGATTCTCGGTGTAGATCGATGTTTTTATCGCTTCAGTTATGCGAAACGACGTTCAATGCAAAAATGAAGTTTCTTTACAGAGAAATAAATGATTTGAAACGTTTCTGTCGAGCTGAGATTTTGGAATCGTTCGAAATACGGGACAACTCGATTCTTCGCGTAGATCGAAGTTAAGTTCGACACAGCTGTGCAAGACAACGTTCGATGCAAGGATTTCTCGGTTTAGACAAAAGGAACGATTTTGACACGTTTAGGGTGAGCTCAGATTTCAGAATCGCTCGAAACTCAGGACATCTCGATTTTCGGTGTCGGTCTACGATTCGATCGATTCAGTTGTGCGAGACGACGTTTAACGCAAGAATTGAGTTCTTTAAGAAAAATAAATGATTTCTACACTTTTCTGGTAAACCTAGATGCCAGAATCGCTTGGAATACGCAAAACCTCGAGTCTCGGGGTGGATCGAAGTTTCTCCGATACTGTCGTGCAAGATGACTCCCAACCCAGTAATCCTATGAATTCAAACTAATTGAATGATTTTGACACTATAACGTCGAGCTGAGATGCCAGAATCGCTTGAAACTCAGGACATCTCGATTCTCGGTGTCTATCGATGTTTTGATCGATTCAGTTGTGAAAGACGAGGTTTATTGGAGTATTGAGTTTTTCAGAAAAACGGATAATGTGACCCTTTTCTGTCAAGCATAAATGCCAGAAATGCGCGAACTATGCAAAACCTCATATCCTGGGGTATAACGAAGTTTCTCCGATACAGCCGTGTACGACGATGTTTAACGACCGAATTCTATGATTTTAAACTAAATCAATGATTGTTACATTCTCACGTTAAGCTGTGATTCCAGAATCGCTCGAAACTCGGGACATATCGATTCTCGATGTAGATCGATGTTTCGATCGAATCAGTTGTGCAAGACAACGTTTGATGCAAAAGATAAGTTTTTCCAGCAAAATGAATGATTTTGCACATTTCTGTCGAGCTGAGATGTCGGAATAGGTCGAAATACGGGACATCTTATTTCTCGACGCAGACCGATTTTTCGTTCGATAGCGATGTGCAAGACGACGATTAACGCAAGAATTCTATGATTTTGGACCAGATGAATGATTTCGACACTCTAACGTCGAGCTGAGATGCCAGAATCGCTCGAAACTCGAGACATCTCGATTCTCGGTGTAGATCGATGTTTTTATCGATTCAGTTGTGCGGAACGACGTTCAATGCAAAAATGAAGTTTCTTTCCAGAAAAATAAATGATTTGAAACGTTTCTGTCGAGCTGAGATTTTGGAACGTTTAACGACCGAATTCTATGATTTTGAACTAAATCAATGATTGTGACACTCTCACGTTGAGCTGTGATTCCAGAATCGCTCGAAACTCGGGACATATCGATTCTCGATGTAGATCGATGTTTTTATCGATTCAGTTGTGCGAAACCACGTCCAATGCAAAAATGAAGTTTCTTTCCAGAGAAATAAGTGATTTGAAACGTTTCTGTCGAGCTGAGATTTTGGAATCGTTCGAAATACGGGACAACTCGATTCTTCGCGTAGATCAAAGTTTAGTTCGATACAGCTGTGCAAGACAACGTTCGATGCACGAAATTCTCTGTTTCCGACAAAATAAACGATTTTGACACGTTGAGGGTGAGCTCAGATTCCAGAATTGCTCAGAACTCGGGACATCTCGATTCTCGGTGTCGATCTACGTTTCAATCGATTCAGTTGTGCGAGACGACGTTTAACGCAAGAATTGAGTTCTCCAACGGAAATAAATGATTTCTACATTTTTCTGGTAAACCTAAATGCCAGAATCACTCGACAGACGCAAAACCTCGAATCCCGGGGTAGATCGAAGTTTTTCCGATACGGCCGTGTAGAACAACGTTCAACGCGAAAATTCTATAATTTTGGACTGAATAAATGATGGTGACACTTTTACGCCGAGCTGTGATGCCAGGATCGCTCGAAACTCGGGACATTTCGATTTTCGGTGTAGATCGATGTTTCGATAGATTTAGTTGTGCGAGACGACGTTTGCTGCAGGAATTGACTTTTTTCCACAAAAATGCACGATTTTCACAATTTGTGTCGAGCCTAGATGCCAGAATCGCTCTGAACACGCTAAATCACGATTCTCGGCGTAGATCGAAGTTTTTCCGATACAGACGTGCGGGATGACTTTCAACGCAGTCATTCTATGACTTTGGTCAAAATGAATGATTGTAGAACTCTTACGACGTTCTGTAATGGCAGAATCGCTCGAAACTCGGGAGAACTTGATTCCCGGCGTAGATCAAAGTATCGATTGATTAAGTTGTGCGAGACGACGTTTAACGCAAGAAATTGTTTTTTTTCCACAAAAATGAACGGTTTTAACACTTTCCTGTCGAGCCTGGATGCCAGAATCGCTCGAAATACGCAAAACCTCGAGTCTCGGGGTGGATCGAAGTTTCTCCGATACTGTCGTGCAAGATGACTCTTAACGCAGTAATCCTATGAATTAAAACTAATTGAATGATTTTGACACTATTACGTCGAGCTGAGATGCCAGAATCGCTTGAAACTCAGGACATCTCGATTCTCGGTGTATATCGATGTTTCGATCGGGTCACTTGTGCAAGACAACGTTTGATGCAAAAGATAAATTTTTCCAGCAAAATGAATGATTTTGCACATTTCTGTCGAGCAGAGATGTCGGAATCGGTCGAAATAGGGGACATCTTATTCCTCGGTGTAGACCGAATTTTTGTTCAAGAGCGATGTGCAAGACGACGATTAACGCAATAATTCTATGATTTTGGACCAGATGAATGATTTCGACACTCTGACGTCGAGCTGAGATGCCAGAATCGCTCGAAACTCGGGACATCTCGATTCTCGGTGTAGATCGATGTTTTTATCGATTCAGTTATGCGAAACGACGTTAAATGCAAAAATGAAGTTTCTTTACAGAGAAATCAATGATTTGAAACGTTTCTGTCGAGCTGAGATTTTGGAATCGTTCGAAATACGGGACAACTCGATTCTTCGCGTAGATCGAAGTTAAGTTCGACACAGCTGTGCAAGACAACGTTCGATGCAAGGATTTCTCGGTTTCAGACAAAAGGAACGATTTTGACACGTTCAGGGTGAGCTCAGATTCCATAATCGCTCGAAACTCGGGACATCTCGATTCTCGGTGTCGATCTACGATTCGATCGATTCAGTTGTGCGAGACGACGTTTAACGCAAGAATTGAGTTCTTTAAAAAAAATAAATGATTTCTACACTTTTCTGGTAAACCTAGATGCCAGAATCGCTCGACAGGAGCAAAACCTCGAATCCCGGGGTGGATCGAAGTTGTTCCGATACGGCCGTGTAGAAAAACGTTCAACGAGAGACTTCTATAGTTTTGGACTGAATAAATGATAGTGACACTCTTACGCCGAGCTGTGATGCCAGGATCGCTCGAAACCCGGGACATTTCGATTCTCGGTGTAGATCGATTTTTCGATAGATTCAGTTGTGAAAGACGAGGTCCAATGGAGAATCGAGTTTTTTCAGAAACACGGATAATGTGACCCTTTTCTGTCAAGCATAAATGCCAGAAATGCGCGAACTATGCAAAACCTCAAATCCTGGGGTATATCGAAGTTTCTCCGATACAGCCGTGTAAGACGACGTTTAACGACTGAATTCTATGATTTTGAACTAAATCAATGTTTGTGAAATTCTCACGTTAAGCTGTGATTCCACAATCGATCGAAACTCGGGACATATCGATTCTTGATGTAGATCGATGTTTCGATCGATTCAGTTGTGCGAAGCAATGTTCGATGCAAGAACTCCTTGGATTCAGACAAAATAAACGAATTTGACACGTTTAGGGTGAGCTCAGATTCCAGAATTGCTCAAAATTCGGGACATCTCGATTCTCGGTATCGATTTACGTTTCGATCGATTCAGTTGTGCGAGACAACGTTTAACGCAATAATTGAGTTCTTGCACAAAAATAAATTATTTCTACACTTTTCTGTTGAACCTAGATGCCAGAATCGCTCGAGAGACGCAAAACCTCGAATCTCAGGGTAAATCGAAGTTTCTCCGATACAGCTGTGCAAGATAACCTCAACGCAGTGATTCTATAATTTCAGACTGAATGGAAGATTTGACACTTTTCCGTCGAGCCTAGATGCCAGATTGCTCGAAACACGTAAAACCTCGATTTTCGGGGCAGATCGAAGTTTTTCCGATACTGCGGTGCAAGATAACTTTCAACGCAGTAATTCTATGAATTTAGACGAAATAAATGATTTTGACACTATTACGTCGAGCTAAGATACCAGAATCGCATGAAACTCAGGACATCTCGATTCTCGGTGTATATCGATGTTTTGATCGATTCAGTAGTGCAAGCCAAGGTTTAATGCAAGAATTGAGTTGTTTTAGAAAAACGAATAGATTGACGCTTTTCTGTCGAGCATAAATAGCAGATATTCGCGAACTATGCAAAACCTCAAATCCCGGGGTATACTTGAAGTTTCACTGATACGGATGTGTAAGATCACGTTTAACGACAGAATTCTATGATTTTGCACCAGATGAATGATTTCGACACTCTAACGTCGAGCTGAGATGCCAGAATCGCTCGAAACTCGGGACATCTCGATTCTCGGTGTAGATCGATGTTTTGATCGATTCAGTTATGCGAAATGACGTTCAATGCAAAAATGAAGTTTCTTTACAGAGAAATAAATGATTTGAAACGTTTCTGTCGAGCTGAGATTTTGGAATCGTTCGAAATACGGGACGACTCGATTCTTCGCGTAGATCGAAGTTGAGTTCGATTCAGCTGTGCAAGACAACGTTCGATGCAAGGATTTCTCGGTTCAGACAACAGAAACGATTTTGACACGTTTAGGGTGAGCTCAGATTTCAGAATCGCTCGAAACTCAGGACATCTCGATTTTCGGTGTCGGTCTACGATTCGATCGATTCAGTTGTGCGAGACGACGTTTAACGCAAGAATTGAGTTCTTTAAGAAAAATAAATGATTTCTACACTTTTCTGGTAAACCTAGATGCCAGAATCGCTCGGAATACGCAAAACCTCGAGTCTCGGGGTGGATCGAAGTTTCTCCGATACTGTCGTGCAAGATGACTCCCAACGCACTAATCCTATGAATTCAAACTAATTGAATGATTTTGACACTATAACGTCGAGCTGAGATGCCAGAATCGCTTGAAACTCAGGACATCTCGATTCTCGGTGTATATCGATGTTTCGATCAATTCAGTTGTGAAAGACGAGGTTCATTGGAGTATTGAGTTTTTTCAGAAAAACGGATAATGTGACCCTTTTCTGTCAAGCATAAATGCCAGAAATGCGCGAACTATGCAAAACCTCAAATCCTGGGGTATAACGAAGTTTCTCCGATACAGCCGTGTAAAACGACGTTTAACGACCGAATTCTATGATTTTGAACTAAATCAATGATTGTTACACTCTCACGTTAAGCTGTGATTCCAGAATCGCTCGAAACTCGGGACATATCGATTCTCGATGTAGATCGATGTTTCGATCGATTCAGTTGTGCAAGACAACGTTTGATGCAAAAGATAAGTTTTTCCAGCAAAATGAATGATTTTGCACATTTCTGTCGAGCTGAGATGTCGGAATCGGTCGAAATACGGGACATCTTATTCCTCGGTGTAGACCGATTTTTCGTTCGATAGCGATGTGCAAGACGACGATTAACGCAATAATTCTATGATTTTGGACCAGATGAATGATTTCGACACTCTGACGTCGAGCCGAGATGCCAGAATCGGTCGAAACTCGGGACATCTCGATTCTCGGTGTCGGTCTACGATTCGATCGATTCAGTTGTGCGAGACGACGTTTAACGCGAGAATTGAGTTCTTTAAAAAAAATAAATGATTTCTACACTTTTCTGGTAAACCTAGATGCCAGAATCGCTCGACAGGAGCAGAACCTCGAATCCCGGGGAGGACCGAAGTTTTTCCGATACGGCCGTGTAGAAAAACGTTCAACGCGAGACTTCTACAGTTTTGGACTGAATAAATGATAGTGACACTCTTACGCCGAGCTGTGATGCGAGGTTCGCTTGAAACCCGGGACATTTCGATTCTCGGTGTAGATCGATGTTTCGATAGATTCAGTTGTGAAAGACGAGGTCTAATGGAGAATCGAGTGTTTTCAGAAAAACGGATAATGTAACCCTTTTCTGTCAAGCATAAATGCCAGAAATGCGCGAACTATGCAAAACCTCAAATCCTGGGGTATATCGAAGTTTCTCCGATACAGCCGTGTAAGACGACGTTTAACGACCGAATTCTATGATTTTGAACTAAATCAATGTTTGTGACATTCTCACGTTAAGCTGTGATTCCACAATCGATCGAAACTCGGGACATATCGATTCTCGATGTAGACCGATGTTTCGATCGATTCAGTTGTGCGAAGCAACGTTCGATGCAAGAATTCCTCGGATTCAGACAAAATAAACGATTTTGACACGTTTAGGGTGAGCTCAGATTCCAGAATTGCTCAAAACTCGGGACATCTCGATTCTCGGTATCGATTTACGTTTCGATCGATTCAGTTGTGCGAGACAACGTTTAACGCAATAATTGAGTTCTTGCACAAAAATAAATGATTTCTACACTTTTCTGTTGAACCTAGATGCCAGAATCGCTCGAGAGACGCAAAACCTCGAATCTCAGGGTAAATCGAAGTTTCTCCGATACAGCTGTGCAAGATAACCTCAACGCAGTGATTCTATAATTTTAGACTGAATGGAAGATTTGACACTTTTCCGTCGAGCCTAGATGCCAGATTGCTCGAAACACGCAAAACCTCGATTTTCGGGGCAGATCGAAGTTTTTCCGATACTGCGGTGCAAGATAACTTTCAACGCAGTAATTCTATGAATTTAGACTAAATGAATGATGTTGACACTATTACGTCGAGCTGAGATACCAGAATCGCCTGAAACTCAGGACATCTCGATTCTCGGTGTATATCGATGTTTTGATCGATTCAGTGGTGCAAGCGAAGGTTTGATGCAAGAATTGAGTTGTTTCAGAAAAACGAATGGATTGACGCTTTTCTGTCGAGCATAAATGGCAGATATGCGCGAACTATGCAAAACCTCAAATCCCGGGATATACTCGAAGTTTCTCTGATACGGACGTGTAAGACCACGTTTAACGACAGAATTCTATGATTTTGCACCAGATGAATGATTTCGACACTCTAACGTCGAGCTGAGATGCCAGAATCGCTCGAAACTCGGGACATCTCGATTCTCAGTGTAGATCGATGTTTTTATCGATTCAGTTGTGCGGAACGTCGTTTAATGCGGAAATAAAGTTTCTTTCCAGAGAAATAAATGATTTCAAACGTTTCTGTCGAGCTGAGATTCTGGAATCGCTCGAAACTCGGGACATCTCGATTCTCGGTGTCGATCTACGTTTCGATCGATTCAGTTGTGCGAGCCGTAGTTTAACGCAAGAATTAAGTTCTTCAACAAAAATAAATGATTTCTACACTTTTCTGGTAAACCTAGATGCCAGAATCGCTCGACAGACGCAAAACCTCGAATCCCGGGGTAGATCGAAGTTTTTCCGATACGGCCGTGTAGAACAACGTTCAACGCGAAAATTCTATAATTTTAGACTGAATGAATGATAGTGACACTCTTATGCCGAGCTGTGATGCCAGGATCGCTCGAAACTCGGGACATTTCGATTCTCGGTGTAGATCGATGTTTCGATAGATTCAGTTGTGCGAGACGACGTTCAATGTAGGAATTGACTTTTTTCCACAAATAAGCACGATTTTCACGATTTGTGTCGAGCCTAGATGCCAGAATCGCTCTGAACACGTTAAATCACGATTCTCGGTATAGATCGAAGTTTTTCCGATACAGACGTGCGGGATGACTTTCAACGCACTAATTCTATGACTTTGGTCGAAATGAATGATTGTATTACTTTTACGACGATCTGTAATGCCAGAATCTCTCGAAACTCGGGAGAACTTGATTCCCGGCGTAGATCAAAGTATCGATTGATTAAGTTGTGCGAGACGACGTTTATCGCAAGAGATGTTTTTTTTTTCACAAAAATAAACGGTTTTAGCACTTTTCTGTCGAGCCTAGATGCCAGAATCGCTCGGAATACGCAAAACCTCGAGTCTCAGGATGGATCGAAGTTTCTCCGATACTGTCGTGCAAGATGACTCCCAACGCAGTAATCCTATGAATTCAAACTAATTGAATGATTTTGACACTATAACCTCGAGCTGAGATGCCAGAATCGCTTGAAACTCAGGACATCTCGATTCTCGGTGTATATCGATGTTTTGATCGATTCAGTTGTGAAAGACGAGGTTTATTGGAGTATTGAGTTTTTTCAGAAAAACGGATAATGTGACCCTTTTCTGTCAAGCATAAATGCCAGAAATGCGCGAAGTATGCAAAACCTCAAATCCTGGGGTATAACGAAGTTTCTCCGATACAGCCGTGTAAGACGACGTTTAACGACCGAATTCTATGATTTTGAACAAAATCAATGATTGTTACACTCTCACGTTAAGCTGTGATTCCAGAATCGCTCGAAACTCGGGACATATCGATTCTCGATGTAGATCGATGTTTCGATCGATTCAGTTGTGCAAGACAACGTTTGATGCAAAAGATAAGTTTTTCCAGCAAAATGAATGATTTTGCACATTTCTGTCGAGCTGAGATGTCGGAATAGGTCGAAATACGGGACATCTTATTTCTCGACGCAGACCGATTTTTCGTTCGATAGCGATGTGCAAGACGACGATTAACGCAAGAATTCTATGATTTTGGACCAGATGAATGATTTCGACACTCTAACGTCGAGCTGAGATGCCAGAATCGCTCGAAACTCGAGACATCTCGATTCTCGGTGTAGATCGATGTTTTTATCGATTCAGTTGTGCGGAACGACGTTCAATGCAAAAACAAAGTTTCTTTCCAGAGAAATAAATGATTTGAAACGTTTCTGTCGAGCTGAGATTTTGGAACGTTTAACGACCGAATTCTATGATTTTGAACTAAATCAATGATTGTGACACTCTCACGTTAAGCTGTGATTCCAGAATCGCTCGAAACTCGGGACATATCGATTCTCGATGTAGATCGATGTTTTTATCGATTCAGTTGTGCAAAACCACGTCCAATGCAAAAATGAAGTTTCTTTCCAGAGAAATAAATGATTTGAAACGTTTCTGTCGAGCTGAGATTTTGGAATCGGTCGAAATACGGGACAACTCGATTCTTCGCGTAGATCGAAGTTTAGTTCGATACAGCTGTGCAAGACAACGTTCGATGCACGAATTTCTCTGTTTCCGACAAAATAAACGATTTTGACACGTTGAGGGTGAGCTCAGATTCCAGAATTGCTCAGAACTAGGGACATCTCGATTCTCGGTGTCGATCTACGTTTCAATCGATTCAGTTGTGCGAGACGACGTTTAACGCAAGAATTGAGTTCTCCAACGGAAATAAATGATTTCTACATTTTTCTGGTAAACCTAAATGCCAGAATCACTCGACAGACGAAAAACCTCGAATCCCGGGGTAGATCGAAGTTTTTCCGATACGGCCGTGTAGAACAACGTTCAACGCGAAAATTCTATAATTTTGGACTGAATAAATGATGGTGACACTTTTACGCCGAGCTGTGATGCCAGGATCGCTCGAAACTCGGGACATTTCGATTTTCGGTGTAGATCGATGTTTCGATAGATTTAGTTGTGCGAGACGACGTTTGCTGCAGGAATTGACTTTTTTCCACGAAAATGCACGATTTTCACAATTTGTGTCGAGCCTAGATGCCAGAATCGCTCTGAACACGCTAAATCACGATTCTCGGCGTAGATCGAAGTTTTTCCGATACAGACGTGCGGGCAGACTTTCAACGCAGTCATTCTATGACTTTGGTCAAAATGAATGATTGTAGAACTCTTACGACGTTCTGTAATGGCAGAATCGCTCGAAACTCGGGAGAACTTGATTCCCGGCGTAGATCAAAGTATCGATTGATTAAGTTGTGCGAGACGACGTTTAAAGCAAGAAATTGTTTTTTTTTCACAAAAATGAACGGTTTTAACACTTTCCTGTCGAGCCTAGATGCCAGAATCGCTCGAAATACGCAAAACCTCGAGTCTCGGGGTGGATCGAAGTTTCTCCGATACTGTCGGGCAAGATGACTCTTAACGCAGTAATCCTATGAATTAAAACTAATTGAATGATTTTGACACTATTACGTCGAGCTGAGATGCCAGAATCGCTTGAAACTCAGGACATCTCGATTCTCGGTGTATATCGATGTTTCGATCGGGTCACTTGTGCAAGACAACGTTTGATGCAAAAGATAAATTTTTCCAGCAAAATGAATGATTTTGCACATTTCTGTCGAGCAGAGATGTCGGAATCGGTCGAAATAGGGGACATCTTATTCCTCGGTGTAGACCGAATTTTTGTTCAAGAGCGATGTGCAAGACGACGATTAACGCAATAATTCTATGATTTTGGACCAGATGAATGATTTCGACACTCTGACGTCGAGCTGAGATGCCAGAATCGCTCGAAACTCGGGACATCTCGATTCTCGGTGTAGATCGATGTTTTTATCGATTCAGTTATGCGAAACGACGTTAATTGCAAAAATGAAGTTTCTTTACAGAGAAATCAATGATTTGAAACGTTTCTGTCGAGCTGAGATTTTGGAATCGTTCGAAATACGGGACAACTCGATTCTTCGCGTAGATCGAAGTTAAGTTCGACACAGCTGTGCAAGACAACGTTCGATGCAAGGATTTCTCGGTTTCAGACAAAAGGAACGATTTTGACACGTTCAGGGTGAGCTCAGATTCCATAATCGCTCGAAACTCGGGACATCTCGATTCTCGGTGTCGATCTACGATTCGATCGATTCAGTTGTGCGAGACGACGTTTAACGCAAGAATTGAGTTCTTTAAAAAAAATAAATGATTTCTACACTTTTCTGGTAAACCTAGATGCCAGAATCGCTCGACAGGAGCAAAACCTCGAATCCCGGGGTGGATCGAAGTTTCTCCGATACAGCCGTGTAAGACGACGTTTAACGACTGAATTCTATGATTTTGAACTAAATCAATGTTTGTGACATTCTCACGTTAAGCTGTGATTCCACAATCGATCGAAACTCGGGACATATCGATTCTTGATGTAGATCGATGTTTCGATCGATTCAGTTGTGCGAAGCAATGTTCGATGCAAGAACTCCTTGGATTCAGACAAAATAAACGAATTTGACACGTTTAGGGTGAGCTCAGATTCCAGAATTGCTCAAAATTCGGGACATCTCGATTCTCGGTATCGATTTACGTTTCGATCGATTCAGTTGTGCGAGACAACGTTTAACGCAATAATTGAGTTCTTGCACAAAAATAAATTATTTCTACACTTTTCTGTTGAACCTAGATGCCAGAATCGCTCGAGAGACGCAAAACCTCGAATCTCAGGGTAAATCGAAGTTTCTCCGATACAGCTGTGCAAGATAACCTCAACGCAGTGATTCTATCATTTCAGACTGAATGGAAGATTTGACACTTTTCCGTCGAGCCTAGATGCCAGATTGCTCGAAACACGTAAAACCTCGATTTTCGGGGCAGATCGAAGTTTTTCCGATACTGCGGTGCAAGATAACTTTCAACGCAGTAATTCTATGAATTTAGACGAAATGAATGATTTTGACACTATTACGTCGAGCTAAGATACCAGAATCGCATGAAACTCAGGACATCTCGATTCTCGGTGTATATCGATGTTTTGATCGATTCAGTAGTGCAAGCCAAGGTTTAATGCAAGAATTGAGTTGTTTTAGAAAAACGAATAGATTGACGCTTTTCTGTCGAGCATAAATAGCAGATATTCGCGAACTATGCAAAACCTCAAATCCCGGGGTATACTTGAAGTTTCACTGATACGGATGTGTAAGATCACGTTTAACGACAGAATTCTATGATTTTGCACCAGATGAATGATTTCGACACTCTAACGTCGAGCTGAGATGCCAGAATCGCTCGAAACTCGGGACATCTCGATTCTCGGTGTAGATCGATGTTTTGATCGATTCAGTTATGCGAAATGACGTTCAATGCAAAAATGAAGTTTCTTTACAGAGAAATAAATAATTTGAAACGTTTCTGTCGAGCTGAGATTTTGGAATCGTTCGAAATACGGGACAACTCGATTCTTCGCGTAGATCGAAGTTGAGTTCGATTCAGCTGTGCGAGACAACGTTCGATGCAAGGATTTCTCGGTTCAGACAACAGAAACGATTTTGACACGTTTAGGGTGAGCTCAGATTTCAGAATCGCTCGAAACTCAGGACATCTCGATTTTCGGTGTCGGTCTACGATTCGATCGATTCAGTTGTGCGAGACGACGTTTAACGCAAGAATTGAGTTCTTTAAGAAAAATAAATGATTTCTACACTTTTCTGGTGAACCTAGATGCCAGAATCGCTCGGAATACGCAAAACCTCGAGTCTCGGGGTGGATCGAAGTTTCTCCGATACTGTCGTGCAAGATGACTCCCAACGCACTAATCCTATGAATTCAAACTAATTGAATGATTTTGACACTATAACGTCGAGCTGAGATGCCAGAATCGCTTGAAACTCAGGACATCTCGATTCTCGGTGTATATCGATGTTTCGATCAATTCAGTTGTGAAAGACGAGGTTCATTGGAGTATTGAGTTTTTTCAGAAAAACGGATAATGTGACCCTTTTCTGTCAAGCATAAATGCCAGAAATGCGCGAACTATGCAAAACCTCAAATCCTGGGGTATAACGAAGTTTCTCCGATACAGCCGTGTAAGACGACGTTTAACGACCGAATTCTATGATTTTGAACTAAATCAATGATTGTTACACTCTCACGTTAAGCTGTGATTCCAGAATCGCTCGAAACTCGGGACATATCGATTCTCGATGTAGATCGATGTTTCGATCGATTCAGTTGTGCAAGACAACGTTTGATGCAAAAGATAAGTTTTTCCAGCAAAATGAATGATTTTGCACATTTCTGTCGAGCTGAGATGTCGGAATCGGTCGAAATACGGGACATCTTATTCCTCGGTGTAGACCGATTTTTCGTTCGATAGCGATGTGCAAGACGACGATTAACGCAATAATTCTATGATTTTGGACCAGATGAATGATTTCGACACTCTGACGTCGAGCTGAGATGCCAGAATCGGTCGAAACTCGGGACATCTCGATTCTCGGTGTCGGTCTACGATTCGATCGATTCAGTTGTGCGAGACGACGTTTAACGCGAGAATTGAGTTCTTTAAAAAAAATAAATGATTTCTACACTTTTCTGGTAAACCTAGATGCCAGAATCGCTCGACAGGAGCAGAACCTCGAATCCCGGGGAGGACCGAAGTTTTTCCGATACGGCCGTGTAGAAAAACGTTCAACGCGAGACTTCTACAGTTTTGGACTGAATAAATGATAGTGACACTCTTACGCCGAGCTGTGATGCGAGGATCGCTTGAAACCCGGGACATTTCGATTCTCGGTGTAGATCGATGTTTCGATAGATTCAGTTGTGAAAGACGAGGTCTAATGGAGAATCGAGTTTTTTCAGAAAAACGGATAATGTAACTCTTTTCTGTCAAGCATAAATGCCAGAAATGCGCGAACTATGCAAAACCTCAAATCCTGGGGTATATCGAAGTTTCTCCGATACAGCCGTGTAAGACGACGTTTAACGACCGAATTCTATGATTTTGAACTAAATCAATGTTTGTGACATTCTCACGTTAAGCTGTGATTCCACAATCGATCGAAACTCGGGACATATCGATTCTCGATGTAGACCGATGTTTCGATCGATTCAGTTGTGCGAAGCAACGTTCGATGCAAGAATTCCTCGGATTCAGACAAAATAAACGATTTTGACACGTTTAGGGTGAGCTCAGATTCCAGAATTGCTCAAAACTCGGGACATCTCGATTCTCGGTATCGATTTACGTTTCGATCGATTCAGTTGTGCGAGACAACGTTTAACGCAATAATTGAGTTCTTGCACAAAAATAAATGATTTCTACACTTTTCTGTTGAACCTAGATGCCAGAATCGCTCGAGAGACGCAAAACCTCGAATCTCAGGGTGAATCGAAGTTTCTCCGATACAGCTGTGCAAGATAACCTCAACGCAGTGATTCTATAATTTTAGACTGAATGGAAGATTTGACACTTTTCCGTCGAGCCTAGATGCCAGATTGCTCGAAACACGCAAAACCTCGATTTTCGGGGCAGATCGAAGTTTTTCCGATACTGCGGTGCAAGATAACTTTCAACGCAGTAATTCTATGAATTTAGACTAAATGAATGATGTTGACACTATTACGTTGAGCTGAGATACCAGAATCGCCTGAAACTCAGGACATCTCGATTCTCGGTGTATATCGATGTTTTGATCGATTCAGTGGTGCAAGCGAAGGTTTGATGCAAGAATTGAGTTGTTTCAGAAAAACGAATGGATTGACGCTTTTCTGTCGAGCATAAATGGCAGATATGCGCGAACTATGCAAAACCTCAAATCCCGGGATATACTCGAAGTTTCTCTGATACGGACGTGTAAGACCACGTTTAACGACAGAATTCTATGATTTTGCACCAGATGAATGATTTCGACACTCTAACGTCGAGCTGAGATGCCAGAATCGCTCGAAACTCGGGACATCTCGATTCTCAGTGTAGATCGATGTTTTTATCGATTCAGTTGTGCGGAACGTCGTTTAATGCAGAAATAAAGTTTCTTTCCAGAGAAATAAATGATTTCAAACGTTTCTGTCGAGCTGAGATTCTGGAATCGCTCGAAACTCGGGACATCTCGATTCTCGGTGTCGATCTACGTTTCGATCGATTCAGTTGTGCGAGCCGTAGTTTAACGCAAGAATTAAGTTCTTCAACAAAAATAAATGATTTCTACACTTTTCTGGTAAACCTAGATGCCAGAATCGCTCGACAGACGCAAAACCTCGAATCCCGGGGTAGATCGAAGTTTTTCCGATACGGCCGTGTAGAACAACGTTCAACGCGAAAATTCTATAATTTTAGACTGAATGAATGATAGTGACACTCTTATGCCGAGCTGTGATGCCAGGATCGCTCGAAACTCGGGACATTTCGATTCTCGGTGTAGATCGATGTTTCGATAGATTCAGTTGTGCGAGACGACGTTCAATGTAGGAATTGACTTTTTTCCACAAATAAGCACGATTTTCACGATTTGTGTCGAGCCTAGATGCCAGAATCGCTCTGAACACGTTAAATCACGATTCTCGGTATAGATCGAAGTTTTTCCGATACAGACGTGCGGGATGACTTTCAACGCACTAATTCTATGACTTTGGTCGAAATGAATGATTGTATTACTTTTACGACGATCTGTAATGCCAGAATCTCTCGAAACTCGGGAGAACTTGATTCCCGGCGTAGATCAAAGTATCGATTGATTAAGTTGTGCGAGACGACGTTTATCGCAAGAGATGTTTTTTTTTTCACAAAAATAAACGGTTTTAGCACTTTTCTGTCGAGCCTAGATGCCAGAATCGCTCGGAATACGCAAAACCTCGAGTCTCAGGATGGATCGAAGTTTCTCCGATACTGTCGTGCAAGATGACTCCCAACGCAGTAATCCTATGAATTCAAACTAATTGAATGATTTTGACACTATAACCTCGAGCTGAGATGCCAGAATCGCTTGAAACTCAGGACATCTCGATTCTCGGTGTATATCGATGTTTTGATCGATTCAGTTGTGAAAGACGAGGTTTATTGGAGTATTGAGTTTTTTCAGAAAAACGGATAATGTGACCCTTTTCTGTCAAGCATAAATGCCAGAAATGCGCGAAGTATGCAAAACCTCAAATCCTGGGGTATAACGAAGTTTCTCCGATACAGCCGTGTAAGACGACGTTTAACGACCGAATTCTATGATTTTGAACAAAATCAATGATTGTTACACTCTCACGTTAAGCTGTGATTCCAGAATCGCTCGAAACTCGGGACATATCGATTCTCGATGTAGATCGATGTTTCGATCGATTCAGTTGTGCAAGACAACGTTTGATGCAAAAGATAAGTTTTTCCAGCAAAATGAATGATTTTGCACATTTCTGTCGAGCTGAGATGTCGGAATAGGTCGAAATACGGTACATCTTATTTCTCGACGCAGACCGATTTTTCGTTCGATAGCGATGTGCAAGACGACGATTAACGCAAGAATTCTATGATTTTGGACCAGATGAATGATTTCGACACTCTAACGTCGAGCTGAGATGCCAGAATCGCTCGAAACTCGAGACATCTCGATTCTCGGTGTAGATCGATGTTTTTATCGATTCAGTTGTGCGGAACGACGTTCAATGCAAAAATAAAGTTTCTTTCCAGAGAAATAAATGATTTGAAACGTTTCTGTCGAGCTGAGATTTTGGAACGTTTAACGACCGAATTCTATGATTTTGAACTAAATCAATGATTGTGACACTCTCACGTTAAGCTGTGATTCCAGAATCGCTCGAAACTCGGGACATATCGATTCTCGATGTAGATCGATGTTTTTATCGATTCAGTTGTGCAAAACCACGTCCAATGCAAAAATGAAGTTTCTTTCCAGAGAAATAAATGATTTGAAACGTTTCTGTCGAGCTGAGATTTTGGAATCGGTCGAAATACGGGACAACTCGATTCTTCGCGTAGATCGAAGTTTAGTTCGATACAGCTGTGCAAGACAACGTTCGATGCACGAATTTCTCTGTTTCCGACAAAATAAACGATTTTGACACGTTGAGGGTGAGCTCAGATTCCAGAATTGCTCAGAACTAGGGACATCTCGATTCTCGGTGTCGATCTACGTTTCAATCGATTCAGTTGTGCGAGACGACGTTTAACGCAAGAATTGAGTTCTCCAACGGAAATAAATGATTTCTACATTTTTCTGGTAAACCTAAATGCCAGAATCACTCGACAGACGAAAAACCTCGAATCCCGGGGTAGATCGAAGTTTTT
Organism: Tromatobia lineatoria; assembly: GCA_949699805.1. Taxonomy (NCBI): domain Eukaryota; kingdom Metazoa; phylum Arthropoda; class Insecta; order Hymenoptera; family Ichneumonidae; genus Tromatobia; species Tromatobia lineatoria. The sequence continues at coordinate 4,966,516 of OX453050.1, forward strand.
CCGATACGGCCGTGTAGAACAACGTTCAACGCGAAAATTCTATAATTTTGGACTGAATAAATGATGGTGACACTTTTACGCCGAGCTGTGATGCCAGGATCGCTTGAAACTCGGGACATTTCGATTTTCGGTGTAGATCGATGTTTCGATAGATTTAGTTGTGCGAGACGACGTTTGCTGCAGGAATTGACTTTTTTCCACGAAAATGCACGATTTTCACAATTTGTGTCGAGCCTAGATGCCAGAATCGCTCTGAACACGCTAAATCACGATTCTCGGCGTAGATCGAAGTTTTTCCGATACAGACGTGCGGGCAGACTTTCAACGCAGTCATTCTATGACTTTGGTCAAAATGAATGATTGTAGAACTCTTACGACGTTCTGTAATGGCAGAATCGCTCGAAACTCGGGAGAACTTGATTCCCGGCGTAGATCAAAGTATCGATTGATTAAGTTGTGCGAGACGACGTTTAACGCAAGAAATTGTTTTTTTTTCACAAAAATGAACGGTTTTAACACTTTCCTGTCGAGCCTAGATGCCAGAATCGCTCGAAATACGCAAAACCTCGAGTCTCGGGGTGGATCGAAGTTTCTCCGATACTGTCGGGCAAGATGACTCTTAACGCAGTAATCCTATGAATTAAAACTAATTGAATGATTTTGACACTATTACGTCGAGCTGAGATGCCAGAATCGCTTGAAACTCAGGACATCTCGATTCTCGGTGTATATCGATGTTTCGATCGGGTCACTTGTGCAAGACAACGTTTGATGCAAAAGATAAATTTTTCCAGCAAAATGAATGATTTTGCACATTTCTGTCGAGCAGAGATGTCGGAATCGGTCGAAATAGGGGACATCTTATTCCTCGGTGTAGACCGAATTTTTGTTCAAGAGCGATGTGCAAGACGACGATTAACGCAATAATTCTATGATTTTGGACCAGATGAATGATTTCGACACTCTGACGTCGAGCTGAGATGCCAGAATCGCTCGAAACTCGGGACATCTCGATTCTCGGTGTAGATCGATGTTTTTATCGATTCAGTTATGCGAAACGACGTTAATTGCAAAAATGAAGTTTCTTTACAGAGAAATCAATGATTTGAAACGTTTCTGTCGAGCTGAGATTTTGGAATCGTTCGAAATACGGGACAACTCGATTCTTCGCGTAGATCGAAGTTAAGTTCGACACAGCTGTGCAAGACAACGTTCGATGCAAGGATTTCTCGGTTTCAGACAAAAGGAACGATTTTGACACGTTCAGGGTGAGCTCAGATTCCATAATCGCTCGAAACTCGGGACATCTCGATTCTCGGTGTCGATCTACGATTCGATCGATTCAGTTGTGCGAGACGACGTTTAACGCAAGAATTGAGTTCTTTAAAAAAAATAAATGATTTCTACACTTTTCTGGTAAACCTAGATGCCAGAATCGCTCGACAGGAGCAAAACCTCGAATCCCGGGGTGGATCGAAGTTGTTCCGATACGGCCGTGTAGAATAACGTTCAACGAGAGACTTCTATAGTTTTGGACTGAATAAATGATAGTGACACTCTTACGCCGAGCTGTGATGCCAGGATCGCTCGAAACCCGGGACATTTCGATTCTCGGTGTAGATCGATTTTTCGATAGATTCAGTTGTGAAAGACGAGGTCCAATGGAGAATCGAGTTTTTTCAGAAACACGGATAATGTGACCCTTTTCTGTCAAGCATAAATGCCAGAAATGCGCGAACTATGCAAAACCTCAAATCCTGGGGTATATCGAAGTTTCTCCGATACAGCCGTGTAAGACGACGTTTAACGACTGAATTCTATGATTTTGAACTAAATCAATGTTTGTGACATTCTCACGTTAAGCTGTGATTCCACAATCGATCGAAACTCGGGACATATCGATTCTTGATGTAGATCGATGTTTCGATCGATTCAGTTGTGCGAAGCAATGTTCGATGCAAGAACTCCTTGGATTCAGACAAAATAAACGAATTTGACACGTTCAGGGTGAGCTCAGATTCCAGAATTGCTCAAAATTCGGGACATCTCGATTCTCGGTATCGATTTACGTTTCGATCGATTCAGTTGTGCGAGACAACGTTTAACGCAATAATTGAGTTCTTGCACAAAAATAAATTATTTCTACACTTTTCTGTTGAACCTAGATGCCAGAATCGCTCGAGAGACGCAAAACCTCGAATCTCAGGGTAAATCGAAGTTTCTCCGATACAGCTGTGCAAGATAACCTCAACGCAGTGATTCTATCATTTCAGACTGAATGGAAGATTTGACACTTTTCCGTCGAGCCTAGATGCCAGATTGCTCGAAACACGTAAAACCTCGATTTTCGGGGCAGATCGAAGTTTTTCCGATACTGCGGTGCAAGATAACTTTCAACGCAGTAATTCTATGAATTTAGACGAAATGAATGATTTTGACACTATTACGTCGAGCTAAGATACCAGAATCGCATGAAACTCAGGACATCTCGATTCTCGGTGTATATCGATGTTTTGATCGATTCAGTAGTGCAAGCCAAGGTTTAATGCAAGAATTGAGTTGTTTTAGAAAAACGAATAGATTGACGCTTTTCTGTCGAGCATAAATAGCAGATATTCGCGAACTATGCAAAACCTCAAATCCCGGGGTATACTTGAAGTTTCACTGATACGGATGTGTAAGATCACGTTTAACGACAGAATTCTATGATTTTGCACCAGATGAATGATTTCGACACTCTAACGTCGAGCTGAGATGCCAGAATCGCTCGAAACTCGGGACATCTCGATTCTCGGTGTAGATCGATGTTTTGATCGATTCAGTTATGCGAAATGACGTTCAATGCAAAAATGAAGTTTCTTTACAGAGAAATAAATAATTTGAAACGTTTCTGTCGAGCTGAGATTTTGGAATCGTTCGAAATACGGGACAACTCGATTCTTCGCGTAGATCGAAGTTGAGTTCGATTCAGCTGTGCGAGACAACGTTCGATGCAAGGATTTCTCGGTTCAGACAACAGAAACGATTTTGACACGTTTAGGGTGAGCTCAGATTTCAGAATCGCTCGAAACTCAGGACATCTCGATTTTCGGTGTCGGTCTACGATTCGATCGATTCAGTTGTGCGAGACGACGTTTAACGCAAGAATTGAGTTCTTTAAGAAAAATAAATGATTTCTACACTTTTCTGGTGAACCTAGATGCCAGAATCGCTCGGAATACGCAAAACCTCGAGTCTCGGGGTGGATCGAAGTTTCTCCGATACTGTCGTGCAAGATGACTCCCAACGCACTAATCCTATGAATTCAAACTAATTGAATGATTTTGACACTATAACGTCGAGCTGAGATGCCAGAATCGCTTGAAACTCAGGACATCTCGATTCTCGGTGTATATCGATGTTTCGATCAATTCAGTTGTGAAAGACGAGGTTCATTGGAGTATTGAGTTTTTTCAGAAAAACGGATAATGTGACCCTTTTCTGTCAAGCATAAATGCCAGAAATGCGCGAACTATGCAAAACCTCAAATCCTGGGGTATAACGAAGTTTCTCCGATACAGCCGTGTAAGACGACGTTTAACGACCGAATTCTATGATTTTGAACTAAATCAATGATTGTTACACTCTCACGTTAAGCTGTGATTCCAGAATCGCTCGAAACTCGGGACATATCGATTCTCGATGTAGATCGATGTTTCGATCGATTCAGTTGTGCAAGACAACGTTTGATGCAAAAGATAAGTTTTTCCAGCAAAATGAATGATTTTGCACATTTCTGTCGAGCTGAGATGTCGGAATCGGTCGAAATACGGGACATCTTATTCCTCGGTGTAGACCGATTTTTCGTTCGATAGCGATGTGCAAGACGACGATTAACGCAATAATTCTATGATTTTGGACCAGATGAATGATTTCGACACTCTGACGTCGAGCTGAGATGCCAGAATCGGTCGAAACTCGGGACATCTCGATTCTCGGTGTCGGTCTACGATTCGATCGATTCAGTTGTGCGAGACGACGTTTAACGCGAGAATTGAGTTCTTTAAAAAAAATAAATGATTTCTACACTTTTCTGGTAAACCTAGATGCCAGAATCGCTCGACAGGAGCAGAACCTCGAATCCCGGGGAGGACCGAAGTTTTTCCGATACGGCCGTGTAGAAAAACGTTCAACGCGAGACTTCTACAGTTTTGGACTGAATAAATGATAGTGACACTCTTACGCCGAGCTGTGATGCGAGGATCGCTTGAAACCCGGGACATTTCGATTCTCGGTGTAGATCGATGTTTCGATAGATTCAGTTGTGAAAGACGAGGTCTAATGGAGAATCGAGTTTTTTCAGAAAAACGGATAATGTAACTCTTTTCTGTCAAGCATAAATGCCAGAAATGCGCGAACTATGCAAAACCTCAAATCCTGGGGTATATCGAAGTTTCTCCGATACAGCCGTGTAAGACGACGTTTAACGACCGAATTCTATGATTTTGAACTAAATCAATGTTTGTGACATTCTCACGTTAAGCTGTGATTCCACAATCGATCGAAACTCGGGACATATCGATTCTCGATGTAGACCGATGTTTCGATCGATTCAGTTGTGCGAAGCAACGTTCGATGCAAGAATTCCTCGGATTCAGACAAAATAAACGATTTTGACACGTTTAGGGTGAGCTCAGATTCCAGAATTGCTCAAAACTCGGGACATCTCGATTCTCGGTATCGATTTACGTTTCGATCGATTCAGTTGTGCGAGACAACGTTTAACGCAATAATTGAGTTCTTTCACAAAAATAAATGATTTCTACACTTTTCTGTTGAACCTAGATGCCAGAATCGCTCGAGAGACGCAAAACCTCGAATCTCAGGGTAAATCGAAGTTTCTCCGATACAGCTGTGCAAGATAACCTCAACGCAGTGATTCTATAATTTTAGACTGAATGGAAGATTTGACACTTTTCCGTCGAGCCTAGATGCCAGATTGTTCGAAACACGCAAAACCTCGATTTTCGGGGCAGATCGAAGTTTTTCCGATACTGCGGTGCAAGATAACTTTCAACGCAGTAATTCTATGAATTTAGACTAAATGAATGATGTTGACACTATTACGTCGAGCTGAGATACCAGAATCGCCTGAAACTCAGGACATCTCGATTCTCGGTGTATATCGATGTTTTGATCGATTCAGTGGTGCAAGCGAAGGTTTGATGCAAGAATTGAGTTGTTTCAGAAAAACGAATGGATTGACGCTTTTCTGTCGAGCATAAATGGCAGATATGCGCGAACTATGCAAAACCTCAAATCCCGGGATATACTCGAAGTTTCTCTGATACGGATGTGTAAGACCACGTTTAACGACAGAATTCTATGATTTTGCACCAGATGAATGATTTCGACACTCTAACGTCGAGCTGAGATGCCAGAATCGCTCGAAACTCGGGACATCTCGATTCTCAGTGTAGATCGATGTTTTTATCGATTCAGTTGTGCGGAACGACGTTTAATGCAGAAATAAAGTTTCTTTCCAGAGAAATAAATGATTTCAAACGTTTCTGTCGAGCTGAGATTCTGGAATCGCTCGAAACTCGGGACATCTCGATTCTCGGTGTCGATCTACGTTTCGATCGATTCAGTTGTGCGAGCCGTAGTTTAACGCAAGAATTGAATTCTTTAACAAAAATAAATGATTTCTACACTTTTCTGGTAAACCTAGCTGCCAGAATCGCTCGACAGACGCAAAACCTCGAATCCCGGGGTAGATCGAAGTTTTTCCGATAAGGCCGTATAGAACAACGTTCAACGTGGAAATTCTATAATTTTAGACTGAATAAATGACAGTGACACTCTTCCGCCGAGGTGTGATGCCAGGATCGCTCGAAACTCGGGACATTTCGATTCTCGGTGTAGATCGATGTTTCGATAGATTCAGTTGTGCGAGACGACGTTCAATGCAGGAATTGACTTTTTTCCACAAAAATGCACAATTTTCACAATTTGTGTCGAGCCTAGATGCCAGAATCGCCCTGAACACGGTTAATCACGATTCTCGGGGTAGATCGAAGTTTTTCCGATACAGACGTGCGGGATGACTTTCAACGCAGTAATTCTATGACTTTGGTCAAAATGAATGATTGTATCACTCTTACGACGTTCTGTAATGCCAGAATCGCTCGAAACTCGGGAGAACTTGATTCCCGGCGTAGATCAAAGTATCGATTGATTTAGTTGTGCGAGACGACGTTTAACGCAAAAAAAGGTTCTTTTTCACAAAAATGAACGGTTTTAACACTTTCCTGTCGAGCCTAGATGCCAGAATCGCTTGAAACTCAGGACATCTCGATTCTCGGTGTATATCGATGTTTTGATCGATTCAGTTGTGAAAGACGAGGTTTATTGGAAAATTGAGTTTTTTCAGAAAAACGGATAATGTGACCCTTTTCTGTCAAGCATAAATGCCAGAAATGCGCGAACTATGCAAAACCTCAAATCCTGGGGTATAACGAAGTTTCTCCGATACAGCCGTGTAAGACGACGTTCAACGACCGAATTCTATGATTTTGAACTGAATCAATGATTGTGACACTCTCACGTTAAGCTGTGATTCCAGAATCGCTCGAAACTCGGGACATATCGATTCTCGATGTAGATCGATGTTTCGATCGATTCAGTTGTGCAAGACAACGTTTGATGCAAAAGATAAGTTTTTCCAGCAAAATGAATGATTTTGCACATTTCTGTCGAGCTGAGATGTCGGAATCGGTAGAAATACGGGACCCCTTATTCCTCGGTGTAGACCGATTTTTCGTTAGATAGCGATGTGCAAGACGACGATTAACGCAAGAATTCTATGATTTTGCACCAGATGAATGATTTCGACACTCTAACGTCGAGCTGAGATGCCGGAATCGATCGAAATTCAGGACAACTCGATTCATCGCGTGGATCGAAGTTTAGTTCGATACAGCCGTTCACGACAACGTTCGATGCAAGAATTACTCGGTTTCAGACAAAAGAAAAAATTTTAACACGTTTAGGGGGAGCTCAGATGCCAGAATCAGTCGAGACACGGGACATCTCGATTCCCGGTGTCGATCGATGTTTCGATCGATTTAGTTGTGCAAAACGAAGTTTGATGCAAAAATAAAGTTTTTTCCGGAAAACTAAATAATTTGACGCTTTTCTGTCAAGCATGAATGCCAGAAATCCGCGAACCATGCAAAACCTCAAATCCCGGGGTATCCTCGAAGTTTCTCTGATAGGGATGTGTAAGACCACGTTTAACGACGGAATTCTATGATTTTGCACCAGATGAATGATTTCGACACTCTACCGTCGAGCTGAGATGCCAGAATCGCTCGAAACTCGGGACATTTCGATTCTCGGTGTAGATCGATGTTTCGATAGATTCAGTTGTGCGAGACGACGTTCAATGCAGGAATTGACTTTTTTCCACAAAAATGCACGATTTTTACAATTTGTGTCGAGCCTAGATTCCAGAATCGCTCTGAACACGCAAAATCACGATTCTCGGGGTAGATCGAAGTTTTTCCGATACAGACGTGCGGGACGACTTTCAACGCACTAATTCTATGACTTCGGTCAAAATGAATGATTGTATTACTCTTACGACGTTCTGTCATGCCAGAATCGCTCGAAACTTGGGAGAACTTGATTCCCGGCGTAGATCAAAGTATCGATCCATTAAGTTGTGCGAGACGACGTTCAACGCAGGAATTGGTTTTTTTTCACAAAACCGAACGATTTTCACACTTTCCTGTCGAGCCTAGATGCCAGAATCGCTCAAAATACGCAAAACCGCGATTCTCGTTTTGGATCGAAATGTTTCCGATACAGTCGTGTACGACGACGTTGACCGCAAGAATAGTATGATTTCGGACTGAATGAATAATTGTGACACTCCTACGTCGGGCTGTGATGCCGGAATCGCTCGAAACTCACGACATATCGCTTCCCGGTGTAGATCGATGTTTCGATCGATTGAGTTGTGCAAGACGAGGCTTCACGCAAGAATTAAGTTTTTTTTAGAAAAATGAATGGTTTGACCCTTTTTTGTCGGACATAGATTCCAGAATGGCTCGGAAGCCCAAGCCTCAAATCCTGGGGTAGATCGAAGTTCCTCAAATACAGCCGTGTAAGATAACGTTTAACGCGAGAATCCTACGATTTTTGACTGAATTAATGATTGTGACACCCCTACGTCGAGCATGAATACAAGATACGCTCGAAACTCTGCGGAACTCGATTCCCGGCGTAGATCAAAGTACCGATGAATTTAGTTGTGCAAGACCACGTTTAATGCAAGAATTGGTTGTTTTCAAATGATGAATGATTTCGACACTCTCCTGTCGAGCCTAGATGCCGGATTGCTCGAAACACGCGAAACCTCGATTTTAGGGGCAGCTCGAAGTTTTTCCGATACTGCCGTGCAAGATGACTCTAAACGCAGTAATCCTATGAATTCAAACTAATTGAATGATTTCGACACTATTACGTCGAGCTGAGATGCCAGAATCGCTTGAAACTCAGGACATCTCGATTCTCGGTGTATATCGATGTTTTTATCGATTCAGTTGTGAAAGACGAGGTTTATTCGAGTATTGAGTTTTTCCAGAAAAACGGATAATGTGACCCTTTTCTGTCAAGCATAAATGCCAGAAATGCGCGAACTATGCAAAACCTCAAATCCTGGGGTATAACGAAGTTTCTCCGATACAGCCGTGTAAGACGACGTTTAACGACCGAAATCTATGATTTTGAACTAAATCAATGATTGTTACACTCTCACGTTAAGCTGTGATTCCAGAATCGCTCGAAACTCGGGACATATCGATCCTCGATGTAGATCTATGTTTCGATCGATTCAGTTGTGCAAGACAACGTTTGATGCAAAAGATAAGTTTTTCCAGCAAAATGAATGATTTTGCACATTTCTGTCGAGCTCAGATGTCGGAATCGGTCGAAATACGGGACATCTTATTCCTCGGTGTAGACCGATTTTTCGTTCGATAGCGATGTGCAAGATGACGATTAATGCAAGAATTCTATGATTTTGGACCAGATGAATAATTTCGACACTCTGACGTCGAGCTGAGATGCCAGAATCGCTCGAAACTCGGGACATCTCGATTCTCGGTGTAGATCGATGTTTTTATCGATTCAGTTGTGCGAAACGACGTCCAATGCAGAAATGAAGTTTCTTTCCAGAGAAATAAATGATTTGAAACGTTTCTGTCGAGCTGAGATTTTGGAATCGTTCGAAATACGGGACAACTCGATTCTTCGCGTAGATCGAAGTTTAGTTCGATACAGCTGTGCAAGACAACGTTCGATGCAAGAATTTCTCTGTTTCAGACAAAATAAACGACTTTGACACGTTGAGGGTGAGCTCAGATTGCAGAATTGCTCAAAACTCGGGACATCTCGATTTTCGGTGTCGATCTACGTTTCGATCGATTCAGTTGTGCAAGACAACGTTTGATGCAAAAGATAAGTTTTTCCAGCAAAACGAATGATTTTGCACATTTCTGTCGAGCTGAGATGTCGGAATCGATCGAAATACGGGACATCTTATTCCTCGGTGTAGACCGAGTTTTTTGTAGAAAAATGAATGATTTGGCCCTTTTTTGTCGAACATAGATTCCAGAATGGCTCGGAAGCCCAAGCCTCAAATCCTGGGGTAGATCGAAGTTCCTCAAATACAGCCGTGTAAGATAACGTTTAACGCGAGAATCCTACGATTTTTGACTGAATTAATGATTGTGACACCCCTACGTCGAGCATTAATACCAGATACGCTCGAAACTCTGCAGAACTTCGATTTTCGGGGCAGATCGAAGTTTTTCCGATACTGCCGTGCAAGATGACTCTTAACGCCGTAATTTGATGAATTCAGAATGAATGAATGATTTTGACACTATTACGTCGAGCTAAGATACCAGAATCGCTTGAAACTCAGGACATCTCGATTCTCGGTGTATAACGATGTTTTGATCGATTCAGTGGTGCAAGCCAAGGTTTAATGCAACAATCGAGTTGTTTCAGAAAAACGAATAGATTGACGCTTTTCTGTCGAGCATATGGTAGATATGCGCGAACTATGCAAAACCTCAAATCCCGGGGTATACTCGAAGTTTCACTGATACGGATGTGTAAGACCACGTTTAACGACAGAATTCTATGATTTTGCACCAGATAAATGATTTCGACACTCTAACGTCGAGCTGAGATGCCAGAATCGCTCGAAACTCGGGACATCTCGATTCTCGGTGTAGATCGATGTTTTTATCGATTCAGTTGTGCGAAACGACGTCAGTAGTAAGCGGTGCGCTATGGCGACCCCCACTCCTATCTCCACTCCTATCCCCACTCCTCTTTGTGAGAAGTGGGATGTAGGAGTGGGGGGGTCGGTCGGAGCAGTGAGTCGCTATAGCGCACCACCTTTTTACATTTATTGGAATATATTTTACATATTTTTATTTACATTGGTTTATATATATTTGTAACACTATGGTATGATGACGCTGCTGGTGGTGAACTTCGATGGAGCATAGATATACACAAATACGACCTAGGGCTCCATCACGTCCTGGTGCTAGTAGGTTAAAACATACCGTGGCTCGTCTAAATTGCAAACAGAATAGACAGTAACAAACACAGTACCAGAAATCGTACGCCGTCATATACCTGTAAAAATCTGTTGTTTTAATTACCTGAGAAGTGCTCATACAGGGGCTTGCTTGAACTCCAAATGATTGTACTTGGAACCATAGTACACCATAAGTAATTGATTTCCACTCGCGGAGACAATCATTTGTTGGAAGAGCTCATCGTTCTTTGCAAACGCATCGACAAATCTCGATGGTAGAAAACATGTAAATTCGTCCTGAAGATCCACGGCAATACGTGCACCCCACTTGGTTTGAGCTACCCTTATACCCGTGACGATATATTCTTTTTCGATTGTCAGCTCCGCCAATTTTTTCAATGGCAAATACGCCTCGGGTCTACCCACTTTGTTGATCGTCGATAAATCCATCTTGTAGTTTGAGCACTTTTATTTTACCCGTTAAATATCGTAATTCTGTTCTTGTTTGAATCAAAACTTTGATTGCTTCAATGTCTTGCAAGAGTTTTTCTATTCGAGACTTTAGAATAAGACGTTTTTTGCGCATATAGATTCAAAGGAGAAGAAGTAGTATCTAAGACGGCTCGACTGCGAATGAATATTCGTCGCTCGATTTTAAAAAACCTCATCATCATCGGTGTGTTACCCCCCACTCTGACATTATTAATTTACTGCAGCGTTAGCTGAATCATCGGATTGTCTTGAAGACACGTGTGCATGTAACACAATATTCTTGCAGCTGCGGGTCAACGAGCGCGGTGTCACTGACACCACTGTTGAAGGCCATCCCCCCTGCGTTTCTTCTTCTTTGTTTAATTATGTATTTTCTTCTTCATTTTGCAATTAACGAGACCGTGAGCAACATCTTTGCACACAAACGTTAAATTGTTTATTCTGATACTTAGTCTGCTCATGCTTGCGGGAATACTCTTTATAGTATTCTCCTATTATTTTATCATTGCTCGACAAATTATTTGAAAATACGCTTCTGAAACGATGAATCCCAAGGCCTGTAGACATGAAATGAAGAAACATAATACAATAATGCTCGCAAAATTCTGATTCAGGACTCTGTAGTTGAGAGGTGCTGTAGCGAAAGAGTTTGCAGTTTCGTCGGAGTCGTTGGAGATGTTGAGGGACGACGGGTGGTAATCCGTAGCTATCGAAATACCATCCATTTCCAGCTCGATCGACGTACATGGCGACCCAGTGTGTTCCGGGCTGCTTGTGGCCATCTGTGTTAACGACAATTGCAATCGGTTTCGTCCACACCTTCGGGATGCTATCGGCAGGATACACACCAATAGTATGGTTCTTGATACTCTGAAGTGCCCGTAGTATTTGCAGGCTGGTCATGAGATACGCCGAGTTCCTTGCGTGAGCCTAATCCGACGTACCACGTTGTAGTTGTCCTATACTCCCACAGAGAATTGATACGATCGCTCTGACAAAGCCACTTTTTTATTTTTGCAGCACTATTTAGAGCACACCTATACGAGCTATTTCTACACAATACACTATGATAGACACAGAGAGTGTTGCACAATGATAAATTACGGAATGACGGGTCCGTTGCGTCTTCTTCCAAATTTATAACGAAACATCCGGTTAGCTGTGTTAAATAATTCGCTTTATCAGTTCCTCTGGTAAATATACGGTCGACCTGCACGGCGATTCTCTTCAAAACGCTCTCAACAGCGCGTAGAGATGTTTCCCCGTCGGACCACTCTATACCGTGATGATTATTGATCAACCATGTGTTTTGTCTCTTTACACTAGGTGGTAAACTTTTATACGCATGGGGTGGTGATATGATCCAGTGTGCGCTAAAATCAGCGTTGACAGATATTACAGCTATTTCTTTTGGAATAAACTCGTTAGCTCTATCCTTCAGACCCTGTATATCGATGATGATATTCATGATGTATTGCACGATCGTGATACCTCAAGGTATGAACGCTAACTGACACTAGTCGCGGTTCTCTCTGTGAATATATGATTTCAATAGGTATTCAACCGCTATAGTCCACAATGACCTGTCGGGATGAGTCAATCTCTAAAACATTATCGTATTCAGCGTACACAATGCAATTAATTGTTGAAGCCAGAGCTTCTGCAAGACGTACTTCTATTCGGACACTACCGTGTCTTACGAGATTCCAATGAGTATTGCTATTGGCTGAGAGATCGGGTGTAAGATCAAACGCGTATAAACAATAACCGTAGGGGTAGATCGTGCGTGAAATGCAGTTACCCTCATTCAAAAAGTGTATGCCTGTACCCGAGAAGAGTGTGTGGTATGCATCCACGTACATGGAGTCGTCTAGAAAATTTGGTTGTAGAGGTCGTGACGGTATTTGCAGGCCGTCCGCATACAGCGAGAGATAATTAATGTTGTAATGATGAAAATTGAATGGATTCATGGCGCGATCACCATTGAAAGCTTTATTATCGACAAAACCGACGATTATACGTTTTGGTAGTTGACCGAGTATCACGTTATCAAGAGTATCACCATGGACACCCGCATGCATGGATATAGCTTTAACCTCGACGCGTGTCAGAGGATACTTGGCTGTGGATTTAGATAGAGCTCTTGCATGCGCAAGAAGTATACCAGGTGCTATCTTAACGCGTCGTACGACTAGCGACGCCTCCGTGATTCGTACCGTACAATTCTTCGAGCCAGTCATGAGACAAAAAGCGTTGTTAGTTCGCACAAATCGTAACCTCATCTCAACACCGTTAAGCAAAAATCTCTCCTGGTTAAAGATATCACAGTGCAGATGTCCTAGAAGATCGACCGTTTTACTAGTCCCTAAGACGCTCCGTCGACTTGTAAGACCGGTATTAACATCGTTCACGTCATCCATTTTTCCAGGTGTATCGTTATACCATAGAACACTCGTGAGATGCGAAGACTTTGCACCCGGGCCGTAATTCAAGAGCGTTTTAATATACGCTCTGTATGCATAAGCATTATTGGGCGGTGATACGAGTTTCTGATTGAGAAATACATCAACCTGATTGAACATCGAATGCATAAGATTATTGATGGGTCCTACTTTAATTGGATCCTCTTTTGTACCTGGGGGTGCCTCTATTTTAACTCGCATACTTAGCATAGTATGTGCAAGATCAATGTACTCATCGCCTTGTCCTGGTACGACAAACTCTATCGGTGAATCATCCGTCAGCGATGAAATGGGCTTATAATACACTGATTGCGTTCCCTCGATCGTTGTCTGCGTTGGTGGTAGTGTGAATAGCTCAAGCTCCGATTTTAGACACTCACACGAGTGTGTATGTAAGAATGCCATTTTTATAATAAGAAATTAGGCAAAAATATCCCTCACTGTTCTTGGTTTCTTGCGACGGTTCTTGACACCCTCTCCTCTCGCTCTACTGTTGACTGTCTTCTTCCTCTTACCCCGCGTCTTCTTCTTTTGCTCGTTGCTCGAGCGTCTCCGTGATTTTGCTGTCTTCTTTCGTTTTTTCACACCACTGCGTCGTGTTGCGCATCCCGCGAGAGAATGCATCAGTTGATTAATTTTACCAGCTTCATAACCTGACCCCCGCATAAGCGTGTTGATTTTTTCTTCAGCCTTGCGTTTCAGATTTTCCCCTGATTGGCGCAGGCGCGTTTTGAATGCTTCTTTTGGGTGCATACCAGAATCCAGGATATCACTGGCTACGTTGACACCTGAACGCAACGCCTCTTTACCGACAGCTCGGGCCCCTTGTTTCAAGAGCGGTAATATGCGTCGAAAGAGACCACCTAGGAAACTTCCTATACCATGACCTCGCTGATTCGGTGAGCCTATATAGACGTGGCTGATACCGCCATAACCACCGCGGCCGCCACCCGTTTGTAAATCAAAGTATTCGTCGTAGTAAGTCATTTTATTGTTCTAATCTGTACGTTTGAATTGTAACGTCACCGTCAGCGTCCCGTACTCAAATGGCATTGGTTCGCCAAATTCATCTCTTATATCAATCGTAATTGTTTGAAAACTCGTGCGTAGTAAAGGCACATAGCGCGGTGGTGAAAAACTTCTGATTTTTACAGCCCCGTAATTACAATTATCAGCGGCTGCGGCTGGTACGACCCGTAGCAGAGGTGTGTGCACATCCCCGGTAATATAGGGTTCACAGATATCAGTATAAACAAACATCATATTGGGAGTGCCATTGGCTAGATTTGCGGGCCTGTCAGCAACGTATTTGAACTCTCTCTGTACCACCACATCCTGAGAGTGAGTGAATCCTAAAACTTTATTCAACACGTCGGAAAAATGAAAAGCGTGCTCCATATTCTCGCATGACTTACAGATACGTGTCACTGTAACATATCTGTTGTGTGCATATTGAAATTTCAGATACCCCGCCAAACACGGTATTTCGTTAATTGTCTCGAGTAATGTATCTATGCTGCGATATACCCCCTGTGGTACCGATTCACGAACACTCGTATAATCAATGTCAGCCGCAGTGCCTGGTATTGCAACGTTCGTTACAATATTAATAAAGTTTCGGTCCCCCTCGGGTGGTACATGCAACATTGTCATAGGTATGTGTATTTCAGCTAAAGAAACAGCCCAACTACCATGAAGAGACACGCATTGCGGTAATCGGGTGGTATATCGTGTTTTCAAGTTATCGGGGTAATAACTCATACTACTGTTACTGGGTAACACAATGAAAAACTCCTCCTTCATTTTGTCAGTCCTACTTTTTCTTCGGCGTTTTCACCCGCGATAACTCAGGTTCATAAAATATCCCATCAATATCCTCGCCGTGAAGATCGCGTAAGGTGTATGTCACGGGACAAATACTGTGTGAAACTCTGTGAATCTTAAATAACTCGTTACTCCATCCACTCTCGTAACCTTTCGTGAAGGCTGCCTTTGCACTACTGATGCGTACCATATCACCTACATTATATTTAGGAGAGCAATAGTTCGTTTTCTTATAGCGCTGCAATAGATTATCCGGGGCCCTTGCAGCTGTCTCGAAAGTTACGGATGCAGGGGTCATTTTTATACTGCTGTGTGTAGCATGATTGTATGCTGAAACAATATTCTGCAAAATATCGATGTAACGTTTTTGTCTGGAATAAGTGAAATAACGCCACATTCCTTCCTTCAGTGTTCTATTGAATCTTTCGACAATGGCGGCTTTTACATCAGGGTTGCGGGCAACACGAAATTGAATGTTCTTTTTCTTTAAGAGGGACTGGAATGCAGCACCTATGAATTCTTTACCCTTGTCCGTTTGTAGGCAAACGGGTGATCTACCGCTACTATTCTTCTTCGATAATATGACATTAAATGCTTTAGCTACCGTTGCAGCGCTCTTGTCACGTAACGGTTGGACCCAGGCAAATTTACTGAGAGTATCGATAACAACGAGAAGGTAAACATAACCATCATTATAATCCTTGATTGATCGAAGATCTACAAGATCAGCCTCCCAAAAATCATCAATATTCCGAACGTTGTATATACGCCGGGGAAACCGATGTCTGACAGGCTTGTGTTTTGTGTAAGCATTCTGCGCTTCAAGCCACTGCTGCGTCCTTAATTTGGAGATTCTCTTCTGTCGCGCGACACGCAATAGATTCGCGGCACCTGAAAACGATGCTTCATGGGCTGTATTAAAGTACACCTTTTCCAATGTTTTCATGATTATAATTTGAGGTTAATCCAGGTTACACGTATTTTCTTATTATAACCAGCACCACTTTGATCTGATCTCCTTTCACTACCACTGTAAAACGACGTTTGACTAACAGCAGCATTATCATCACTATTGGTGCTGTTGCTGCTGCTGCTGCTGCTGCTGATAGCGTTTTCGAGCTGTGAATTACGCAATGTTGAATTAGCCCTCGATTCCATCCACAGCTCTTCATTACCGATGAATTCCCTTGGTGTATGCATCGTTCTCAGAAATTTAGCAAAAGCACATCGACCTATTGGTTTAGGTGTTTTCCTCGATCTCATAGCGTCATTCACGAGATCAACGATATTTGAGTCTTTAATTGGTACTCCACAGATAGACACGACACCAGAAGAATCCCAAGAAAACTGTGCTAGTGGCGCGTCGCGCAAACGACGTAGCAGTAGTTTAGCCTTGCTACGGAATTTAGTCGGTATACTTTCAATGATGATGGAATCGTTCATACTGTCGTGCGTATGAACATCTTCTCCAACAGAAGCAGACAACCGAGTATCTGTTTTCGTCATAAGTGCACGGTACTGCTCAGCTCTCTCGTCATCGGCAAAATGAAGATAGCGTTGTAATACAATCAGATATGCATGCCACTTTTCTCGCTCATTCTTGTATGCGGTAGAATTCAAAATTTCATTCATCTCCGTGCCCAGTCTGGTCAGCACAGCGTCAATTCCTTGCAGAGGTCGTGACGTATTAGTGTCAAGAGTTGGCTGTCGATGACTCTGCGCACCAATCTGTGATAGATTCTCCTCCGGTATCAGGACCATTTTTCGCGCGTGCTCCATTATTTGCTGATCAAATTTGACAGCACAGTGCCCAGTATTGGTGCTAATAAGAGAGGCAGAAACCCACCACTCTGGACAACAAAGCGTTTTTTACTCTTCCAACCACCGTTTTTCGAGGCTAAACGACGGAGAATGGGTGCGTGACGACGTAATTGTTTCCTTTGAGCAGTCTTTAACGGCACGTTACCACAAAGAACGTTCAAGGCACACTTACAAATACAGCGCACGATACCGGAATCGGCTTTACGTAAAACAGCTTCACGCTGCTCCTTATTGAGATGTTGAAGGGCTCTCAATATCGTAATGTGCTTTTTGCAGAGCGGTGAACCTCCTTGCGCCATCACTCGTGTTAAACTGTCGATTCTCTCACGCAGTATCACTTCTTTTAACTTATTCGCACTGATGATCCTATAGAGAGGATTACAAGCGTAGAACTGGTAGCTCAACCGAGTTGCAGCTGCTTTTTAACTTTTTTCGCGGCACGTATACGAAATGATGGGGGTCATCGGGGAAAATGGATGTACGAAATCGACAATTATCAGGTGTTGACTGCTTCAAATCAAGCAACAGGTATCCATGGGGTCTAGATGTCGCATCGTGATAGGCCTCTTGTAAAAATCGAGGGTTTTCAGGATATACTTGGCGTGCAAGATGCTGTATTTGAGCACGATCACGAGGATTTTTAAAAACAACCATATAATTGGCATTCAGCGAGATATCGCGCTGCCCGTGGCCCTGATGAAATATGTTTTGCGTAATGAAAATAACACTGAGATTTTTATGATGACTACCTTTAGTAAAGAGATCTATAACGCTATTGTTAGATGCCTCACGCATCAAATCGTCGATTATTATGAGTTTTGCCCGTGGGTCACCAGCGTAATCTGTACTCTGTGGTAAACCCTCATGAAACTCGATTGATGCACCGTACTCCGTGTATGCAGGTTGCCACTCGGAATAATAGAAAATAATTCTCTCGAATGGTTCACTGTTCATACAGGTGATGAATTTCAAGAACTTTTTCACAAAGTACGTCTTACCGCAACCCGTGGGGCCGCAGATCATTGACGTCCAGGGATGCTTCCACCGCGTGTCCATCTCTACGAATGAGTCAATTATTATAATTGCTGTGAGTGATAAAGACTTGGACTGGTAGGAAAATTTATCAAACGTTTTATTTTAATATAAAATATAAATATTTACATTATCCACATTATTTACATTATTTACATTTTGATAAAATAGATTACACTTTGTAGCCGTATGGCAGCGAACCGTATTCACCGTCTCGTCTTCGTTTAACGCTCGACGGTTTACATTTATTTTTTTCCGCACGGGTGACGACGTGATGGAACGGTGTTCGACGAATCGCGTCAAACTTCACCTCGATAGGTTCCACCGTGTCGCCAACTAAGTCGCCGCGTATTGTTTTGTAATTTATTAATTGACTATTCGCGAAATTGAGAGTTATACCTTTCACTTTACAAACTTCCGCTTCAGTACCGTTGGGCGCGCGTGTTATGAACGAATAAGATTTAGGTCCTCCGGAAACGAAGGATTTAATATAACAACCTGGTTCAAGTTCGTCTGTAAGGTCCCCTAAAAGCTGCCCTGTTGGTGGTTCATATTCATCAGGATTATTGTTTGTCACGTAAATAACCGAGTCGGTGTCGCAGTAAAGTGCTCGTCGATCCAAACGCTCTAAATAACTGTACAGTTTTAAGCGTGCCTGAGCTGTTGTATACGCAGCGATTACAGAGTTCGCGATTCCTGAGGGGATTACGGTTTCGTCCCTTTTAATGTAACTGACATATAATATGTGATGACTTACAGGTAGGATACCTGTAATTTCGTACTCCGCACTAGTCAGTAATTCCACGAGTTTTGCGCGTGTTGAAACTATCACGGTTTGCGGCAAATTTTCACGCTGTCCAAACTTTCCCCAAAACGAGTTCAGACACAACTTTGCTACTTGGCGTAGCCCGGGGTTTTTCGTTATCGCTTCACGATCTAGTTTAACCCCCTCTGATCGCTCAAAATCATCGATATATTTTGTTTTAGCTTCTTCGTTGCCCGCACACTCCACAGGCCAGCCGCTAGATTCTTGTTTAATTTTTAGGAAGGTGTTTATGTAATCCGAGAAATGACCGCCTGAACGTGAATCGCGGTCATACTGTGTTATCTCGTATTGCCGAATTTCGTCCACATGAAGCACTCTATACCCGCATGATACGGCTTTTCTCAACTCGTCGACTACCCATGTACCGTTAAACAAACGCTCTTCAGGTCTTTCATGTGTACACTCACTCTGATTCATACTTTCACAACAACTACGACATAGAGCGAATAACAAACGCTGGTGCATACGCACTGGTAGCACTGGGTGGTAAAGATTGCGTGGCGGTAAGACAGTGCATTTGACAAGACCTTCTACTTTTGTAAGATCATTATTAGTACCCATTAACTCCATACACTCATCGCCTACAAACACTTTAGGGTGCCCCACGGGAAATTTACCGTATTTACAAACGTATGGATATAACGAACATACATCGACGTATCGTATCTGCTCATCATCTTTAGCGTCGTAGAGTGTGACCATGTTCTCTGTACGACCGCCGAAAAAAGCATCGCGGGGGTTAAGCGGTTCTGATTGAACTAGATCATTATCTCGAACGAAGTCCCGCATTTGTTCATTAGCGACAAGCATACGATCATATTCACACTCCCAAATCTCAGTCAAGTTGTAACCACTTTTTCGTATCTTATAAGTCACGGCTATCGTTCTCTCGTACCGTTCGTTCAGGGATACACCGTCACCCTGTGCCTGATCTCTACCGGCCAAAAAACATTTCGGACAGCCGTGCCAGTAACAACCGTGGAACTGTAGTACATGTGTAGCGTTCGATGTTTCGTAGTAACCATCTACCGTTAAATTCATAGGTAGCTTGAACTCACGCGATCGACCCGCGTGGATAATACGCTGTCCAAGAATATGCTCCATCCATACAAGCCAGCTAACTGCTTTTTTCGATTGATTATTGGCCCATCGGTATCCATTTCTAGGTATAATACCAATCGTATCGTTCTTGAGGAAATTCTTCCTAAAAATGCGAAAGCAAGCGGATGCTATCGTTGTGCTCTCGTCGAATGGACAAACAGACCCTTTGGCTATGAACATTTTCCGGAAAACCATACAGGCTTGTCTCAATATTGTAACGTCATTCTTACAGTAGGCTACGATTTCTTTTTGAAAATCGAATACATAACCTGTATTTTTCAATTCACGATACCACGGTTCGAATACATTATTTCGCACGGTTTTTGACATACTATTGGGTGAGTAATACTCCATTGGAGGTAATTCCCCCACATAATTCTGATTCTTTGGTGTATTGAAGAGATGAGGAAAAGTACCTTTAGCTAGGGCATCAGTTAACCCAAAGGACTTCGGGAGCTTACTCAGAGACATGTGGAAGTAGTGTAGACTATCCAGAAACACGAGCTTACCGATACGCATAGTGATAATTTTCGTACCGTTCATGATTAGTGATGGTAACTGCGTCTTTTTTTCATTTATAAAATACCGGAGAATGAATTGAGCGTCGAAACCCCGGGCGTTATGGGCGATTAAGATTGCACCGGAAAAGCCCTTAATTTCTTGCATAGCTAACTCTACCAGTTGATCTACTGGCCTGTGTCTGTATACAAACTCATGTATACCGCAAAATTTACATGGCTCCGCTATAGAGTCATTGTAGCAGCAGTTTGTACAAACGCGTTGTGCAACACAGAGGTTCGGCTCATGCACGCGTGTGTCGGTGGTACCCTCTAGCGGCGTA
The DNA here is from genome assembly GCA_949699805.1 of Tromatobia lineatoria. NCBI lineage: Eukaryota > Metazoa > Arthropoda > Insecta > Hymenoptera > Ichneumonidae > Tromatobia > Tromatobia lineatoria. Next base: position 4,987,518 of record OX453050.1, read on the forward strand.
CATTGTTGCGTTTCGAAATCATAAAAGATAAATATTTTGTCTTCCAATTCTCGATCGTTTGGGAGGGGTTGCATGAAACACAAGTGATTGTATGGTTGATCTGATTTACAAGTTGCGCAATAACCTACGGAGCACACATGTTTTTTCTTTCTCACTAGTGGTCTGATCGCGCAAAAACAGTCGGGGCAGCGTTTAATAGTTGCGCAAACACTCCGTTCATTTTTCTTTTTCCTTGCGAGCTCCGGGGTTCGATGATTTTTAAAGCATTCCTGTCCGAAAAAAACACGATCGCACGCTGCGCATCTAACCGTATCTCCTGTGCGAGGATCACACGGAGGCGCCCTGAGACATCGTGCACATCTTTTGTTTCCGGCGCATCTATGATCTAACCTTAGATATAACGTATCACACGACGTACAGAACCCAGTGCTACCGACAGCCCCTCTAAGGTTGAGAATTGGTTGGAAATGGTGTGAGCGTTCGTAATACAGAATATACAATGTGTGGCGGACCTGTCCTGCAGTGCTTACTACAGTTTTCGTACCATTGAAAATCGATCTCCTATTACGTAGTCCTAGGGTCAAAAACTCAAAGACGACAATTGCAATACCGTCTCGTGCCAAGTATTCCTGATATTGAGTATTGATATTGCGTAAGCTCGAGCGCTGCAATTTTTTGGTCCGAACCATTGATTTGTCTTACCCGTTGCCACTTAGTATGTAAATCACCCGTGCGAATGTCCCCCCGTTCCGCGTGCACTAGCGCTGCCGCTAACGATCGTGGTAAACATAGATTGTCGTTGTTACATATTGTCAAGATGGATCTTTTTGCTACACCCTCGTGTGTTAATCCTTTCCGTCGGCCACGACCCTCGACACCCTTCACAACGCACGTTTTTATGTTGCATTCGTCATTAAGGTCAAAAGATTCCGAACTCTGCGCAACGCTTCTTATGAGGTTCCATAAATCTTGGAACTCGTAATCACGAGCTGGTCGAAAAGACAGCCATACGGGGCCGTGTGTCAAGTTACGCGCTGTAAACGATATTCCTACATAATCCCCACCCTCGCAGGAGTTGGTGATGTGGGTGAGAAGATCACTGAACGCCCCCTCGAGCCAGCTCATTACACTAATTTCTGGTGGCGGCTCGCGAATACGTAGAGTCGTCTCCCGACCACGAAGTTTAAAACGTTTGAAATACCGCGCTGTCTCCTGAATTATCTCAATTCGAATACCCGGTGGTTGCAACTCATTGTATGTGGTGGGATTTCGCCGCATTCCAGCTCCCCTCTGTATTCCTGAAGAAAATAGACGATCTGCATTTTTGTTGTATTTATTTTTCATTCCAAATTACATTTGATTTTTCGTCGGAGATATTAATACACACACGTTTGTCCTGTATTGTACCACTTCCGATTATTTACCTGGGTTCATCACCCCTTCAAACCACGCATCGTCCTTCAACGTAGGGTATAGCCCTAATTGATTCTCCGGAAAGACTTGTTCTTCAGGGGTATCCTCGGTCGGTTCGATGCCGTTACCGGAGGGGTCATCCAACGCATCGAGTAAAACAACCGTACTTGATAATGTTTCGGCCTCGCACGGCTGATTATTTCTAGTATCAAGTGTGTCTGGTGATGCTTCTCCTCGATCGGCTATTCAAAATTGGATTATCATTATTAAATTAAACTTATCAGTTCGTATTCTTGATAAAGTATAGACTACGAAAATTTTGCAAAATCCATTCATTCGTTTTTGCAAAGTGAAATACTTACGATATGCATGTTGGATTGCTTCAACCTCTTCCACAGCGCGAGCTGCTTCGATGACGGCCACCATCATCGGGTCATCGTCATACGTGTGGTTATCACCGTTATTGACGCCGTGCTCGAACTCCGATGAGGTCTCTTTTGATGTTGAAAAATAATTTTCATTATTATTATTATTATTATTATTGGCTGGATATTAATAAATTAATTCTTAGACCCACCGGAATCAGGGTCTTGTGTTTGACGCCACTGATCCTGTTCTTCCACAGTGCGCGTCGCTTCTATTAACGCATTTTCATCTTCTTCGGTTGAGCCCTCGAAAAGCTGTGCATAAACTGTAAAGAAAATTTATTTCCGTGAATATAAGATAAAATTTGTATTTATGTAAGCATGGTAATTATTATTATTCAGTCAAATTGTTATATAGTTATTGTTATAGAAAACGAAAAGGGAACATGTGGTCACACTGTTAAAAATGAAACTTAGAACTTAAATATTGGAAATTAAATTTTTATGCCTTTTTATCATGAATGACCTATACTTTGCGTGTTAAATCAGAAGTTAACCAATTTGCCCCGGACAGCTCTAGGGGCTGAACTAACCATAGGGGGATGAAAATTTTTCGAGAGGGTGGTGCCGAGGACTACCCGATTTCGTATCTAAGAGTAGTCAACCACTAGTACCGATGACCCAGTGGATGACCTATACTTTGAATGTTAAATCAGAAGTTAACCAAATTGCCCCGGTCAACTCTAGGGGGTGAACTAGCCATCGGGGGATGAAAATTTTTTGAGGGGGGTGGTGCCGAGGACTCCCAGATTTCGTATCTAAAAGTGGTCAACCACTAGTACCGATGACCCAGTGGATGACCTATACTTTGAATGTTAAATCAGAAGTTAACCAAATTGCCCCGGTCAACTCTAGGGGGTGAACTAGCCATCGGGGGATGAAAATTCTTCTTTAGAGATGATCGGCAATGATCCCCGATCACGCACTCAAAAGTGGTTATCCAGTAAAGGTGACCGGGGTAAAATGGATCATTTGAGTATTGGGATTTAAAAATTTTGAAATCTTCGAATGTTGAGATTGATTAAGATCTATAATCAATAATGCTCTTACCTTGAATTTCATTGAAAATCGCTCTGGCCGTAGGGGTGTCTTCGAACTTGCGTCGCTCGAGCTCTTCGTACACGCATCGAAGCACTTTACGCCCTTGTAGAATACCTCTATTATGGGCCACCATAATGACACGTAGAGTGACCACCACAAGATGAATTTTAGGTGCTTAATGAGTTTTTCGCGCGATAAATCGCGTAAACTCTTACACCAATTATCGTCACAGCGTCGTCTAATTCGCGCACTATGAATTACCGCTAATTTTAATAGCGCTAAAATATACGATCGGAGGGTGTGGTTCGACATTTTCTATCAGCGTAAACTAAATTATCTTTTTAGTCTCTCACGGGACGGTTGTCGTTTGACTGACGATCATGCCGTGATTTTCATTCGTAAATATTCAGACATTTCAGCAAAAATAAAATAGTTTGACGAAATCGAACAATCTTTGTCCGTTAACAATGGTTTTCAAAATACATTGTTGAAGGGTCATTGACTCAGAGTACGGTCAGCATCGAAATCTCCGCGCGCCGTTGATGCAGGTGCATCGTGTCATCTTTCATGTTATTATTTCTCTCAGCGAAAAAGCACGTACCGGCGGGGACACCTGTATTTTTGCTCACTCTGCAGTAGTTGCTTCTTCTTCTTCCTAAGCATCTATGTATCTTGGTATAACGCTACCACACTCAGTATCATTTTGTTCTCCATACGGTCAGGATGAATGCAGTTTTTGAAGTCGCGAGTGTTGCTGTGGGTGATATGTGCAACGTTATTTACGTGCACAGCCCTTGTGCGGTGCAGTTACGCACGTTGCGTATGGAGGAAACGCGGGCCTCGCTTCAGGCGTTTTTACAAAGATTTTACAGTGAGAATACCGGTGCGGAGTGGTATCTTTCGCTGTAAAACGCCGTGAAGGGTGCCGCGTGTGTGGTGGTTATTTCGTTCGGGAGTGTTGCCCGGGGTGTAATTGTACACGTGGACGACGACGGCGAAATTGCCGAGGTGTACCTCGTCGACGAGGGGTACACCGGCTATTACAGCACAAGTCGTCTACGCGTACCCCATTCTCGGGCCCTGGACACGCCCGAGCTATCAGTGTCAGTATCATTAATAGGCCTCGACCCGTTTAACTATTTCGGTGCGGAGCCCATTATTGAAGAGCTCGCGCGAGAGGGTCCGATGATAGTTGAACTTGTGCAAGATGCCCCAATCGGTGAGCCGCCGTCGGTGTTGTTGACGGCAGCCACTGGGGTTGATATTGCACAAGCTGTCATGGCCGAGATCGACCCGTTCGGGGTGTACGATCTCGCCTATGACAGCGGGTACGAAACTTTTCGGGAGGAGGAGGGTGAGGCCTAGTGTGAGTGTAAAAACTGTGTGTGTATGTGTGTGTGTATGTGTGTAAAAACAAAAACTGTGTGTGTGTTGAAAAATCGTCGAGGCCACCACCACCACCACCACCACCAGCAGCAGCAGCAGCAGCAGCAACAGCAGAAAAAGGTATTTATACTGTTTATTATTTTTTAAATATTAGGAAAAAATAAATAAAATAAAATAAAATTAAATTAAATTAAATTAAAAATTTTAAAAAATATTAGGAAAAAATAAATAAAATAAAATAAAGTGAAATAAAATTAAAATTTTTTAAAAATCTCGGGGGACCTCATCCCTGTAGATCGCGAAAGATTTCCGCGAGCAGCAGCGCGCAGCGGTTTATACCGTCGTGAGCCGGGGCCACGCTGTTCGCACGGAAATCATTCAATTTCGCGGTCCGGGTTTTAGATCTGGGCCCCCGACAAAGCGGTCTTGCAGAGATTCGTCGGGTTCTCTGCCCGCTCACTAACATTAATAATAAAAATAAATAATAATATATTTAAGAAAAAAAAAAAATATATATATATATATATATATTAATATGTATATACGTCAACTATTATATTATTCCGTGAACCACTACTATTTATTCATGTATCCGCAAGCGATGTGTCAAAAAACACGCTCCGCCGTTCACTCACGATGCACACAAAACAGCGAGAAAGATGAAAAGCAAAAACTTGAAACACTATGACAGTCATAAAAAAAGGTACTTACAGCACGATGACGATAAACAGAAATTTCATAGGTTTATGTAAACTCTCGGTTGCTTCCTTCCTTCCTTCTTTACTATTATTTGAGCGCTTCCTTCCTTCTGTATTATTATTATTGAAACGCTTTCTTCCTTCCTTCTTTTCGTAGGTGTTATCGAATGGTTTTTGTTGTTGTTGTTGTTGTACTGATGAAGGTCTCTAATGGTCCGATGTGCACAATGTAGTCCCTCCTTGTTGTTGTTTAAATGTTCGTTTGCACTGATACCCCACTTAGATGTTTATTGTAGGTATAGTCAGGTGTGTATACTGTTAATTTTCTTTGCACGCACGCACACAAACAGGAAAAAAAAAAAATTTTGCACGGACTCGTTTCTCACTGTTCGGTAAAGTGTGTATATATATATTATTATCGTTTGTTAATAACGTTTTTGTGGTGTGTGGTTAGTGTCCATCCCACTTCTGACACCATGTGACGTGCAGGATGGCCGTTAATTAAATATCACACGTTGTTTAGTTGTAAAATGGATATTTTTTGGTACGAAAAACAGTGCGGAGGAGTGAAACGTTACAATGTCCTTATTCGAAGCCGTTACAGGGAGAAGTGAGTGTAAAAAGAGTTCTAGTTCTTTGTGTTGGGCCCTTGAGATTAGTGCGCCAGCGATAAGACGGCCGTCGCGCGCTTGGTTGCTGCGCGGCGGTCACTCCCGAGCGTGGGATCGCTGACGCAGCTCAAAACAATAAAATAGATGTAGAAAGTATTGAGGGGCCGTTACAATATCATATCTTGAGAATAATTTAATTTCCCAACGGGTCGCTTGCGTGAAAATTCGTTCTTAACTTGACAAACATAAAACAAAAAATATCGACTGGCCTTGGTTGTTGTCATGCACAAAAAATCGTTCAATAATTAAAAAAAAAGGGATTTTAACGGCCTATTTAAATTTATGTGATTTTTTTTAACGGGCATGGAAAAAACATCAATTTTTTTTACTGCAAGGATCTTAACATTTTTTTTCTATTTATCATTTTAGTACTCCAAATTTACTTATTTCCGGAGTGATTGCAAAAATTCGAAAATTTGGGTGTCTGAAGTACCAAGATATGCCTCATATGTCGTTTAATCTTTAACCGCACTGACTCCGATATGTACCGAGTTGTATAAGAGGCATTTCACCCTATTTCGACCTGGATTTGACTTCGAACTCTCCGATTTGGCTCATTTTTTACAGGCTTCGTTAGACCCTCAACGGCACAATTTTTTTTGAGTCCATTTTTTTAAATATATATTTTTATAGTGACATAGAAAACCCCATAATTTATAAATCTGATAAAATTCTGAAAAATACTTTGTTCAATAATAAAATTATCTAGCTTTTAGTCAAACTGGGGAAGATTTTCCTTCTTACATTTTTTAAGCTTTCTATATTTATAAAAATTATTTAAAAAAAAATAATAATAATTAATCTACTACAGGTGATTGGTCAAACGTCTATTCATGTAAAACTTAATTTTTCAGAATTTTTTTAACTTTCTGAACAATTTTGAATTTTTTTAATTTTCTGAATAATTTTCTAAAAATCTGAAAAAATTCTGAAAAGTTCGGTTTTACCTGAATAAACATTTGACCAATCGCCTGTAGAAGATTAATTATTTCATCTTTTTTTAAATATTTTTTAACAATAGAAAAAAAGCTTTGAATCTGTAAGAAGAAAAATCTTCCCCACTCTGACTATAAGCTAGATCATTCTGTTACTGGACAAAGTTTTTTTCAGAATTTTATCAGATTCTTAAATTATGGGGTTTTTTGTCATTTTAAAAAATATTTAAAAAAATGGACTTTCTCAAATCTCAACGAGTAACTCAAACAAAACACAAATTGTTCATTAACCACCTTGTTTTATATACTTAAAACTATGCGGTGGAGTCTATTAAATTGCTTACGCAGCATTCTTACCCGAATAGAAATTGAAAAAAAAAGAAAAAAAAAATTTGTTAAATCATTTCTTAAAGTTTACTTCAATGTGTACATTAAAGTGAGCAATATCACAATAATTCTGGTAGTTTCCCTTTTATTTACAGTGCATACTTTGAATTTGAAAATAGAACACATTAATTCTACTGCAATCGGGACTATTTTCATTCGCCTCATAGAGGAAGCTTTGTTTTCGTGGAAAAAAAAATCGAGATTTTCATGTCAGTATACTTAAAAGGCTGCAAAGTAGAACCTTGCAAGTTGCTTCCTTATTATTACGTTAAATTAACTAAATTTTGTTTAATATTGCTATTCTTTCCAAAAATGACAGACCTGTTAATTGAGGGGATACCCTCCTCCAAAATTTTTCTTTGTTCCTAAAATTACGGTTTTTTTTTTCTCTTGTATTATTTGCGACGTGAAATGATATTCTGAAGTCAAAATTTGTATTTAATCCAAAAATATCGATTCTTTTATTTTGCCAAAGGAAAAAATGTTTATGGAAAATCACAAACATATTTTTTTTAACTGTATTTTGAACTAAAAAAAAAAAGGAAACCCCAAACGGGTAAAAATTGCAAACATAGTTCCTTTACTTAAATTTTTGGTTTTTGATTTTTTACTTCCTGCCTCATCCATTTCTTGTAAATTACTGAGAATTTTTTTCCTCAACATTTTCTCTCTGCAAAGTATTGCTGTAAGCTAGTTTTTTCATTTGGAATAAAAATAGAAACCTCTTTACAACCGCTAGCCATACAACCACAACAAAATATAATCCGAAAACACAAATACCCCACACACACGACATATCAACACCTTGAAACAATGGCAAACGAATAAAAAGTTTATAATAAAAAAGGGAGAGACCCATGTTTCAACGTAACATAATATAAGACAGCAAAATAATACAGAAAATCCAGGCTGAAGGACCGCGGTCGATGGCCAATTGGCAATACATGGCAACGAATCAAAATTAATGTAAAATACAAATGTTACAACGATAAATGTATGTAATGTCAATAAATTCACAATGTATGTATGTATGTAGAAACCTCTATTTTTTTTAATAACTTGGATTACCACTATGAGGTTCTCAGATAATATGCATAATCATATTAAAAAAATCTTGAGTAAAGAAAACACAAAATTTGTGCCCGTGGTCAATTTGCATATGCTATTTTTAAACAAAAAATTGATCACGTGAACAAAGGTTGTGTTTTTTTCGCTTAACAATTTTTATTTGATTAAAAATATTATTTCAAAACATAATAGCGTCCAAATTATTCAAAAACTAAGGAAAATTTGAAAAAAATAATTAAAATATATATATATATATATATTTTTTTTTTCGAAAAATGAAGGAAAAAAACTTGCTCACAACAATAATGTACATAGAAAATAAGTTAAGGAAAAAAATTCGCAGTCATTTACCAAGAATAAAATTTTTTTTAAATACCATTTAATTTCCGCCTATTTGAAGTGTCAATTTTTTAAATATTTTTATAAGTTCAAAATACAGTTAAAAAAAATTGCGTTTGCGATTTTCGATAAATATTTTATTGGCAAAAAAATATATATACTTATAGATTTAAAAAAAAAGAAAAAAAAAAATTTTGACTTCAGAATATGATTTCACGTCGCAAATGATGCAAGAGAAAAATTAATTGCTTTCTTTCACAGAATGTAAATTTCCTGAGGGGGTTAACCCCTTAAGAATTACTTGAGCAATATAACTAAGATTTGGCATATATATAAAACAGTGAAAACTTATTAAATATTGTAATTTTCATCGATATATGTGAAGCGATAAGATTTCTATAAAAATGTTGGAGTAAAGATGGTCAAAAATAGCTTCTTCGATGAGGAAGCCAAAATATATGAACATACCCGCTCATAGAGACAGCTTTGAAAAGAGCGAAACTAATAGGAAGCAATTCGCAAGGTTCTACTTTGCAGCGTTTTTTTAAATTCTCAAACATATTACTTGCAGACACAAACATTTGGAGCGAAGGGAGTGAGTTGATGTCACTATACATTGAGGAGGGATAAAAAGGTGAACTGTCACACTAATATTAGACTGGAAATATAAATCCATTATGAATAAACTTAAAAATACCTGCTGTTTTGATTATTTTCACTGGGTATTGCTTCGAAGCACAATCAGGTGTTACCTGCTGCTTGACGAGATCCTGGACATCAGTTACTTCTGACGGTGGGAAATAACAATAGCCCTTGTTCTTCAGTATTTTCGTAAGCCATGATTGTGGAACGATATCCACAATCTTCTTTCCTCCCTTCGTTTCTTTTGGGAAGCCGACAAAAGCATACGGCTTGGCCACATCGACCATCTGTATAAATAAAATTAAACAAAATTACTGTAAATTTCGAGTCCGAACACAGAGTTTTTTAGACTAATGCAAAAATGGACGGCAGCCTAGAATAGCAGCTTCAAATAAAATTAGAATATATGCGTAATATAAATACCAAAAATTTGTGTTTCTTAAAAACTACGTTGACAATCTTTTTTTACAGTGGATTCTGTGTTCAGAAGCAAAATTTTTAAGACTAGTGCAAAATTGGGTAGCAGCCAAGAATAGCAGCTAAATAAATAGTAAGAATATTTTTTAACACAGAATTTACTGTAAAATAAAAACAAAAATCGACAACGCACTTTTAGAGAAATCGAAATTTTGGGTGATTATAAAAACACAAATATTCGTAACGATTTAAAGAAAAAATAACGTCACGACACTGAGTACACTATTAAATAGTATATCAAAACCAATGTCCCGATTCACGAGAATTACACTACGAGAAATATTTGTGGTGTAAGAATCCGTGGATACATTGTCATATATGAAGCATTCTCTGCCAATTTAGCCACTTTTTTTTCGCTGGTACTTCGATATTACCAATTATGAAGCAGATCAGAGAAGGTCGAAAAAAAGGCGGTAAATTGGCAGAGAATGCTTCATATGTACTTGAAAGTATCGATACGCTACCGCTTACTTGATATTTTCCATCATTCTATTACTTGGTATGGAAAAGAGTGAGAGAGAGAGCACGCGAGGACGCGGGAACGCAAAGCAGCGAGCGAGCGAGAGCACGGGGAAGCGACAGAGAAAGAACGAAAACAAAAACACAATAGATCGTGACCGCTACTAGGTACCGCGCGGCTCCGCTGGCATTGGATACACACTAAACTTGCAAAAAGAAATTATCCTTCGTATATACAGAAAAGCTTTTACATTTCAGATAATGTATAATATTGCTTAACAATAATCTACTCATTGTCAATACAATTTTCGTGTTATACAACAATGTATATCCACAAGGCGTACGCGTTTGCGCTTGTAGACATACAACGCGAGCGTAACTATAATCAGAAACACATAATATCCACGAAAGTTATTCAGCGAGATCACTATATGTTTCACATGCCAACCAATAATCGCTTTCTCTTTCTCTCTTTCTCTTTTTCACACGATAGCAACCGTTTATGTTCGAAAAAGTTATTATTCTTCGTTACATTATTTTTTACTTAACATGAGTTTTCGTAACTTTTTGTCAAACAGTAACAACTGATAATGTTTGACATAGAGTTCATCTCGCTTATAATATTAAATACAGTAAATCAATTACCTTTCGTGTATTCCTTCCTATGAAGCACTGCGAAACAAATTTAGCGGAAAACGCGCACCGTTAAACATCGACCGTTCAGATAGACACGCAAAGCCGAAATGGTTGTTGCGAGAGCGGTGCGCACGCAGCGTACGCAGCACTACAGAGGCGCCGTCGAAATGGAAATTTCGGGCGTTAAGAAATATATATTTTTTTACCGACAAAAAAATAGATACATGAACAATAAAAAAATGTCAAATCGAATTAGTGTTCTAAATTCACCAATTAAAGTAAAGAGACATATCCCGGTCTGTATCGAAAACTGCAATCATATTTTTTCAAGGAAAAAATACCCAAGATTTCTGAACGAATGAAAATATCTTGATTCTGCGCAATTGATACATGCAGTCATTTTACTTGAGCCCAGAAACGCCTAGCACTTCAGTAAACAATGTGATTACCGTTTTCGATACCGATCGGTCCGGTATTACTTTGCCTTTACGTGATCTGACACATGTTAGAAACTGTAACCGGTATTGAATACTGTAATTAAATCCACTTAGAGCTGATTAATATTTTAGACAAAAGCAAATTAGTTTTCACTTCGTCGTAGATGGACGAAGTGGAAACTAATTTACTTTTGATATAATTAAATACTGTGGTGTAATTGATTATATAAATAAATGTCTATATCAGATGCGATATTGCCAAACGATTAAAATAAATCAAACAGTTAAGATTCTGATGTTGTATTTGGCAGCCTTATCACTCAAGAGTGCCACCGTGATGCGAACATACGGTCAATTGACCGTCACAGCACATCTATATATGTGTAACACGTATTGCACCAGTATGGTCACATTGCTGGACGACATGTCCGGCGACAGCTATAATTATTTACTCGCCAACTATATGACAGCTTTCGTACAAGCCATGGCCAGTACTGATTCGATTGGTAGGCCCAGTGTTGGTGATATTTTTTAGCCAGTAAAAACAATAAGTGTTGGGGCGTTATGACCCCAATACTGAGTCGCAAGCCGGGCTGGTACTGGCAAAGTTTGCTCACCGACAATAAGACGAGTTTTGTCCTAGTCCGCGCTCAGTACTCAGACGGCTCTCGGCGGTGTTCTTGCAATATTTTTAGTCAGAACAAAGCACAGCTGTCGAGACAGTATTATTCCAGTACGCAGTCGCATTTCAGGCTAGGACTGGCAAAGTTTGTTCGGCGACAATAAGACGAGATTTGGCCAAGTCCGCGTCCAGTACTCCGACGACTTTCACCGGTGCTCCGGCAACATTTTCAGCCAGCACAAAGGACAACTGTTGGGACGGAATTACCCCAATATTGAGTCCTAAGCCAGACTGGTACTGGCAAAATTTTCTCACCGACAATAAGACGAATTTTGTCCCAGTCCGCGCCGAGTACTCAGACGACTATCGGCGATGTGCCGGCAATATTGTCAGCCAGTACAAAGTCGGGACAGTACTGCCCCAGTACTCAGACGCATACCAGGTTAGTACTGGCGCAGTTTGCTTGCCAACAATAAGACGAGTTTCGTCCAAGTCCGTGCCTAGCACTTGGACGACCGCTGTCTGAGTGCCGTATATTTTGTCTTGGAAGTACTGGCCACCACTACTGGCGCGGTACGGAGCCAGAGGTTGATCAGTACTGTAACAGAACTGCTCAACGACACTTGGCGGCCGGTCCCGTTCCAGTACTGGACCGTATTGGTAACTCTGGCAGTATACCTGAATTCGTACATGGGTTATTGTTAGCTTCTGAGCGAAATATCTGAAATAATTGTCACGTTCCTGTGCGTACTTTTTTTTTCGAAAATTGCAGAAATTATTTTTTATTCAAAATAAAGGATATTGTATTGGTCTGAAAAAATTACAGAGTATTCTAAAACTTATATTGTGTATACGTTAATATCACAAAAAAACAATCGCCAGAGTGGCTCCGATTGAGCTTCCAGTATAAAAAAAAAAATTCCCTCGTTTTTCAAAACTTCCCCACCAGTAATTTTTTTATACCGGATGCTCGATCCGTGCCACTCTGATGATTTTTTTGTGGTATAAACAGTCATGTAGGAATGCTCTGTAAGTTTTTCAGTCCAATAAAATATCCTTGTTCGAATAAAGAAATGATTTGTCCATTTTTCGGAAAGAAATTGTACTCACAGGAACGTGACAATTATTTTAAATATTCTGCTCGAAAGGTAACAATAAACGGAAACTTTTTTGTATAGACATTTTTTTTCAGTAACTTCAAAATGCTGAGATATATGCACTTGAACAAAAAAAGCCTTTTCCTGAAATATGATTTTTTTAAATCTGAAAAAATTCACACTGAGGGACTTTTCGTGATATTTTGATATAACCAATAACGTGGCAAATCGGAGAAGGTCAAAAAACGTGGCTGGACCGACAGAGAATGTTCAATATTTTTTCCGGTTTTGTTTTCAATTTAAAAAGCGTGCAAAGTAGAACCTTGCAAATTGCTTCCTTATTATTTTCTGCTTCTTACAAAGCCCTCTCTATGAGGGAATAAAAGAATTTTACCATACATTCTCATAGAAGTAGCTTCGTGAAAAGCAAAAAATAATAAGGGAGCAATTTGCAAGGTTACACTTGACACGCTTGTTTATTTAACAATTTCCTTGCAAATATTTTGTGTGGCTATTATAATCAAAGAACGTGATAAAATATCAATTATACTGATTGCAACCGAAAAATCAGATTAAATTACCGCTCCGAAATTACACTGCGAACTAACAACTGGATCGTGTCCACATCCAACACTAAATTTAAAACCGTACCGTATAAATGTCAACAAGCAACTGGAGCCGCGACTGATGCGACATGAATCTGAAACTAGCAGACCGAACTAACAGACGACGTGTTAGTATTGCGTCTGCTAGATTCTGTCTGCCAGTTTCAGCGTCATGACGAGATAATATTCCTAAAGGTTCACATTGAATTATGGTCAAGGTCTATCGTAAGTAACTTCGGTAGTTAGTTTTGCTAACGTAGTTTTAAATACGCGTGGGGTGTGTTCACACCCCAGTCATGAGGGGTAAGGTTACACGGTTCACGCATAACAGTCGCTTCGCTTCGCATCAAGCTTGTAACACATATCATCTTGGTTACAGGCGAATATCTTCGGTAAATTCAGTTGGATCTGTAAACGCATTGGATACAGTGAATGTCCCTCTGCATACTGTTGGAATAGCAACGATCTGAAACGCTATATTAACGCGCGTAGCAACACGCGTATTGGAGCACGGTACCACGCGTCAACGCGAGCGACCAACGAGCAATAGTCGAATACGAGCTGTCCCAGTGTAAACACTGTATCGCCCCGAAGGAATAAATCACTATTATATATATATTTCTATATATTCTGACGTTGTCTATTCGTGCTCTTTTATCCCGAACTGAGATCATCTCCAATAGGTTATGGGCCCAGGAATCGTTGAAAAGGCACTTGGGAAAGAGAGACTTTGGTAATTTGTGCTGTGGCGAAGACGTGTTGCGCGTATAATAACGACACGCGAACATGGCAGATCAGTTGAAATATTCGATTCAAAAGTTGGATAACGATAATTACCAGACTTGGAAATATCGGTTGGAAATGCTGCTGTTAAAGGAAAATTTATAGGAAGTGGTGACGGGCACACGACCTACAGGAACTACAGAAGCCGAAGCGGCTCGGCAAGCTGAGTGGGATAAAAAGGACGGCCAAGCGCGCGCCACTATCGGGCTGCTCGTGGACGACGGTCAACTTGTACACGTGCGGAATGCTGCCACAAGTAAACAAGCATGGAACTCATTGCAAAGCTATCACGAAAAAGCAACATTGACCAGCAAAGTCACACTGTTACGTAAGATTTGCGGCCTGAAATTTTTTGACGGGGACGATATGGAAAAACACGTGAGTACAATGCTGGATTTAGTCGCAAAATTCACAGCTTTGGGAGACGCCCTTGCCGATAATCTCGTGGTTGCAATGCTGTTAAGCAGCTTGCCAGAATCGTACAGCACACTCGTTACGGCCCTAGAAACCAGAGCAGAAAGTGATCTCACATTAAACCTCGTAAAAGGAAAAATTATTGACGAGTACAAAAGGCGCAAAGCCATCGAAACCGACGGACCGACAGACGCGGCAATGAAGACTACGGGAGGGGGGTCAAGGTTGACAAACCCAGAGCAGGGCTGTTTTTTCTGCCACAAAGGTGGCCACATAAAGCAGAATTGTACCAAGTATATCAAATGGAAAAAGGCAAAAGAAGCAGCCAACACTGTAGAAGAAAAACCTCAAGAGAGTGCAGAGTTCTGTTTTATGGTAAACGGAGTCAAGACCGGCGACGATGTGTGGCATATTGACTCTGGCGCGACGAGCCACATGACGAGTAATAAATCATTCTTCAATAAATTGACAGAGTGTAATCGCGATCCGGTAAGATTAGCAGACGGTAGCCCCGCAGCAGTTCTCGGCGTCGGAGAAGGAATCATCACATGCGAAATAAACGACGGGCAGCAGCGCAAGGTCAAAATAACGGACGTACTGTACATCCCGAGTTTACAAGGAAGCCTACTGTCTGTCAACAAGCTAGATCAGAAGGGATTCCACCTTACGTTCGGAAATCAACAATGCCGAGTTGTGTATAATGGATGTCCCGTCGCAGTAGGAGACGCGTCGAAAAATCTTTACCGACTGAGACAAGTAAGTGACACAGCTCTCGCAGTAAAAACAAAGCACGTAACTGATTGCATACACGTTTGGCATAAAAAGCTGGGACATCGACACCCGGAGGCAATCAAATCCTTGATGAAGGACGATCTAGCCACCGGAATTAAATTGGAGGAATGCGGAAAGAAGGAAGTTTGCGACAGCTGCGTCCGGGGAAAATTGGCTCGTACTCCATTTCCAAAAGAGTCGACGCATAGAGCGAAAACAATTGGAGAATTGTTGCACACCGATGTGTGTGGACCAATGCAGACGCCAACCCCGAGAGGAAACCGGTACATGCTTACCGTAATTGACGATTGCAGCAGATATACAAAGGTATACCTCATGAAAAATAAATCCGATACAGCAGAATGCATTAAAGCCTATATTTATGCATTTTTCACCAAATTTCAAAGGAAACCAACAGCTGTTAGATCGGACCGTGGTGGAGAATACGTCAACAACCAGCTGCAGCAGTTCTTCAAGTCTCAAGGCATCACAGCTCAGTACACCGCCGCGTACTCACCGCAACAGAACGGAGTGGCCGAAAGAAAAAATCGCTCAATTATGGAAATGGCACGGACAATGTTAATAGCAGCAGGCATGGATAAAAAATACTGGGGAGAGGCAGTAATGACAGCCAATAACTTACAAAACATACTCCCATCGAAGTCTGTAAAAGTCACGCCGTTCGAGCTCTGGAATGAGAGAAAACCATGCATGGATAACCTACACGTGTTCGGATGTACTGCGTATGTACACATACACAAGGTAAAACGCCAGAAATTGGACGAAAAAGCGCGCAGGCTGACCTTCGTGGGCTACGCCGAGAATTCAAAGGCGTTTCGTTTACTCGACCCAGATACAAACAAAATAACCATCAGCAGAGACGTGAAATTCGTGGACGATGAAATGGCTGTTAACGCCACTATAAACAACCATCATAGCGTCACCGGTACAATCATCAAATCGCGAACAGAGGAAAATTCAGGCAACATCGAGACAATTCAGGACGAAAATGCAAAAGAAACCTCAGAAGAGGAAGAATGGGAAGAAACAATGGACGAGACGGGAATCCACGGAAACCTTAATTCAACAGAATTCGACGATTCCACTGACCCAGATTATGACCCACGGAACGACACACAGTGTAGCACAGAATTCGAAGATGAAGAGGCCAACAATCAAGAATCGCAAGACACAAGACAGTCAGCGAGACCGAATAAAGGCATAGCACCGATAAGGTATACGGATTCCCTGCACTGTGTAACGCAAAAATACAGTGAGCCACGGAACTTCAACGAGGTAAAATCGAGCCCTGACTTCACATCGTGGAAACATGCGATGGATGAAGAGATGCAAGCACTTGAGACCAACAACACATGGGAATTACAAGAACTGCCGGCTGGGAAACGAGCAATTGGCTGCAAATGGGTATATAAAATCGAGGAAAGTTCTGGCGCAGACACGGCACGCTACAAAGCACGACTCGTCGCGCAGGGTTACACACAGAAATATGGAACAGAATATGACGAAGTATTCGCACCAGTAGTACGGCAGACAACCATAAGGACACTTTTAGCGATAGCAGGAACGAGAAAATTATCCGTGCGCCACTACGACGTAAAAACCGCGTTTCTCAACGCGGAATTGCTAGAAGACATCTACATGAAGCGACCTGAAGGATATGTCACCGAAGAAACGGAGCACCTGGTATGCAGATTGAAGAGGAGCCTTTATGGCTTAAAACAATCAGCCAGAATGTGGAACCAAAAACTCAACAATATACTTCAGGAACTCGGTTTTAAACCCAGTGAAGCAGATGTGTGTCTCTACACATGGACCCGCGCAGGGTCCACCACATTTCTCATCGTCTACGTCGACGATATATTAATCGCAAGCAAGGAACCGACAACTATTCACCAAATATCAAAAAAATTAAAGACTTACTTCGAACTGACTGATCTGGGAGAGATAAGCAATTATCTTGGCATGCAAGTACGCAAGGACCAAGACGGATTATTCTATATCAGTCAGCCGAAGTACATAGCAAAAATTATAAAGATCGCAAACCTGGAAGACGCAAAAATATCGAAGATTCCAATGGACCCCGGCTACCTAAAATTACACAACGAGGAGTCCGAAATATTGGAAAATGGAACTTTGTATCACAGGCTAATCGGATCACTCCTGTATTTAGCAGTTCACACAAGGCCAGATATCTCAGCAAGTGTTACGATTCTGAGTCAAAAGGTACAAGCACCACAAAAACGCGACTGGACAGAAGCGAAGCGCATCGTGCGCTATGTAAAAGGAACGAAACTTTTTTCACTCAAACTTGGCGGCATGTCGGAAGGAGAAAACCCACGTTTACTGGGATTTGCAGACGCCGATTGGGCAGAGGATCGCATTACAAGGAAATCAAACAGTGGGTATTTGTTTACCTATAAAAGTGCATCGATCAGCTGGACATGCAAAAAGCAAACCTGCGTCGCATTATCATCAACAGAGGCAGAATATATTGCACTCACAGAGGCCTGTCGAGAAGCAGTATCGCTTCGAAAACTACTACGCAATCTGGAAGAAACGGAAAACAACCCGACGGAAATATACGAAGACAACCAGAGCTGCATCAAGCTGGTAGATAACGAAAAATACAGCGCGAGAACCAAACACATACATACACGGTATCATTTCGTCAAGCACCTAAAGGAGACTGGGGAAATCAGTTTCACATATTGTCCAACGGAAAAAATGACTGCAGACATGCTAACCAAACCGCTCAACGCCCAGAAACTCAAGTGACATGTCAACGGCTGCGGTCTTGGACTATGGGATGCACTCTAATATCGTTGAAGAGGAGTGTTGGAATAGCAACGATCTGAAACGCTATATTAACGCGCGTAGCAACACGCGTATTGGAGCACGGTACCACGCGTCAACGCGAGCGACCAACGAGCAATAGTCGAATACGAGCTGTCCCAGTGTAAACACTGTATCGCCCCGAAGGAATAAATCACTATTATATATATATATTTCTATATATTCTGACGTTGTCTATTCGTGCTCTTTTATCCCGAACTGAGATCATCTCCAATACATACTGTGAGCAAATGCACACCTTTTCGAGACAATAAAATAAATGTAAGAAGTTCGGAGTTTTCAGTCGTGACAAGAAGTGAAGCTGCCGAAATTTCAGATGTGCGGCGAAAACCCGAGGTGAGTGCAGCGATATTGTCACGAATGTGTGTGAACGACAACCGTCTTAGTGTCAGCGCTCACATCGACAGCGTAGACTTTTCCGCCACTAAAAGTGTGGCTGACGCAGATCTCGCTATTGACGCTGAAGCGTATGATACAAATCTTGCTTATAGCGCAAAAGAAGAAAAGCGTATTGCAGAAGTGAATATTGAAGGTCGCAGATTATGTGATATCAGTTTTTTTGTCGACGAGATTCACAGGACATTCGATGACCATGCACTTAAAAATAATTGCTGTTTTGGTGATTGGAAAGTAGTAAATCATCTTCGTCGTAGATTTCTGACGAAGTTGTTCTTCCACTGCGAAAACTGTGATCACAGAGACAGCATTTGGTCAGAACAGATCGGTGAGGGTTTTGTCGATGCAAATATAGGGGCCACTGTAGGAACTTAAACAACGGGTATAGGATTCGTTCAATTGAAAGAATTCTCTGCAGCTATAAATGTCCCTTGTATGTCTGAAAAAACATATATCAAATGCCGCGAAAGCCTCACTAGTGATTTTACGAAGACTGCCCAAGACGAAATGACATTAGCGGGCACAGCTGATAAAGAATTAGCGGTGCAAAAAGGAGATATACATAATGGTATTCCCTACATCTCAGTCGTCGTTGATGGTTGCTGGAGCAAAAGATCGTATGGTACCAACTATGATTCACTCTCTGGCGTTGGTGCCATTATAGGTTTTAATACGGGTAAAGTCCTAGTCATTGGTATTCTAAATAAATTATGTACAGTTTGCGACGGAGCACGACGCAGTAGCACAGAACCCAAGCAACACAAATGCTACAAAAATTTTGATCGCAATGCGAGTTCAACAAGCATGGAGACCGATGCTATCGTTGAAGGATTTAAAGGTAGTTTAGAAACGCACGGAGTGATATATAAACTGGTAGTTGCCGATGGCGACAGCAACGTTTCTAAATCAATCAGAGATAACGATCCATATCGCGATCAGGGGGTCCAAGTCAGGAAAATTGTACCAATCATCTTCTACGTAATCTGTGCAAAAAAAAATCAAAGCTACGTCAGAAATAACCCAGTCGAAGGGACAGAGAAAACGAGGATTCGTAAAAGCTCGAAGTGCGATCGAAGGGAAATTGTTAACGATTCGCAAAGAAGTGGTACAGGCGGCTGCCCGGTGGAGAGATGATAAGCACCCTTATTACTGCCGAGTCAAAGGTCTGCAAAGTGAACTGCTGCGTATCTGCAGTCATGTCTTTGGTAAGCACAAGCGATGTGAAAATCGCGTGTCAAGATGATGGAAATCAAGATGAAAAAAATATTGTGCCAGATCTGACAGCCCATGGCCTATATCAAAATGTATCAAATGCTGTTGAGTACATCAGCTGTTTGTCTGACAGTCTGTTGTTTAATTTGACAAATAATGTGGCGGAGTTATCCAATGCTATTGTATGCAAAGATATCGGAGGACAACGTGTGAATTTTGCATTAGAGGTGCAATTTAATACATAAGAGGTGCTCACAGAGTGTCACGAAAGTATTTGTAAGAAGGTTCCTTCCGTAGTAAAGAGACTGGAAAAGCGACGTAAAATAAAGGTACAATCGACAAAACTAGCACGTGGGGGGAAAGGTCGAAAAAGAACATTCCGGCGATCGCAAGGTCTTGATAAACATTACGGACCAAATTCGCAGAAGCCCGATGTAGACCAAGATGTTTATGAGCTTCTCCGTGCGAACCGTTTTAAAAAATTGTCCGAAAACGCAGAAGACTCCGAGCAAATTGAATGTGATACGCAAGAGCAGAGTCAATCTGAATTGTGGGCAGCGTTGCGAAAACAGATGCTAACAGCGTCTAACTTTGGACCTGTTTGTCGGATGCGACAGACGACGTCGTGCGCAGCAAAAGTAAAAGAGATATTGTATCCACCAATATCTGACGCAGTGGCTCTGTCGTATGGTCTTGATTACGAGGACACAGCTAGGAAGGAAATAGCCGCTAAACTCAAGGAAGAAATTCGACCTTTCGGTTTGTTTGTAGATCAGGAATTTCCTTTTCTAGGTGCTTCACCTGACGGACTCATTGGTGACGACGGCCTGGTTGAAATTCAATGTCCTTGTACCGTGAAGGATTTCACAGTGCAGGAAGCAGCCGAGGCATTCACGCACCTAAAGGGCGTCTTCGATAAAAAGAATCCTAGGGCCATGACCGTAGTCACTGATATTTTTATCAGGTGCAAGGTCGAATTCATGTTTCACGACGACAGTACTGTATTTTCGTGGTTTGGTCATCGAATTACATTAAGTGGATTCGAGTGAACATAGACGATATTTTTTAGGACCGTCAAATGAAACATTGTCTTGTACGATTTTACAATGAGTGTATCCTACCAGAAATCTTAGTCGATTCAACAGACATATACCTATTCGGAATCCGGTTTACATCACTAAGGCTATAGAAGACGCTAAGCAGAAAAAAGCGCGTTATGACATTGGTCAAACGCGCAAGCCTCTTAAAAGAAGTTTTCAAAAAATAGCTATCGCGAAGCAAACTGGCAAATGCAAACGTTTCGGGGCTAAGAGAGCAAAAGCTGCGCCTTTTGCCGCTAAGGAAGCTGTACCTGAGAATTATGTACTTGAGGAAACGATCGATGCGGGTTTCGCTCCTGAAGTAGCGAAAACTGCAGTGATCGTGCATACAGGAGTACAAGCTGCAGGTTTTCCACATGCACACGCGAATGTAAGGGCTTTGCGTCTGAAGTAGCAACATCATATAAAAAGTCTCATGACAGATGCGTTCCGAAAGCAATTGTCACGAAAGAAACTGAAGACTGCATAATTGTTGGTTACCAGCAAGGTGAAGGCTTTACACCGGAGGCCGCGGAATCTTTCAGAAAGGCGCTCGACAATAAAACAAATTGTATTACCAGCTTCAGAAATAACGTTCTGCCGGTAGGAAGTTTGTTGGATGACGATTCTTTGAATGAGTTCCTACGTATATTGAGACAAAAATACGAGGTTGAAACGCAAAGTGTGGAATACATGTACTCTCACCCTACTTTAATAGAGCCTACCAAGAGTAAGCGCATCATCCAAATCATCGAAGGAAAACTTATTGACCATTGGCGGTGCCTCTTCTTCGATGGCGCGAGACTTCCAGTGAATGATAGTCTCCTAAGCTTGACTAAATATAAGCTGATTAATAGAGAAAGAAAGTATATTTGATTGCGGTTCCTAACGATACGCGGAATTGATATAACTTTCCAAAAGGTTCAACAGCAACCACCCGGCGGGAGTTGTGGTATTTACGCTGCCGCGTTTGCTACGAGCGTGGTCTTCAAACGAGAACCCTGCCACGAAACATATTCTAAAGATGAAACTTTGATGCGTCGTCACTTCCTAGGCATTGTCAAAAGTGGAACGCTGTTATTGTTTCCTCAAAAATAATCGTAATTCTTAGAAATGATGCATGCATACCAAATTTCAAAATGCACACATTTTTTCCTAGAATAGTCGTGTAAATACAGGCCATTCCGTTACAATAAACCCCAACTTGAAGGTAAAATCGTCTAAAACACGTGTGCGGGTTTAAATTCAATAAATCCGGACTGAATAGTACCGTTTTTTTAACAAGGCGTGTGTTGAATTTAATTTTTTTAATTCGGATTTTATTCCAGAGCCGTTTGAAAAGAAGTGCGTTGATTCAATTCAGCAAGTTTGGACTTGCAACCAGAGTCATTTGGAAATACGTGTGCTGGATTTAATTGAACAAATCCGGACTTGCTATCAGAGTCGTCTAGTAAGACGTGTGCTGATTCAATTCAGCAAGTTTGGACTTGAAACCAGAGCCGTTTGAAAAGAAGTGTGCTGGAATTAATTCAACAAATTCGGACTTGCTGCCAGAGTCGTCTAGTAAGACGTGTGCTGATTTAATTCAGCAAGTTTGGACTTGCAACCAGAGTCGTTTGGAAAGAAGTGTGCTGTATTTAATTCAACAAATCCGGACTTGCTATCAGAGTCGGCTAGTAAGACTTATGCTGATTTTATTCAGCAAGTTCGGCCTTCAACCACAGTCGTTTGACAAGACGTGTACTGGATTTGATTTAAGAAATATGAACTTGCTCCTAGAGTCATCTAGCAAGACGTGTACTGACATTACTTGCTAAATTTGGACTTGCCACCAGAGTCATTTACTTTTCTTCCTTCAACATTTTTTTATTCTCTTTATAGCGTTAATAGTTTTGCTGTAGTAGTGACAATGAAAAACAAAACGCCAACCTTTCGTTGCTGATTCATCGAAAATCATGCACATGGGCGTTTTATCGCGAGGAATGTTATAAGAATAATCTTATAATAATAAATAAGATTCGAATTTCAGTGCGAGCAAGTAGCATAACTGTCATATTGAAAAAGTATTCCGTGCTGCATATTGTGCGACGTCGGTTGATATCACGCTGTACAGGCCTCATCGGTTTGAGACTTTTATTCATCATCTGTTTTTTACCTTCTAGTATGTGTAGAACAGTATGAAAAAATACTCTACGACATGTGTACATTGCTTAGATAATTGGATTAGTTGCCGTCAACAAACATTAAACATGTAAACTGAAATTTAGCCAATGATTTTTCTAGCTTGACTAGTCTCTCTAACGAAAAATAATTTGCAACCTTTCATAAACTATGCATGTAAGTAGGTAAGGGGCAAGATATGAAAATAAAATATATTAACAGAGATATTGATTTTAAAAAATATCTCTAACATGTTACAGATCAATATGAATAAACAATGAAAGAAGGCATCGGTTATAAAAAGCATCATATCTGCACATGTATTAATTAGAAATCAATACGATTTTGTTAGACATCAAATAGACAATGTTTAAACAAATACGTAAATGTCTAAAACGATTGAGAAGTTAGAACTAAAACTTTGACTAAATGAAACTAATCTGTAACGTCTCATATGACAAAAAAATCGTCTGTCAATATCAGCCACCACCTAGTTGCATACACATTAACGTTCGTGCTTAGCTTCGAGCAAAAGTACGATTAATCATTGCAATTACGCGCACAAGGAGAAAGCGATTTTGGTGCGCCAGCAACGTTCTTGCTGAAATAGTCATAACATGGTATTGTTCGCTAGCTTAGCAAAATAAATTGTTAGCGTAGAAAAAAAGATTTGTTAGCTCAGCGCCAAAAATTTCTTAATTTAACCATTTTTTTAGTAAGGCTAACAAGTAACGCAATGTTGTGACTATTTTAGCAAAAACTTGCTGACCTAGCAAAATAGTTTTCTCCGTGCATTCCTTTAGTAATCTACATATTTTTGGACAAGTGATGAACCGTAATAATACGCGAAAGATCATGAGCGTAATTTGCTCAGTATTTGTTATCTTTGTTGGTTGTGTACGAGCCAACTTAAAAAACATAGAAACATGGTGCAGAATATCAAAAGACCCGATATTTTATCGTTATCAAGGACATCAAATATTTTATTCCATCACATGATATCAACAAGACGTCAAACCTCACCCTTGACATGTCAGAACTGAATACTTTCTGCAGATAATTAAAAACAATTAAATTTTCAGTTCTACATTCAGAACAGTTCAGTATTACCAAGCTTTTGCTTCAAAACATCACCATATGAAAAGTTTAATTCGATAAATTGCCAACGACAATAAATTGTTTGCTTGTTATTTTATTTTTCACGACTTCTAGACCATGGCGAAATTGCGGTAGAGAACTTTGGAAAAAATCAGGTTTTCACATTGAAAACCAAAAAAAAAAAAAAAAGTTTTCACACACAGCTATCGATTCACGGAATAATTCCAGGTAACCGTGCTTGCCGCAACTCGAATCTTAACGCGAGCACGATACGGCGTATATGCCAGTTTATATTGCAACCAGCTCTATTGTGAAATGAACATAAATATATTCATGATATTGACCTGTGATCTCTTGTGCGATAAACGATCGTAAATCTTTTTTTCGAAAACGAACAACAAATACTGACTTTTTTTTTATATCGAGTCAGTAATTATCCCTTGATATTAGACATGAAATATTATGATATGCTGCAAGTGAATAAGATGATCGATGGATACAAATATCTATTGCTAGTCAGCTTATTCGTCCAAGAAACAAGAAAATATATATAAGTCCGATTTCCGGCACATAAAGATTACAAACGTTTTATTGCTTTTGTTGAGTTATACATAAAAAAAATGAATGAATGACAAAATTGATTTGATCGTGACGCATCCCAAGGACACATCGCTCAAGAAAATTAGAAAATAGTGCGTAATTTGTAAGAATAGCCGTTCGTTCAGTACAAAAATTAAAAACGAGGAATCTTTCTCGACCGAGAAGTAGGTTTTTCATCTTGATTCCTCTCGACAACTAGTGGGCGTGGCTCTGAAAAGTCTCACAACTTCTTTTGCTTGTAATAAATTTCTAGAAATTACGGACGTGATTCTGTTTTACTGTTCCACCGATGTAAACCATTACAGTTTAAACTTTCCTTTTTTAATGGAATTATATCCGGAAAGCTTGCTAGTAAAGATTTATTATTTAGTTGTAAGTGACCTTAATGTTGATGCGACACAAAAAAAATAATTTAAAAAAGACATTTATTATTCGTCGACTTACTTGTCGAAGAGAAAAAAATATTTATGCGTCAGATTAAGTGAAGTTTTACAGTTTATGTTTGGTAAAGTAATTCTCGTTGATTGTGGTACAATAATAAAATGATGCTTACGAAAATAATGATATCGTATGTGACTTATTTCTTGTGAACGAACGGAACTAAAAGAAAATATTCGGGAACACCAAAAATCGAGAACTGTCACCTTCGGCCGTCCACCCTCGTTCACGCATCCGCAAACCCGGTGGGCGCCAGTTAATTTTTGTTTCACCGGTATTAACGAACCGGGATGCCCGAGGAATCGAGGAGAGTAGTCTCGATTCCAATAACCAAATGATAATTGTTGTTTCACCGGTATTAACAACCGGTATGTCCGAGAATCCGAGTTGATCAGGCTCGGTTCTATCAAAATCGAAAGTCTGAAGCAAAAACCCACGATCGAGAACACCAATAACGGAATCAGTAGCTTAGTTAATTTTTGGGACCGCGAAAAATTAACAAACGCAACTGGATGCACTTGCGAGAGCGAACGGTTGCGGAAATGCACGGCCGTTCAGTCTGTTAGGTTATAGTAGAGAGGGTCGCGGTATGGCCCAGTAAATAGCTTGTTTTAACGAAATTAAAACACCGAGAACGAACTTCAATATTAAAGAAATTCAAACACCGAGATCTAACTTCAATATTAAAGGAAAACGAATCGGGAGCAAATACAACAATTCGTATTATTTGATCGAGGTACGGGAACCAGCGTGAAAACATCGAAATCGGTAACGGTAATAGCGAGTTGCAACGCCACGACCGCACCTCCGAAGCTCGACGGAATCTACGCGAATATCTCGACTTACGAGATCTTTAATCGGGAACGCGATTCAATAATTAATTAAACGGGAGACAACTCACCATAATCATTCCTTTTTATACTTGAGGAGCGAGAACTAGTAGTCCTGATAAACCCCGGGAGCCTTAAGGGTACTCAGTGCACCACACACAACAAGCGAACACAAGTTTCATGGTTCATAAACATAAACCTCATGAAAAGTCACGGGAACTCACTCTATGCGATAGACACCACACACACCAGGCCGAGAACAACGCGAAGACACGAGCGCGAACGACAGAAAAACTGTCAACACGGGAGCGTATAGAAGTCTCGAGGCACCGCGGCGGTGTCTCGAGCGAGACTGATTCCTTCTAGTAATCCTCGATAGCTCAACATTATCATTATTCAATGTTTCCCCAAATTCCCTTACCCGAGAACTACTGCCCTCTCACTCTAACCACTTCGTAATTATATCGAGAGCGCAAATCCTGCCGGTAACATTTTCGAAATCTATACAATCGCTTCCCTTAGTGCTTCACGCGAAAACGGGCCTGAACTTCATAACCATAACGCATCAGAATGCTCTATTCTGAGCCAAAACTTAACAAGCACCACTCGTTCTCCAGCGTGATGCACTTTTCTCTATAGGGCGCCGGATTTGCACCGGTCTACAACTAATTGCAAGAACTCGAATCGGTCACTCTCCTCTGCCGGGCTGCTCGTTTCTTTGAGCTCTCATCCTCGCGACAGATTTGAGTGCACCGATTTCCCATAACAAAAAAAAAACAACAAAATTATGCAATATAAAATTCTTCAACAAAACTAGACGGTAAATTCGAGCGAGGGCATCTCGAAAACGCTCACACAAAGCTATAATCGGTAACGGAAACCCTTGTGATCGTGATTTCCAAAAAAATCACGTCACAACTCCCTACCCCTTAGGGGTGGTTACGGACTAGGGATTGGGAACGGTAGCTTTACAAAACCGATCGTAACCAACAGATTGTAACGGATTGTGAGAGTAAGAGATTGTCGTGAACACACAACTACAAACAAAAACGTATGTGCCGATAGCACGTTAATATTTACCCACTATTTACAATCGAGAACTAATAACGGTCGTGGGTAAATCGAGAACAGCGCGAGCAGATTATAGCGCGACGAGAAAAGAAGAATAAAATTTTTCTTAAGGACGGACAGACAGAAAAAAGTATGAGGTAGCATAACGATACCGGTTTTGAGGTCCTGCGAATCTTCCCACTGGTCGTCTCCGGAGCGGCTGTCCCTAGGACTTCGTGGGGTTAAGTCTGGTCGAGGCCAACGTTACATACCCTGGGTCAGTTACCCAGGTGCGGTAGCTTATACGTTAAGCATATTTCGGGAGCTGGGTCTTGCGACCCATAATACGGTAGCTATAGGCTTGAGGCCTCATTTTCGGGAGCTGGGTCGTGTGACCCGTGGAGCGGTATCTATAGGCTTGAAGCCTATTTTTCGGGAGCTGGGTCTTGCGACCCGTAGAGCAGTAGCTGTAGGCTAGAAGCCTATCTCTTGGGAGCTGGGTCTTCCGACCCGTAGAACGGTAGCTGTAGGTTTGGAAAATATTTCTCGGGTGCTGCCCCGGAGGCGAACCTACTGCGGTTGGACCTCCGAGGTTGTTACGGGAGCTGCGGGGGCAGCGTGATTCTTGCGGGGGGCTTTCCTGGGGCCTCGCGGCCTTCGAGACCGCGGTCTCTCAGCCCGAAAAGCCCTCAGCTCCTCGCGGGGTACGTTTCACCCCGCTTGCGGAACGTAGAGACCTTACCGCTTCCATCCCTGACTGCACGCCGGGCAGGTGCGGAGGGTTTTCCCCTTCCGACCACATCGGCGGCAGAAAGTAGCCGTAGGCGGGCCAAGTGGGCATTGGGAATAACAATGCCCCGTTTCCCCGCAGCTGTAGCAAGCTCGCTCGAGAGCTCGCCTGCGTGCTGCGGGGGGTCCCGGAGGTGGTCGGGGACCAGACGGACTCGATGTGGGAGGGTCCGCGGTAGCGCCGGTGACCGGTCTTGGGTTGCGCGGGTGCGTGCCCCTCGACTTTTTGGCCGCCGCGGTAGCGTACGTCCGCGATACCGAAGGGGGCTCAGGGGCATCGCCACCCGTCCACCTTACCAACCTCCACGGCCTCGGGTGTGTTGGGGGGGGGGCCAATGGTGACCGCTTCGGTCTGGATTGGTTTTGGGGTGGTTGGGCCGTCGTCCGCCGCCTCCAAGGGTTCCGCGTCGGGGGATGCGGGTCCCTGGTCCAGGGGTGTTTGGGCCAGTTCCCCGATCACCTCGACCAAAGCCTCGGCTGCACCGGATTCCGTCGGCCCTAGACTCCCCAGGGTGGCCGCGCACGCCTGGAGCAGCGCCAGGTTCGGTATCGCTGGCGATGTCGGTGGGACGAGAGCTGCGGTGGACCGCAGCATGTCGTCGAACCATTCTACGGGGGAGTTTTCTCCCACCTCTATGGTCTCCTCGAGATCCGACATCTTCGTGACCCTGTAACAGCGTTAGAGAAAGTTAGGCTGGTACCTCTGGTGGTCGATAAGGTTTGATGTCCTTCACTAAAATTTTCCCCAAGGATCGCCCCTCAATATCGGACAGCTCGCACACTACCCGCGAGAGCTGTTTCGAGATCACATATGGCCCGTCGAAAGGAGGGGCCAAGGCTGCCGAGATGTGTCTTGCGGCGGACGACAATACGTGGGACCAGCGGAAAACCAGATCACCACCCTCAAACGTCCTATCTCGGTGACGGAGGTTGTAAGGTCCGGCTTGTCTCCGAAAGGCCTCATCGAGAGCGTGCGTGAATGCGGCACGCAAGGTATCTAGTCGAGCCATGCGTCTCATCCATTCCTCTGGGGGACGTGGGACAACCTTGAGATCTCCTTCGACTTCTCGCCGTAGCGAGGAAGCCGCAGGTGGTTCACGGCCAAGGTTCACGAACGCAGGCGTAGCTTGTAGGGAGCTGTGATGCACTGTGTTGTACGCGAAACGGAATTCGTGCAGGTGGTGGTCCCACTCCTGGTAGTTCCCGTCAAGGAACGCGCGGATCATTGTTTTGATCACGCGGCTCACCCGCTCGGTAGGGTTAGCTTGTGGGTGGTACGGCGGAGTCGTGCTATGCCGTATGCCCACACGCTCGGTGAACTGGCGGATCGTTCGATTGACGAATTCCGTGCCATTGTCCGTGAGCAAAACCCGGGGTGCACCCCAGCGGGTTACAACAAGTTCGTCGAGAGCTTTCGAGATCGTGGCACCGGTAGCTTTACGAAGGGAACAGATCTCTACCCATTTGGTGGAGAGATCCTGAATAACGAGAACGTACGAACTTCCTGAGGTACCGCGCGTAACGGGACCCATGATGTCCGCTGCGATAACGGTCCAGGGTTCCTCGACTACTCAATGACCGATGAGACCTGCAGGAGCTTGCTGCTCGACCTTGCACGCTGGCAAGCGTCGCACTGCTTAACGTGAGCGACCACGTCCTTGAATAGACCAGGCCAATAATAACTGGTCGCTAGGCGCCAATAGGTCTTATCGACACCCAAGTGACCATCTTGCGGGAGCGCGTGACATTCATTCAATGCCACGGGTCAGGATTCACGAGGGAGAACTAGCTTCCACGCATCGAGATCTTCGAACTCTAGGTCCGCAAGGTTAGAACGTCGATGGAAGTAGAGTCAGTTGTCGACAATCTTCCGATCAGGGAACTGGTCGGGAGCTCACGAGACGTCCCGTAGTCAGCGTCGGTACCAAACGTCCTGGGATTCCTGAGCACAGATCAGGACGTCAGATTGTCCATCAGGAATTCTCGATAACGCATCGGGAACATGGTGCAAGGCACCTTTGCGGTGAATAATGGTGAAACTGAATTCCAGTAACCCCAGTGCCCACCGAGCTAACCGACCAGTTGGGTTTTTCAGGTTATGCAACCATCTCAAACTACTGTGATCGGTGATCACAGTGAATGAGTAACCCTCAAGGTAGCAACGGAATTTCCGTATTGACCAGAGCAGACATTCCTGTTCCGTGACGGAGTATTTTTTCTCCGGATCGCCCAAAGAACGGCTCGCGTAAACGTCGATCGGCTTTCGTGGCTGTCGATAACTTGCGTGAGCACATCACCGAGACCTACGCCACTGGCGTCGGTCTGCAAGGTGAACGGGGGCGAGAATTCGGGGCAGGCGAGCGTGGGTGCGGTGGTCAGCCTCCGTTTCAGTTCGTCGAGAGCTTCTTGCTGTTCAGTACCCCAGGTCCAAGTCTGGCCCTTTTTCGTGAGCTGAGTCAGCGGAGCTGCAACGGTAGCGAATTTGGGAATGAAGCGACGGTACTACGATGCCATACCGAGGAAGCGCCGCAGCTGCCGAATATTGCACGGTGTCGGAAACTCGCGCACGGGAGCTATTTTTTCGGGATCCACCCGTAAACCTTCACTGTCCACGAGGAACCCGAGATAGCGTACCTGAGAACGGCAAAACTCACTTTTCTCGCGATTAATTGCTAATCCCGCTTTAGTGATTCTTTCGAGAACTTTTCCGAGCCACATCAAGTGCTCTTTAAACGTATTTGTGACGATAATGATATCCTCCAAATACACGAAAACATGCGGGTACATTTCCTCGCCGATGAGCCGGTCCAGCATGCGTTCGAACGTTGCGGGAGCATTCGTGAGTCCATATGGCATTCGCTTGAATTGGTATAAGCCTCTGCCAGGCACCACGAAAGCCGTGATTTCTCGCGATGCGGGATCCATCGGGACTTGCCAATACGCCTGACTCAAATCTAGAGTCGAGATGTAATGGGCCTGCCGTAGTTCGTCGAGAATGGCTGTCATGTTCGGGATGGGGTAAGCATCCTTCTTCGTGACTGCGTTAACTTTTCTGTAATCGATACAGAAACGGTATTTGCCTGTCGGTTTTTTAATCATGACTACGGGGCTAGCCCAGTCACTCCGAGAAGGCTCGATAACGTCGACAGCAATCATCCGGTCAACCTCCGACCACATAATGTCACGGATGATCGGTGTGACAGAATATGGTCTCTGCTCGACCGGGCAACCGTCTCCTACCTCGATACTATGCGTCACCAAGGAGGTGACAGCCGGCCCCTCCGATTCCGGAGGTAAGTGAGCTTCGAGGAATTCGCTTAGGCGTTTTGCCTCGTCGGTATCAGGAGTGTGGAGCCCACAGCACATCGAAATGCTGGTGACTCCTACTTCGGGAACAAACGAGAGCTGCTCCTCAGGTTTTTCGCGGAAGCACCACGTTTCAGCGAAGAAGTCCACGACCATCCTCACCTGACGTAGATAATCCAACCTAAGGATAATATCTTCCGAGAGCGAGGGTAGGTGGTGCGCGAACGCAACAGTCAGTCAATCCTTCGGGAGCATTGTTATTTCCGACGCCACGGTGATAGTCTCTACCTGACTGTTAGCAACTACTACCGGTCGGGGCGGTATCTGCACGGTATCCATGCCGAGATCTGATAATAGTTCGATGAGACCAGGCCCGATGAATGTCCTGGTCGCACCTGAATCTACGAGAGCTTTTACGATACGGCCGTAAATCAACAACTCCACCCGGAATGCCACTGCAGCCGTGTCGGAGGCTGCGTTACCGATAACCTCGTGGCGTAGGGAGTCAGGCGCCAGCGATAGGTCATCGGGAGCTCGGGATTTTTTCGGTAGCCGCCTACGTCTTCTTTTACGACCGGGAACTTCTGGACGAGGCAACGGTATTCGGGAGCGCTTCGAGAAAGAATTGGTGTTGTCGAGATCACTGGGGGGCGCGGAGGGTTCATTCACGCGCCTCTTTCCGCGTTTCCCTGGTTGCAGAGGTTGCAACGGGA
Organism: Tromatobia lineatoria; assembly: GCA_949699805.1. NCBI lineage: Eukaryota > Metazoa > Arthropoda > Insecta > Hymenoptera > Ichneumonidae > Tromatobia > Tromatobia lineatoria. The sequence goes on from OX453050.1 coordinate 5,019,369, forward strand.
AGTGGTTACGCCAGAGAGCCCACATGAGTAGCAAAAGAGGCGCCGCGGTTCCTGGCACTCTCTATGGCGATGCCCTGACTGTCAACAATTCCAACAATCAGGGATGCGACTCTCGGTAGAACCTGGGCGGGAGGTAGGTCCTGCCCCTGGTATCGGTAACGGTAGCGTTTCGGTCGTTACCTTCGTCGGGGCCGGTTTAGCCCGGGAGTAGCCCGGAGCTGGCTTGGCCCTTGGGGGCGTTCGTGACTTTGGGGGACCTTGCGGTCGACCCCCGGTATCGAAAGCGCGTCGGTTTCGACTCGGTAATACTGCTTGGAGCAGCTCGGGAACCATTTCACCACTTCCTGCGGAGTGTTGGTCGTCACTTAAGACTTCCTGATCGTGAACTGCACGTAATTCTACGCGCCGGGGTGTCTTTCGCTCTGGTGGGTCCCGGTACGCGAACCCCGGGCAGAGGGAGGACCGAACCTCTGGTCTCGGTGGAGGGCGTCAACTGCCCTCGCTCCGCAGGATTTGCTCCTGTCGAGCGGCCGAGCGTTCAAGATCACGCATCGTCACGCGATCGTGTATCGGGATCGCGAGGCGGTAAGATGGGAGCATATTTCGATGAGCGTATCGGACTCGCTCCCATTCCGTCCACGCGGGATTCAGTCGGGGAAATAGGCCGTTCATACAGCCTAAGTATACGAGAGCTGACTCGTGTTCCCCTTGAGTCCTCCTCGAGATCTCTTCGCGAAGTGCCATCTGATAATCGGGATCGGAGAATCGCTCCCGGAATGCGGCCTTGGCGGCCAGCCAATCGGGCAGCAATGCCTAGATCTCTCGGTACCACATCCGAGCATACCTCTTCAGACAGAACGAGAGCGTACGGAGTAAATCTTCGTCGTCAACCGGGATCAGGGCGCGGCCCTCTTCGACGAGGGAGATGAAGTCTTCGACATCCTCCTCTTGCCGGCCCGAGAACGACAGGTCCCAGCGGCGGACCTCTTGTAACACCCGGTGAGGGGACAAGCACCTCCTCCGGTGGCGTGGGAACTGGTCCTCCTCGGACGTCGATAACTCTCCCCGAAGTGGTCTAACCGGTCGTCGAGGGTCGAGAGCTAATGGTGTGGCACGCCTGGTAGCGTCAGTGACCGGCTGCGGGATCACGGGACTGCGTCTCACGTCCCAATTTATCGCCCACCGTCGCTGGTGTAACGGGAGCTGGGCCTTACTGGTGCCCTGACGTGCCTCGGGCACCTCAGCTACCCCACCCGGGCGGGAGGTTGGCTTCGCGGTCCCCTGTCCGGCCGTGTCGGGACCTGGGGTAACGAGCGATGTCTTGCCCTTTGGCAACTGATTATTCGGGATCTTGGCGTCCAATGATTCATCATCGGCCTCACTCGGGAGCGGTGGGTCCTCCCCCTTCACCGCCATGCCGGTTCGGGTAATCACTCGAGTACTCCGAGAACACGACCGTACGGTCTATAGTCTGCGGGATCCTGAACGTGAACAAGCAAGAAAAAAATAAAAATAAAAATTGCTTATGTGAAATAATAATAATTTAAAAAAACGAATAATAAAGAAAAACGTTGCGAGTAATCGGGAGCGAAGGAGCGGTAAATCGAGAAAAAGAAGTGAAAATCCTTCAACCTCAGTTTCTCCAATATCCGTGGTATAGATCCCCCAAACACGATAGCTTTGTGTAAATCGATAAGTGATTTGATAAAAGAAGGATGAGAGAGCTTTAAGAGCGCCGGAGTTCGTGCTGCTGTCGACGAGGGCTCGCGATCAAGTGGTCTGGATCACAACGGAACGCGCTAGCGTGAGCCGACACGGTCTGGTGGTGGGGGAAAAATCTCCGAAATCCGGGGCTGGTACTGGCCCCATCTGAATTCTCAGTAACGAGGACCGTAACGGTCAATATTCAAACGGGTCCACTCTTTGAACGTTACTTATCGGGAACGTGAGGAGGGAGGCAGAAAAGGGAAGAAAAAATGAAAAAAAATAATAAAAAATAATAAAAAATAAAAATAAAATAGACATAAATACAAATAATAATAAATATAGGCACAGCTTCTCTGTTGGCTGCATGAGAGACGGGAACTTGACACAATTAAATGTGTTCGACAACGCGAATCGAGAACTTCAAACTAGGATCGGTAGCTAGAGTTTAGGCTGCTTGACGGGATCTAGGCGCCAAAGGCATGCGAGGAAAGGGAACAGAAATTATTTTTATTATGATTTTTTTTCTGCCCACTATCCAGCGGTAATTTTCAGCATAAGCGCCTCCTCCTCGTAACACATATGCGATGTTACGTGTCGCGAGTTCGAGTGGTCCACCAACGCGCGCGAACCAGGTATTCACGGACACCGTAGATACTATATTTCACTAGGTAACCGTATGTACGTCTTAAGTTTCGGGTGGTAAACACAATTCCCAACGAAAAGCTACGTAAATGTACGCCGTGACCTCGGATGCGTACTCTCACCGAGGGTAGTCCGAATTCGGGATCCATTTTTTTTTCTTTTCGAGGGGCGACCCCGATGGGAAAATAAAGAGATTAAAAAAAATAAAGAGTCAAAAGAAGAGAAGAAAATAAAAGAAAAGGGAAAAAAAGAAAACAATAATGATGCGAGACCGTAGCGGTACTTACGAAATTCCTCCTTGAAACCGAAAAGAATTCACGTAATTGCACAAGGCGTAGAGTGTCTGAATTGACGTGGATCGTACACGGCGATAATCCAGGACTGAGTGAGCTTGAACTCGTTAGAATTCGGTTACCGAGAGCGAAAGAGCCTAGGGTAGGAGCTTTCCGAAAAACGAAAAAAATTGTTTGTCGAAAATTCCCTATCCCTTATTGAATCGGCCGGAGCCGGAACAATAGATGGATTAACGGCAGAGCCGCTCATCCGCGACCGCGTCACGAGCGTCGCGGGGGGGCGTCAGGAGCTAGGAATCCTCGAAAAACAAAATCATCCGAGAATTCAAAGTTAACAAAAATAAAACATTCGAAAATCCACGATAAATCGAGAGCGTGAATTTCCGAAAAATAAAATATTCAGAAATTCACAATTAATCGGGAGCGTGGATTTCCGAAAAATAAAATACTCGGAAATTCGCCAATAATCGAGAGCGTGAATTTTCAAAATAAAAAATATTCAGAAATTCACAATTAATCGGGAACAGTCAAGTTTATAATAATTCAACGTAACGGGAACGCGATGAAATACAAAAAAAAAAATAGACACAAAATATAGAAATGAACAAACGAAACACACAAAATGAACAAAACGCACGGTAACAAGCTATTTACTGGCGTGGCCCCACGTTGGGCGCCACTTGTGACGTATTTCTCGTGAACGAACGGAACGAAAAAAAAATGTTCGGGAACACAAAAAATCGAGAACTGTCACCTTCGGCCGTCCACCCTCGTTCACGCATCCGCAAACCCGGTAGGCGCCAGTTAATTTTTGTTTCACCGGTATTAACGAACCGGGATGCCCGAGGAATCGAGGAGAGCAGTCTCGATTCCAATAACCAAATGATAATTGTTGTTTCACCGGTATTAACAACCGGTATGTCCGAGAATCCGAGTTGATCAGGCTCGGTTCTATCAAAATCGAAAGTCTGAAGCAAAAACCCACGATCGAGAACACCAATAACGGAATCGGTAGCTTAGTTAATTTTTGTGGTCACGTAAAATTAACAAATGCAACTGAATGCACTTGCGAGAGCGAACGGTTGCGGAAATGCACGGCCGTTCAGTCTGTTAGGCTGTGGTAGAGAGGGTCGTGGTATGGCCCAGTAAATAGCTTATTTTAACGAAATTCAAACACCGAGAACGAACTTCAATATTAAAGAAATTCAAACACCGAGAACGAACTTCAATATTAAAGAAATTTAAACACCGAGAACGAACTTCAATAGTAAAGGAAAACGAATCGGGAGCAAATACAACAATTCGTATTATTTGATCGAGGTACGGGAACCAGCGTGAAAACATCGAAATCGGTAACGGTAATAGCGAGTTGCAACGCCACGACCGCACCTCCGAAGCTCGACGGAATCTACGCGAATATCTCGACTTACGAAATCCTTAATCGGGAACGCGATTCAATAATTAATTAAACGGGAGACAACTCACCATAATCATTCCTTTTTATACTTGAGGAGCGAGAACTGGTATTCCTGATAAACCCCGGGAGCCTTGAGGGTACTCAGTGCACCACACACAACAAGCGAACACGAGTTTTATGGTTCATAAAAATAAACCTCATGAAGAGTCACGGGAACTCACTCTATGCGATAGACACCACACACACCAGGCCGCGAAAAACGCGAAGACACGAGCGCGAACGACAGAAAAACTGTCAACACGGGAGCGTATAGAAGTCTCGAGGCACCGCGGCGGTGTCTCGAGCGAGACTGATTCCTTCTAGTAATCCTCGATAGCTCAACATTATCATTATTCAATGTTTTCCCAAAATCCCTTACCCGAGAACTACTGCCCTCTCACTCTAACCACTTCGTAATTATATCGAGAGCGCAAATCCTGCCGATAACATTTTCGAAATCTATACAATCGCTTCCCTTAGTGCTTCACGCGAAAACGGGCCTAAGCTTCATAACCATAACGCATCAGAATGCTCTATTCTATGCCAAAACTTAACAAGTACCACCCGTTCTCCAGCATGATGCACTTTTCTCCATACGGCGCCGGATTTGCACAGGTCTACAACTAATTGCAAGAACTCGAATCGGTCACTCTTCTCTGCCGGGCTGCTCGTTTCTTTGAGCTCTCATCCTCGCGACAGATTTGAGTGCACCGATTTCCCATAACAAAAAAAAACAACAAAACTCTGCAATATCAAATTCTTCAAGAAAACTAGACGGTAAATTCGAGCGAGGGCATCTCGAAAACGCTCAAGCAAAGCCATAATAGGTAACGAAAACCCTTGATCGTGATTTCCAAAAAAACCACGTCACACGTAATAATGATAATTACGATATGAATTTATAAATAAATTCGCGCGTTAATCGGGTGTCACACTACGTAAGCGCAGCGAACCTACAGCCGTACCAGCTTAACCCTGTTCCCTCCCCTCTCTTGGTGAGCAGAGGTCGTGGAGAGAAGACAATCAGTAGGTGCGCATCGACATAGAACAAAGCATGCTGTGCGGATGACAACTGATTTGCGGATAGCTTCGCAATCACTCGACAGTCGTTCATTTAATTTTGACTATATCGAGTGTTTGTTACGTCAGAAAGACGAAAGAAAAAAGCTTTCGAAGTTGTATTGAATAAACGTTTAAGTTTTAGAAGAATGTGTTCATTTAGTAGTGGATGTTCCCGAAAAGAACAATGGAACCCTTTACTATGGAATCGTCAGGGATTAAATACGGATTGGTGAAGGATCACGGAAAAAGTAACCTTCAAAAGGCGAAATTTCTAATCGCACGTCTACTGATGCTGAACCACCGTTATGCCGTACATGTGGTAAGTAACATGAAACATTTTTGCATGGAATACATTCGTAGGTATAGTCGCTTTTATATGAATATTTGCAGTGAATTATTAATATCACGATGTTTACAAGTGTACATTGTCTAAAACTTTGCAGAGATGAGCAATTCTTAGTCCATTCAGCCACTTTTTTCGGACCCTCCCACGATATGTTTTATCATTTGCCACATTGTAGTACTACCGAAAAGTACTCTCTGTGATTTTTTCCACATTCTCAAATCAAGCCATTTGGAAAATTATCAGTTTTTTTTAAATCTATGTATCTCAGAAAATATTGGTCATACAGGATAAATGTTGCGACAAGAAATTTGTAGTTTTCCATGAACTCTGTAATGCATTTTCTAAAATAATTGAATCGATCTTAAGAAGTTGATTTTTCGCTAAAAAATATAGAAAATATTATATTATATATACATATTTTCTCTCAAAAAACACATTTTCTTTTTCATTGCGAAAATTACAGAATCTCCGGGCAGATTCTACGGAAAAATCGCTAGAGTTCCACCGCCTCGCGTTTCGCAGGAACGAAAAAATGCAAAGAAAATACACAAAAATCTCCTTCCGTTTTCGATTTTATTCAACTTGAAAATTCGTTTCCGGTTAAATTTGCTTTTGATTTGCCCTCATTTTTCTAGCTCATAATAAATTAAGATATATAATTGATGAGCTTCACGTTTTTATTTGTTTCACCGAAATTTGTTTTATTTTTTTTTCAAACACGCCAATTCAACAAAAAAAAATCCCAGAACTAGTCTAAAAATCAGTTCCAGTGCTTATAACAGATACACAAAATTTTAATTTTTTTGAAATTTTTCCTGGCGAACGCCATGCTTTTCATTTTGCATTTAACCTATCATATCTCGGAAACGATTAATCTTATCAACATCTCTTAAAAACGAAAATGTGTGTTTTTTCATGGTCCATTACAAAAAAATTAATTCAAAATTAATCGTGTAATTTCAATATTTATATGCTATATTTTACGGCAAAACTAATGAAAATATATATTTTTTTGCGGAAAGGACTTCGGATACTGGTATCGATATTTTTTTTGCCCTAAAATATAGCATATAAATATTAAAATTACACAATCAATTTTGAATGCATTTTGTTATGGGTCATGAAAAAACGCACATTTTCGTTTTTTAGAGATGTTGATACGATTAATCGTTTCCGGGATATTATAGGTTGAGTGAAAAATAAAAAACATAACATATTATGCCAGAACACATTTCAAAGAAATTTAAATTTGGTTTATCTATTACAGAGTTGTAAATCACTATTTCATGAAATATAGTTTCCAGCACAGTGTGTTTTATAATTATGATTGCATAATTAATAATATGTAGCGATTATAAACCAGAGTGTAAACATTTGAATAGCTACAAATAATATTATTTTTCAATAAAATTTCATGGTAATCTTCTGGAAAAAAATGGAAAACCATAATTGATGCATTAAAAAAGTAATGCATCAATTACCACTTACGTTTTTTCACAATTCTTTCCAATATTTGATCGAAATTTAGTATTTTTTGCAGCTATTCAAATGTTTACACTCTGTTTTACAATCGCTACATATTATTGTTATGAAATCATAATTACAAAACAATCTGTACTGTAAACTACATTTTATAAATTTTTCAACTCTGATCTATTTCAACCACTGTGTCGCCCCTTCCTATGTATACATTTTCGAATAAATTAAATGAAAATTCCAGATTTTACGAGACTGCATTTTTCGCCAAATTTCTGTATGTTCTCTAGCTTCCGCAATTTTTTAGATAATGAGTTAAACAGTTATTGACAAATGAAACAATACAAAATAAAGGTCGCTATTGAATTTGAGCGATATCCATAAAGCGGTTCAGATTTTATGGGATATTGAATTTGTGAAAAAAAAATGTTTATGTTCTAATTCAATTTAATTTCGACTAAGCCTGCTCAAATATTCTGCAAGGTTGAATTAATATCCAGTTGTAGTAGATATTGAATTTGGTGAAGATCGGTGAAGTGGTTCAGATTTGATAAGATATTGAATTTTTCAAAAATCTCTATCTTCTCAAGGTGCCACAATTTCACAGCTAACGAGCTAAAATAGATATCGAGATATTACTAACCATTAAAAAAATACTAATTTCAATTCCGACATCAAAAAAAGGATGCAAAGTACATTGCTTTCTCATCATATTTCGCTTTTTACAAAGCTTCCTCTATGAGGAAGCCAAAATCATGTTCCTCATAGAGGTACCTTTGTAAAAAGCGAAATATAATGAGGAGGCAATGTGCAAAGTTCTACTTTGCATCCTTTTAAAAAATTATATTTCACAAAATGGTTTTTTTTTTGTTCAAGTGCAATCATCTCAGAATTTTGAAGTTTCTGAAAAAAAAATGTCTTCACATTGAAGATGTCGTTTATTGTTAGCTTTCGAGCGGAATATTTCAAATAATTGTTACGTTCCTGTGAGTATGAGTTTTTTTCCGAAAAAATTGAGAAATTATTTTTTCATTAAAAAAGGATCTTTGAATAAAAATTTAAAACATTACAGAGTATTCCTATATGACTGTTGATATCACAAAATATCGCCAGAGTGGCACCGATCGATGTTGTGGTATTAAAAAATGAATTTATGTAAAAGTGCCGAAACACGGGAGAATTATCAATTTGTTGATGAAAAAAAAGTCACTTTTTTGGCTCAAAAAATTACAGAGTATTCTTGCATGACCGTTGATATCACAAAAAAATCATCAGAGTGGTACGGCTCGAGCTTCCAGTATTAAAAAAATTATTCCCCCGTTTTTCGAAACTTCCACACGGATAATTTTTTTTTATACCGGAAACTCGATTCGTGCTACTCTGATGGTTTTGTTGCGATATCGACAGTCATGCAAGAATACTCTGTAATTTTATTAGCAAAAAAATTACCTTTTATATTTAAAAAAAGAATTCCCCCGATTTTCGGAACTTTCACACAAATCCATTTTTAAAATACCAGAACATCAATCGCTGCCACTCTCGCGATTTTTTTTGTGATATTAACGTCTTGTAGCAATACTCTGTATTTTTGTAGTAAAAAAACATCCGTTTTTGAAAAAAATAATAATTTCTCCATTTTTCGAAAAAAAATCGTACTCACAGGAACGTGACAATGATTTGAAATATTCCACTCGAAAGCTAACAATAGACGAAAGTTTTTATGTGGAGACATGTTCTTCAGTACCTCAAAAATTCTGAAATATTTGCACTTGAACAAAAAAAAAAGACATTTTCTGAAATATAATTTTTTTTATCTAAAAAAATCCACATAGTGTCTTTTAGTCGATCTTTGATATAACCAATAACAGGGCCAATCGGAAAGTGAAAGTAACGGGTCGAAAAAAAAGTTGCCGAAACGACAAAGAATGCTTCATATGTGCAGTTTAAGACAATACACCAGACCTATTCAAGAAAAGCTGATCTTTTTTTTAATTTCGTTGTTCATCGGGAGTCTTGAAATTTGATGCGAAAGAAAAGGGTGCCAAAATTCAAAGATTTATCTATTTCCAGAAGTATATTTGCAATATTTTAATTACGATAAAATAGGAACAAAAAGTTTCATCGTCTTCCATGCGGTTTGGTGCTACGAGCTTTTTGAAAATTGCGAATTGTGGCATTTTTTATAACTTTGAAGTTTTTAGCAACTGCAAAGTTTACACTTGACCGACCGTAACTATGTAATGCTTCGGTCCATTTTTTCTTACTATGCAGGTTTTTGCGTCTCACAATTATCTACCGACAGGTTTTACATTTTATGTTTCTTAAAAATATTTGAGAAATAGCGGCAAGTTGAGTGGGAAATTTTTAGGGGTGTGCACGAGCTTGCTCGAACGGGCTCGGTCTTCTCGTCCTTTGATCGAGCGAGCTCGAGCAAAGTACCGGGTTGTTGGCAGGCTCGAGTAGCACGAGTTTTCGGCAGGTTCGAGCCGCTCGAGTTTTCGACGGGCTCGAGCCACTCGAGTTTTCAGCGGGCTCGAGCCGCTCGAGTTTTCGACGGGCTCGAGCCGCTCGAGTTTTCAGCGGGCTCGAGCCGCTTGAGTTTTCGGCGGGCTCGGGCCGCTCGAGTTTTCGGCGGGCTCGAGCCGCTCGAGTTCTCGGCAGGCTCGAGTCGCTCGAGTTTTCGACAGGCTCGAAGCGCTCGAGTTTTCGGCACGCTCGAGTCGCTCGAGCTGTCCACAGGTTTTCGATTAGAAGCGACGAAGTTCTCAGTTTCGTCGCAACGAGCGTTGTGGCGCTGCGAACGCCATCGAGACCTAAACGACGCCCTGTTGAATTTTCAGTGTTTTGTTTGAATTCAACGCGCGTGAGCTTTGGTGTGTTCCATATCAGTATTGAGGTGGTTTTCGAGCAAGGGGAAATCACAAGGTCGAGTGATTTACTCTTTCTACGGTAAGTATCAAGGTTTACAGGCATTGTAATCAAAGAATAAACTACGAATACAGATTTACCGATATACAGAAAATATGGACGACGATTCGCATGACAGTTTTTCGGCTGCCAGCACTTCGGATAGCAGGGAAGATGAATCCGCAACTTCTAATCCTGCGGATACAGAGACGATTAGGCACCGAAAAAGCGTCGTATGGGAATCTTTTACATGCATCGATGGAGTATCGACCAAGTGCAACGAATGCAAGAAAATAATGAAATGCTCCTCAAGCTCGACGACCTCCCTTTTGCGTCATAGTCGACTCCACAAAACGCCCGCGTCCGAAGGTATATATACTTTTATTCAAAAATGCGTATTTATTTAATTTTCGATATTTTTTCTGTCGGGACAAAGAAAAATATTTTACAGATTTCATTACCGACCGAGCATAATACATAATTACTCATCTTTTTTTGTTCAAGCGTCTAATACCGAAACGGCGGTAAAGAAGCTGGACCGTAACTTAGTGCGAGCAAAGAAGTTAACCGATGTTCTTGCAAAAATGATTATTTGGGATTTAGAGCCGTTCAAAATCGTTGAACATCGGGGCTTTCGTCATTTCGTGAATACAGCTGCACCAGATTACGAGATACCATCGCGAACGACGTTTTCTCGGGAAATCATACCGATAATGTACGAATCCGAGAAGAACCGTGTAAAGCAGATTATCCTCAAGGACGTGAATGAAGGTGAATTTAATTAAACATGTTATTTTCATGTTTATATTCTCTCTAAAATATCAGTGGGTAAAATATCTTGCATTTCCGATATAAGTATTGTCGGGTTGTTCGTACTTTGATTCGCTGTCGGGTTGCTGCAATTCGTTGGAAATATTTTTTAACTTTTTTATCGATGAGTTTTTTATTTTTTGGGCAAACAACGGTGCTTTTTAAAATCAGCCGGAAATTTCCCATCGGATAGGGTTTAAAATGATCGAAAACGTAAAAAACAAAATCGGAAAAACGCAAGTGGGTAAAACTTGAAAAAAAAAAACTTAATAGAAATATTGTAACATTAACAGCATAAACGCTCTAGTATTAAATAAATTTCTAATACAATTAAACAAACTATTTTTTTATTTTATTTATTAGATTCCTGATACCATTGTTCGTCATAACTATCTGTATCAATTTTCAGGAGTGTCAACGCTCGCGTTTACAACCGACGGATGGACGTCTCGATCTGTAGAAATTTACATATCGTTAACAGTTCATTATGTAACAAAAGGTTTTGAAGCGAAACAGTTCACCTTGGCAATGGTCCCTTTACCCAAAAGCCACACCGCCAAGAACCTACATGCAATTTTAAGAGCAACGATTGCTGAGTGGGAGCTTGACATCAATTTGATTCGATCCAACTTCTTTACAACGGATAACGCGGCGAATATTGTGGCAGCTAACTGACAAGCCCTAACTGGCTGCGAGTTCCATGCTTCGCACATACCCTACAACTTGCTGTAAAAGACACGGTTCAGGTAACTGAGATCAAATGAATTCTAATTTTTTAAATATTAGGCACAAATATGGTACATAATTTGACTATCATAAAACGTTTAAGATTGATTTTTTGACATTTAAAATATTTTTTTTTAACTTTTTTCTCACTGACTTTTTAAGATATTGATATATTTAAGGATGTTATACAGCTCCACACTAGTTAACAGAGTGCTGACTTTAAAAACTAATGTTTGCTTAGTCGACGTATCTGTTAATTATTTAGAATGGTGATTCGTGTTGCCAGGTATATTCTTAACCTGGGAAAAATTTAATTGCAACGGATTTGCAATTAAATTTTAACCGATTTACGCAAACTTTTGATAAGGTAATTTTCATTCAGTTTTTTCAATAAATAAACCGTGTTTTTTGTTCGATTTGGATGTTTTACGGTTGATTGACTTTCTTCAAAGATGCTTCATGAATGTGCCTCACAGATAATAATTTATAGATTCTCTGTTTAAAATAATTTATAGCATTCTCTGTTTAAAAATAAAAACCTTTTAAACAAAAGGTTTTTATTTTTAAGACCATCCTATCTACAAAATATTTTGTAAACTAACAACTGTAATTTTTTAACGGAAATTGTTACAAATTATTTATGAGGCAAATTCGTAAAGCATCTTCAAGGGAAGACAATGAGCCGTGAAACATCCAAATCGAGCAAAAAACACGGTTTATTCTTTAAAAAAACGGAAGCAAAAGTACTTTTTCGAAAGTTTGGGTAAATCGGTTAATATTTTTGCAAATCGATTGCAATTCAATTTTTCCCAGGTCAAGAATATACCTGAAAATACAAATCCCCATAAATAATAATCAATAGATGCTTAAAACTATGTCTAAATTATTTTAAAAATCAGTACTCATTTTACTAGTGTGGAGCTGTATAACATCATTAAATACATTTTCATACGCAAATAAACGGTCAATCAATAATGATTGGTATCGAATTTGACAAGAATCGATCAAATTGTTCGGAAAAGCCGAAACTATTAACAAAGGTCGCCTTTGCAAGTTAAAGTTTATTGTTTATATGTTATTAAATGTGATTAATAAGCGGAATTCTGTTGTTTAGAAATTCGATGAATTCATCGAGGTATGTCGAAAGGCGAAATCGATCGTAGGCTTTTTTTCGGGTTCAACGACAGCGCAGGAAAAGTTGGCCAAAGCTCAACAGGATCTCGCGCCTGGCAGAACGACTCTGAAACTAATTCAGAACGTTGATACTCGGTGGAACAGCGAATACGACATGATAGCGAGACTCCTCACTTTAAAAAAATCGCTGAGCATTGTGCTGTGTGATAAAGGTACACCAAGAATGATAGTAATATAGCCGATGCCGTGGATTATTATACTTATTTTACTGTAATCTATAATAATTATATATGATAAACAATTCCAAGGTTTGCCAACCAATTTTACGGCGAGTGAATGGCAGCGTATGGAGAAGTACGTCCACACTCTCGAGCCGGTGAAAGAGGCAACGGTGTTGATGAGTAGCGAGGTCTACCCTACACTTTCGCAATATATGCCGATCGTCGAAATGTTAAAAAAAGCAACCTGTAATGAAGCAGTGGTCATCGACGTTGACTCGATTCAAATTGGAGGCGAGACTGACAACGCGGCCGAGAACAGCTTTAACAACTTTCTGTCAACTGCTTTGCACAAGCGCTTTGCATTCGTTGACACTTGTAACGATGCTATCGTTTTTGCGATGATTCTCGACCCGCGGTTTAAGGACCGCTTGATTAAAGACCCGCAGGAGAAACCAAGTGTCTCTGAACGACTGTGTTGTAAAGCGTTAATGGAAACTCCGGGCAACATATACGGTAGGGGTTTGGACACTCCTCGTCAGTCGTGCGTCCACGAAAAGGAAGCTTCAGGTACATACAGTGTCGAGATAAATGGCTTAAAAATGAGTGCAAAGTGGCTTAGAAAAATGTCCGTATGTATGTATGTATGTTTCAGGGTGAGTCCAAGTTGAAGCTGCAAAAATTATTCGACGAAGCACTGGAGGCTGATGACGAGGAAGTGCAAGATGTAGAGCGTGAGTTGCCGCTATATTTGTGCGAAAAATTACTGCCGCGCAACACCAAGGTGCTAGACTGGTGGTCGAAAAACGAGGGACGATTTCCAGTCTTGTCGTATATGGCTCGGCAATACTTAAACGTCCCTGCGTCACAAACGAGTAGCGAGAGACTTTTTTCCACAGCTGGGAATATTGTTACTCCCGATAGAGCGCGATTGTTGGCTGGCCATGTAGAGCAGCTGGCTTTTCTCAACAGAAATCACGTTTAAAAACGATCGATAAGAATAAAACTGTCCAATAAAATAAAAAACTGTTAAAATTAGAAAAAAAATGTTTTTTTATTGATAGAAATTTATTGATAGAAATTTATTGATAGAAATTTATTGATAAAAATCTAATTATATTCAAGCGCACGTTGCGTGAGTTGCGTTTCGTATGCTGAGCCGAATCGCACGAGCTTTCAATCTCCTGCAAATACCCGTTTTGAGCTCGTCGAACTAACCAAAAGCTCGAGCTGCCTGCAGAAAACTCGAGCTGCTCGAGTCTACCAAAAATTCGAGCCACCCGAGCCTACTGAGACCTCGAGTCGCTCGATCCCTGGAGAAAGCTCAAACGGCTCGAGCCTGCCAAAAACTCGAGTGACCCGAGCTCGCCGAAAACTCGAGCAGTTCGAGCCTGGTAAAAGCTCGAGCGGTTCCCTAGAGCGGTGTTTTATCGAGCTAACTCGCGAGCGCTCGAGCTCTTTGAGCTCGTGCACATCCCTAGAAATTTTGCGTTTTTTTCGTTTACCCAGTGTTACCGTCTCCATGATCGATGCACCATTTGTTTTTGAAGGCAAATGTATTCGGTTTGCGTATATCCTCAGGTACTTTTTTGATTTTTGCTTCCTCATAGAGGAAACTTTGTTTTCGTGAAAAAAAAAATTTCCGAGTTTTCCATGTCAGGCACATGGCTAAAACGCCGAGAAAAGTGGTTTAGAAAAAAATTTCCGGATGTATGTGTGTGTGTGTGTGTGTGTGAGACTGAAATTTTCGAAAAAGTCTGTATGTTCTCTAGCTTTCGCAACTTTTGAGATAATGAGCTAAATAGATCTTGACAAATAGAGCAATGAAAAATAAAGGTCGTTATCGAATTTCAGCAAAATCCATAAAGCGGTTAAGATTTTATGGAATTTAAAATGTTGAAAAAAAAAAGAATGTTGTTCTAATTAAATTTAACTTGGATCAAATTTGTTCAAATATTGTGCGAGGTAAAATAAATACCCAGTTGTAGTAGATATTGAATTAAGTGAAGGTCGGTAAAGTGGTTAAGATTTTATAAAATAGTATTTTTCAAAAAACCTTTGCACGTTTTCTAGCTGCCGCAATTTTTTAGCTAATGAATTTAAATAGATATCAAGATATTACAGACCGTTCAAAAGAACACTCATTCCAATTCCGACATGAAAAAAGCCTGCAAAGTAGAACCTTGCAAATTTCTTCCTCATGATTTTTTGGTTTTTACAAAGCTACCTCTATGAGGAAGTATGTTGATCGATTTTGGCTTCCTCATAGAGGCAGCTTTGTCAGAATCAAAAAATTATGAGGAGGCAATTTGCAAGGTTCTACTTTGCAGCCTTGTTTTTGTTTTTTATTGATTGAATGTATTTTTTCAATTGTAACTTGGCAAATAATTATCCTGTGCCGTGATACACCTCACGATTTTAGAGTATACAAAACGCATACTGAAATACACATCACACGTAGAACATCAGACTATTCTATTTTATTGCTACTTGAAGGGCAAACCATCGTTAAGAATACGGTCCCCACCAATAACGAGACTTTTCAAAGAATTTAAAATGCCATAGAATTCGACCCGCTCGACAGATCTGCGTCAAATTTGCACTAAAATTGTTTACGGTGCTAGTCCACATGTGAACGAAATTTGAGATGAATCTGTGGAGAATGTATAAATTTTTTTTTCTCATGACGGCATTTTTGTTATTATCTTCACCAAATTCGAAATTTACTGCCGAATCAACAGTTTTTTTCAACTAAATTCATCACTGAAAATCAATTATCCTAAAATCATATCGAAAACTGCACTCGGATATCTCAGAATTGAAATAAGTTGAACCACTTGCAGGAATGAATTAACAAATTGAAATTCCAATAAAATTAGGACGGCTCTGCCGATTCTGGCCAAATTTGGTATACATAATGGATTGATGATAGTCCATTTACGTACAAAATTTCAGCAAGATATCTTTTGACTTACAATAGTTATATCGTAAAAACGATTTTTATAAAATTTTCAAAATGCCATAAAATTAAAAATTTTCAACCGATTCGCGTGAACTACAATACAACTACGTTGTTATATGGCAGCCCACTTGCGTGCCAAATTTGATGAAGATATGTTTAAAATTACGACAGTTATCGTGCTTACGAAAATCTGCACACACACACACACACACACACGCGCGCGCGCGCGCGCAGACATTTTTTCTAAACCACTTTTCTCGACGTTTTGGAACATTCTTCGTGTCCTGACATGAAAATCTCGAAAAAACAATTTTGCATGAAAACAAAGCTTTCTCTATGAGGAAGCAAAATCGACGAATTATTTTTTTAATTCTCAAACGGATATTCTTTAGAACTGAGAATATCACAGAGTATTCCTGCATGATTGTTGATATTGCAAAAAAAATCATCAAGGTGGCACGGATCGAGGTTCCGGTATTACAAAAATTATTCGTGTCCTAGTTTCGTAAAACGGTGGAATTAAAAAAAAATTCAACAACGTTTTTTCTAGATAATTATTTAGAATTTTTTATTCCTTACAGTTTCGGAACGTCATTGAGCCCGGTGGCGAGGTGCTGCAGTGGACTCAAGAACATGCAGCATCATTTGTGGAAAATGTACTCGAGCTATCGCTGCAGTCCGTTGAGGGTTACAGATTGTACGAAAAATGTAGGATAGCCGTAGGTGCACAGTACAAGTACGGTAAACCAACGAAAGGTAAGCGAAAAGGCAATAGGCCGTCAAATTCTTCAACGCTTCAATAACAATGTCAGAGATATAAATCTAGACGAAGTTCCAGACAGCGTTGGAGATGAACGACGCGCCATTGTATCCCGCATGGAGCAATTCTTTACGCACGCAACTAAAGATAATGCCAGGTATTGGTATATTTATAATTGCGAAAATCCACCGCAAGGTATTGAAAGTTTCCTAAATGGAGTTAGTAGCCATTTGAATCCAACGGAAAATTCCAGGATCGAGGAAATGCCCGGAATCGATACGAACATGTCTTACGTTGGGAGCGCAGGTAGCTTTACCGAGATGCACGTTGAAGATAGTATTGCGGTCAGCGTGAACATCATCCATGCCGGTAAACAAAAAATTTTGATGATAATCGACCGAGAAGATTACGCTCGCGCAAATGACATCATCTATCAGAAATTCAAAGAAGTGTCACATGTTGTGACCGATAAGGAAGGTGGAGACACCATGGAGGCTTGTGTGTTGCCACTGCACCACAAAAATCTAGTTTTGACTCCACGACTTCTGGACGAACACAACATACGCTACGAATTCGTGGTGCAAAACGCAGGTGATTTACTGTACGTTCGGTACGGAATTCTGCATCAGGTGGTAAATGTGGCCGTAAATGTTGCCGAAGCCATCAACGTGGGAAGTGACGGATGGAATTATAGCAACGACTTGAAGATGCTTTGTCCATGCGAAAAATGTCAGTTGCTACATGCCGCAACAAATACCGATGTAGACATGTCAGTAAAAGTTGGAAAGGTCAAAACGCGAGCGCACATATGCGATAAATGTGGTAAACGTTTCGCCACAAAGATGTTACTCGTGAAGCACCAGAAGGACGACCACCGTACATCCAGGAGCCATGTGTGTGGAATATGCGATAAGATATTTGAACATGACCAAAGCCTAGGCCGACACGTGAGATTGACTAATTCTACTGCCGAGAGAGATGGGAAAAGATCACGTTTTTGTAACGTATGCAACAAGGGAGTAACGGATACAGATCGTCACAAGCGGGAACGACACCATCAGCTAGTAGAATGCTTCAAGTGTAAGACGGACTATACACGACACGACATTGCCAAGCATAAAAAAATATGCGTCAAGTTCTCTTGTACGAATTGTAGCAAAGAGTTTCGATCACGCCAATCGTTAGCAAACCATAGCGCGAGATGGTGCAATGCAGGAACGAGACCGAGGATCAGCAAAAAGCGAAAAGTCGATGAGTAAAATGGGACCGACGACTGATATTTGGCTGTAAGGTATATTTTGAATAAGTGCGTAGATTGAAAGAAGCAACAAGAATTTGCACTGATGTTACCGAGTTGTTGACCTACCAGCTGTCTAAACAGACATGTACTGATTCTTACGCGCAGCTGTCAAATATTGTCATCGTTCAGAAGTGTGCTGTTTTCGTCATGTAGCGAGTCGAACACAGTCATCTGAAGAGACATATGCTGATTTTCAGGTGCAGCTGTCAAATTTTGTCATCGTTCAGAAGTGTGCTGTTTTTGTCAAGTGGCGAGTCGAACACAGAGTCATCTGAAGAGACATGTGCTGATTTTTAGACGCATCTGTCAAATCTTGTCATCGTTCAGAAGTGTGCTGTTTTTGTCAAGTGGCGAGTCGAACACAGAGTCATCTGAAGAGACATGTGCTGATTTTTAGACGCAGCTGTCAAATATTGTCATCGTTCAGAAGTGTGCTGTTTTCGTCAAGTAGTGAGTCGAACACAGAGTCATTTGAAGAGACATGTTCTGATTTCAATGCTGGTTTTGATGAGCAACAAATCCAAGTCTTGATACGTCTTTTGATCCGTGGACAGATTTCGACAAGGTGCAATCAAAGGCAGTCATCTTAAGTCACTTGTATCGATTTTTACAAGTAGTTGTCAAAGGCGATGCGGAAGTGTGTTGATGTTAATTAGCTCTAAGTCGAAGCAACAATCGTCTTTCGATACGTGTACTGATTTCGACGATAGCGACTATAGCAAGAACACTGATTTGTTCGTACAGTGGCATCTCAAGAATTGTAGTGCACACGTTTTGCTTTCTGATAAAGAAAACTTTTTTTATTTTTTTTTCCTCCAGATTTGTATGATCGGATACTCCAAATAGTGTAACACTTTAAAAGAAGTAGTTTTAAACGTTTGGTTTTCAATTTGTGGAAGACGGATCAAGGCGAATATTTCATAGCATGAATGGTGAAAAGTAGTTTTCCGATGGTGGCTCGAAAATGTTTGCATGCCAGGCTGAAATATTCTAAAAAATACACAAATATTAAACCATGATTGGTATAGAATTCGACTATCATCGATCGAGCGGATCAAATTTATTGACAATTTAGAGGTTTTAAAGAATTCCACTGTACTATTGTAAATTATAAGCTATCTCGCTGCATTAGTCCAAGGGAATTAACGATAATGTGATAGCAAAAATAAATGTTACCCAAGGAATGTTGTTTCCGTTATTTATTTTTTTATTCTGGACTAAAATTCTGATTCTAGAATTAATGAAACATGTCGTTATTGAAAAGTATTCGCAAACTGCTTCATCATTTTTTTCTTCTTACATAGCTACCTTTATGTGGAATTATGCTGAGCGATTTTGACTTTTTTCTGAAACTTTATCAAATGGTGTGAAATAAGTGAGGAGCGATTTGCGAAATCCTACATTGCAGGTTTTTTTTTAATTTTACAAAAGTCGCTTGAAATTTACGAAAGTTTTTACTGCAATTTTTTTCAAAACTTCAATTCTTTGAAAATTGAAACTCCTAACCGATACCCGTTAATTTTCACAATCATTATGGTTTAATGTTGGTCTATTTATGTGAAAAATTTCAGACACGGTCGGTTATTGTAGAGAGCGTGGACGCTATTGTTCAAACATTTTTGAATGCCATAAAATGCTTACCTGTTGACTGATCCACATCAGATTTAAACCTGAAACTTGTTTAGAATCGACTATGCGAAGACGAATCTATTGCAAAAAATACTTTGTGATAGTAGTATGACTAGACAGTCTTTTCGGCGCAGGTTGAGAAATTTGCCGCACGAGCTTTATCGAGTTACGAAGTTACAGTGGCATGCGGCAAAGCCGGGTGACGTTTGTATCTTGAGAAGAGGATTAACTAACTCCAAAGCTCTAATGTTATGACTTTTTTTTGGCAAGATCAAATCCACTCTTGATTTATTTACCGAATATATCGTTAGTTGAATAAGATTTTTTAATTGAACGGAAAACTTGGACGGTTGCAATCTATTGCTAGAAATTTTCTATGCAGGGTTTAATGTTTCTGAGGTTTTTTTTGTTTGGTTTTTGTTATTTGTCAAATGCGGTTCGCATATTTTTACGTAAAAAATTATAAGTGAATCAAACTAGGCCGAAAAAATATCATAAAATATTCGCGTGTCTCTCAGATTTTGAACAATAATATAAGAAATTATAGCCCACATCCGAGAAGTGTCTAATAAAATTAGTTCGACGGTACTTAAAGTCCCAAATTCCAAAGTACTTCCTGAATAGTACCAAATAGTGAAAAACCTGTTTGCAATGACCTACTTTGTGGGTTGTTTTTTTTGTTGAATTCTGATAGTTGTAACTGCAGATGATGTTTTTCACCGAACACCCAGGTGAAAATATTTTTCTGAAAATGTCTGAAAACTCATCCGAAAATGTAGGAAAAGAGCTCTGAATTTCTTTGAAAGTAACTCTGAATTCCTAACAGTTTTCGTACTTTTCAGAGAAAGACGACGACTTCTCTGAATATACTATTTTCAATGGTTCTGAAATTTCGTTATTTTCCTTGACAATTTTCCGAATAAAAACGATAAAAACATCATTTTTTCAACGGTTTTCGGAAAGCGATAAGCAGGTTAGGGACATTTTAGGGCAAATCGGTAAAAGTTTGCAGGAACGGAGTTACTTCGGGCCACTGTGTTTGTTCCACGACCTCTTATAAGTCTAATGGAACGGCAACAATGAGCTCCAGATATAAACTCGTATCCTAAAACAATACCGTTGCATTGCTTTTTCCGCACTGTACGCATTGAAAGCATTCTAGGCACATCATACGCAATTGAAGCATCTCGAACGCACTATGTGTAACAAACATTGTGTTTTGAGGTTACTTTGACAGCATATAGCCGTGTTTTAGTATCGCTGAAAGACGCTGCATCACGCTGTAGCGCGTCTTGGCTGATTACGACGCGAACTGATACTGCAGTGGGGCCAGCTGCACACAGAGCGCGCTGTAGTCAAGTTCCGGATGCCTTGCGCGTTAGTCGGTAAGGTAGAATAAGATTTTTTTAGTTCGAACTTAGCGGCGCTGGGGTCACGTCGATTTGGAAAATCGCCTCCAGCTTCCCCGGGATGCTGGAGTAGATTTTTTTACCGACTTTGGTCGGTAAAAATAGGCGATTTCGTAGTTTTTACTATTTATCGAAAATATGCTACAAATATACGTCAAATTTTGCAGGGATGTAATAAATACATTTATGCTTGTATGTCCGGTCGAATTATTGTTCAAAACATACAAGAAATGTAAAAAATTGTATATTACTGAACCACTCAAAAACCAATATGGCCGCCCGAAGTGTCAACAGGTCCTTTGAAGTAAGATGTAAACGTTTCTGGAACTCTGATGTGTTAAATCGGACCGGACATACATTCTTTGATTATTTCTGAAACTTTCGAAACCGTCGGAACGTTGATTACACAAACCAAATCGACAAATAGTGTGAACTACGATTGCAAAGACTGTTTGCTTTTTGCACAGGCTTGAAGTCGGTATAGAAGAGCATGAATCTAGTTCCGTCATTAGGAGAGAGGTGGCGCTGACTTTTCCTTCCGAGTCAAAAATATGTGAAGCAATACCAAGAGGTGTGTGATTGCCCTGCACGCTACACAATCGGTGACTGCTTGGTTATGCCTTGATGAAATTATCAAATCGTCAAGCGCGTCGTCTATTTATCTATATAAGTACTATATAAGAGTACCACATCACAAAATGCCCATCCAAATCGATACATGTTCCCTCGAGTGACCAGAAATTCGAGAACGCAATGTTCTAGGTTATACGTTGCATCGTTTATTGTGAGATTCGGTTTGAGAAAACCTGAATAATGTTAAGAAATAAAGATGAATATAAAACTTATAAAAAATAAGATAATGATGTAGTATCCCTCTCCACAAAATCACTGGGTATAATATATCGCTTTTACGATATAAGTATTGTTGTCGGTCGCCAGTGCCAAATTTTTTTTAAAGGCACATATTATGTCAATTTGATAATAATAGGCTAATTTTCAGGGGTAGTTTCGACTGAGATGGAACCTATGCCCTTGAAGAGCCCAGAATTAGCTCATTATTCTAAAACTAAAGTAATATGGGTTTCAGCCCCATAGAAAAAAAATTGGGCGCTGGCATTATATAAAGCTAGTGACCTCACTTCGAATTTTAGTTCTCTCGTGACTGGAGTAAGCCCGAAACTATTTTTTAGTGGCATTCGAGAGCCCATAATCAGCTTATAGTTATGGTGCACAAAATGTATGGGACAAATCAGTTTTCATTATAAAAATCATTTGAAAAATTTCTAGATACTGAATGGTATAATTTTTCTCCGGATTTTGAAAGAATGCAAGAAATCCTATAAAATGGGACCATAATAAAGTAGCTGCGACGATTCGTTCTGAAGATATAACGTTTTCAAGAGAAAAAAAAATTTCGTTTTTCAAGGATTTCGGTAGAACACGATAAAACGTTCAAATGGCCGTAACTCCGTAGCAGATTTTTTTTGTCGAAAACAAGGAAATACGGGTCATTTTTTTCATTCGAGAACAACATATCTCAATTTCGGAGAGTTCCGTGACATCACGATTGACTGCCTTGCCGATCTCAAATGGATTCGGTCTATATATTTACATGTTTTTTTTGGGCAAGGTGGGGGTGCTAGCTTTATACATGATGGAATTTAAATTGATGCATTTGGTGCTGGTTTCAGTGTTCTTAGATGTTCTTGTTTTAGTACCCATGACAACGCTTGTTTATAAAAGAGAAACGATTCAAGAAATAATGGAAGAAACTTTATTTATAAAATAATTTTTTTTTTGGTTATTAAAACGAGAAAATACAAAAAATAATTAAAAAGTTGTAATAAAAATAATTGTCGCTCCTGTAGTTGCTCTCTACGCAAACGCGAAAACGGTGTCTCAGAACCGGCAGCCGCCATGGTGGCATCCAATGCCCGGAGGGCCTTCATAGCTTCGCGTTGCCGCCGATTTTTTTCTCGGCGCCATATAGTGCGCCGTTGTAAGCGGTCTTCGGCATTCTGTGGAAAGCGAATAAACACTGATTACATGTAAAAATAATAGAATCCCTCATATGTAGAATGGGAATTTATTATTCGACTTGAAAAAGAAATGCTGTCAATCTCAGACGACCATCTCAAATCGAACAACACACTGCCAAAATGGGGTCGAATAGCTTATGGTATTGTAATATTACCTGAAGGTTCGGCTGCTGCAGTGGCCTAGCCCACGGAGCCTGTCGCGGAGGTGGCACCCCATTCATCGGTGGCGCCCCATTCATCGGTGGCGTCCCATTCATCGGTGGCGCCTCATTCATCGGTGGTGCCCCATTGAGCGGTGGCGCCGGGAAACGAACATAATGGGCCGAGGGTTGTATGAATTGCGGCGGCATGCAGAGTGGCGCCGCATAGAGCGGGGGCGCCGCAATGTTAAGCGGGGCCCCCACGTTAGGCCACAGGGCCTGCGGTTGTATTCCTGGCGACCGCTGCCGCTCCAGACCCCGCAGCCAGTACTGCTGCTGCCGCTGCTGCCGCTGCAGCTCCAGCTGCTCCTGCTGCGGCCGCTGCAGCTCCAGCTGCGGTTGCTGCCGCTGCAGCTCAACCTGCGGTTGCTGCCGCTGCAGCTCCAGCTGCGGTTGCTGCCGCTGCTGGTCCTGCTGTTGCTGCTGCGGCTGCTGCTCAGGCTGCGGCTACTTCTGCCGCTTGAGTTCTCGCAGCTGAAGCTGCAGCGCTTCAATTTGCTGCTGCTGCTGTTGTTGCTGGCGCAACAAAATCACTTCGTCCCTTGTGAGGGAGGTCTCCTGAAAAAAGGAAATTCGATTTAGGTAAGGATTAACTTTTTTTCATAACTTCAGTAGTTTAGCTAAAAAAATTTACAAAAATGGAAAATTTACAACATTGACAATTTTTTGTTCGACATTTAATAATTAATAAAATGTAGTAATTAATTTTATGGAAATTTTTTTTTTTCTAGGTTGCAGAGTGAAAAATCGGGGGAAAAACACTTTCCTGTGTTATATCGGAAAACTTGAAACGCGATGAAGATCTATAAGAACTAAAATTATGAGCTTCCCTTTCGAAAGGATCTTCACTAAGACGTATTCTACGATATTCCGGGCAAAGAGCAAACAAAATTATATATCTTCTTCGTTCAAGACAACCCAGTGTATGTATGTATGAACGTAAACCAGTTCCATACGGAATAATAATTGAAATGAAGATAGCTAGAGGGGAAACGAAAGAACGTGCGACGAACAAGTATATATGAGGGGTTTATTGTCAATTCAGCCACCTTTTTTCAAGTCTCTTTGCTAATTCCAATAATTCAACACATTTTAGTATGACTCGGTAGTACTGTCTCCGAATTCTAGATTCTTAATCCAATATTACAGGAAATAAGGTGTTTTTTTAAAGATAATATATCTTGAAAAATTATACTTACGGAAGAAAATTGCTTCAATATAAAAGTTGTAGCAATAAAGCAGATTTTTTCCGTAACTATAATCTATAAAAATTATTATTACACTCACAGAGAAAAATTGCTTTTTAACATAAAGTTGTAGCAATGAAGCAATTTTTTTCCGTAACTATAATCTTTCAAGATATATATATTTTGAAGAAACACTCTATTTTCTGTAATATTGGATTAAAAATCCAGAATTATAAAACAGTACCATCGAGTCAAACTGAAATGTGCATAAGTTTCGGAATTATCAAAGAGACTTGAAAAAACACAGCTGAATTGACAATGAATCCCTCACATATACTATTTCGTCGCACTTTTTTTTTGTTTTCTCTCTAGCTGTCTTTTTCAATTATTATTCTGTATGGAACTGGTTTATGTACTATATAACACTGGGTTGTCTCAAAAGCAGAAGATATATTTTTCTCTTCGCTCTTCGCCCGAAATATCGTAGAATACGTATAAACGAAGATCCTATCGAAAGGGAAGCTTATAATTTTAGTTCTTATAGGTTTTCATCGCGTTTCAAGTTTTCCGATATAACACAGGAAAGTGTTTTTTCCCCGATTTTTTCTTTCTGCAACCTCGAAAGAATTTTGTTTCATAAAATTAATGACTACATTTCATGAATTATCAAATGTCGAACAAAAAACTGTCAAACACTAAGGGGAAACAAAAAAAAACGTGCGACGAACGAGTATATATGCTACGAAATCGTTTTTCGTGACCGAGCGAACAGAGGACGTTCGCGCACAACGCTAAATACAATGTAGAAAACAATAATGACCGCTAAACTGAGTCGGTAGAAAAATTCGGCATGTTTGTTTTATTATACGACACACGATAACATAAATCATAGAAGAATTATAAAAAACATGCACTATGCGAAACAATTAAAACAGTACCTGCTCTTCCTCTTCATTTTCTCTGAGGCCTTTTGATCGTGTTGACCTTCGATTGTCGGGAAGACTCTTATCTAAACATATTTGAGAAAAAAATATAGACGATAGTCAGACAGTATATACATACGTGAAACGATATTCTATGAAATAACAACACTTCCACTTACACTTGCGACTCATTGTCGGGGACTCGAACAAAGAAACGGGCACAAAAACTCAAACGTCCTGCTATACGGAAAGGCGCTGAAGAAGTGAAGCTGGCGCCTGCTCACGAGTGGACGTCTTAGTGGGGGTTCGTTGTACCAACCAACCGCCACGCCTCGCACGTCAAGAGGCAGCGATACACCGCAAGAATAATCAACGCCGAATGCTAAACGCCTATATCTCTTTCTCTCTTTAAAATAGCTCTCTCTCTCTCTCTCTCGCACTATTTTTCTTTTAATTCTCAAAAATAAATGGCCATGTCGAATGAGGAGTCAAAAGCTCCGACCAATTCGATGATACATCTGCGTATCCTTTCAAAATCTGGACCCTGTCCGTCGAATCGTTCGAGAGAAAAGAGCTTCCGAAAAATTCGCTGGGACGAGTGTATCGAGTCTCTCGACGGGCTCACCGCAACAGAAGCGTTGGCGCGAGCACGTCGAGAGACTCGCGCAGCGAGACACTGGCTTTCGATCATGGAGGTATCCCGTAAAAAAAATATACCTTAGCCACCGATAAAATCATTGGGATGTATTTATAACACGACGTATCCGTACCACCAGTACGCAACAATGATTTTATTAGTCGCTTTTACATATAAATCGTATGTTTGCAAAACAATTCCAAGGCAAGAGGACGGTACATCGCTCACGGACAAAAGTTGTTATATTTTTTTTTGTGTTTTCTGCGAGTACACCAAAATTATATACAAGGTAAGTTTGTTCGACGCCCAATGCTAAACGTCTATATGTCTGTCTCTGACATAGCTCTCTCTCTCTCGCACTATTGTTCTTTTAATTCTTAAAAATAAACGGCCATGTCGAATGAGGAGCCAAAAGCTTAGCCCAATTAGATTATACTTCTGCGTATTCTCTCGAAATCCGGACTCTGTCTGTCGAATCGTTCGGGAGAAAAGAGCTTTCGAAAATTCTGCCGAAAGGGGTGGTGTCGTTTACACTGATGTCAAGGGGCACGGTAGCGTCGCGACGCCAAGTAAAAAAAATTGTAATGCATTTTATTCTCCGGGAGAATGCTAACTTCCAAAGCCAGGGTTACGTTGCGCGAGTTATTCGATGTGCTTGCCACAATATTAGCCTTGGCCTGGGCACGGCGAATCTTCTTTAGTGGTCATAATATCAGTAAAGAACTTTTCCTTTATATAGTTTCGTTGTAGTATGCGGAAAATGCGAGAGACCGTCCATTCCCGTTTTATTTGTGTCCTTCGCTATTCCTGAGAAATAAGATGTATGTTTGTTCATTCAACACGGAAAACCGTATCTTATAAAAGTTACGAAATTTTTTAAAAGACTTTTTATTTGCTTGTTAATATAGTTATAGACTGGTGATTAGAACCACATACATCCATTCCATAATGAAGTAATTTAGAGATTAGAAGCTTCTAATTTCTGAAAGAAGTCATTCGTTGTGCTCGTTGTGACTTGAGCCTCCGCGCCGATACATCGAATTATGAGTTTTGTCATGCCCAGTCTATTGCAAAGTAAGCGATATGATACTCTCTGTCTATATCTAAATTTATGGAATAAGCATGTATATCACGTGTGTAACTAAAAATAAGTTAAAATTCTTTTTTTCATGGAAAGCAACATGAATATTGTAAATGGCCGTTATGCTTCTTTCGTGATACTCGCTGATAGGCAGTTGACGACGCGAGTTGGCGAAGTTGGCGGAAAGGATACCTCCCACCAACTCGCGCTAAAAAGACAAAAGAAGCGCTAGTAAACAGGAGCGATCAGGCATGAACGCATTGACTTCTTATCTGAATGGTCAAAATCGCAAATTGCAAGGTGCTACAAGTATTTCTGTGTGTTGTTATTTGTGTTCGAAGCAACGACAAGGTCAAGTGTCAATAAATGTATAGTTACGATAAGAAGAAAAGTGTTAATGTCCCAGCAGTTCAAATAAACAGTGAGTTGACTATGGGAAACAAGGCGAAAAGTGGTCAAAAGTATGGAGCCGTTCGGAGACGAAGCTTTAAAAAAGGATGGATTGATAGGTAACTACAATTTTATTTTCATTTTTTCTAGGATCTTATAACACAGGGTAAGTACCTATAGTATTCCGTAAATATCTGTTAATATAATCGTAATGATGAATCCTCCTCAACCGTGACAGACGTGGTGAAATCGCTGAATCTTCCGTTCATTTTTCTTTGTTGTCTAATGATCCTACGGAAACGCATTATATATTTTGTTGCATTTTTATTGACTCTACGGAGCTAATTTTATGGACGTGTGTCTATCGAAACATTAACGTAAATTGATATGCACATTTTAATGGTTATGTTACATGGTTGTTATGTTTTAAAAAATAAATCTCGAGTATTACAATGTAATCTCATGGAAAAATTAAAGAATCCTGATATATCGCTGTCGGAAAGTAAGATATTTTCTATAATAAGCGTATTACGACTTTAAAAAGTTATCTAATTGGAAATCAGAAATGCCGTGGTTACCAAATCGCAGATACCATTAGTCATGGAAAATATTGTCTCCGTTACAGGCGAAAGCGTTCTCCGTTGAATTGTGCCCCCGTCAACGCGTCCGATGCATCACAAGACTTGCTAGGCAATGAAATCGAATTTACAGCGTCTTTAAAAGGTCGAGGACAATCTCTCGAAGCAGATGCTGAAGAAGCGATCCGACTTCCTCGATCAGAAAAAAGGAAAGAGGTTAGTGAAGTAATAATTCCGGACATTGACGTCAACGGCAATACTCTCGCTGTGTACGCAAATGTCGAAAGCACATTGTCCGATGTTATCAAAAACGTGTCCGGCCCGGATCTTGACGAAATCTTTACTGAACACGATACCGATGATAACGCTAATGTCAATGAGAATTGCATCACGGAAATAAGTATTGGAGATCGTAGGATTATTGATTTCGATTTTGTCTGGAAAGAGATCCATAGAACATTCGATGAACATGCGTACAAAAACGGTTGCCTTTTTCGAGATTGGAAACTAGTAAATTCTCGTCGTCGTGGATTTATCTCCCAGTTCTTTTTTTACTGTAAAAACTGTGATCACAGAGAAAATATTTGGTCTGAATCCACCGGGGAGGCCAACCTGGATGTCAACGCAGGAGCGACCCTCGGAACATTATCAACAGGAATGGGTTTTGCTCAATTAGAAGAGCTCGCAGCAGCTATGAATATTCAATGTATGTCTGAAAAGACATATATAGCACACCGCGAAACGTTAACCACTCAACTCTCGCAATCCGCTCATATAGAAATGAAAGCAGCTGGCGAGACGGAAAAAGAGTTGGCCATCAAAAGAGGTGACGTCCATGATGGTATTCCGTACATTTCAGTAGTCGTAGACGGTAACTGGATGAAGAGATCGTATGGTACTAACTATGATTCCGTCTTCGGTGTTGGTGCTATTATCGGTTATCACACAAGTAAAGTCCTCTTCG
This sequence comes from Tromatobia lineatoria, assembly GCA_949699805.1. NCBI lineage: Eukaryota > Metazoa > Arthropoda > Insecta > Hymenoptera > Ichneumonidae > Tromatobia > Tromatobia lineatoria. The sequence goes on from OX453050.1 coordinate 5,048,205, forward strand.
TAGGCATCCGGAATAAATTCTGCACGGTTTGCGATAGAGCACAACGAGGCGGAACCGAACCTAAAGTTCACAAATGTTATAAAAACTTTGATCGTAATGCAAGCTCCACAAGCATGGAGAGCGATGCTATAGTCGAAGGTTTTAAGAGTAGCTTGGAAATGCACGGGCTGATTTATAAAATGGTCATTGCTGATGGAGACAGCAATGTTTATAAATCTATTAGAGATAATGATCCATATCGCGACCAAGGGATACAGGTGAAGAAACTTGAGTGCACCAATTATCTTCTTCAGAATCTGTGCAAAAAACTGAGAACCACTTCAGAATTAACTCAGCCAAAGGGACAGAGGAAAAGGGGTTTTATCACAGCTCGACAAGCAGTGAAGAATAAAATCAAGACGATCCGAGATGAAGTGATACATGCAGCTAGCCGATGGAGAGAAGATAAGCAGCCGTATCACTGCAGAGTTAAAAATTTGCAAAGTGATATCCTCAACATCTGCAGTCATGTCTTTGGCGAGGACAAACGATGTGGTGATCGTAAATGTCGGGAAGATGAAGGCCAAGATGAACGCAATATTGTTCCTGAATTAAAGGCCCATGCACTATATCAAAGAGTAAGGAGCGCTCTCGAGTATATCAGTTGTTTTTCCGACAGTCTGATGTTTAACTTGACGAACAACGCGGTGGAGGCGTTCAATGCAGTTATCTGCAAGGATGTCGGTGGAAAACGCATAAACTTCGGCTTACGTGGTTCTTCCAACGCCAGAGTAGCAGGATTAGTCGTTCAATATAACACGCAAGAGCTACTCACGAAGCATCACGAAAACCAGTACAAAACGGTTCCTTCTATAGTTGGAAATCTGGAAAAGCGCCGTAAAGCCAAAATAGCGAAAACGAAAAAAGTGCGAACTAGCGAGGGACGCAAAAGAGGATTTCGCAAAGCGCAAGGACTTGACAAACATTATGGTCCAAACTCAGAGCGGCCAGATGTGGACGCTGAAACGTATAAGCGCCTTAGCGAAAATCATTTGTAAAAACTGTCCGAAAACGCCGATAATTGGAAACAAATTGAGTACGACACAAGGGACCAAAGTCACTCTGAACTGTGGATGACCATGCGAAAGCAGATGTTAACAGCATCGAACTTCGGAACTGTATGCCGAATGCGACCGACGACGTGTTGTGGAGCAAAAGTAAAAGAGATCTTGTATCCACCAATAACAGACGTAATGGCTTTGACGTATGGTCATGATAACGAGGATAGAGCTAGAAAACAATTAGCGACTGAACTCAAAAAAGACGTTCGAATCAGTGGATTGTTTATTGATCAGTAATTTCCATTGCTAGGTGCCTCTCCTGATGAACTTATTGATGAAGATGGCTTGGTCGAAATCAAATGTCCTATAACAGCGAAGGATTTGACGCCACAAGAAGCAGCCGAGGCATTGACACAAATGAAAGGTGTCTTCGGTAAGAAAAATTCTTGTGCGATGAACCGTAAACACCGATATTTTTATCAAGTACAAGGTCAACTTCACGTTGCACGGCGAGAATATTGCATTTTTGCTGTTTGGACACCGCAATATATGAAGTGGATTCGAGTCGACAGAGACGATGTTTTTTGGGAGGACCACATGAAACATTTTCTTATACGTTTCTACAATGAATGCATGCTGCCGGAAATTTTAGACAGCCGCTTCAACCGACACATGTCTATTCGGAATCCTGAATATATATTGAAGGCCATAGCGGAAGCTAAACTGAAGAAGGTGGCCGGCAAAACGAAACAAAAGGCATTAGTTGGAACGGTTCGACACTGCATAACGAATAAAAGATGCATTTCTGAAAGGAGTTTGGTAGAGTTCGACAACGACTTCGTCATTTCGACCCACAAAAAACGTAAGGGTCCCGAGTCTGCAAATGTGGAAATTACGGAACTTGCGCCTAAGAAATTTGTAAGTAAGGACATCATACCAAAAGTAGATCAGTCTGTGGGTTACGTGCCTAAAATAGGAAAAACGGAAGCTTTCGCGGATCCAATCACGGAAGCTGAGGCCTTCGCACCTGAGGCACCGAAAGCTGCAATTTTTCAATATGCAATCACGAAAACTAACGTCTCCGTACCAGACGGAGCAAAGGCATGCGATAAGCAGCGTGCAAGAGTCATGTCGAGAAAAACGGTTGTGAATGACGCTGACGATTGCGCAATTTTGGGTTACGAGAAAAGTGAAGGCTTTACACCTGAAGCCGCGCAAGCCTTTAGAAAGATGCTTGATAATAAAACACACTGCATTAACAGCATCAGGCTTAATGTCCTTCCGGTAGAGTCTTGGTTAGATGACGATTCGTTGGATGAATTCTTACGAATAGTAAGAAAAAAGTACGGATTTGAAACGCAAAGTGTAACATACATGTACTGTCATCCTACTTTGATCGAGCCTGTCCAGAGCAATCGCAGTATCCAACTAATCGGAGGACAAGCAACGAAGCACTGCAGGTGCTTATACTTGGATGGTATGAGACTTCGTGTATATGATAGTCTTCCAGGCTTGACAAACTGTAGGCTGGTCGATAAAGAAAAAGGGTATATTCGATTGCGATTCCCTACGATACGCGAAATTGATATTACTTTCCGAAAGGTTCAACAGCAACCAGTCGGCGTAAGTTGCGGTATTTATGCTTCTGCATTTGCCACGAGCATCGTCTTTGGACGAGACCTTCTAAAGAAAGGTACTCCAAAGATGGAGCTTCAATGCGCCGTCACTTCTTAAGGATTCTTGAAGACGAGTTGCTGTCAGTGTTCCCTCAAGAATAATTGTAATTGTTGGAAATGCTGCATGCAAATTAGGGTGTGTCGAAAAAATATTTATTGTCATTTTTGTTTTTGCATAATTTTGAACTATAGTTTGTACCTCAACTCTTCTAAAAATGTCAGCGCGATGAAAATTTTTTTACAGGTGGATCGAACGATGTATCAATTTCCCATTTAATTAACAGGTACCTGAATACGGCTGTTAATAAAGTCATGTCCCTTAATTACAGATATGATATATTGACATGCGCGTATCTTTTTTAGTTATCAAGATTATTGGGAAGAGATAAAGTACTAACAATTATGGAGCGTCCGATAAAATTTTTCGATTAAGTCACAAATTTTACAAACAATATCGAAAATGGATAACATTCTAGAAAAAATGTGAAAAACGAAAAAAAAATGGACCGACACCGGCTGTTCGGTCAGTATGCGCTCTGGAGATCCCCCGAGCTAAGCAGTATTTCGATCCGCCGATACTTGGATGGGTAACGGGTTAGCCATGCACCGGCTGGCTCATCAACCAATAAGCGGAGGTCTGCTTTTCTGAGACCTCTTCGTATAAACTTAATCAAGTTACTTTGCTGTATACACCGAGAAGTCAGAAAAATATATAGCTGTCTGTATCGGTATAGGGGTTTTCCACGGTTTTCCCATGCCCATTGCAAATGCAGTACAGTGTAGTTAAGTCGGCTGCGAACGCATTAAGAGTTAGGCTAGCGAGATATCTAGACTGAGCGTTGCAAAGAATATAAAAAATATCATAGCAAGCGATTTATGTTTCAAATTGCGATGAAATTTTACGTTTCCCCCGATTTTCCGCCGTATTTACCTATACTGCTGAATCTTGGAACCGATCTGATATTTAGGTCAAACTCTTTATAATTTTCTGCTTTTGCGATTTTTTTATAATGTTTTGATCATTTCCCCTTGATTTTTGGTTAATTTTTTAAACGTATTCCTTTTTTTATTGCATTTTTTATAATTTTGTCAATTTTTTGAATCAATCTAAAAATTTTTTGACTTCATGATATTCTTTCTTTCTCAATTTTTTTCAATTTATTAAAGTTTTTCTGATGTTTAGTCAAATTTTACATGTTCATAAAAAATGTTAAACGAAACTGCTGTGTTTTTCCATTTTTCTTGCAAATTGTCGGTCGTGTTCGTCATTTTTTTTTCATATTTACAATTAATTTGGAACATGCGTTCAAAATTAGTTTCAGTTGAATGAAATTTTACTTATAATTCAACTTCACGACGGACTATAGCTCCAGAATGCTCGAACTTGGAATTTCAATTGAAACTAATCTTACAAGGCGGAGAGGGTAATGTTCTCAGCTTCGAAAATTTATACCTAGAAAACTCGATCTAAACGAAAAATTTGTAAGTACTTTTTCTTTTCCGAATGATCTGGAGATAACAAGAAAAAAAACCACGAACGTCAATATATCATATGTGAAATTTAGGGACATAACTTTAATAAGAGCCGTATTCGTGTACGTGTTAGTTGAATGGGGAATCGATACATCGTTTGGGCCACCTTTAAAAAATTCTTTATCGCCCTAAAATGTTCAGAAGAGTTGATTAAAGGAAAAACTATAGTTCCAAACAATGCAAAATAAAAAACCAAAACAATTTTTTTTAACAGACCCTAATCCATATTCAAATCCGCAATGAACGAATTTTCACCGGTATTTTGTACCAGAGTCGTTTAGCAAGACGTCGTCTGGATTATTTACGAAATTCGGACTCACTACCAGAGTCACCTAACAAGATGTGTGCTCGATTTGATTGAACGAACCCAATTATGTTAACAGAATCGTTGAGCAAAACGTGTGCTGGTATTATTTAACAAATTTGGGCTTGTTACCAGGGTCGTCTAACAAGAAGTGTACTGGTTCTAATTTTTTTTTTATTCACACCTGCATCCAGAGTCGTGTAACGAAACGTGTGCTGGACGCAGTGATACACGGCAAAGAAAGTTCGACGCCCAATGCTAAACGCCTATATATCTATCTCTCTTCAACACAGCTCTCGCTGTCTCTCTCTGTCGCAATTTTTTTTTAAATTCTCAAAAATAAATAGCCATGTCGAATGAAAAGCCAAAAGCTCGGACCAATTCGATGATACATCTGCGTATTCTCACGAAATCCGGACCCTGTCCGTCGAATCGTTCGAGAGAAAAGAGCTTCCGAAAAATTCGCTGGGAGGAGTGTATCGAGTCTCTTGACGGGCTCACCGCAACAGAAGCCTTGGCGCGAGCACGTCCAGAGACTCGCGCAGCGAGACATTGACTTTCGATCATGGAGTTATCCTGTAAAAAAATATACCTTAGCCACCGATAAAATCATTGGGATGTATTTATAACACGACGTATCCGTACCACTAGTACGTAACAATGATTTTATTAGTCGCTTTCACATATTAATCGTATGTTTGCAAAACAATTCCAAGGCAAGAGGATGGTACATTGCTCACGGGAAAAAGTTGTTATTTTTTTTTTTTGTATCTTCTGCGAGTACAACAAAATTATATGTAAAGTAAGTTTGTTCGACGCCCAATGCTAAACGCCTATATGTTTGTCTCTGTTTAACATAGCTCTCTCTCTCTCTCTCTCTCGCACTTTTTTTTTTAATTCTCAAAAATAAACGGCCATGTCGAATGAGGAGCCAAAAGCTCAGCCGAATTCGATGATACATCTGCGTACCCTCTCAAAATCTGGACCCTGTCTGTCGAATCGTTCGGGAGAAAACGGCTTCTAAAAATTCCTCTGGGAGGGGTGTATCAGTGCCTTCAATAAATTGGGTTTTGGTGACATAGTCGTCTAGCAAGACGAGTGCTACCTTTATATACCAAATTGGGACTTGCTATCAGAGTCGTCTAACAAGACTTGTGCTGCTTATTCTAATAATCATTTATTCATTCGTCTTTTTTTTAGGTGCATAACATAATTCATGACCCTGATCATCCGTTAAAATTGTGGAATATTGTGATTTTCTAGTTACAGACATTTTTCAGGAAGTTTTCTGTATGGAAAAATAAAAATAATATAGTGCGCGAAAACTATAAGTGGTACAATGACATTATCGAAGTCTCTAACTGCGAATTGCTAAGAAGAACGACAATCTTTACTACTTTGGTATGTATGCTTCTTCTATTTTTTAGAAGAAATATTTCAATTGAAAAAAAGGTTATAAATAAATTGAGATAAAGTTAAAGTTTTGCATGCTAATCGGCTTTCCATTAAACTCAATGATAATATGACGTTTACGTCATTAATGATAACCTAATTAATTATAATACTAACGTAGTGAAAAATTTCGCGCGCGAATTTCTGTCACGCAGCGTGAGCGCAGCGAACCTACAGCTATGTTGGCTCAACCGTGTTCTCTCCCCCCTCCTCTTAGCAGAAGTCTTCAGAGTAAAACAACAACCAGTCGAATACAGCGTCGGACAACAAAGCTTGCTGCGTGGATTACAACTTTTTGTGTATAAATTCGCAATCATTTTACTGCCGGCAAGTTTATTTGGACTGTTTCGAGTGCTGTGTACGTCGGAAAGTACGATTAAACATTCAAAAAAAGTGTTTTCGTTTAGTGTGAATGTTTTCAAAAAGAACAATGGAAGCGTTTACTACCAGTGCATCAGGAATAACGTATGGACTAAAAAAAGGTCATGGAAAGAGTGAACTGCAAAAGACGAAATGTCGCATCGAACATCCACACATGCAGGATCACCCTTATGCCGTACATGTGGTAAGTTTTGTAACTTATTTTTGCATAAAAAATATTTCCTAATAAGTACACGCACACACGCCCTTTAATTTTATTATTTCTTGAGCATTCGATAAGGGAACCTGTAGCTTTATTTCAATACTACAGGGTATTGCTTACAACATGCATAGTACCGTTGCAATACAATCTTGACATTGATGATTCTTCGCCGTTCATTGTTCCTTCAGCGTGTCTAGACAAATTAGATCCCCACATTGTAATTTATGCATTCGTAAATAAGTTTCCAGAGGTAAATAATTAGAACGATTTTTTATTATGCTTTTTCCCTTGCACAAAGACGAAGCTTTGTTTCTAGAGAAAGCATTGCTAAAAGAGTGTAAAAAATGTTAACGTATCCGAAGTAGTACGGTAGTTATCAGCTATTACATTTGAGATATATCTTTGGGCACTGTCTTTCGTTACTCGCTATCATGAAAAAAAAAATTGTTTCTAACTCCTAAGAAAGATTTTTTCGCTCTTTAGTATTTAATCATCCAAAGATTGCAAATGAGCTGTAGCGAATTTATAAGTTTCTTAACTTTTTGCTTCCTCATACTGGAAGCTTTGTTTTCGTGAAAAATTTGTTTTTTCGAGGTTTTCATGTCACGATACTTGAAATGATCATCATTAAGAAAAATGGTTTTCACGAAATGTGTGTGTGTGTGTGTGTGTGTGTATGCGAGATTTCCTTATCCACACGATAACTCTCGTAATTTTCTACGGATTTTTTTTCTAATTTGGCACTCAAATAGATTATCATATAACAAAGTTTGTGATTGTATTTGACGCAAATCGGTTGAAATTTTTCATTCATACAGCATTTTTTAAATTAAGAAAAAAATATTTTCTTTACGCCATAACTAATGTAATTGAAGAAGCACCGGCCTCAAATTCTGTATAATGAATTTCCCGTAAAATATTATGTGTACCGAATTTCACGAGAACCTGTCGAACCGTTGTCTAATTATGACGTTGAAGATTTCTGCATCTGCAAAATTTCGACTTCAAAAAATCATAAATAAGTAACGGAGAAGCAGTGATGTTCCATTGGAAGGTTATCCTTCATTTGGAAGAATTTTTTGCCCCTTGGAAGGTGGAAGGGAGATTTTTCAAATTACGAAAATTGGAAGGTTTTTATGTCAATGCGATATGTTCCCGTAATTTACGAGAAAAATATCCGAGCGATTGCCATGGCTGCATTCGATCTCAAGCTTAGCAATGAACCTATAGGTAAAACAGGATTTCCAATGCGAAATTACAGTTTCTCTAGGTCATTTTTCGGGGTGGAAAATCTTATTTTGGCAACATTGATTGAATGTAGCACAGGCCACAGAGGACAGAGGCGTAAGTTTATTGAACGGGCGTTACACCGCCAGGGCGCCAACCGTTGTTGGTCTTGTCAGGCGTTTCGACAAAGTGTCGTCATTCGTCACGAGTTTCCGTGGACAAAAATTCGGGGGATACCTAACTTATATATATCCACAATAATCTCCAATAGTTATCTTCAGTGTAATCTCCAACGTGAAATTCTGCGTTAATTGATGTACGAACATAAAATAACGGTGAAACAGGTTACACTGTAACCTGTTCCACCGTTTTTTTTCGTTATAACCTATATAAAAAATACGATTCATGATTATTGTAGTGTAGGCGTAAGTCACTTTTGCATCTGAGTTCATAAAATGTTACTAATTGTTGGTGGTGTGCACAAATTGTATAATCGCATTCTTCATACTATCGGCGCTTGAGATATATGACAAATATTGGATGTGTTAGTGGGGTTATGTTGCCATTGTTCATCACATACTTTTTATCGCAAGTCACTGCTTCTTATTTTTTGTATATAATTCATTTTGGCATGTTGTTTTTCATGAACTAATTTAGTAATTATTGATTTAATAATCATGTGTTGTAATTTTCAATCACCGGTTTGGTAAAATTCATTGACCCATATTAAATTTACTATACAAACATATGAATTTCGATTTCCTATACCGAGTTTTACAAATTTTATACACTTGTATTAGAAAATGCAAACATTTTTTACAGTGTACAATGAGTGTCTGTGTAAAATGGAATGTAAATAGGAATTATTATTTTTGGGTGCATGTTTATGTAGGTTACAGAAATGAAGAAGCGTAAAAAAGATCCATCTCCGACTCTGACTCCCCGAATTAGAAAATTCCAGCAGGCCTGGCTTCAGCAACCAGGGTTTCGAGGATGGTTACAAGAAGTGAAGGGCGAAATAAGTACAGCTTATTTTTCAGCGTGTTCCAGCACCATTCTTTTATCGAGTGGAAAACATGACTTGGAATGTCATGCAAATACGCAAAAACATAAAAAATCAGTAAGTGCATTGAAGCAAACGAGCTCGGTGAAAGCGTTATTTGCAGCTTCAGCAAATGAACTTGATGTTCGTAAAAAAAATGCGGTAAAAGAAGCGGAAATCCATATAGCTGCAGTTTTCGCCGCCCATCCTCTCGCATTCCAATTGATCGACCATATTCTTCCTGTGTTTCGCCAGCACAAAGATGTTTTAGACGATATCACCTTGGGAAGGAAAAAGTGTACCAATATCGTCAAAAATATAATTGGCACTGTTGAAACTGAGAAGCTCGTCGAGATTTTGAAGACAACGCCGTTTTCAATTCTCGTCGATGAAAGTACATCGATACAAAACGGAAAATATCTGTGCTTGCTGGTTCGCTTTTTTTGCCCTTTAAGCAAAAGAATCTGTGTCAAGCTGCTTGAGTTTATTTTGCTTGATTCGAAAAATTGTACAGCCGAAGCTTTATACAACAGAATCGAACAGTCAATAGTTGAAAAGGGATTGTCTATGAAGATAATCATAGGCCTCGGTACCGATAACGCCAGTGTTATGGTTGGATCACAAAACTCCCTCTTCACTAGGCTCGTCAAGGAAAACTCGAAGATTGTACTTATGCGCTGTATCTGTCATTCCGCACACATAGCGGCGGGAAATGCGGGGAAAGCGCTACCGAAGGAAGTTGAGACTTTGTTACGGAGCTTAGTGAACTACGTCACGAGCAGTCCAAAAAGATCGGCACTCTTAGAAGAATTTCAGGAGTTTTGTGGTGAGGCCAAAAGTCGACTGTTGAAACCGGCTACGACACGATGGCTTTCACTTCAACAGTGCATCGTCAGAGTTTTGGATCACTGGAATTCATTGACGCTCTACTTTATCGACGCAGTTAATGAAGACGATCTAGATTCCGCGAAAGATATACTGCGTAAACTACAGTGTCCTATAATTAAGGCGTACATGTTCTTCTTGAAGCACGTTTTGAACACGTTCAACAAGTTCAACGCATTGTTTCAATCGGCAAAAATGCTGATTGCTGTTTTGCAAGACGAGAGTGTACGATTGATTCGCAGTATGTGCCAAAATTTCATGAAGCCCGAGGTACTGTCACGATCGATCTACGAAATAGACGAATTTAATTCGAGCTATTACTTGCCACACGACAAGATATTCGTTGGCAATGAATGCAGGGAACAGCTCAAGCTTATTGCACATCGACACCAGGTAACCGAAGTTTATCAAAACGTAAGACAATTCTACATCGCTGCTACATCGGAGTTAAAGAAGCGACTTCCTCATAGCGATCCACTTTTCGCGGAACTAACATTTTTGAAGCCTTCCGTTGCTTTGAAACCTGAAGGTCGACGTCTCTTACCCAGTATGCCAAAACTGTTCAAAACGTTTGCACAGTTCATCGATAAAAGTCTTGTAGAAGAAGAGTGGATGGCTTTGTCCATATTCTTCGAACCTGATCGTGTTGAAGTTTTATCTCAACTGCCTCTTGACGAAATGTGGCAAACTATATCGGAAGTGCAAGATTTTAACGACAAGTACTGTTTCGCCAATATCGGAGCCCTCGCCAAAATCGCTCTGTCGCTTCCCCATGCCAATGCCGACGCTGAGCGAATTTTCTCCTGGATGGTGGACTTCATAACAAAAAAGCGTAATCTTCTGGGAGCAGACACAATAAACAGTATTATTGTCACGAAGTCAGCCTTCCATCATGAGAAAAGCTGTTGCACTGATTTTAAGGTTGCAAAGAACCACTTAGATCTTCACAACCACGCAAATACACGTGGTTCGTAAGATCGCTCGCAATAAGTTGAAGAGGTTGCTGTAGCGTGTTGAACGTTGTATACGTTTGAACCGCCAGATTACTTATGGTTTTCTACTCGCGCCTAGTCATGTATGGTCGGTATCTTAATTGCATTAACGTTATAATAAAACGTGTTTCAGTTATCTGAAGTATGACTAAATTAATGTTACTTATATGTTACGTATTTCAGCACATTAATATTATTTGCTCTATTTTCTTTAAATTGTACTAAATCACACCCACCCGCTCCTTTTGCACGATTCAAATAATCTTTTTCACCAACTATTTGATCGTTTGCAGATACATGGTTTCCCTAGCCGTGTACCCAAAAGTATAAAGCTATAAGACTCGTTCACCTATAGTATAGTAGATCGCAAATCCATTGTCGGTTGTTTGGAATCAGCAATGAAGGGGGAGTGCTGAAACTTTTATTATGTTACATTTAATATTGCGTTAGACGTATTTGCACTAATTTAGTTTTTATTTTACACTTTTTATTCGTTTGTTCAGATGAATATTGAGTTCCTGAATATAGAAGGTTTTTTCACGCTTCGGAAGGCGCGCATGCGCGGAAGGTTTACTGCCAGGCCTATGGAACATCACTGCGGAGAAGGCGAAAAAAAATTCCCTCGGCAGGTTCTTGGGGACCACGATTTTCCTACAAGCACAAATTTTTTCAGGTTTTTCCTACGCGTATTTACGAACTGGCGGCCATTTTAGAACCAAATTTTCCGATTTTTCCGGTTGGCCAATTTTAAAAGTTCACCAGTTGGTGCAATCAATTTTTTTCCAAGGCAGAAAAATTTGTTTTGCGGTTATCGCGAGGCTATTTTTCAGTTTATTGATTTATCCATTTTTTCGAAGATTGGCATCAAATTTTGTGTTTTCTTTTCGGTTGGCCAGTTCTTCGGGCTCAACGGTTGAAGAAATATATTTTTTTAACAAGGCAGATTAATTCGTCTTGCAAGTATCTCCAGGCACTTATTCTTTTTTTATTTTGAAAATTTACCGTCATTTTCTCAATTTTCATTTTAATCACCGTTACAGTTACCATTTTAATGGCTTAACCGTGTTATCGTGTCTGAAAATTAATCGAACATAAAGGCAGGTCGATTTGTTTTGTGCATATCTTCAGGAATTTACCTCGATTTTTTTTTCAATCATTTCTAGCTATTGGCAACCAATTTTGTGATTTTTCGGTAGTTACTCAGTTGCACCGTTTCTGTAAGGGTAATTTATTTGTTCCTAAGGCAGATGTTTGCGTTATGTTCTTATCGCGAGACATTTTTTCTTTTTTTTTCACCTATATTCAAATATTGGCCGACATTATATCCATTTTTTTTCGCCGTTGTCCCGTTGTACCATTTTACGTATTGGTGCAAATTTTTTTTCCGAAGCAGATTCATTTGTTTGGCGAATATCTCCAGGCACTTTTTTTAGGTTTTTTTTTGCATGTTTTGTAAAAAATTGGCATTTGATTTTGTCGATTTTCGACGGTTGGCCAGTTGCTTAGTTATGATTTTTTTAAAGTCAAAATTTTGCAGATGCAGAAATCTTCAACGTCATGTCCGATTAACTGTTGAAATGTCAGAAAATTTCGATTTTCGTGAACAAAAAGAAAAAAAAGCTTTCAGGAAAAGAAAAATTTGCGAAATTTTCCACAGATTTATCTTGAATTTTCTCCACACTTAGACAACCAATTTGAAAGATATTAGGTGCAAATTACTAGGTATTGAGTTCCAATTTAGTTTACATATGGACTAACATCACACAATGTTTCAGTAACAGATTTACAAAAATCGGTGGAGGGGTAAATATTTTACGTCACCTTGCATTTTTATAAAAATGTCTTCCGAGTGACGAGCTTCTAAAGTACAGTCTTGCAAATTGCTTCTGTGGTGTCTCACGGTAAAGTCAAGCTACAAAATTCCCTAGAATAGTTACGCGAAACTGGTGGCGAGCCTGAGCTTAAACCGTTACCGTTGGGCGTCTTTTGCGTGATGGCCATTCGAGAAACACCGACACGACACGTTCCGTACACGTTTTTTGTAATTTACTTATTAAATAAAGTTTTATATTCTTCATATCACTAAAGGTGTCAAATTATTGTGATAAAGGACCTAATAATTGGCGACGAGGAAGAAAACAGTACCGCCGGAGGCAATTTCGTGAAAGTTATACAAATTGTCGTAGTCTAACCTGAAAGCATGGCGAAGATCATCGGAAATATGGAAGCTTTCGATCCAAAGGAAGAGTCATGGGTCGCTTACATCGAACGATTCGAGTTATTCGCTACATGCAACGATATAAAGGACGAAAAAAAGGCAAGTACACTCTTAACGGTCGTGGGAGTGAAAACGTACAATTTAATACGGAATCTTTGCACGCCGGACTTGCCGTCGACGAAAACGTACGTGCAAATTAAAGACTTGGTTAAAAACCATTCACAACCAGCTCCGTCAGAGATTGCGGAACGCTATAAATTCAGTCAACTCAATCAAAAGGAAGGCGAAAGTATAGCAGATTACTTAGCTAACCTCGAAAAAGCTTCAACGTACTGCAACTTCGGGGCAAACCTAAATAATCATTTGCGAGATAGACTCGTAAGTGGCATCAGGAGTGACCGATTGAGACAGATTTTACTGTCGGAAACGGATTTAACCTTGGATCGTGCGACGTCGAAAGCAACAGCACACGAGGCTGCGTTGCGAGACTCTCAACTCGTTGGACGAGAAAGAAACGACGGAAATCAGAAGATGCAATATTCTAAACAAAAAGGCAAGAAAGGTGGAAAGCAGAGCGGCGAGAAGAATGATCAACAAAAAAATAATTCAGGATATCAACAGAAGAAAACTGAGTGTTCAGTGTGCGGTCGAACGAATCATAAGTTCGAACAGTGTCGATACAAAGATTATAGTTGCAATAATTGTGGCCAAAAAGGTCATTTGAAATATCGATGCAAGGCGAAAGGTGGCTCTTCGGCGAAAAAAGAAGGCGAAAATTCAAAGCAACAATCTCAGCACTACTTGGAGAAGGACGACAATTTCTGGGACGACGGATTTGTACCGCTGTACAGTCTAAGCAAGAAAGGAAGGAAAAGCTGCCCGGAGTTGAAGCGATTCATGCAAGTGCAAGGACAACTGCTCGAAATGGAGCTGGACACCGGATCACCGTTTTCGGGGATATCATCGGAGGAGTACGAACGAAGATTTCAAGAGTTTGAAATCGAGGAAACTCGAGTTCTGCTGCAAGACTATACGAAGAACGAGATACGTCCGAAAGGAAAAATCAAGGTAGATTTAGAGTATAAAGGTAAGCGCGGCAAAGGCGATTTGTACATCTTCGAGAACGGTGGACCTCCGTTAATGGGCAGAGAATGGCTGTATGAGCTTGAGATGATTAACGAAGTGTTGAAGTTAAACTCGCTTACAGTTAACGATAAAGTAAAAAAAATTGTGTTATCAATTCCCTGATGTATTCGCGGAGGGTATCGGCACGTTTAAAGGGGATAAAATGAAGCTAACGATTGATAAAGAAGCTCGACAGAAATTTTTTAAAGCGCGACCAAGACCATTTGCGATGAAAGACACAGTTTTAAAAGAGTTAGATCGTTTAATGAATCAAGGCATTTTGACACCAGTGAAATCGAGCGAATGGGCTACGCCAGTCGTAATTGCATATAAAAGTAATGGACAAATCAGGATCTGTGGCGATTACAAAATAACGATTAATCCGGTTCTCGAAGTCGATAGATATCCGCTTCCGCGTATTGAACACTTGTTCGTGCATTTGCAGGGTGAGAAAAAGTTTACAAAAATCGACCTTGAACAAGCTTACCAACAAGTGGTGTTAGACGATGAGTCAAAGAAATTGCTAACAATTAATACACACAAGGGTCTGTTTTAATACGAAAGAGTGCCGTTTGGAATCTCGTCGGCTCCGGGAATGTTCCAAAGAATGATGGAACAAATTATTTCGGGACTTGAGGGAGTGACAGTTTTTCTCGATGATATTCTTATTACGGGTAAAAACGATGAGGAACACCTCGAGAGACTGACAACGGTTCTGGCACGTCTACAAGAAAACGGTTTAAGAGTTAAAAACGAGAAATGCGATTTTTTCCAAGATTCTATTTCTTATTTGGGATACGTGATCGACAGTACTGGTCTACACGCATCTAAGAAAAAAGTAGAAGCAATTGTCGATGCGCCAGAACCAGTCGACAAGTCGCAACTTCAAAGTTTTCCCGGCATGGTGAATTATTATGGGAAATTTATACGTAACATGTCGACAATTTGTCACTACCTCTATCAACTTTTGAAAGTAGATACGCCGTTCAATTTTGATAATCGATGCAAAGAAGCATTCAAAAAGATTAAAGATGCGCTCATAGGAGCTGAAGTACTCGTTCATTACGATCCGGAGTTACCGGTTAAGTTATCATGTGATGCTTCATCGTACGGGGTTGGCGCTGTTTTGGCGCACGTGTTTCCAGACGGCACTGAAAGAGCAATAGCATATGCGTCGAAGACGTTGACGAAAGCCGAGCAAGCGTAATCGCAGACAGATAAAGAAGCGTTATCAATTGTTTTCGGAGTTAAAAGATTCGATCAATAATTGATAGGACGACATTTCACGTTGGCTACGGATCACAAACCGCTAGTCGCGATTTTTGGGCCAAAAAAAGGTTTGCCAGTAATGTCTGCGAGTCGATTGCAACGTTACGCGATATACTTGTCAGGTTTTCGTTACGATATTGTTTACGTCAAAGGCTCAAAGCACGGTACCGCTGACGGGTTGTCACGCCTGCCGTTACCAAACGCGAAAGTAAGCGAAGAATCGCAAATCAAAGAATATACTTATCTCAACTACTGCGAACTTGGGGATCTTCCAGTTGAAGCGGTAGACGTTAAGAAACACACGCTCAAAGATCCGATGCTCTCGCGAGTGATGAAGTATGTAATGTGCGGGTAGGAGATTGATGATACAGCAGATTCCGAGATAAAAAGTTTTAAAATTCGTCAAAACGAGATTACGGTAGAACAAGGTTGCCTCATGTGGGGACACAGGATTATTGTTCCGGAAACGTTGAGAAAAAGTTTGCTTAAAGAGCTACATTCTAGCCATTTTGGAGTCGTTAGGATGAAGGCGATGGCAAGGTCATACATATGGTGGCCTACTATCGATAAGGATATCGAACAAACCGCGCGCGAATGCGAACCTTGTCAGCTAGGACGTCCAAATCCTGCGAGAAGTGAGCTACACGTGTGGCCTTTTCCGGAAGCTCCATGGCAAAGAGTCCAAGTAGATTTTCTTGAACTGCGTAAAGGAACTCAGTTCTTAATAGTAATCGATTCATACTCTAAGTGGGTCGAAGTAATGCCAGTATCATCAACCTCAGCCGAGCAAACAATCACTATTTTAAGATCTCTGTTTGCACGCTACGGATTGCCTGGAAAGTTAGTGAGCGATGGAGGTCCACCGTTCACATCGTCCGAATTCGACATTTTCATGAGACCCAATGGGGTTACGCATGTATTTTCTCCGCCGTATCATCCGCCAAGCAACGGCGCGGCAGAAAATGCGGTGAAAACTTTCAAAAACAAGCTGAAAACCATCCTGCGAGATGGAGTTAATTTGCAACAAGCTCTTGACAACCTTCTCATCGGTTATAGAAATTCTGTTCATTGCACGACGAAAGAAACTCCGGCCAAGCTTATGTTCGGTAGGAACTTAAAAACGAGATTAGATTTAATTCGTCCTAATTTGAAAAAAACCGTAGAAGGAAACCAAAATAGACAGATAAAGAATTTTGGGGGAGGAGAGACCAGAGTTTGCTGAGAACTAGAAAGTTTTTGTTCGTGATTATAGACATCGCGACAAATGGGTTCCAGCGATCGTAATCAAGAAAGTAGGGTCAGTAGTATACGAAGTAGAACTTGGCACCGGCCTAGTCACCACGAGACATGTGGATCAAATTCAAAGAAACCAAACTGTATCGCAAATCGATCTAGACAATAGAGTAGAGTTATTCGACGAAGTTGTCAACAACGTTTGGCAGGACGTGAACTCACCGATTCACGAGCAACAGAATAGTGATTTAACACAAAGCGAGATCAAAGATCTAGACGTTCACGATGTGGATGTACACAATGTTATTATATCCGATCAGATTGTGACTGCACCTGTGAGTGCGACTGTTGAAACAATAAATCAACCGTTATCGTCCGGAACTACCCCGAACGTTCGTCGATCGGTCAGGATTCGAAAACCAGTCAATAGATTGGATTTGTAAGGATAATTTGATATCGAGTCATTATCTTTAGAGGGAGAAGATGTGGTGTCTCACAGTAAAGTCAGGCTACAAAATTCCCTAGAATAGTTACGCGAAACTGGTGGCGAGCCTGAGCTTAAACCGTCACCGTTGGGCGTCTTTTGCGTGATGGCCATTCGAGAAACACCGACACGACACGTTCCGTACACGTTTTTTTGTAATTTACTTATTAAATGGAGCTTTATATTCTTCATATCACTAAAGGTTGTGACGATCGATATTTTCAAATAGTATAGACATCCCCCCTCGCAACGATCGAGCGTTCGAATTCACAGGAGCGATCGATTTACGTACTCTTTGCTCTCGACCACCGTGGCGGGCAGACGTGCTCGACCATTCTTATTAGTCTCACCACGAATTTGAGCTAAGTATTTAAAACAATATCAATTCGAGAGCAAGAACTAATAGATTTCTTATTTGACCAATAACTAGAGACAAATGATATAATGCTGACTATTAAAATATCCGGTATCATTTGTGCTATATTTGTGTTTTTATTTATTATTTATATTCGGGAATTTGTGTCGCTCGAAGCCGTAGTGTTTATTCATTTAAAAGCACGGGAAGATTCAAATTGGCTTTAAATTATAACTAAAGAAAAATAATAAAATGTGATTGTCTCTTTTTTTTTTAAATTATAATCGTTATTTTAAAATAGAACATCACAATTTGGCGCCCAACTTGATGGCATAAACTCAGCCGATATATATATATATATATATATGTGTGTGTGGAATAATTTTTCATGCCCAAATTAAATAAAACAGTTACAAGTTCTCCATATATTACTCGGTCTAAATCTGTCACTGTAAACAAATCGTCCCCTATTTCAAAAGAGACTCATAAAGAGAAAAGAAAATCGCACCCTCGACAGACAGAAGCGAGTAAGAATATTAAAATTGTTTTAAATCGTAATAGGAAAATAAAGACTCCGCAAAATATGGCTGAAGGGGGAAATAATATCGAAACCGAATTACGGGATCAATGGCAACGTCTGAGAGAGGAACAAGGACGCCTTGAAGAACAACGAATGGAGTTGGAGAGACTACGAGATGAAGTCAACACGATTAATCGGCAAAATCAAGACGTGCTACAAAACCCTCCAATTCAACGACCACGCGATGGAAACAACGCAAATGATCAATTAGTGAATGGGTTAGTTAATCATCTGCAAAACTTACATATTAATATTAATATTCCCAAGTTTAATGAAGAAAATAATCCTATGGAATACATTGATGATTTGGAAAGATATTTTAAATTGAAGAACGTACGCGCTACGCACCAATTAGTTGTGATAGAAAATATAATTGAAGGTCGCGTAAAGATTTGGTATAATGTGGTGAAAGATAGTATCGCAACTTTCGAGGAATTTAAGCAGGCTTTTGCTCGGGAATTTTACTCAATTCCAGTTAAAGTTCGCCTAAAAAATAATTGGGCAAATCGTCGTTATAAATCTACGGAAAATACTATGCACGCATATTTTTATAAGCAGATCAAGGAAACTCGTTACTTCGAGCCTCCGTTGACTACTTATGAAATAAATTATTCTATTATTCAGCAGTATCCAGCTCGCGTTCGTTCAAGTTTGGCTACGGTAAATTACGCTGATACAAATCTCGTTGCGCAGGCTCTTTCACAGTTGGATCTCGCGCAAGAAGAATTTTTACGGCATAAAGAATTCCGTTCGAATAATCATTCACAAAATCATGCCGTGAATAGTGTGCGTCTAACAAACAATCAAAATAACCGAAATGCGCAGTCATGGCAACACAATAATCGAAGACAAAATTCATACGCGTATAATAATCAACAGTATTATGAAAAACCTCAGTATTCTGGACAATATATAAATTCGTACACAGGAGTTAATCCCAGTATAAGAAATCAAAATATGGGTTTAGTTTACAATAACACCGCATTACCGAGTATGTTGCCTGACGTTCGCCAACCACCACCGAATGTAACAGTACATCGCGCGCAATACAATTTGGTACGCGAGAATAATTCACAACAAGCACAGAGTAACGCATCGACGGGAAATAATGATTTAAACTAGAACTCGACACAATGAAACTTGGTCCGACATCGTGTCGAAAATTTTTTGATTTTATTGAGGACCTAAAGGAGGAGGTTGAAGGAAATTCTAGGGAACCATCACTAACCCAAGCAATCATACAACCTAGTCCACATGTTAAACTTACGATGGGGGATAATGTTTTGAAGGTGCTTGTTGATACCGGGAGTCAGATTACATGTATCTCGGATGAGTTTTATAATAAATTAAAGCAATACATGAATCTAAATACTCTACCAGTGACTAATATGTCCGTGTCTGCTGCAATTGGCAAGAAAAGGACGACAATAAAGCATCAAATACTTTTGAAAGCCAATATTGGTAATTGTGAATTTCAACAAATTTTCCTGGTGGTACCTTACTTAACATCCGATTGTATTTTGGGTAATGACTGGTTAAATTATAACAAAGGGATTATCAATTATGATAGCAAAACTATTAGTATTCAAGGTTGTCAGCTTGATTCTGGTTTGGTGACGTTCGATCGAGGTTTCACGGAGAGGCTTGGGTTGAATAAAATTAATGAAAACGTTCATATTTCTATTAGTCGAAATTCCAAGCACATAGGGTGCAAAGAAACAGATATAGAAAAATCGAGATATCGTGTTATGCTTGAAGATCGATTATTGCCAGATGATAATTATCATAGTCCATTAATGAATGTACCGGCACAATGTGTAAACACGGAAGAGATAAATATGTCTCCAATGATTACGAATTTGGAGGATCATAGTCATGTTGGCATAATAAATAACAATAAAGTTTCAGAAAATTCTCAGGAACATCAATATTTACCGAACTTATTTCAAGTGAATACTCACGATATAACGCCGCGAGATAATAAATCTGTAGATGAAGTAATTTTGGGAGTTAACCGTTTAACTTCTGATGACGTTATTTTCGACGGTCATTTAAAAGAAATTGATTTTCATGATGATAATGAGGATAATCTAAATTTTGAATATTTTCAACGGAATGATTTTCCTCATGAAGAGAACAATTTATCATCACAATATAAATTTGATTCAGAACAGGATTTCTCTAGGGAATTTCGAGCGTTCGCGCGTAAGCTAACGTACTTGGATCGGGATCAAGCAGACGCGATATGCAATTTAATAAGAAAATATAAAGCGGTATTTTCAGATAAACCTGGTAAAACCACAATTTATGAACATGAAATAAAATTAATACAATCAAAAGCTATCTCTCATCATTCGTATCCTGTGCCTATTCACTTACGAAGTCTCGTCCGAAAAGAAATAGCCGCGATGTGTGAAGCAGGGATTATTGAGCGAGGAAGTGGTCCATATTGTAACCCGTTACGTATTGTAGACAAGAAAGATGGACGAGTAAGAGTTTGTATTGACGCTAGATTTCTTAACGGGATAATTGAAGGTGATAACGAATCTCCTCCAATAATTAGCGAGATTATGCAAAAACATTATGGTAAAAGATGCCTAAGTACGTTGGACCTTACTCATGGTTATTGGCAGGTACCTTTGACGAAAGATTTTCGAAAATATACAGCCTTTTTGTTTGACGGAAATGTATATCAATTTAAAGTAGTACCATTTGGATTGAAAACTTCGGGAAGTGGCTTCATTCGAGCTTTAAGTTTAGCCTTCCAAAATGATTTCTCAGATTTTCTTACGTACTACGTAGATGATTTATTGATTACCTCAAATACCTTTTCACAACATTTGATACATCTGGAAAAGATTTTTCAGCGTCTAGAAGAATATAATTTTACTTTGCGACTGGATAAAGCATTTATCTGTAAAGAATCTGTTGATTTTCTTGGATATGTACTGTATTCTAGTGGTATTAAGCCGAATCCACATGAACTCGATATTATAATGAACTTTGATGAACCACGTAGTAAATTGCAACTTCAAAAATTTTTGGGAGTGTGTAATTATTACCGTCAGTTCAGTTATAAACACGCAGATTATGTGGAACCGTCAAAATCATTATTGAAAAAAGACTCCCGATGGGAATGGACACATGAGCATTCAAAAGCATATAAAAAATTAAAAGAAAATTTTCAGAAAATTGTTGAATTATCTCATTATAGACCAAACGAAACATTTTATTTACAAACAGATGCATCAGACAAAGGTCTCAGTGGTATACTTTTTCAAATTGATGACAATGAGAATCAAAGAATCATTTCACTTGTCAGTAGAGGATTGATAGCGGCTGAGATGAATTATACAACGACTGAGAAAGAACTTCTCGCCATCGTATATTCACTCATAAAGTTCCGAATTTATCTACTTAAACAACCATTCATAATTATTACGGACCACAAGGCACTCACGTTTATTAATAGAACGCCATATCATAGCGCGCGATTATATAGATGGCTCCTATTGATTCACGAATACTCATTTGTGGTCAGATATTGTAAAGGTCAAGATAATGTAGTAGCAGATTTTTTTAGTAGAAATCCTAATGGAAAATTTGAGGAGGAAAATGTCGAACGTATAATCATATCAAGTCTTGCTCTAGGTGATATTGAGGAGAGGGAAGGATATACTGTAGATGCATTGATTATGGTTACACAGTTGGAAATAAATCCTATTTTTCGGAAGGAATTGAAAAATTTAAGTCACATGCAAAATAATGATCAAGTTTTGATGCAATACATTAAAAAACTCCACGATTCTAATGAAGAAAATATCCAAGTGTATAATAAAATATGGTTTTATAGACCTTCAGTCACATCGCACTGGTGCATTCTCGTTCCCTTTAAATTAAGACATTTAATAATAACAATGAAACATGATAGAATTGGTCATGCGGGTTGCTACAAAACGTTATGTCATCTTAAACGGTTTTTCTATTGGCGAGGGATGAATAAAGATGTCAAGAGGTATGTGATTAGCTGTGATTTGTGTCAAAGAGTAAAACATCTTCAAAGAACCATGGAAGGACAGTTTTGTCAAGTAAAGTCAGAGCAACCTGGTGATCTGCTCACCGTAGACTTATATGACCCTTTACCGCGATCTATTGGAGGAGTGGAATACATTTTTGTAGTAATGGATGCATTCTCTAAATTTGTGAAATTGTACACCTTAAAAAAGGCAACAGCAAGGGCAGTGGTCAATAAAATCATCAATGACTATTGCATTAATATCGGTAAACCGAAAAGAATTTTATCGGATAATGGATCACAATTTACTAGCAAAATTTGGAAAGAAACGCTCTGCCAACAAAATATCGAAGTAGTTTTCTCTTCTATTCGTCATCCACAGTCGAATCCAACAGAAAGAGTCATGCGAGAATTGGGAAAATTATTTCGTACGTATTGTGCGGAACAACATACTAGGTGGGCGAAACATGTTCGCAAGATGGAAATATTGTTGAATAGTACAATACATAGTAGCACAGGTTTTATTCCATTAGAATTACATTGGGGTCCGAGAGTCCAAGATGAAATTTCAAAATTAATAGAATTTCCAGAATTTCACGACCAAACCCATGATTATAAAGTTTTTATCGCGAGAGAAAGACTGCTTAAAAAGTTCGAAGGAAGACAAAAATATCAAAAGCATATTTCTAATGTACCTCTTTCAATTGGTGACATGGTTTTACTGAAAGTACCACATTTGTCAAGTAGTACAGACCGAGTTACACACAAATTTTTTCATTTTTTTGAAGGACCATATCAAATAGTCGCAACAAAAGGTGCTAACGCATACGTTCTATCTGAAAGGGCGAATAATGAACAAATCAAAGGTACTTACAACCGTGCAAGTTTAAGGAAATACAACTCACCTATCCATTATTGATAATTTAATGTTCAGCAGAATTAAAGCTGCTTTTAAAACTCTCAGACGATGGTATTGATCGATAACTAATTATTAATATGAATGTATATATGTATAATATTGTAAATATTCATTGTAAATATCCAAAATAATCAGTATTATAGACATGAAGACTGTAAATTTGACTAGAAATCGTTGTTTCACGAATTTCAATGAAACCTAAAATGAAATGACTAGGAGTGACAGTGCTCAATATTGTTAAGTGAAATTAAATAATATGAATTGATAAAATATTTTGATATTCACAATGAAATATGAAATAATAACGAACTCAGATTTGAGATAATGAATATGTTGTGTACTATAGTTTGTAATTAGATATAAGTTAAGACGAGATCCTTAATGGGGTGGAGTCACGAGTGAGTGTGGATGGATGAATGTGTGTTAAATGATTAAGTCGATATATCATCAAAAGTTAATTTTGTAATCCGTTTTCCAACCTAATACAAAATTAGGGGGATAATGTGACGATCGATATTTTCAAATAGTATAGACATCCCCCCTCGCAACGATCGAGCGTTCGAATTCACAGGAGCGATCGATTTACGTACTCTTTGCTCTCGACCACCGTGGCGGGCAGACGTGCTCGACCATTCTTATTAGTCTCACCACGAATTTGAGCTAAGTATTTAAAACAATATCAATTCGAGAGCAAGAACTAATAGATTTCTTATTTGACCAATAACTAGAGACAAATTATATAATGCTGACTATTAAAATATCCGGTATCATTTGTGCTATATTTGTGTTTTTATTTATCATTTATATTCGGGAATTTGTGTCGCTCGAAGCCGTAGTGTTTATTCATTTAAAAGCACGGGAAGATTCAAATTGGCTTTAAATTATAACTAAAGAAAAATAATAAAATGTGATTGTCTCTTTTTTTTTTTTTTAATTATAATCGTTATTTTAAAATAGAACATCACAAGGTGTCAAATTATTGTGATAAAGGACCTAATAGCTTCCTCCAGATTTTTTGCTTTCTATAAAGGTGTTGTGCCCGAAATGCTCAAAGGGTGATCAGCCCTTTTCCTGACTCGGTTCAATTAATATATTAAGGGATCGGGACCGATTAAAGGATTGGAATCCACACGAGTTTAAATATAAAATGTATTTATTACAATTACAACTGGCTAAAGTAATCTACTCGCGAGCCCAACCGATTGCTCTTGAAGTCGATTTAAGACTGCCGATGTCCTGGCGCTGTCGCTTCCAGTTCACCCTAGTTTCTACACGATAATGCTGAATTGCATTATTGCTTAATTGATGCAATATTCGCGATCAGCGAATATGCTGAATGTGATTAGCGAAGTGCAATAAATGTTTCGCAACGTTGCTTGCCGAAATTCCGGGTCGCAACATCCCTCCCCCCTTAAAAAGAAAAATTTTGAGGTTCAAAAAAAATTTTTTCTTCTGAGCAAGTTGGTTGAACTTTCGACTATTTATGTGACATATGGATATTCTTATAAATTATGGCTTATCTGTAGCTCTGGCATGATATGAAAAACGCAATGGGTGCCTCTGAATTGTAGCAGCCCTATCTACATGTAAACTACTGATACGCGGGGGCACTGGCTCCGCACGCATCTCGACTGCGGACGGTGCTTCTTGAGGGGTCACCGCCTCCTCTGGCCTTGCCGGTGTCGCGTTGCATCTTCGCCTCAGCCGGTGTAACCGATATGCGGCATAGCAGGCCAAGGCTACAAAAACTAAGGCTACTAAAGAATACAGTGCTATATTATGGTAGCACTGCTCACTGTACTTATTGTCTTTATCTAAGTCTCTAGTTATCTCTTTCACGCGTGAACCAAGGGTCCTTAACTCCTCGGGATTCCGCAATACACTTAAGAACTGCACTTTTTTATTAACTTTTTGTAAATGTGAATGATAATTCACATCGATGTCGGATAATGTAAGATTGAACGGTGGTAGATATTCCTCGTTCCGAATGTCTGTGACCCTTTTAAGGGTCCGAATACTAAAATCTTGGGCGGTTACCTCGCACGAACCTATCAGAGCCAAAATACCCGAGTTTATTAACGATTCGCGGAACGCGGGTTTTTTGTTACAAGTTATTGTTACTATTTCTTCTGAAGGTGCGATGTACATCCATCTTCCGGGTTGCTCCATAGGGATGATAAGCGTGCTGGTCAGAGTTAAAACTCGCTTAGGACACCTGAGACCGCCCTCAGTGTCGATTTTTACCAAGGTTAGTATTTCGCATGGTGCATTTTTTGTGATGGGCACCGAAGGGTGCTGAGGAGAGCATATAAAATTTTTTCCGAAATTTTTGCAATTCCGCAAGTCTACTGATGACATCCGCAAAAAATTTCTATTCGCCTGATCTAGTACTACGAGGTCTTCTGTTGTATCCACGTAGTAGTAGGTGTCATTGATACCCTTCACAGGCACGGGGTATAGCCGGTGGACGGTGTAACGCTGTGAGCTTATCAGCGGGATATCCAATAGCAGTATGGCCGCTGTTCCATCACTGTATGCCCGCGCGTCGATGAGTCGCATCAAGGAGTTTGCCTCACTCCTTACTATCGGTAAGGGGAATCCAGTGCCAGCCGGTAGGTGTGGTAGTGCATCCGTGAGGTACTCCACTAGCTTACGCGGTGGTAGTACCGCTGCGCTCACCTTTCCCGTTGATATCTCGGCCAGGAGCAATACTAACTCCCGCACGTCGGTGAGGAGTTCCTCTACCACCACACTTACGGCAGTTAGGCTCTCGTCAAGACGTACACGTCTCATGAGCTGGTCTTTGTTAGCGATTAGATCACGCCGTGCTGCATTTACAAGGCCGAGAAGGGTGTTCTCATTGGCCACTATCCTGTCCACGGTATCGTTAAATAACCGCAGAGTGGAGGAAACGACCTGCAGTTGTCCCTTGATGCCTCTTTTTAGGGTTCGTTCACCCGCCTGCAGGGCCATTATCTGGTGATTAATCCGCTCCGCATCTGCAGCATCCATATTTCCGGTGATTGATTTGATTATCGATCCCATTCCATCGATGAGTCCTCTGCGTCTTCGCAACGAATTGGGTTCAATTAGGTCATGAACGGTGCTCATGCCATCTTCTACCCTTGATGACATGTGTTCGACGGTTTCTAGAAGCGCGTGACATAGTTCGTCGGCTTGACCAATTCCATCCTCGACTTTACACGCGTCGCGCACACGTTGCAAATTTAATTTAACCATCCTTTCTCGACGGAGTATACATGTGAGATCCATGTGTATGGCAAGTCTCCATGTCGCTTTTGTTTGTGTGACGCTTCCAATTTCCTCGTAGAAGATGCCGGGATTGTCGGTGAATGGTTTCAGCGCATATTCCTCGTTGGCCGTGCTGGTTTTGATAAGGTAGGCGAGGAACAGCGCAATCCTGAAACCAGAAGACAACGGTTAAAGCAGTTTTCGACCGTGGGACTGCTCACTTTGCAGTTTACCCCCGTCGTTGAGCGGTGGTTGGAACAGAGTAGTGGCCACCGACTCATTAACTCGTCAACCGCTTCGAAGACCACGTCGCAGCACCTAAATATTTTTCAATAATGAGTGGAGCAGTGATAATTCCAGGCGGGAGCCTAAGCCGCCGTTTGCTGGAGGCGATCGTGAGTAGCATCTCTTATTCAATTTATTTTATGAGCCTAACTTTTTCTAACTCTTTTCTCTCCTTTTTTTTTTTTTCAGAACACTATAATATATGTTCCGGGGACGGCGAGGCGACCCCAGAGGCCGGAGTGGGCCTGCACTTTTGTCAGGGAGGCCCTCACGGTGCGGCGCCGCCGCCAGGCCGCGAGGCGTCACGCCACATACATTTGGGGCGGCGGCGACGAGGAGGACGTCGGAGCGGCGGATTTCCTCGGCCTCCGCCGCTTATTCCACTGCCATCGGCAGTGTCCGATATGCGGGGCCGCAGCCGAAATTCTTATTTAATTCTTCGCAATATAATGTCTTCGTAATGTATTTTCCGCTGGGGAGGGGATTATCCCCTCCCTACAATAAACTTTGAAAAAAAACAAAATTATTCTCTTAATTGTAAATTTTTCTTAATTTTAAGTTTTTTCCCCCGCGTAATCGATCGCGGATGACCCCATCCTTCCCTTCAATAGAATCATGAGGACGCACTTTGCGTCAGTACCATGAGTAAGGCTTTTTTTTTTTTTTTTTTCCTTCCTTCTCACGCGCGTAGATGCCCCTTGTGCATCCGTGCCTTACTTTCCTCTCTCTCTCTCTCTATCTGTCTCTCCTTTCCTCTTTCGAGCACGTGGTCGCCTTCTCTCTCTGGTGCATCCGTGCTCACTATCCTCTTCTTTCTTTCTTGCGAGCACGTGGCAGCCTTCTTTCTCTGGCGCATCCGTGCTCCCTATCTTCCCTCTCACTTAGGAGCATGGGGACGGTCTAATGGCCGTTGCATGCGATAAGCGAATATATACATACATACACCCTAATACTCGACGAAATGTCGCAGACGGTTAACGTGAACCGTCGTGGTTTTACGTCCCATTTTAATTGTATAGGTGACGGGACTGTGCACCGCCGTGATAGTGTGTGGCCCCGTCCATGTGGGTGTCAGTTTGGCTGATCGTCCCCGCCGTACCGTATTATCATGCAATAGTACGTGGTCACCTACAAGATATTCACGCTGTCTCGCTTTGACGTCGTAATCCAGCTTCGCCCTCTCTTTCGCACTGCTTAGATTATGTCTGGCCACCGTCCACGAGGCTCGTAATCTTTCTCGCAGCTCGCTGGCATAGTCTGCGTGTGTGTAAGTGGAGCGCGGCTCCTGTTTCACCGCAGTAGGCAACTCGGCCTCGCGTCCATACATTAACACATAGGGAGTCATTCCGGTAGCTGTGTGTGGAGTGGTGTTGTACGTGAACATAGCGTACGGCAGCCACTCATCCCAATCGTCTTGATCTTCATCTATAAAATTTTTTAAATATTCGGCCAAAGTTCGGTGCGACCTTTCCAATGCTCCATTACTTTCAGGATGATAAGCCGTAGTTTGGATTTTCTTAATCCGCAACAACTTGCAGACCTCTTTAAATGTAGAACTCAAAAAGTTCGTACCCCTATCCGAAAGGATTATTTCGGGGGTTCCATACCGACAAATTACCTCCGTCACTAAAGCTTTCGCGACTGTATGGGCTTCCTGATTTGGGATGGCCACAGCCGCGCTGTATTTCGTCAAAGCATCCTGGAAAGTAAGTATGTTTTTATTTCCAGCACATGTCAAAGGTAGTGGTCCAACGATGTCCACAGCTACCTTTTCGAAAGCTCGTCCAGGCGTGTCTGTAATCACCATAGGTACTTTGCCCTTGCACCGGAGCTTGTTCTTCTGACATTTTTCACAAGCAGCGATATGTCTTTGTATTTCTTTTTTCATTCCTGGCCATACATATTTTGCTTGGATTCGTTTCAGAGTCCTCTTAATACCCTGGTGCCCACCCAGAGGGGCATCATGATATTCCTTTAGTATTTTCCCTCTATCCTCCAAAGAAGGACAGGTTACACCATTGCTGCAGCTACACTCTTTTTCCATCGTAGCTTCCTTGTCCCTCCTTGAGCGCAAAGGTATACTCTCGTTCTCCCCGCTCTCCGCTTCCCCCAGCCTTCCAGAAGCATTGCAGTCCGCGCGGACTGCTTCACCTATTTCAGTGATTGGCTGCGGTTGCCTCATAGCATCTCTTTCGCTCTGCTGCAAGCCAGGTCGCCCGCTCGCGCTCCCACCTTTCACGGGTAGCCGCGGCGCAGCCCCCTGTTCCCTGCACTGCTTGCTATATGGTAGAGCGGTATCCTCTATAGCTCTCTCTGTCTCCTCGGCTCTCCGCTTTGTGCTGATATTCGCACCGCGGGAGCCCGACTCGCCTGCCTTGGGTGTATTGGTGCGTATAGGTGAGCCGCTGTCTGTAGAAACGGCGTGTTGCTCTGTCTCTTTCTCTCGCACGTCCTTCAGCACAGGTTCTCCTTCTCGCGCGCGTGCTCTCGTAGTAACGTATATACGACTAAGCGCGTCTGCGTTGGTATTTCTTTTGCCAGCCTTGTATTCCACGTCAAATTGGTGTTCTGCCAATTTTATTCGCCACCTCATTAGCCGTGAACCTGGATCTTTCACCCCAAATAACCATGTGAGAGGTTGATGATCGGTTATCACTTTAAACCGCGTCCCATATATATAGGGCCGAAATTGCGCTATAGCCCATACTATAGCGAGCAATTCTTTCTCCGTTGTTGTATAATTCGTTTCTGCCTTTGAGAGTGTGCGGCTTGCGTAACATATAGGCAAGTCTTCTCCGACCTTGCCTTGCGAGAGGATGGCTCCAATAGCCTTATCCGATGCATCTGTAGTTACCAAGAACTGCTGCTGAAAATCTGGGTATTGTAATACCGGTGCAGTTGTTAATGCATTCTTTAATTCTTCGAATGCAGCATCGCGCACAGCCGTCCATTCAAATTTAGTATCTTTCTTTATTAGCTCCGTTAATGGCTTGGCTATCCTCGAAAAATCTTTTATGAATTTTCGGTAATAACCAGCTAATCCCAAAAATGATTGTACTTGTTTAACATTTTTAGGTGCAGGATACTCCTTCACAGCCGCAAGTTTCTCCGGATCTGCCCGTACCCCGTCCTCGGAAATGATGTGACCTAGAAATTGCGTCTCTTTCCGCAAGAATTGGCATTTTTGTGGCTTCACAGCCAGTCTAGCTTCCCTTAATCGTCGGAAAACTTCTTCTAGTCTTTCATTGTGTTCACGCAGGTTTTTCCCGTAAACAACAATGTCATCTAGGTAAACATAGCATTTTATGCCCTGTATTCCGGCTAGTACGGAGTTCATTAACCGCTGAAAAGTTGGAGGCGCATTTTTTAACCCGAATGGCATTCGATTATATTCGAAATGGCCTTGAGGTGTAGAAAATGCTGTTTTTTCCTTATCTTCCTTAGCCATCGGAATTTGATGGAATCCAGAAGCAAGGTCGAGAGTGGAAAAGTATTGGGCTCTTCCCAATTGATCCAATATCTCCGTGATATTTGGAAGTGGGTAGGAATCTCCAATGGTGGCTTCATTTATTTTCCGAAAATCCACCACTACTCGCATTTTTACTTTTCCAGAGGCATCCGGTTTTTTGGCCACCACTAACAAGGGTGCGTTCCATTGGCTCCTACTGGGTTGGATGATTCCATCCTCCAACATTTCGCAAGTTTGTCGTTCGACCTCCTTTTTGTGGGCTTCCGGTAATCGATAAGGATGCACCTTCATTGGTAAAGTGCCTTCCTTTAATGGTATTCAGTGCTTCACCATATGAGTACAAGGTAGTTTATCACCCTCTAGATGGAAGATATTTTCATATTTTCTTATGAGCTGAAGTAGGGCTTCTCTCTCTTCACCGTTGAGGTGACTCATGTTGAGCTCTCTTTCTAACCGCTGGAGTCGGTATACCCCTCTTTCTTTACTCACAGCATTCATACTTAGAGCGTTGGACTCCGCGTCGAGCTCTGTTATCTCGAGCGGCTCGAGTGTCACCGTCGGACGCTCTACTACTACTTCCCTCTCGTTTGTATTAACGAGGTTCACCACACAGCTACTTCCTAGTGGTGGTGTATAGCATGCCCCCATTAATATTCCTTCACCTATTTCCACTCGAGAGAGTATTCCGGGATTTTGACTCGTAGTAGATACGTACGCAATGGTTTCCGACCGAGGTGTGAGGACGATTTTTGATTTTCCATCTACCAATGGCATTTTATGTCCATATAACTCGAATGTCTCTCCCTGCAATATATTTGCCTTGTGTTTCTTGATGAAGTCCATTCCCAATAATCCATTTACTGTTATTGGGATTTCATCTTTCACAACGTAAAACCAATGTTTTACGGATTTCCCTGGAATTTGTAGGGTCACTTCCGCTTTACAGATAGGCCGGAATTTACTTCCTTCTGCGCCCTGTAATTCTGCATCATTATCCGTTATAGGAGTCTCAGCTTTTACGCAACTATATTTCACTATGCTGCATTGAGCTCCTGTATCGGCCTTAAGGGTCAGAACCCCCCGTACTGATGTAGTGCTGGCGATATCAATGTCGCTGGCCGTTGCACTCGTCGTGGGTGCCGATACCTCTAGCACCCGTAGCAACGTCTTATCGCTCGCTTCCCCTCTCGGCCCCTCCGCGGCGCCTGGCTACAGTGCCTTGGTGAATCGCAAGCCGCTCAACGTACGCGCGTTGGTAGTAGTAGCAGACGTAGTACTACTACTCGCGGCGGCCATGCTGAATTCTTTCTGCTTATCGCTGACTCCTCTACTCGGGTCCTTCACCGGGCTTCTCGTGGTGATAGTGTTGATTTGCAAAGACCCGAGTGTGCGGATATTATTTCTAGCGGCCATACTGGATTCTTTTCGCTTATCGCTTCCGCGCTGCTTACTGCCGTTGCTGTTTCCTTCGCGACCTTGGCCTACTTCATACTTCTTCCGTAATCGCTTTCTGCATTCCAACCAGGTGTGCCCTTTATTCTTGCAATAAGTGCAGATTATTTCAACTTGATTTATGTTCCTTGGTGCACTAGGGGCAGGGAGGCTTACCCTTCCTGATCTGCGAGTACAATCCCTCGCCAGATGTCCCGAATTTCCGCAAATATAGGAATTTCTTTCACCTGCTTTTCCCGATAGGGATTTTCGATTATTGGTATTATGAACACCTCCCGCTCCTCCTTTCGGCTGAACCATGTGGCTTATTTCTATTGCACCGGTCACTGCCTCATGAAGAGAGGAGTAATTACGTGATCTAACCAATATTTGCACCTGACCGTGTAATCCATTCTCGAAATTCATTTGTGCACATTTTCGGGTCATTGTTTCCACCGTGCGTGCATCTCTTTCTGTAGATACGGTCTCGCAGAGTTTTTCAACCACTTCTACGGTGATTTTCTCTGTCCTAGCTGCATACGCGGCTATATCTTCGCTCGGTCCTTGCCGTAACGAGTTAAATTCCATTTGTAAGGCAGACAGTGATTTCCTATGGCCGTACAATGCTTCCAACTCAGCTTTCAGTTGTTCAAGCGTATAGATGGATTTATGCTTTAGTTCTCTTGTCGCTCGTCCACCAATTTTACTGCTGAGAACCAATGCCAGTAGTAACTCGTAGTCATCTTCGCGTACCCTGGCAAATACGGTTTCACATGACCGCAAAAATCCGTCTAGTTCAGCTGAGTCACTGCCATCAAAATGTTTTACATGTTTTAATGCCAATCCAAGGTCGAGATACCTCCGTCCTTCACTGAACCTTTTCTGCACAAATCCCCCTGGCGGATCGTTTGGTGGATCTCCACCTGGTCCCCCTCCTGGAGGTTCTCCCGGTGGTCCCCAATTTCCATTTCTTCTCGGCCCTCCTGGAGGTCCTGATGGTGACCCTTCAGGTGGATCTCCTGGTGACCTTGTTGGCCGTCCTCTGGGCGTAACTACTGCTGACTCTCGTTCATTATTTACTTCTTCGCCATTTCTTCCCGTACGTGGATTTGTTTTTTCGGAAAGAGCCTTTTCGAGCCTTTCCACTTGACCTTGAAGTAGCTGTATCAGCATCATCTGATCGTCTAGCTCGTTTCCTTGTCGATGCATAGACACGAGTAGGTCTTGTGTGGCGTTGTGGTCCGTTATTGCTGCCGAACGAGCAAGACTCCCTCCTCGCTCCTCTAATCTTCCTCCAGCGGAAGCATTTCTTCCTCCTCTCCGCAACGGAGGAGGTAACTCATAGTCGCTGTCCTCGATTTCCGGAGTTCCTTCCGGATATCGTGGCCGTCTATTTTTCGGGACTTCCGGAGTTTTATCCCATCGACTAGGTGGGATGATTTTCCGCAGAGCACTCCCACCACTAATGCCGGGTGCATTCGCTCGTGCTCTGGCTAGAGCCCCCTCACGCTCGCCCAATCCACTGGCCTTGAGCAGCGCATCTATTTCACCGTCCACTTCCGGCGTCGTTGGGACCTTCGCCCCCTTTTCTCTGTTGACGTCCGTCACTGGTTCCCTTTTTTCAGTTTTCCCTGTCGTTTTAGTGAACGACGTGCCTCTTTTGGTGTTGATCCCAAAATAAGAATCCAAAGTTTCCTTATTGAGTGGGTCCTTCGCTTTATCTGTTACCCCTTCGGCAGGAGATAGCTGTCTGAGGACGTCGTCTGTCCTCAGAGATATGTCTCCTATGGCTGCTTCAACTCCAGCCACAGCTCCGAGATCCTTTCCCGGTAGTGTGGTTTTTTCGGAGTTGGACCTTCGTTGTTGCTGAGTCTCCTTCCCGTCTTCCATCGTTGATTCGTTAACTTTTTTATTATCGCGGAAGGGCTTGTATTAAAAATATATATAATTTTTTTTTTTTTTTTTTTTTTTTTTTTTTTTAAATTATTTTTAAATTATGATGGGCAGTGGTTGGAGATAGCCTTGCCTCCTGCCTTTCGCGATTTAATACCAAAATCCCTACAAGTTGCTACAAACTTGCACCGATTATTGGTAAGGGTCTCGATTTTTGTTAACGAAGGATATGAGCTCGCGGGCCCAGTCCTACGGATTTTTTTATAAAAATGTAGTTATGATGGACAGTTGTTGGAGATAGCCTTGCCTCCTGCCTTTCGCGAATTAATACCAAAATCCCTGCAAGTTGCTACAAACTTGCACCGATTATTGGTAAGGGTCTCGATTTTTGTTAACGAAGGATATGAGCTCGCGGGCCCAGTCCTACGGAATTTTTGATTTTTTTTTTTATTTTTTAAAAATAAATGGCTCTGAAAAAAGATAACCGCCACTTACAGATATAGAATTCCTTCCATGGCGCTGTGGAACTTCAGGGTTGCCGTCCTCGTAGTCGTGCTGACCTCGACGTTATTCCCCGGTTGGCGACGTTCTGGTCACCCTTGGTCAAGTTGTACGTCCTTCCAGTCGTGCTTGACCTCGTAGTTGGCTCGTCCTCGTCAGTGGTACCTTCTGACGTCTTGACGATTCAACGACTGCGTGTTGAATCGCACCAGGCTATTTACCCCAACGACTGCGTGTCGGGTTCGTTCCTGGGTTTGGTTGTAGATTGTTTAAACTTCGCTTACGGTGATCCCACCGCTGCCACCAAATTGTTGTGCCCGAAATGCTCAAAGGGTGATCAGCCCTTTTCCTGACTCGGTTCAATTAATATATTAAGGGATCGGGACCGATTAAAGGATTGGAATCCACACGAGTTTAAATATAAAATGTATTTATTACAATTACAACTGGCTAAAGTAATCTACTCGCGAGCCCAACCGATTGCTCTTGAAGTCGATTTGAGACTGCCGATGTCCTGGCGCTGTCGCTTCCAGTTCACCCTAGTTTCTACACGATAATGCTGAATTGCATTATTGCTTAATTGATGCAATATTCGCGATCAGCGAATATGCTGAATGTGATTAGCGAAGTGCAATAAATGTTTCGCAACGTTGCTTGCCGAAATTCCGGGTCGCAACAAAGGTTTCTCTATGAAGAAGCCAAAATTGATCAACATACTTGCTCATAAGGGTGTGAAAACTAACATTTTGTGTAGGAAACTTTTCTCGTTAAAGTCCACTTTTCAGTTAGTTTTCGGGAAGACCATTTTCGACTGTTCAAAATTTTCAACTTTATCGAAAAAAGTTTCCTACAAAAGTTGTTAATTTTAACATGGCGAACATTTCGGTCGAAAGAAAAAGTTATAGTTCCTAAAATTTTGTAGGAACAAAAATTTTTTGATTTTCCACCCTTATCAAGTGATTTTAAGGTCATAATTCGCCCAACCGAGGAATTTCCATTTTTCGCAAACGAAAACAATTAATTTTTTTTTAAAAAGGAACACGCACCTTTGCTTCCGGACTTAGTTTTAAAAAGTATTTCGTATTGTATGAAGATTCTGACAAAGAAATCTCAAAGTGTCACCTCCAATTCTTAGACAGTAAGAAAAAATGATAATTAAAAAATAAAACAATTATTTCCTTCCTACGAATCAAAGTTGTCACGTTTGAATGTTTTTTTAGCATCTTTATACAATGCGAAATATTTTATAAAATTGAGACCGGAGATAAAGTGTGTTTTCAGTAAAATAAATTATTTTCTGATATTTTTTGCGAAAAATAGAATTTCTTTCATTGAAATAATTATGACTAACATAGTTTGGAAATTAAACAGAAAATGAAAAAGTTCATGTCTTTACGAATTTTGAGAGAAACCAATATTTTCTAACACACAACGATATAATCCCGATCGGTGACGTTCAAAAATCTAAAAGAAATCAATGACGCTGAAACTGGCAGGAAAATCTAGCAGGCAAAGTCGCCCGGTGAGCGTAAACTTTTTGCCGTGACTGTACGCGCCCCACTCCTGCAGCACAGCACGGCAAGCCCGGAAGGCGCCGAAGCTAGCCGCCGAATCCGCTATATAGGTATAGCGTTCCGTGTCCAGCCTGCTAGCGGGTAGCTTATTGCCTACAGTTTTGGTACTAACTTCTAAGTCTACCTAACTCGCTGATACTTCTACACGCATGAACATAGGAATTCCCAGATTTACAGTAATATTCTATGGATTGATACGAATATAACGATATATAGATTGTTCAGTTCAAAGCATTTGTTCATAACTAAAAAAATTCGAAAAGTTGACCGAGTAGTAAGCCCCACGCGCATCCTATCTCGAAACACTATTTAAAGAAATTATGAACAAAAGCTTCTGACTGAATAACATATATACTGTTGTATTCGTCAGAGTTTGCAGAATAATCTTGTGAATTGACAAAAGCCTGAAGGCATACGTGTGAAAGTTGTAAATTATTTCGCAACCACGACACTTACGGCTGTCGTACGAATATCACAGTCTATGTAACCCAGCAGATCTTCTACACGCATGTAAATCCGAGTTCCCAGATTTACAGTAATATTCTATAGATCAACACGAATATAACGACATATAGGTTCTTCAGTTAGAAGCTTTTGTTTATAATTTTTTTAAATAGTGTTTCGAGATAGGATGCGCGTGGGGCTTACTTCTTGGCCAACTTTTCGAATTTTTTTAGTTATGAAAAAATGCTTCTAACTGAACAATCTATATGTCATTATATTCGTATCGATCTATAGAATATTACTGTAAATCTGGGAATTCAGATTTACATGCGTGTAGAAAATCTGCTGGGTTACGTAGACTGTGATACTTGTACGAAAGCTGTAAGGGTTGTGTTCGTGAAATAATTTATAACTTCCAAACGCATGCTCTCAGGCTTTTGTCAATTTACAAGATTATTCTGCAAACTCTGACAAATAGAACAGTGTATATGTTATTCAGTTAGAAGCTTTTGTTTATAATTTTTTTAAATAGTGTTTCGAGATAGGATGCACGTGGGGCTTACTACTCGGCCAACTTTTCGAATTTTTTTAGTTACGAACAAATGCTTCTAACTGAACAATCTATATGTCGTCATATTCGTATCAATCCATAGAATATTACTGTAAATCTGGGAATTCCTATGTTCATGCGTGTAGAAGTATCAGCGAGTTAGGTAGACTTAGAAGTTAGTACCAAAACTGTAGGCAATAAGCTACCCGCTAGCAGGCGAGACACGGAACGCTATACCTATATAGCGGATTCGGCGGCTAGCTTCGGCACCTTCCGGGCTTGCCGTGCTGTGCTGCAGTAGCGGGGCGCGTACAGTCACGGCAAAAAGTTCACGCTCACCGAGCGACTTTGCCTGCTAGATTTTCCTGGCAGGTTCAGCGTCATAGAAATCACAGACACCCATCTCAAGTAGAAGAGAAGAATCATCTGGAAAATTGACCGATAAAAGTCGTCAATTTGATAATGGTATCTTTTATCGACCGGGCCACTTCTATTGAAAGATCTTCTTGATGTTTTTTCTTCAATCTGTCAGTTTTTTATACTAATTGAGATGGACGTTTGCTATTTTTTCTTTCGGATTTTTGAAGTGCACCGTTCAGGGCTTACGTATCTTATTTTTCTTTTTCTAATGATATATCTCAAAAAATATTGGTCGCTAAAAAAATTCTGAGAAAAAAGTTCCAAAGGAATACCCCCAATTCTTAGGCAGATAAAACTGAATACATTCTTGAAAATACAATTTTTGATTTTTTACTGCCTAAGAATTGGAAGTGCCTCTTGGGAATTTTTTTCTGAAAATCTTTTAAAAAATCGTGACCAGAATCTAAGATGTGTTGTGTGACGTATTTTTAACGTGAGCGAGCATAAATGACAAAAACGAATCGGGAACACAAATCGAGATCGGTCACCTTCGGCCGTCCACCCTCGTTCACGCATCCGCAAACCCGGTGGGCGCCAGTTAATTTTTATTCCACCGGTATTAACGAACCGGTATGTCCGAGGAATCGAGATGAGCAGTCTCGATTCCAATAAACTAAACAAAATCGGAAGCTCGAAGCAAAAAGCTAACGATCGGGAGCACTCATAACGAAATCGGTACCTAGCTAATTTTTGTTTCACCGGTATTAACGAACCGGTATGTCCGAGGGATTGAGGTGAGCAGCCTCAATTCCAATAAAATCGAAAGTCTGGGTCAGAACTAACGATCGAGAACAACAACAAAGACAACGGTAGCTTAGTTAATTTTTCGGGTCGCGTAAAATTAAGAAACGCAACTGGATGCACTTGCGAGAGCGAACGGTTGCGGAAATGCACGGCCGTTCAGTCTGCTAGGTTGTGGTAGAGAGGGTCGAGGTATGGCCCGGTAAATAGCTTTCTTTGACGAGAGCTCGAACATAGAGAACTTTAATATTCGTCCAAAATTCATTAAAATGCGAGAACAACTCACCCAAAATCATTGCTGATAATTCCGGGGAACGATAACACAATTCCAGAGGAATCATGAGCGCACCAATGCACTGCACGACACGAGAACTTTTTGGCTTTATTCAATTGAAAAAAACTATCGTAGCACTAGTATGCATAGCATACGTAGTACACGATACGAAGCACGAGAACTCAGCGTAACGCTGACACACGGCACGGGAACTACGCGAAGACGCGCGCGCGATCGGTAGAAAAACCATCAACACGGGAGCGCGCTTACAACCCGAGACACCTCGGCGGTGTCCCGAGCGAGACTGATTACTACGAGTAAGAATCGGGAACAAATCATCAATAAAATTCTGATCTCTCCAAAATCCCTTCTTCGAGAGCTATTGCCCTCTCCCTCGAATTACCTCGTAACTATATCGGGATCGTAAATCATGCCGGTAACATCTTCGAAATCTACACAATCGCCTCCCTCAGTGCTTTGCGCGAAAACGGGCCTACTAACAAAATCATGTTGCACGAGAAAGCTCTATTCCCTGCAAAAACTAACGAAACTCCACCCGTTCTCTAGCACAATGCACTATCGCTATAGGGCGCCGGATTTACACCGGTCTATAACTAATTGCAAGACCCGATTGGTGACTCTTATCTATCGGGCTGCTCGTTTCGTTGAGCTCTCGTCCTCGCGACAGATTCAAGTGCACCAATCTCCCATAACTTAAAAAAACAACAACAAAACCTGAATATAAAAATCATTAGTTACACGAGGACTGTAAATTCGGGGAGTAGCATCTCGAAATCATAACCAAACTCAATTTGCGGTAGCATAAAATCTTGTGAGGTCATTTTCACAAAAAAATCACGTCACAGTTGTTAGTAAAAAGAAATTATGTATTTCTTTTTTTTCCATACATATACTTTCTTCCATCGGGAAAATTGTATCTCTGATATCAAAGTAGATAGAAATTGAAAAAGTTCATGACCCTAAACGTTTTTTGAGGGACGAATATTTTCTGAGA